>OX457028.1:46996382-47601156 GCA_949752745.1 Protula sp. h YS-2021 | reverse complement strand
GTATTATTTCGTTTGTATCAGTTTGTGGCGTTTTAGAATGTACTGAAATATCTATTTAGGGAGTTGAACCGTAAAATGGGTACGGCACAGATGGCTGGTAAAGTTGGAAGAAATGCTGACCTTTAAACAAAAGTATAGTTTTTAATATTTTATTACCGTATCTGTGGAAATGATGGTTGATTTTAATGTGTTACTGCACCTTATGACGTCGTTTTGCTTAGAAATCCCCAAAACAGCCCCGGAAATAGGCAAGTCCTTAACGGAGACTTACTCTCTTGAGTTTGTGAGAGAGCTAAAAAAAAGCATCTTTACAGAATAGTGACTTTAATGTTTTGTTCAGTTTCCTCTAAACTAGAATATAACTGAAAGGTTATCGGATTTCTTAAGCCTAAAACAAAATTAAAGCTACAAGTAGAGCATAGAAGCACTGATTCGACGTTCATAAGAAACGTAGCTTGGCCTTAAATTTTAAATTATGAACTCTCAGTAAACAATTCAAATGGTTGTATTCTCTGTGCCTTAAGCACATTGTATGGTGTACAATGTTTCATATTTAGCAGACATTGGCTTATTTTGCATTAACATTATTATTGACCAGTAACAACATTTTACCTTTAAATCAATGATTAATTGGCAGTTTGAATTGCAAATAAATGCAACATCTATCGATTTTTGCATTCCGGTCATGATTGAAAAATTATCGACTTGGGAATTGACCAATCAGATTACAGTATTTTCCCCAAGTCATATAACTAAGAAATATACTTCGAAGGTGTACCGATTTAATAAACGATGACTTGGAAAGAGATTGGAGATTGTCATTCAAAATTAGACTGACCACCGGATATAGGAAGCACATTGATTTTATAGTTATTGTACAAGTAATGGGCCTTTTGTGATGGCGCAAGTAGCACATTAATTTTTATTCCAGACATGAAACTGTTGTATGTATAAAAACATGTTATTATGTGTGTGCAGATGTAAGTAATATAAGCTTGGAATTGTATCCAAATAGCGTGAATTTAAGCTGCGCTTCAAACTGCATTTTCAATACATTGCGTTACAGTTTTGTGTACAAACAAACAAAAAAACTTGTACAAAAAATAACCGTGAGTTGAACTCTTACAAGCAGATAATCACTTGAAAACAAGGTCGTGTAAAAATGTGATATGTATCATAGCAAACCCCACGTCATTGTGATATGTATCATAGCCAACCCCATGTCATTGTGATATGTATTAAGCAACCCCTTTTCATTGTGATATGCATCATAGCAAACCCCATGTCATTGTGATATGTATCATAGCAACCCCTTGTCATTGTGATATGATCATAGCAACCCCTTGTCATTGTGATATGATCATAGCAACCCCATGTCATTGTGGTATCATGCTAGCATCAAATCTTACTGAATTACCATGCAAAACAAGCAAAAATATGTTGGGTAAATGACGGCACGGTGTACACTAATACATACGCTATTGTGTGACATGTAGACTTGCTACGGTAAGCACTATACGAGTACATTTGTACACCGGACATAACCGGCACTGTGAGCTTACTTTACATTCCCCATGTCTCTATTATGGATTAAAATTTTTTCTACATTATTAGGGCAGATTTATACATTGTTTTCTATTTTCAAAGTGTATTTTATTTGAAGTATGATATCAACTGTTGTTTATATTTATTTTATTGACCAAGCGGTTTTTCCGCTGGAAAACATTTTTCGTAGTTGATTATAAATAATTAATTTTGAATTTATGACTTGTTATTTTTGTATTTGTTTCATGTGCGAAAATATCATAACGCAAAGTAAATAAATAAATAAATCACAAATCAAAAACAGTGTTTTTGTTAGAGTAAGCATGTATCCCTTTTATCCATAAAAAATACTCATTAAAAATCTTGTTAAATAATAACAAAATGGCCAATGATAAAGTTTGAGGTTTACATGCAGTTTTGTTCACCTGAGGGGTGGAATGGTACACGAGGCGAAACTGCATGTCACTCTGCTATAACTACACATAATATGCCTTTGTCAAGAAGTTGTCGAAAAGTTGTCGAATCGACAAGAGCCTGACCAATTTGTCTTGTCCATGTAACGATGCTCACTTCAACAATTCCAATCACAAATTTGTCAATATTTTGTCTTAAATTTGTCATTAATTCGTCAGTTTACACCTTGTCAGTAATTCGTCATGCTAATAATTTATCAGAAACTCTTCAATTTGAACTTGTAAGTTTGTCAGAAAATCGTCAAAAATTCGTCAAATTGATTGACGACCCTAAACTGTAAATTTGTCAAAAATTTGTCTCTGTCACTGGTTTGTCATTTTCTTGTCATATATTTGTCAAATCCTAATTTACAGTTTGTCAATATCTTGTCACAAATTCGTCAAAATATATTTGATAAGTTACTGACGAACTATCCAGATAAAAGAATATTAGACACAATTATGGTGATTTGAAAATATTGTCTAAAGACATTGTGGCCAACCAAGTTCTGCTTAATCAAGTATAACAAAAATGTTCAGAAACATTGTAACCAACCTCGATCAGTAATATTTGACAAAAGTAGAACGTCCAGTGCACACCATCATCAGTATACCCGAACATGTCAAACATTTCATTAATCAGCCATTGCCCAGTAGAAAGGTGGTCAGTATAAAGGTTTTACTGTGAATCTTTTGTATCCTCGTCACCACAGGCAGGTTTTACACTTTTTTATCTTATTCTGGAAGCTGGTCACTAAAAGCAGGTTTAACCGTGTGTATTTTATCCAGGTCCAGGAGGTGGGAAGTACAAACTGGTTTATCATAGCCTTTTTGTCCGGGTCTGAAAGGTGGTCGCTACATACCCAATTCGTTATTTCACTTTTTTTTTCACTTACCGTAACCCCCCTTCCCCTTTTCCATCAAAAGGATGTACAGATCTGAACACAACCCTAACCCTTTACCCCATTCACGGTGTGGGTCAGTAAACAAAGTGTTCTTGTATCCATGGTATGTAACTTGTCTTCGAACACTCTCGTCGCCTGAAAAAGCACAAAAAACGGCATTCTTCCTAAGTTTTTTTCTGCGCGTTGCCCAAAAAGATTTGTTTTGTAAAAAAGACTGGCCTGAGAACCATTCACACTAAATTTGAAAGCAAAACTATAGAAATTATGAGAAGAGGAACATTTTGAAAAGTGAAGTGATGACTGCAGTAGGTTTCTTTTTGACATCTTTTTGACTTCTTTAAAAGATTAAATTTTGGCGGCGGAAGAATTCCAAGACTTGGAATTCCTAGTCAGCCCTTTCACATTGAATTGGTCAGGTTGACGGTCTAGTGACAAGTTTCTGACAAGTTTTTGTAATTTTACATATGATGTATAATACATTGCACATGGTGGTTTACTTATGCACATGTATACTGGGGGGTTTAATAGTTAAACCATCAAGTTTTGTTACATTTAACATTAAAATAATCGAATCCATTCTTTCTTTGTGTTGATATCATTAAGTACACTATATACATTGTACATTGTGGGCGATAATACAATTTTACAAGCATTTTACTTGTTTCAAAACATGAAAAGAATATGATGTGTGCACTTACGTTATGGTTCATCCATGAGACATATCTTTAAGACGTAATAATTTGAAACTTCTAATAATATTCATTAAATTATTCATTCAGTTTCAGAAACTTCACCGTATGGATTGCCGTTTCCTCTTTTATCCCTTTATTTTTTGTATCCATCAATAATTATTAACATGAAAATTAAAATTAGTTATGAAGCATATTTAAATATTTGTATCAAAAATTAATTTTTGATATCGGAAATTATTTACTGATATTATAAATTTAATTTTAATATCAATATTTGTGTTTGTTTTAATGACATTAATAAATGTTTTTTTATCGTAAATTGAAGGTCTAAAATATTTTTGTGCAAGTTGATTTAAGTTCATATCAAGAAAAAATTTACTGTTAGAAAAAAATAATTGTTTTACTGATAGCATTAATTTAAGTTTAAAAATAGAAGCTCATTCCGCTAGCGAAATGTTAAACACTTGACAAAAATTAAAACGCAAAAATACTTCCTTCAGTGGGTTATTTCTTGAATAATATATTGCAAACAACACAGCTTGAATACGTCTTATAAGCCGAGTAGTGTTTGGTTGTTGCTGACTTAAAGTTTTACTGACTGATCAGGCATACGCCTTGTTATCTATATACGCAGTGAGAGCTCGCACAAAGCTCACTGAGCAAATGTGTATTCTGTGCTGTCGTTAAATGCTACGCATTTATTTGCAAAAAATACACTCTTTTCACATGGCGTTTTAACAAAGAAAATGAAATCAAAGACGAAAATAAAAAGTGAGATGCACATCTTCAGATCAAGCTCTTCGTAAGTCCCAAGTTTCATGGTCGTAGGGCCCATAGTGTCAGAGAAGAAGAAGACAAAAAAATCGGAAAAACTGTCAAGAAGAAAAAAAGGGACGAATTTTGCTCGCACAAATTCATATAACCCTTGCAAGCCAAAGGCTTGTCAAGTGTTAAATAAGTAGTTAAATTATTGTCATGTGGTTATAGGCCGTATCAAACATTGCATTTGTAGTGTCACAAAATCAGTTTCTGATATAAAGTATTTTGAGACCAATGATTGAGCTCTTTCGTTATATTAATAGAATTAATGATGTCGAAAATTAAATTTTTGATACCACAAATTTTTAATATCAACAATCGAATTGCTATATAAAAAGTCAATAATGTAGTTTGGTTCTTTTCTCAGATTTTGGCGGATTATTCATCTTCATTATGGTAATTAGAAGACAAGTGTAATGTATGCAAAAAATTAAAATTATAAAGAGATAGTTAGAGAGAAGTTCAAAATTTAGTGTAACCACAAAAGGAAAAAGTATCACAGGAAAAGACATTAGAAATCAGCTCAATAGATTGACAGTGTTCAAAAAGTCCAGAAAAGTAGGAGAGACGATTAAATTATAATTACATTTATCACAGATAACCAGTTATCACATTTTAAGTGGAATGTAGGCATCAAGAAATTATTATCAATTGTCTCCAATGATGGAAATAATCCTTAATCTACATTAGTACCATGCTTTAAAAAGTATCACCTATCTTTTCTATGTCTGTAACACAGTAGAAATGTGAGTTTTATGGACAATTAGAAATAATTTCACTGGAGTACCTTTTTTTTGGTTAGCTCCAAGTACGTCAAGGTATCCCTCTGTTTACCCGTACTGGTATTCGATGTTCACTTTTCATTCGGGCACCGAAAAGTGGAACCCATGGAATGGTGGGAGGAGCAGAACCGGTTGTTGTAAGCATCGGTCGGATCCAACTTTTCAGCTACAACATTTGTACAAAGCAAAAGCCTATTTTAATTGGGGATATAAATGGGTATTTTGTTAATAAAAATGAGTTACACCTGCCACTGGATCAACCCCATGCTTTGAAATAGATTGTGCTAGAGGCCTGGCACTTTCTGGGTAACAGGCTCTTCTGCCATACGTTTTCCCATATTCTGTGTAACGAGAGCAAATAAAATCTAATTAAACAGTTCACTATTGTATTTCACTCAGTTCATTGACCGCTTATTCAACTCCAAGTAACTGGCGGCTTGTTCATCTACTCCTTGCTGTCGGTGCGTCGCTCCCACGTATTGGGAAACCTGTGTCTCCCCCTTTTTGCTGCCGTCTACTAGGCATTGAACCGTCTGGTTTGTGCTCCTGCATGCACTAAATACTAGTGCTAAAAATGTCGTAGGAACCAACAAAATACTAGCGCTAAAAATGTCGTAGAAACCAACAAAATTCTGTTGAATAGTCTGTTGGTCTGCGACGCCTAAGGTGGCTTAGGGATTCAGTTACCCGTCTTGCTCGCTGGGGCACGCCTGAGAGTTGCCACTTTTAACCTCTCAACCTGAAACATAGTAAGTTTAAAGTATCCTTCTCGGTCTATTGCGGCTGCCCTTTATTATCGTGGCCGGGGAAGGCATACATTACTTCCTGTGACCACCAGCCGCTTAAACCATCGCTGGTTCCTGCTTCGGGTTTCATTGGGCAAGGTAAAATGTATTGTGCAAGCGGTTTGTTGACTCCCGTAGCAAATATGTCCTCCCGCGGCGGTCTTAACCTCTTGCTGTCTATCACCCAATGCAACAACTGTGTCGAGAGCGTCTCTTTCCCTCCCCGTTATTTCTTGGAGGCCATGTTCCTAGAACATTTAAGCCCTCCTGGATGTGGTGTGACATTAGTCACCTGATATCGCACTGCCGGATGTCACGCCTTTCTGGTAGTGTGCATTAAGTGGGCGACCTCGTGCCCTCTTGCTTCCTGATATAACTTACCATAGTGGCGTTGTCTGTCATTCATAGAGCCATCTTGCCCTGCAGTTCCCGGAAACCTGGTTTCAGTGCTTCCCCACTGCTTGCATTTCCAATACAGTGATATGCATGTCAGGCAGCCGCTGCGGCACTGTCCCTGAAACAATCTGCCTCGATAGAACATCCCTAACCTAGGGACCGGCTTGTATCTCGAGTTGTTTTTGAGTGTCGTAAACCTGGTTCAGGTTTGTTGTGTCCAGCAACCACTGAAGATCTTTCTTGTGGTGGTGTACCGAACCTGTTTCGTGAGGTACGACCCCCCACCCGGCACTGTGTACTGATAACTTCGGAAATGGAGGCGCCCCATGGCCACTGTTTTCTTGACGTCATCCATCCGGTCTCCAGCATGGTCCTGATAATATCTTGGATCTTCTAGACTCTGTTTGATGACGGAAATATGCGCCCGAGTGTGGAGTCTAGCACGTCTTCCATGTACACAATTACCTGCTTGGGTTCTTTTTCCAACTTCTCTGTGTTTACCATCAATCCTAGTTAGACGCACTTGTTGGGTGACTGGAAAGTTTGAGTTGCCATTCTTTCTCAGTTTAGCCCCACGTTCAGTCAGTCGTCCAGGCATTGAAACAGGAGCATTTACTGCTGTCGTCCCAACGACTTCACTGAGTGCATTGCCTCATTGAAGAGCTAAGGCACCGGAGCCACACCGAAGGCTAGCGCGCGGGAGCAATACCTGTGCTCCCCTACTTTGAAATACAGATACTTGTAATGTGGCGGCCACATCGGAATGTGCAGGTATGCATCTGATAATCGCCCACATATCCCGACTTACTGGTTTGCAGATGTGCTGACAATTGTTCATTTTGAATGTTGGGGTTACTAAGTTTTATATTTAATGGCTTGAGGTCTTATGATTAGGCGCTAACCCCTGTCCTCTTTGGGCAATACCCTGTGAAACATGCCTCATTACCCCGTGGGCATCTGTTCTATGTCTCTCTTTCAAAGACTTCAAGCATATCCTCGACTGCTGCTTGCTTCTCTGTTACTTTTCCGTCTGAGGTCACCAGGCTTGGGTGATCGTTTTGAGTGAGCTTGATGGGCCGCAACTTTAAGGGGTGCCTGTACCTCAGCTATCTTGAAACCTTTGTTGACGCCCATAATTCTTGCCATTTTCGCCAGAAGTGTGTGGCCCTGTCTCCTACGGGGGCTTTATATCAGATAACATTACGCCAGAATTTTGACGTTTCACTGCAGCGAGCCAGTTTTCGTGATAAGGATTTGCTCGTTACTGGTTGTAATTCTCACCTGTATGACGAGATTCGGCTGGTCTTCCAAAAACACTACTGCGGTTGTCCTGGCTCTGTGCCACCTTCGACTTGGGTGGCGCTGACGCTTTGCGCCCGGTAGCTTAGTGTCGCCTGCGAGTACCGTTCGCGGAGCGCGAGATTTATAGGTCTTGCATGTTTCTGGCCCTTTAACAAGTGGTCTGGGAACAGGTTCTGATGAACTCCATAAAAGATACGACGCTCAGCCCTATCCTGGTTGTGCCTTCTATGTAGCTTAGATCAGTCACGTCATCTTCGGGGCGTAGCACGGTTAACCAAGCTGGTGCGTATTTGGGGTACGCCAATAGCTCAAAGCTTATCTTGTTGTCTGAAGATCGATACGCTGTGAGTACTGCACGCGGTTTGGAGAAGGTGTATCCTGCAGTTAGACGCTTTGGTTCGAAACTCCGTTTTGTTACTCATACAAGTTGCTGTGAGATCAAGTCTTTCTGGTGTAATGCGTTTTTCAGTAAGTCCTCCACATTCAGTTGTATGGAGAGAGACTATTTTCCTGGTTGAGGCTGGCAGCCTCTCCCCATACTTTGTGTGTCTGAAACATTACCTTCGTACAAGTTCAATATTCTCTTTGAGAGTCTCCGGCTTTCCAACTTTTAATAGTGGATATAATGTCCGGCACAACCTTAATGGAAGTGCCCTTGATATGTTATTGACTGTTTTCTGGAATATTCTGCCCCTCTTTTTCGTTACTTTTCTTCTGTTTTTTTTATTATCGTTTGGATGTTTTCCAGAAAACTCCTCATGCAGTTTTTGACAGAGGGAGATAAAATTTAGCACCTGGTTCAGGTTTGTTGTGTCCAGCAACCACTGAAGATCTTTCTTGTGGTGGTGTACCGAACCTGTTTCGTGAGGTACGACCCCCCCCCCCCCGGCACTGTGTACTGATAACTTCGGAAATGGAGGCGCCCCATGGCCACTGTTTTCTTGACGTCATCCATCCGGTCTCCAGCATGGTCCTGATAATATCTTGGATCTTCTAGACTCTGTTTGATGACGGAAATATGCGCCCGAGTGTGGAGTCTAGCACGTCTTCCATGTACACAATTACCTGCTTGGGTTCTTTTTCCAACTTCTCTGTGTTTACCATCAATCCTAGTTAGACGCACTTGTTGGGTGACTGGAAAGTTTGAGTTGCCATTCTTTCTCAGTTTAGCCCCACGTTCAGTCAGTCGTCCAGGCATTGAAACAGGAGCATTTACTGCTGTCGTCCCAACGACTTCACTGAGTGCATTGCCTCATTGAAGAGCTAAGGCACCGGAGCCACACCGAAGGCTAGCGCGCGGGAGCAATACCTGTGCTCCCCTACTTTGAAATACAGATACTTGTAATGTGGCGGCCACATCGGAATGTGCAGGTATGCATCTGATAATCGCCCACATATCCCGACTTACTGGTTTGCAGATGTGCTGACAATTGTTCATTTTGAATGTTGGGGTTACTAAGTTTTATATTTAATGGCTTGAGGTCTTATGATTAGGCGCTAACCCCTGTCCTCTTTGGGCAATACCCTGTGAAACATGCCTCATTACCCCGTGGGCATCTGTTCTATGTCTCTCTTTCAAAGACTTCAAGCATATCCTCGACTGCTGCTTGCTTCTCTGTTACTTTTCCGTCTGAGGTCACCAGGCTTGGGTGATCGTTTTGAGTGAGCTTGATGGGCCGCAACTTTAAGGGGTGCCTGTACCTCAGCTATCTTGAAACCTTTGTTGACGCCCATAATTCTTGCCATTTTCGCCAGAAGTGTGTGGCCCTGTCTCCTACGGGGGCTTTATATCAGATAACATTACGCCAGAATTTTGACGTTTCACTGCAGCGAGCCAGTTTTCGTGATAAGGATTTGCTCGTTACTGGTTGTAATTCTCACCTGTATGACGAGATTCGGCTGGTCTTCCAAAAACACTACTGCGGTTGTCCTGGCTCTGTGCCACCTTCGACTTGGGTGGCGCTGACGCTTTGCGCCCGGTAGCTTAGTGTCGCCTGCGAGTACCGTTCGCGGAGCGCGAGATTTATAGGTCTTGCATGTTTCTGGCCCTTTAACAAGTGGTCTGGGAACAGGTTCTGATGAACTCCATAAAAGATACGACGCTCAGCCCTATCCTGGTTGTGCCTTCTATGTAGCTTAGATCAGTCACGTCATCTTCGGGGCGTAGCACGGTTAACCAAGCTGGTGCGTATTTGGGGTACGCCAATAGCTCAAAGCTTATCTTGTTGTCTGAAGATCGATACGCTGTGAGTACTGCACGCGGTTTGGAGAAGGTGTATCCTGCAGTTAGACGCTTTGGTTCGAAACTCCGTTTTGTTACTCATACAAGTTGCTGTGAGATCAAGTCTTTCTGGTGTAATGCGTTTTTCAGTAAGTCCTCCACATTCAGTTGTATGGAGAGAGACTATTTTCCTGGTTGAGGCTGGCAGCCTCTCCCCATACTTTGTGTGTCTGAAACATTACCTTCGTACAAGTTCAATATTCTCTTTGAGAGTCTCCGGCTTTCCAACTTTTAATAGTGGATATAATGTCCGGCACAACCTTAATGGAAGTGCCCTTGATATGTTATTGACTGTTTTCTGGAATATTCTGCCCCTCTTTTTCGTTACTTTTCTTCTGTTTTTTTTATTATCGTTTGGATGTTTTCCAGAAAACTCCTCATGCAGTTTTTGACAGAGGGAGATAAAATTTAGCACCTGGTTCAGGTTTGTTGTGTCCAGCAACCACTGAAGATCTTTCTTGTGGTGGTGTACCGAACCTGTTTCGTGAGGTACGACCCCCCCGGCACTGTGTACTGATAACTTCGGAAATGGAGGCGCCCCATGGCCACTGTTTTCTTGACGTCATCCATCCGGTCTCCAGCATGGTCCTGATAATATCTTGGATCTTCTAGACTCTGTTTGATGACGGAAATATGCGCCCGAGTGTGGAGTCTAGCACGTCTTCCATGTACACAATTACCTGCTTGGGTTCTTTTTCCAACTTCTCTGTGTTTACCATCAATCCTAGTTAGACGCACTTGTTGGGTGACTGGAAAGTTTGAGTTGCCATTCTTTCTCAGTTTAGCCCCACGTTCAGTCAGTCGTCCAGGCATTGAAACAGGAGCATTTACTGCTGTCGTCCCAACGACTTCACTGAGTGCATTGCCTCATTGAAGAGCTAAGGCACCGGAGCCACACCGAAGGCTAGCGCGCGGGAGCAATACCTGTGCTCCCCTACTTTGAAATACAGATACTTGTAATGTGGCGGCCACATCGGAATGTGCAGGTATGCATCTGATAATCGCCCACATATCCCGACTTACTGGTTTGCAGATGTGCTGACAATTGTTCATTTTGAATGTTGGGGTTACTAAGTTTTATATTTAATGGCTTGAGGTCTTATGATTAGGCGCTAACCCCTGTCCTCTTTGGGCAATACCCTGTGAAACATGCCTCATTACCCCGTGGGCATCTGTTCTATGTCTCTCTTTCAAAGACTTCAAGCATATCCTCGACTGCTGCTTGCTTCTCTGTTACTTTTCCGTCTGAGGTCACCAGGCTTGGGTGATCGTTTTGAGTGAGCTTGATGGGCCGCAACTTTAAGGGGTGCCTGTACCTCAGCTATCTTGAAACCTTTGTTGACGCCCATAATTCTTGCCATTTTCGCCAGAAGTGTGTGGCCCTGTCTCCTACGGGGGCTTTATATCAGATAACATTACGCCAGAATTTTGACGTTTCACTGCAGCGAGCCAGTTTTCGTGATAAGGATTTGCTCGTTACTGGTTGTAATTCTCACCTGTATGACGAGATTCGGCTGGTCTTCCAAAAACACTACTGCGGTTGTCCTGGCTCTGTGCCACCTTCGACTTGGGTGGCGCTGACGCTTTGCGCCCGGTAGCTTAGTGTCGCCTGCGAGTACCGTTCGCGGAGCGCGAGATTTATAGGTCTTGCATGTTTCTGGCCCTTTAACAAGTGGTCTGGGAACAGGTTCTGATGAACTCCATAAAAGATACGACGCTCAGCCCTATCCTGGTTGTGCCTTCTATGTAGCTTAGATCAGTCACGTCATCTTCGGGGCGTAGCACGGTTAACCAAGCTGGTGCGTATTTGGGGTACGCCAATAGCTCAAAGCTTATCTTGTTGTCTGAAGATCGATACGCTGTGAGTACTGCACGCGGTTTGGAGAAGGTGTATCCTGCAGTTAGACGCTTTGGTTCGAAACTCCGTTTTGTTACTCATACAAGTTGCTGTGAGATCAAGTCTTTCTGGTGTAATGCGTTTTTCAGTAAGTCCTCCACATTCAGTTGTATGGAGAGAGACTATTTTCCTGGTTGAGGCTGGCAGCCTCTCCCCATACTTTGTGTGTCTGAAACATTACCTTCGTACAAGTTCAATATTCTCTTTGAGAGTCTCCGGCTTTCCAACTTTTAATAGTGGATATAATGTCCGGCACAACCTTAATGGAAGTGCCCTTGATATGTTATTGACTGTTTTCTGGAATATTCTGCCCCTCTTTTTCGTTACTTTTCTTCTGTTTTTTTTATTATCGTTTGGATGTTTTCCAGAAAACTCCTCATGCAGTTTTTGACAGAGGGAGATAAAATTTAGCACCTGGTTCAGGTTTGTTGTGTCCAGCAACCACTGAAGATCTTTCTTGTGGTGGTGTACCGAACCTGTTTCGTGAGGTACGACACCCCCCCCCCGGCACTGTGTACTGATAACTTCGGAAATGGAGGCGCCCCATGGCCACTGTTTTCTTGACGTCATCCATCCGGTCTCCAGCATGGTCCTGATAATATCTTGGATCTTCTAGACTCTGTTTGATGACGGAAATATGCGCCCGAGTGTGGAGTCTAGCACGTCTTCCATGTACACAATTACCTGCTTGGGTTCTTTTTCCAACTTCTCTGTGTTTACCATCAATCCTAGTTAGACGCACTTGTTGGGTGACTGGAAAGTTTGAGTTGCCATTCTTTCTCAGTTTAGCCCCACGTTCAGTCAGTCGTCCAGGCATTGAAACAGGAGCATTTACTGCTGTCGTCCCAACGACTTCACTGAGTGCATTGCCTCATTGAAGAGCTAAGGCACCGGAGCCACACCGAAGGCTAGCGCGCGGGAGCAATACCTGTGCTCCCCTACTTTGAAATACAGATACTTGTAATGTGGCGGCCACATCGGAATGTGCAGGTATGCATCTGATAATCGCCCACATATCCCGACTTACTGGTTTGCAGATGTGCTGACAATTGTTCATTTTGAATGTTGGGGTTACTAAGTTTTATATTTAATGGCTTGAGGTCTTATGATTAGGCGCTAACCCCTGTCCTCTTTGGGCAATACCCTGTGAAACATGCCTCATTACCCCGTGGGCATCTGTTCTATGTCTCTCTTTCAAAGACTTCAAGCATATCCTCGACTGCTGCTTGCTTCTCTGTTACTTTTCCGTCTGAGGTCACCAGGCTTGGGTGATCGTTTTGAGTGAGCTTGATGGGCCGCAACTTTAAGGGGTGCCTGTACCTCAGCTATCTTGAAACCTTTGTTGACGCCCATAATTCTTGCCATTTTCGCCAGAAGTGTGTGGCCCTGTCTCCTACGGGGGCTTTATATCAGATAACATTACGCCAGAATTTTGACGTTTCACTGCAGCGAGCCAGTTTTCGTGATAAGGATTTGCTCGTTACTGGTTGTAATTCTCACCTGTATGACGAGATTCGGCTGGTCTTCCAAAAACACTACTGCGGTTGTCCTGGCTCTGTGCCACCTTCGACTTGGGTGGCGCTGACGCTTTGCGCCCGGTAGCTTAGTGTCGCCTGCGAGTACCGTTCGCGGAGCGCGAGATTTATAGGTCTTGCATGTTTCTGGCCCTTTAACAAGTGGTCTGGGAACAGGTTCTGATGAACTCCATAAAAGATACGACGCTCAGCCCTATCCTGGTTGTGCCTTCTATGTAGCTTAGATCAGTCACGTCATCTTCGGGGCGTAGCACGGTTAACCAAGCTGGTGCGTATTTGGGGTACGCCAATAGCTCAAAGCTTATCTTGTTGTCTGAAGATCGATACGCTGTGAGTACTGCACGCGGTTTGGAGAAGGTGTATCCTGCAGTTAGACGCTTTGGTTCGAAACTCCGTTTTGTTACTCATACAAGTTGCTGTGAGATCAAGTCTTTCTGGTGTAATGCGTTTTTCAGTAAGTCCTCCACATTCAGTTGTATGGAGAGAGACTATTTTCCTGGTTGAGGCTGGCAGCCTCTCCCCATACTTTGTGTGTCTGAAACATTACCTTCGTACAAGTTCAATATTCTCTTTGAGAGTCTCCGGCTTTCCAACTTTTAATAGTGGATATAATGTCCGGCACAACCTTAATGGAAGTGCCCTTGATATGTTATTGACTGTTTTCTGGAATATTCTGCCCCTCTTTTTCGTTACTTTTCTTCTGTTTTTTTTTATTATCGTTTGGATGTTTTCCAGAAAACTCCTCATGCAGTTTTTGACAGAGGGAGATAAAATTTAGCACAGTGACGAGATCTCGGTAAATCCGCAAATTTTTTTATCTCAAAGGTAAAGGTCAAATTGATATCAAAGTTATTTTTTCCATAAAATGGCTTCCAGAAAACACCTCATAGGGTTTGAGTCATCGGAGCTATATATTTGGTGCACTTATAGACAACCATCAGGTCTCGATGAAACCGCAAAATATTTTTTACCTTGATCTCAAAGGTCAAGGTCAAAGTGAGGTCAAAATATTTTTCAGAACACTTATTAATCACGAAAAGCGGCCATAAAAATATCAGTGTGAACACATAAACTATACTCAGTGGGGGTAGCCTACCATCCTGAATCTTTATTTTTAGGGTCAAGGTCAAGGTCACGTGATCCAATGTGCCGTTAACGATAGGAAAACTTATCTCAAAAACGGTTATAGATTTTCTACCTTTTGGGCATAAACGACGTTACATAAAAGGTACCTCGATGATCTTGACTTTCTGGGTCACGGTCAAGGTCAAAATCCGAAAATTGACTATTATCTCGAAAACGGTTAGAGATAGAGCGATTTTGAGCTCATTTTCTACTTTTTTGGGCCTAAACAACGTTTCACAAGACATACCTTGGTGACTTTGAGCTTCTCGGTCACGCTCAAGGTCAAAAACCGGAAGTTAACTGTTATCTAGAAAACGGTTAGAGATAGAGCGAGCTCATTTTTAACCCTTTGGATCAAATCGACAACAATGAAATGGTACTGGGTTACTTTGAGCTTCTTGGTCAGAATTTAATACAAACATATTCTTTAGTGGTTTCTGCAAGTGAGTCTGTTCCACTATCCAGCGGAATTCTGTCTAGTTTGTATTTGGTTTCAAGACAAAAATGCCAAACAACAAATGTTCATGAATCTTTCGTAAATGGATTCGCAAAATATTTAGCGTTCTTTACCAAGGAAACCAGCTCTTTTTCCCATAGAACCCTGATTTAATTCAGTTATAAGATTCAAAACGGTGTATTCGTTGCTGCCCAAACTACGGATTTCTGACAACAGAATGCATTATTTTTCATCTTTTTACCGTGACATAAAAACACAAAGAAGGATTTGAATCAATTTGTCAGTTACAAGCGTGGTGTAAATCTGTTTACACCCAAAAAGGTTTGGTATCTTGTACATGATGCCTTTTTAGATTATCAATTGCCAGATCTTGACTTTATTCTATGATTTTTTTTTTGTTATTCCATGGTGCAACACCAATTCTCAGGGGACTCGCAGCCAAACCCATCTGAACCAAATTCTGCCAGACAGCGGAATAACCCACTTGGATAATCCAAAAGAAAAGCATGTATTATATTATACATGTATGGTTTTCAAGATCAGATGACTTATCGATTGAAACTCAAGCTCATGTCATAAATCAAAGACCTATCCTTATTTCTACACTTTACCTAGGCTGGCACTTTTCTAGCAATTTCCGAGATAATGGTCAAATTCCGGTTTTCGACCTTGATCGAGGTCAGAGTAACTGATGTATCTCTTATGTAACGTCTTTTAGGCACAAACGATGGAAAATGAGCTCAAACTCGCTCCCCTACTTACCATCTTAGAGATAATTATCAACTTCTGGCTTCATACTTGACCTTGACCGAGGAGGTCAAGTTGACCGAGTTATCTCTTATGTAACGTCTCTTAAGCCCAAAGGGTCGAAATAAAACTCACAATTACTTTATCTCTAACCATTTTCTGGATAACTGTCAATTTTCGGTTTCCATCCTTGACTTTGACTTTCACTTTTCACATATTGCAAAGTTATGCAGAGTACGAAAATGAAGTGCAAATCGCCGTATCTCTTGTTTTCCTAAACCTTTTTGCCAAAGTTTGGTCAAGTAAGCAAAATTTGGAGAAAGTTATTAAGTTCAAAACGTCATACCTTATATTACCAGCTATACTGTGGAAAGTCTGAAAATGGAGTCTAAGTCGCCGTATTTCTAGACGCTTAGGAGCGTAGTCATTGCTTTGGGTTGTTAAATTTGTCCAACTGTTATACTGTGGGACGTTAGAAAATGAGGTCTAATCGGCGAATTTCTAGACGTTGACCATTTTGGTCAAATTTGTCTTACTGAACAATATCAAATTTAACATTTTATATTAAAATTAATACGAGAACTCATGCATGAGTTCGAAAATGAGGTCCAAATCGCCCTCTCTCTTACAATTTTCGAGAAAACCCAATTTTTTATATTTTGATAAAAATAACCAATTTGCCGCCATTGAAAAACGTACAAATTTCACTTTTTTTATTACATCGTGTACGATGAGGAGCTCGAAATTGAGATCCAAATCTTTGTTTCCTTTAATTTACCAGATTACCCGTTTTATATAACCAGCAACACTGTGGTGGGGGATTGGTGAGGGGGTTTAAGGGATGGCCGAAAGCCTCATCAGGCGTTAATTTTGAATTTCGTTATATGTGATCCAACCCATTCCAATCCCCTAGCTAAGGCAATTCGAGCGAATGTCAATACCCTGCTTGCCACCCCCAGTCGAGTCGAGAGTCGAACTCAGGGCCTTCGGATTGCCAGGCCAACGCTCCAATCAACTGAGCTGACCGTCAATTTTTTTCGCATTTCAACAGTTTTTGGCGGATCTCCACAAACGCCCCTGGTCCCCCAGTAAATTGCACGAAGAAGGTCCATATTACATTTGAAAAAGAGTTAGAGTTTTACCGTTTTGAAAATGTGAAAAATGTTCAAAATCAAGGTCCAAATTGCTGCCATAAAACAGGGGAACGGAGAGAGCACAAGCCGTGAAACTGTACGCACGTACGCAATATGTTGTGCCATATTTAAAAAAAAATTGTATTAAAAACTGTAATGCCAAATAATCAGTGATAAAATTGAAAGTATACATTCCAACATGCATTAAAATGTGAATAAAGTAACCATTGCACTAAAAAGAGTATAATATTTAGCTTGTAATTCGATGCATTGCGTTATTTAATTTCACAAAAATATGTTTGAGATATGTTTTAAAAAAAATGCGTACGTACGCAGCAGCCCGTACCGCCTCCCTGCTGTACGCAGTGCGTACGCACCGATCGTGACCCCCCTCCCCCTCCCACCCTCTGTGCGTACGTACTTTATGGATGACCCCTTACGTATTTATTCCGGACACTTCGTATCTGTCTGGAAACATTCCCCGGAAGGACTTTCTCCTGAAAATGGTTCATTCAGTATACTAACAAAATGCACCCGTGTATGTGATGTGTGTGCCGTGCTCCGGCTTTACGGCTCCGGCTCTCTGCCGTGCTCCGGCTTTACGGCTCCGACTCTCTGCCGTGCTCCGGTTTTACGGCTCCGGTTCTCTGCCGTGCTCCGGCTTTACGGCTCCGGCTACTTGCCGTGCTCCGGCTTTACGGCTCCGGCTCCCTGCCGTGCTCCGGCTTTACGGCTCCGGCTTTCTGCCGTGCTCCGGCTTTACGGCTCCGGCTCTCTGTCGTGCTCCGGCTTAACGGCTCCGGCTCTCTGCCGTGGTCCGGCTTTACGGCTCCGGCTCTCTGCCGTGCTCCGGTTTTACGGATCCGGCTTTTTGCTGTGACCTTGGTGCATTTTTGTACTACTCTCCCCATCCCCGGTATGGTAGAAATCACTATAGGAATCTATATTTAGGAATATATATCCAAGCGGGAATAGACAGTACGGGAGAACACCGGTGTAACAGGCTATCTTACTCCCCCTCCCGTGTACAGCTTCCCCCGGGGGAACCTATACTAGGCTATCTTTTCCCCTACAGTATATTTAACCCCCTTCCCCGACGAACTTTTTGCGTGTAAAAGTATTTTGATAATTTTGTTCATGTAAATAAATGAACTCAATTAAACTGAAAAAACCATCTTGAACTACTTTATTGATTAAATTCAACATAATTCAAGCAAAATATAAAAAGGCATCCTTGATTAGAAAGTTCTTTTTTCTCTTAATATCCTTTTTACCATTTTAGAGAGCCCAGGTGGATACTCCTGATCGCTAAGATTATCATAAACTAGACCGAATTTCACTACACGTAGCGAAATAGTACCCACTTTCAAGGGCAGAGATACAACATATTTGGTCAAAGACACATTTTTCAGTGTTTCAACATAATTGTCAGCTTCCGGATCATTATCTTGAACGAGGCCATCGAAGTGAATATAATGTAACCTCATTTGGGCACAAAAAAATCAAATTCAGTTTTCTAACCGTTTTTGACATACTGGTCAACTTGCAGTTTTTTTACCTTGACCATGATGGAGAAGGTCAAGATCACCGAGGTACCTCTTATGTAACGTTGCTTAGGCCCAAAGGGTCGAAAATGAGCTCAAAATCCCTTTATCTCTAACCGTTTTCGAGATAATAGTCAACTTCCGGTTTTTGACCTTGACCGTGACCCAGAAGGTCAAGGTCACCGAGGTACCTCTTATGTAACGTTGCTTAGGCCCAAAGGGTCGAAAATGAGCTCAAAATCCCTTTATCTCTAACCGTTTTCGAGATAATAGTCAACTTCCGGTTTTTGACCTTGACCGTGACCCAGAAGGTCAAAATCACCGAGGTACCTCTTATGTAACGTTGTTTAGGCCCAAAGGGTCGAAAATGAGCTCAAAATCGTTCTATCTCTAACTGTTTTCGAGATAATAGTCAACTTCCGGTTTTTGACCTTGACCGTGACCCAGAAGGTCAAGGTCACCGAGGTACCTCTTATGTAACGTTGTTGAGGCCCAAAGGATCGAAAATGAGCTAAAAAACGCTCTATCTCTAACCGTTTTCGAGATTATAGTCAACTTCCGGTTTTTGAGCTTGACCGTGACCCAGAAGGTCAAGGTCACCGAGGTACCTCTTATGTAACGTTGTTTAGGCCCAAAGGGTCGAAAATGATCTCAAAATCCCTTTATCTCTAACCGTTTTCGAGATAATAGACAACTTCCGGTTTTTGACATTGACCGTGACCCAGAAGGTCAAAATCACCGAGGTACCTCTTATGTAACGTTGTTTAGGCGCAAAGGGTCGAAAATGAGCTCAAAATCGCTCTATCTCTAACCGTTTTCGAGATAATAGTCAACTTCCGGTTTTTGACCTTGACCGTGACCCAGAAGGTCAAGGTTACCGAGGTACCTCTTATGTAACGTTGTTTAGGCCCAAAGGGTCGAAAATGAGCTAAAAATCGCTCTATCTCTAACCATTTTCGAGAAAATAGTCAACTTCCGGTTTTTGACCTTGACCGTGACCCAGAAGGGCAAGGTCACCGAGGTACCTCTTATGTAACGTTGTTTAGGCCCAAAGGGTCGAAAATGATCTCAAAATCGCTCTATCTCTAACCGTTTTCGAGATAATAGTCAACTTCCGGTTTTTGACCTTGACCGTGACCCAGAAGGGCAAGGTCACCGAGGTACCTCTTATGTAACGTTGTTTAGGCCCAAAGGGTCGAAAATGATCTCAAAATCCCTCTATCTCTAGCCGTTTTCCAGATAGCAGTCAACTTCCGGTTTTTGACGTTGACAATGACCCAGAAGGTCAAGGTCACCGAGGTACCTCTTATGTAACGTTGCTTAGGCCCAAAGGGTCGAAAATGAGCTCAAAATCGTTCTGCCTCAAACCGTTTTCGGGATAATAGTCAACTTCCGGTTTTTGACCTTGACCGTGACCCAGAAGGTCAAGGTCACCGAGGTACCTCTTATGTAACGTTGTTTAGGCCCAAAGGGTCGAAAATGAGCCCAAAATCGCTCTATCTCTAACCGTTTTCGAGATAATAGTCAACTTCCGGTTTTTGACCTTGACCGTGACCCAGAAGGTCAAGGTCACCGAGGTACCTCTTATGTAACGTTGTTTAGGCCAAAGGGTCGAAAATGAGCTCAAAATCGCTCTATCTCTAACCGTTTTCGAGATAATAGTCAACTTCCGGTTTTTGACCTTGGCCGTGACCCAGAAGGTCAAGGTCACCGAGGTACCTCTTATGTAACGTTGTTTAGGCCCAAAGGATCGAAAATGAGCTCAAAATCGCTCTATCTCTAACCGTTTTCGAGATAATAGTCAACTTCCGGTTTTTGACCTTGACCGTGACCCAGAAGGTCAAGGTCACCGAGGTACCTCTTATGTAACGTCGTTTAGGCCCAAATGGTCGAAAATGAGCTCAAAATCCCTCTATCTCTAACCGTTTTCGAGATAATAGACAAGTTCCGGTTTTTGACCTTGACCGTGACCCAGAAGGTCAAGGTCACCGAGGTACCTCTTATGTAACGTTGTTTAGGCCCAAAGGGTCGAAAATGAGCTCAAAATCGCTCTATCTCTAACCGTTTTCGAGATAATAGTCAACTTCCGGATTTTGACCTTGGCCGTGACCCAGAAGGTCAAGGTCACCGAGGTACCTCTTATGTCACATTGTTTAGGCCCAAAGGGTCGAAAATGAGCTCAAAATTGCTCTTTCTCTAATCGTGTTCGAGATAATAGTCAACTTCCGGTTTTTGACCTTTACCGCGACCCAGAAGGTCAAGTTCACCGAGGTACCTCTTATGTAACGTTGTTGAGGCAGAAAGGGTCGAAAATGAGCTCAAATCGCTCTATCTCTCACCGTTTTCGAGATAATAGTCAACTTCCAGTTTTTGACCTTGACCATGACCCAGAAGGTACCTCTTATGTAACGTTGTTTAGGCCCAAAGGGTCGAAAATGAGCTCAAAATCGCTCTATCTCTAAATGTTTTCGAGATAATAGTCAACTTCCGGTTTTTGACCTTTACCGTGACCCAGAAGGTCAAGGTCACCGAGGTACCTCTTATGTAACGTTGTTTAGGCCCAAAGGGTCGAAAATAAGCTCAAAATCGCTCTATCTCTCACCGTTTTCGAGATGAGTCGACCTGTCGTTAAGGACGCGTGAAATCACGTGACCTTTGACCTTGACCCTGAAGGTCAAGGTTAGTGATGAAAGTTTACCCTTTACTGGGTACGTTTTATGCATTCACAGTGGGATTTGAGCACCTTTATGGCTACTTTTCGTGATTAATAGGTGTTTTCAAAAATATTTTGACCCCAATTTGACCTTGACCTCTGAGGTGCAAGGTGAAAAAATTTTACGGATTTGACGACAACTCATTACCCTCTATGTCTCTGCCACATGCCGTCTTTTTACGACAAACCCTGTAGGAGGAGTTTTCTGGAAACCACTTTGAGGTCAGAAAAACTTTGACCTCAATTTGACCTTGACCTTCAAGGTCAAGGTCACAAAATTTTGCAGATTTGACGACATCTCGTCACCCTCTATCACTGTGCCAAATTTCATCGTCCTACGTCAAATAGCGTAGGAGGAGTTTTCTGGAAACCTCCGTGACGGAAAAAAAAGAGAAAAAAAAAGGAAAAAAAAGGGCAGAAATTTCGAGAAAAACTACAAACTTATTCCCATTTGCAAACGAAGTTTGCAAGTGGGAATATATAAAATATACATTATCGAGAAGTGCTTTCTTGTATGTTAACTTTATTTCCTTTTAGAAACTGATAAACAATAGGGGCAAAAAAACCAAGTGGGGGAGAGCCTAGTCTATCTTCCCCCTGAGGGGGGGGGGGGGATGGGGAAGCTGTACAGGGAGCAAAATATACTGTTACACCGCAATGTGGTACGTGTTTCAAAGCTGGGGTGTTTCAGTGCTACAGCCCACCCGAAAACACAACCACTTTTAGAAGATGAAGAACCACCCCGGAAATCAGACCGCTTTAGTTGAGTCCCACCCATGTCCCATTTCCAAGGCTTTACTATAAATATATGACCACACCCTGTGGACTTTTTAAGTGTTTTTTTTTTAGTAATTTTGTTTATTTAAAAATCACTCTGAAAGACAACGTGCAATGCCAAGTATGCTTTAACAAAATTTCGTTACGTGACAACACTGTGCTTGACGCTGTAAAGTGTGTAGTCCTTGAAATGTGAAGACTTTATGATCCTGATTTGTGAAATATTGACATATCAGAGAGCTCAATTGGCTTACCCTTCAGCCCGATAAGACGGATGTAAAAACCTAGCAATTGTTAACAGTTTGGGTGGCATGAGACATACTCTCTGATAAGCATTATCTTGTAGATTTTGGCATACGAATAGATGGAGGTCTCCTATTTCACCATCGCCTTTTCGCCACTTGTTTGTTTTATGAGATGGCTGATAATAAGATCTTGAATAAATGTGATATATTGAGCATTTTATTCGAGATAGATTGTCGAGTTCTTGATACTTGACAGCACCGTGGATGACTTCACAGAAAAAATGCCGATGCTGGATGCAAGTGTAAATGATTGCTCGCAACATTCGTAACGGGTACCATTTTTTCAGTTTTTTTTTTTTCAAAACTTAAAGATCTCTCTAAATAACTTCGCATATTTTAATCGTTTTTTTTTTCTTTTACAGATATCTGGATTTCGATTTGAATCCGATATATTTTTATAGTATTTAGAGCTGTCCTTCACTCAGTTAAAATCAACTTTTAATAGAGAACTCCATTTGATTTGGAGATTTCTGTAATTAAGACACCTCTGTTAAGTGACATTTCTTGATATTTAGATTCGCCTCTGACCAATGAAAATATTTCATTGCAACCTTATATTAGACCTATTTTGAACAGCATCTGCTCAAACGGTGCATGGTCGTGGTCAGTTTGTCCAAAGTCTTGGCTCTTCTGAACGAAAATGCTGTTCAGACCAAGCTTTTAAAACGCATCCAAATCAAACATAATACGCTGGGTCAACGAATTGTTATTATTATTATTATTATTATTATTATTATTATTATTATTATTATTATTATTATTATTATTATTATTATTATAAGCATTAGCATTAGCATTAGCATTTTACAAATATTGATTGATTTGACGTGACGTTATTTTGCTGTTCAGTTTGATCAGAATATTGCCGGTTGTTTACCTTAATTAAACTTGGGAATTCGAAATTTGATTACTTGTAGGCCCTCTGTAGGGTTTAAGCTTAGAACGAGTCCTAAAAAAATGGATATCATGACGAACAAATGACAGCTTACACCTATGGCTACACTGATGCTCGCGTCAAATATTAACGTGACTCTGACACGGTGTTGTGCAGAGAAAGGATCATGGCATTTATCTGGAGTTCGGGATTATCACACACTTGTTACTGCGGATACAGGCAATTTACATGTCATGGCGGTGATTTGAGTGTCTGACCACAAGGCGTTCTGGCGGCTTTTGTTTTGTTAAAGCCACCACCTCACAATGTTCGCCTTTCTGTCACTGTTTTTAATAGTCACATAAGATATAAATACCGTTGTTTCGATATTACTTTTTTTCTTACTTCTTACTGTCCCCTTTAATTTGGCCTGCAGGGACATTGGGGGTGCTTGTATGATTCCGAGAAATTCACAGTGATTTTGCAGTGGCACGGTATCTAGAGAACTCGCAACTAGACAACTCGCAACTTCAACTGACAACTTGCAACTGGACAACTCGCACCTGGGCGACTCGTGAAATTCAGTGCGATTTTGCGACGCGTGCAGCCATCTTAACCACGCGCATTGCACGCTTGGTAAAACCTCTTCTGCGCTTGCTCAGACCGTTGAGACATACAGTCTCAATTATCTTATCAAAGTTTTGCAGCCCCCTCCTCCCCACCCCCCCCCCCCCCCCCGATAGGCGTCAGGTGGATGTCTTGTGATAACGAACAACGCGAGAATCTAATTATATTAATTCGGTAGAAGCAAACATGGATCGGCTCATCCAGAACGATTACTACGGTCCCAACTGTTACCAACCAAAGCTTAAGTGAAACTGGCGCAAAAATATACAAAACTGTTATGTCGGTTATAAATAACTGAGACATAAATCACGTGTTCTTCATGGAGGGGGAGGGGGGAGGTGGGATTACGTTAAAAATAGCAGATTGCCAAGTTCTGAGGTTAGAGGACAGCATAAACAATAAATGCAGCTCTAACATTAAGTTTGCACATTATCTTTCCGAATAAAATATTTTTGACTCTGACGTTGGATATAAGGATTGCCTATGTTGGCGTCACTTAGCATCTTACGCCCCTCCCCCCCCCCCCCCACCCCCGGAACATGCTGATAATCAGGAACGAATTTTCTCTTCTTATGCAGAAGTACAAAGAAATACTAAGTCAATGAGTCCACGCCAAAATAAACGAGTTGTGATGGTAGCAGTCTTCGTTTCATAAGCTTTGTTCATGATAAAAAAGCTATGAGGTACAAATTTCATCCCGAGTATGTGTCACATGAAAGGAATCGGCGTTTATAAAAATAGATAGAAGTGCTTAGCACCCAAATATCATCAGAAGCCTGCTTGCTGTCGAATTAATTTATTTGCAGGTTTTGTTTTAGGGAAATGAGCAAACATTTGAACAGAATGCAACCTTATGTGTATATGGTGGGGAGCCTCGGGAAGGCATACTCACGTTCATTGTTTGATGATCGAGTTCTTGGATGAACGAAAAAGCGCGTTTACTATTTACTCGAGCCTCTGCGGGCATGAGAAAAGCCTCAGAATTGTGCCAATGCGACAACACTGACATCATAAACGCTACAATCAGACACATACGTGACTCTGTATCTCTTCTGTGTGTATTTGGTGTTTAGTGACTCGTTGCTTTGACTTCTTTATCCAGTTAATTATGTCTCTTTGGTGTTGTTTGCTTGGCAAGATACCGGCTAAAACAGTCTATATAGAAAGTAGATAACATGTTTGGAAGATGTCGGTTGTGAGCCGCAGTTAAATGATGGTCTAATAGGATCAACCGACTCCGCAGATGTTATAACATTTATGCTCGAACACCGCGATTTGAACCCAAACCCCTCTCCTCCTCCCGCCACAGCACTCATTTTGATTTTCAGGTTGCAAGTGTGGACAAAGCGTTTTTTCGATTTTAAATTAGAATAAGTCAATACATCATTGGAGAAGCTGCAGCTCTACAGACTTATAAGATCACTATAAATCCCTACGGCGCCCTGCCCCTCCCCCATCCCCACCAGGGAGGAATAATCTTATGGCTGAGTTAAGTGCGTAAGAGCTGCTAGAAGTCCGTAAATGATATTGAAACTATTTTCTTACCATTTTTTTAGAAACAAATACAAACTGACCTTGATTCTGATATTGAAGCGAGCAAGTTTACGAAGATATGCCTCGGGTTGGACGATACCTGAGTGCGAAAATATAGTCAAAAACCTACTTATTCTTCAACAAATTCTTTGATACAGAAGTCATGTGACATATGATGTTGAAACCTGAAGTCATTGCCCTAATGTGAGAGCTGGAGTTCGAAATTCAGGTCAAAATTGATTTTTGTGATATATTCTTGATCCTTTAGGTCGAGGTAAAAATAAATATGGTTTTCAACATCGAGTTCCAACCGCACTTTTTATTCCTATGTGGAAAAAAAACATAAAGGGGAAAAGAAGTTCAACTGGAGCTGTATTTTTCGGCTTGATACTCTTGGACATAACACAGAACTTTCAACGGGCCTGAAAAAATTACATTCAATTGATTTTTCAATACATTAAACCAAACCAGAAAGAAGCGGTAAGCATTTAGTTTAGAAATGATAGGATATGTGCCTGAAGACTTTACTAAATCCAAAAGATCCCTCCAAAACAAATCGAAAGAAAGTTACTCCTAAAATGCGCTTCGTTGGAAAGATTTCTTGAACAAAAAAAAATCAAAATCTCAGCAATACTTGGTAAGTGTTCTTTGTTTACCAAAAATAAAAACACTTTAATAAACAAAACGATCAGCTGTTTTTAGATTATCCTGCTTTCCAAATAAAATCAGAACATATATTCAGCAAGGCACAGAGCTTTATGTTATTGAACTGTTTGCTAATACACAGTTTGTTAATATAAAATTGCGATGTAAATGTACTTAGGAAGATAAATAAAAACCACCCAGCAAGATATTTGCTGGCGGATACGTCATACCGTCGTTGCTGCTGGTCGCCTCCAAGCCATGTTTTTTTTTTTTTTTGGGGGGGGGGGGGTTTAGGTTAGATTTGAAACTGAGAGTGAGATTGCTTCATTCATCTGTTGTTTGTGATTTTACCGATGTTATGATAATATTTTGAAAATAAATACCACTTCGTAGTTGATCAATTTAACGTATTAGTTGATCAATTTACCGTCTTAAACTGGTCATTTACTTCACATCTCGTAACAAATATAGGTACAAACTTGACCGTTTTCGGTATCGAGTAGCGAAAATTACACTTGGGCGCCATAAAAAAATAGCTCTTAAAATTCAGAATTGACTAAGAACGAGGAGGTGAAGGTCAGCAAGGTAAGTCTTCCCTTACATCTTCTCTTTTAGGCCAAAGGGTCGAAAATAAGCTTAAAATCGCACTTCCTCTAACCGTTTTTGGAACTTCCGGTTTCCGACATTGACCATGACCGAAGTGGTCAAGGTAATCGACGTACCCCTTACATAACGCTTTTTAGGTTCAAAGAGTCGGAACAAGCTCAAAATCGCTCTATGTTTAACCACTTTCGAGATAATTGCCCACTTCCGGTTTCTTATATTGATCGTGACCGAGATGGTCAAGGTCACCGAGGTACCCCCTATGCAACGTTGTTTAGGCCCATACGGTCGAAAATGAGCTCAAAATCGCTCTATCTATAACCGTTTCGAGATAGTGGCCCACTTCCGGTTTTTGACATTGACCATGACCGAGAAGGTCAAAGTCATCTAGGTACCTCTTACATATCGTCTTTTAAGCCCAAAGGATCGAAAATAAGCTCAAAATCGCTCTATATCTAACCGTTTTCGAGATAATAGCCCACTTGCAGTTTTTGACATTGACCATGGCTGAGGAGGTCAAGGTCAACGTTATACCTCTTACGTGTCGTCATTTAGGGCCAAAGGGTAGAAAATAGCTGAGAATCGCTCCATCTCTAACCGTTTTCGAGATACTGGCCAACTTCCGGTTTATGGCCTTGACCGTGACCGAGATGGTCAAGGTCATCGAAGTACCTCTTATTTAACGTTGTTTAGGCCCAAAGGGCCGAAACTGAGCTCAGAATTGTTCTAACCGTAACCGTATTCGAGATAATGGCCCAGTTGCGGTTTTTGACATTGCCGAGGAGGTAAGGTCACCGAGATACCTCTTACGTGTCGTCTTTTAGGCCCAAAGGGCCTAGAGCCCAAAACAGCTGAAAATATCTCTACCCGTTTCCGAGATAGTGGCCCACTTCCGGTTTTTGCCATTGACTATGACGAGGTTTTCAAGTTCACCGAGGTATCTTTGATCGTTTTCACCATAATGGTCAATCATTCTCTAAGGTCATGGTTAAAAAATGAGAATTTTACGACGTCTTAATCATCCTCTATTAGTGAGACAAATTTGTGTCCGAATTTTATCCGTGCGTTCTCTGATAATTCAGAGCGCTTTGACCGAATAACGAAACCACTAGCCTCTCGGGTGTTGGATGTCATTTCGTTCAAAACATTGCGTGCTTTGATAACTTCACCCTGCAAAATATTAATAAATTAAATATAAAAGCAATTTAAATTTTAAATATATTTTTAATTTAAAAACATTACAATAATTTACTTATTTAACTTAATTATTTTAATTATTTAATTCACGCTTTCTATTAACTAGCTGCTTTTCGTCAAATTCCAGTCAGTATTATAACGTGTCTTCTCCCATTAAAAAGTGCAACAACAGTAATTCTACTATTGATTAATCACCCACTTCAAACAATAATCGCTGCCTCAACGATTTCAACATTTGATTAGAAGCACTGAAAATGTGGCATTTTAATCTTTGTGTGAAATGTAGAAGACATATGTTTATAAATACGAAAACAGGAATTACAATGTTAACTTAAGCCGTTTTTAGTGAAAATGAACAACAATTACAATAACCTATAAAGGCCAAATAAGGCTATATGCACGACAAACTGCGTGCAAACACGCTGCCAAATAATTTATGACTAGGAAAGAGGATATGAAAAATATAGCCTCAGAAACAGGGTGTCTACACGCATGTGTATGTGCAACAGGTCTGTTGTGCGCTTGTTGCGTGTGCAGAAATTGTTTCTGCACGAAGAGGCTAAAAGTATGCAACACAGTGCTGAAAAGTATGTATGATAAGAGGTAAGACAGAATTTGGCGCTGTTTGGCTATCTAAGGCATGATTGTGTGCGTTTCTGTTATAATAGCGATATACCATGCCGTTTTCACATGCACTTCTAAACTTCGACTTCAATAATTATTTAAAGATTACTTAAAACTGTTTTTGATGTCAAAATACAATTTTTGATATCTAAAATTGATGTTATTCTACCTAAAATTGTATTTTAGATATTAAAAATTCTTTTATTCATTGCTATGTAAACTTCACGTTTAGAATTCAGTAATTCTATTTTAGATATCTGTCTTAAAATCAGTTTAAGATATCTTAAATTCAATTTTAGGAACTAAAAGTTAATTTTAGATGTCACAAATTCAAAACTTATCTTTGGCATCTAAAATTTATCAGCAAATGCTACAGATAATATAATAAATAGTCCCAAAGCATCTTCAGAAGTATCTTTTGCCGTTTGTATTAATTAATAAGGAGGATTTGGGCAGGGAAAAAATTTTGATAAAATTCCCTGGCACTGTATCATAAGGCAAGTACTGTCGGTTATCGGATATCGGATATTCCAACGCTTAGGGGGGTCCCGAACTGAAAGGGTGCGTCTATTTCTTGTCAAGCTAATCACGCGCCGGATTTTAGTTGTCCTAACCAATAAGAGAGAAAATTATTATTTTTCTATCTAGAAAGTCAACCTTGCCATAAAGCAGACACACTCGCGACCGCTTTAAAGTAAAATAAACAAACTTCATTTGTTAGAATACAGCAAACAGGCTCGTGTATTAACGAAACACAGAAACAGCTCAGGCACTTTTACTGCTATTTATACGTTTTGATATTATTCAACTAGGATATGAACTCAACATCATAAAAACTATACCATCTATAGTATCTGTCATCGTTACATGACACAAATGGATGCTACCTGTATTTCTGCTTTCTGGCTATTCTCGCTTTTGACTAGTTATGTGAGATCTGCCATGCAACTTTTGTCACACTTTAAAAATAAAGTTAACGAACAGTAAATATACTCATATAGAATTGGTGATTTCATGTGAGAAATCTGTAAAATTGTTTATGAAATTTATCCACCATTACTACTGAATGGTGTTTTTCTAAAACATTAAATTCGGCAATTAAAGCCAATCGTGGGTGTATCATCTTCTCCGCCCCTTGAAAATAATTGCACAAGAGTAAAAATCCATTGATAGCATGATTGCGTTGGGGTTTATTCTAGGCTGTAAATAAATCTCAGTCTTAAATTAAACCGGGGATTAAATCAAGTGGATATGTGTTTTTTCATGAGATACTTCAGCAAAGTTCAAAGCGGCTCAAGTCCTTTGAAATAATGATTTTGTGGTTAAACCTTTTCACTCTCCTGTATTATTTTGCTAAAAATATAATTTGACAACATCGAAGTCCTCTGGTTGACCAATAGTTATTATTAGTGATAAGAATATTAAGGAGCTGCAGTGATAAGTAACAGATCACCACGACAGTGGGCAAAACATACAACAGAACGTCAGAAGACAATATCCCAGCTGAAGTTGATCTTTAAATATTAAATTTTCAGAAGTTTTCTTACATTTATCAATTATAATACAACACCAAGAATGAAGGTGACACCAACAACTTAAGACCGAAATTCACCAATGCTTATTCTTATAAGCCAATTTACAAAATAATATACCACAAGCTTTATATAATATATCACAAGCTTTTTCAAGCTCTCGTTATTAAGCACACTTCAAACATTTCACCCTTTTAAAAGCCATCAAAAAGTCGCCAAGCTGTTAATTCAGACAAAAGTAAAGTTATCACACAATTGTTGAAACCAAAATATATTGAACTTAATTTGCAATTAAAATGGCGTCTCATCTGCTGTTTAAGCTCATCAATATAAGGACTTTTGGACAAGTTGTGGAAGTAAAAAATTTTATCGCTTTTTATCTTGGACCTAGGGTCACACAGAACATTTTGATAGCATAAGAATGTGTGCCGTCTGTGTCAAAATATTGCTGGTTTGCAGAGCTAATGCCTCTCAGTTTTAGTGTACTTGGAGGGACGATCCACGTACACTTCAGAAAAGAGGCAGTTATTTAGATTAGACTGGAAAACCGGGAACTTACTTAAAAGTATCATGGTATGAGGTTATTAAAAAACTGCAAGAAAAACATGTTTTTTCCATATGTTAAAAATGAGTCACTATGCTACTTTCTGAAGCGTTCTTTCGTGAGGCGTTCTGTCATGAAGGTTTCTGTAGTAAGGCATTCTGTTGTGAGGCTTTATTTCATTTTGTCTGGATATCGCTTCTGAAGAGACTTCTACGATTTGAGTGAAAAGTGATTTTCTTGTGATTGGTGCACAGAGTGCTGTAGTTGTGTTAATTTGATCTGGCTATACTTTGATGTGCTAATCAATGAGATCTTCAGTATATCCCAGGAAGCCTTGATCTCAGCTGATGACAGTAGCGAGTTAAGTTATACTCTCCGGCAGACAATTTAAGAATACCACTTTTTATATGTTCGGAACTTTAATAAGTCCTTTCATCTTTGCACCACTCTTAACAGTAGCTAGCTACAACCACTTTTAACATAGCTTTAGAGGCTAGTTGAGCTTTGAAGAAAACTGTAGGAGTACTTCAGATTCTGATATGAAATCTTAGCAAACTGCAAACAAAGTAGCAAATCTTATAATGTCTTTGTTATGTATTGTAATGAAGTCTATGAAGTTAATCAAAATATGCTATCCTATCTCAAGACAGCACTCACTGGTAAAGTGATGCAGGTCAACAAAATGAAGAACTCTACGTACTTGAGATGCTCACATGTATCAATTTGATGACAATAGAAGAAATATGGTTTAAATATATTAACTTTCGAAATATGGCCAGGCGGAAGTTGTAGGTGTGCGTCTTTCATTTCTACAGTAATAAAATATTGTTTACGTCTTCTTGTTAGTAATCGAATATAATTATAACATCAAAGATATCTCGCGTTTGATCTCCCGCAAAAGCTCGATTAGTTTTTATCTATGTTAGCTGAATAATGACGTGTCAAAAGCGGAGAGATTAAAAATTTTCTTATGACTTTATGATCTAACATAGAAAGTTCAATCCACAGGCTCTGTGTCAGCAAACATTTTGCGTCCTCTTCATCCTCAAATAAACAAATACGTATGTGTTAATTTTGTATTTTCTTACATTCACAACTATCATAATATAACATTTATTTTCTTATTTTATCTTAAGTAAAATATAACGTGCACTGAGCCTTATGTGAAGTATGTTTAGTTGTCTCACAAAATACATACTGGTATTTAATATATCTCTGAGTCTACTATGTCAAGTTAGTAGCTCAAACCAATTTAGTCTTGTAGCTTAAATATTTTGTGGTAATTATTTACTATATAGAGATTTTCATTTTAAAGTATTCGGACCTATTTACCAAACTTGTAACTTTAAATATTTAAGTCGCTATAGTGAAAGCAAGAAGAATTTAACTGTATTAAAGCAGTTTTTCTGCAGCTTCTGCGATAGATATTAGCTAAATTGTGCTTACGTAGTTTTCATAGAATCGAAACTTGAATAATTTTGGAAATTTTGCATGGGGTATTGGATTTTCGTTATTATCTTCCGAGGTAAAATTGTATAGTTGCAGTCTCAGCTAAATTAAAGACAGAAGACAGTAATTTTACACTTGCAATTACTCTGAAGAAAAAATGATGATTTTCAAAATTCGAGTTCCCAAAAGTTGTCAATTTAAGGAAAACTTTTGCTATCAAATGTACGGATGATTTTGTTTTTGAGAGCTTTGAAAATTATCTCCATAAATAGTTTCCTAGAAATGTGTAATATGTTACCTGCGTACAAATTCGTTCCTTGATTAGGCACGTGGTTTCTAGGATCAGTGCCAGTAATGTCAACGGCTGTTAAGAAAGAAACAGAAGAAATATATCCCAGCTATTTCATTTCCCAAGTTAAATCTACCATTGTGTAGGATAGCTGCTTTTACTTTTATTGTCTGATTAATTTGTAAGAAACGATTACAATTGCGTGTATTCTGACAAAGCCCAGTGATCTTGTTAGGTTTAAGACACTGTCACGGGATTTAGAATATAGTATTATTAATTTTCATTTTCAAATGTACTTACCCAAATAAAGATCTAAGCTGTGTTAAGATGGTTCTGAATTGTATGCACAATTAGTTCTACAGTAATAGTAATAGTGGTGTAATTGTAATTATTCTGCAAATCTAGCCGACTGTGGAGCACACTTTTTATTAGTTAACTCTGTACTACATACATCGGAGAATTATGTAATCTAGATTTATTGGTTTCGGTGATCTGCCCCGGACGCTACATTTAGCTTTATTGACTGCGGCGATCTACTCTGGGGGCTAAATTTGTGGATAAATGTTGGGAATTTGTTTGTTTATGATATCAATTCCGAAAATAGAGTACATTGAATCAAACAAACTTTAACCGAAACTGCTGTACCTCAAGAATCTAGCAAATGGATATGTTGCATATGAGTGCGAGTGGCGCTATTTTGTTGTTTAACTTTGCAATTTTTTGCTTTGCTTTTTAACAATAAAAATATCTTTGGATTGTGTGCCTTGACTTATTGTTCGAACACGAGTTGTAAGAATTTGCTGCGGCGTTTCTTCAGTATCTAGTGCTCTGCGTTTCATCACACGAGCCACTTTGAACTTTTCTGCCCTTCCTGGATCTGGTGCATGGTTGTGGTCTAAGGACACAGGCATTAGCTCATTTTCTTCCACTTTAACTCTGGTCTTGCAGCCCTTTTGCTCCATTCAGAGTCGCGCACAACACTCTTGAGAACGGGGATTACTTTCTACTCTACGACAGTGGCATCGGAGACGAGAATAGAATATTCATCGTTGGAACCACCCGCACACTGGACCTAACAGAGAACGCAAATTATTTATACACGGATGGTACCTTTAAAGTGGTACCCAAGATATTTTTCCAGCTGTATACCGTACACGCCTCAACAGGGTCTGGTCACGTTATGCCATCTTTGTCCTACTGCCGAACAAAACAAGGGAAACCTACAGCCGGATGTTTGCTGCACTGAAAACACTGCGACCGAATATACAGCCTAGTACAATCATGCTTGAGTTTGAGCACGCTGCGATGGCTTCCGACGATGCCTTTCCTGATGCGATATTATCTGGCTGCTTCTACCACCTTTCGTAGAATATTTACAGAAAGGTACAGTCCGAAGGTCTCCAGAACGATTTTGCGAACGATGAGGATCTGCAGTTATATGTCAGCATGTTGGTTGACCGCAGTTGCTTTCGTACCAAAAGGCGACATTGTTTCCGCCTTTGAAACGCTTCAAGAAGCAGTACCAGAAGAGTTAAACCCCGTCATCGATTATTTTGAGGATAACTACGTTGTCCGTCCTCGTAGACGTAACAGAGCTCCGCGTTTTGCACACAAAACTTGGAGTGTGCACGATAGGGTGCAACAAAACCTTCCGAGAACAAACAACAACTGTCAAGGTTTCCACAGAAAATTGCTGTCGGCCGTCACATTTGGCGTTTTCTGGACGTGTTAAAGAGGGAGCAAGCCTTGAACAACGTGCTGCTTGCTCAGCAACTGGATGGCATAGAAGCTGAACCGCAACGACGCGCGTATCGCGATATTTCACAGCGCAATATGTTAGATTACTTGCGCAGAGTTGCATACAACATAAAGACGTAATTTGATGAAGGTTGCAATGAACATGTAATTTGGGACCACGTGGATCTTGTAATCATGAGTTGAAAGAGTTGAAAGTTGACGTAGATATTGCAATTGAGTTGTTATTAAATGATACTGTAATCATGAGATAAAAAGAGTTGAAAGTGAACGTGGAAATTGCAACTGAGTTGTTATTAGACGAACCTGTAATCATGAGTTAAAAAGAGTTGAAAGTGAAGGTCAAAATAGCAATTAAGTTGTACATAGATCATCGCGTAATCACGACTTGAAAGTGAACGCAGAAATTACAATGCCACCATTATAAATAAATATTACAAAATCTGAAAAATGGCGGAATTTTCTCCGTTGGTATTTTGTCCTAGATGGATTTTGTCCCGCGATATTTTGTCCCGCAGGATTTTGTCCTGTTGCCGATGACGGGCGTAACTGCAACATTATCTAATGTACTGTACTTGTTGAAAATTCATTGTTTACACTTGGATATTTTCAGTACCCATAGTTTCTTGTATTCGTACGATGTGGCAATTTCTTCTACCATCAATTTCTCCAGCAAACTAGTCTGAGACCGCTAGGGCTGCGATGACCAAATATAGTTCAGGCACACTGCAGCATGTGTCAGTTGGTCCACCACTAATTCTTTTGAAATTCATTTGCAATTTATATGCATTAATGGACATTGGCATATTGTCATTTAAGCCCATATATATGGTTAAAGCTATAGAAGTTCACGGTAAAGCTTCAGCACAGTCAAACTGAGCGTCCCACTGTTCTCAGTGAGTAGGACTAGCATGAATGCCCCAAATTACTAAGGTTTTGACAATGATATTGATGTTGATATTGATATTTTGCAAATTGCAAATATCAAACTATCAAACTATCCAAATGGCCAAAGTAACAAGAGCAGAAATGGTACTTTTACTTCTAAGAATGCTGTAAGCTGTATTTACAATACAAATGATGTGTTAAGGCTATTTGTTTCACTATCTTTATGCCTTTAAACCTTTATTTATTGAGTTAATTTTGCGGTTTGGTCGGGTCAACATCGTAACCTCTAATCGATTTATTCGAACGTAGAATGTCAAAATCTGTTTTATACGAAAGACCAGCAAGCTCATTTCCTTCAAGATGCTTCATTGTAAATTTCAATGGAATTTCAAGCGAACTTCATGTGAACTTCATCTGAAATTACAACGAACTTCAGTTTGAATTTCCATTGAACTTCGTATGAACTTCGCTGTGAATTTCATAAGAAGTTCCAACGAACTTCAGTGTGAACTTCCATTGAACTTCCTAAGAACTTTACTGTGAATTTCATAAGAAGTTCCAACAAACTTCAGTGTGAAGTTCCATTGAACTTCCTACGAACTTCACTGTGAATTTCATAAGAATTTCCAATGAACTTCAGTGTGAACTTCCATTGAACTTCCTACGAACTTCACTGTGAATTTCATGAGAATTTCCAACGAACTTCAGTGTGAACTTCGATTGAATTTCCTATGAACTTCACTGTGCACTTCATGCGAAGTTCCAACGAACTTCAGTGTGAACTTCCATTGAAATTCCTACGAACTTCACTGTGAATTTCATAAGAATTTCCAACAAACTTCAGTGTGAATTTCCATTGAATTTCCTATGAACATCACTGTGCACTTCATACGAAGTTCCAACGAACTTCAGTGTGAATTTCCATTGAACTTCCTATGAACTTCACTGTGCATTTCATGCGAAGCTCCAACGAACTTCAGTGTGAATTTCCATTGAATTTCCTATGAACTTCACTGTGCACTTCATGCGAAGTTCCAACGAACTTCAGTGCGAATTTCCATTGAACTTCCTATGAACTTCACTGTGAACTTCATGCGAAGTTCCAACGAACTTCAGTGTGAATTTCCATTGAATTTCCTATGAACTTCACTGTGCACTTCATGCGAAGTTCCAACGAACTTCAGTGTAAATTTCCATTGAACTTCATACGAACTTCCATTGAAATTCATACGAAATTTCAACGAACTTCGATCCGCTGACATGGTGAATTACGTAGGTATTGAGTTATGATTTTGATTGTACCAACACAGCAGCCCGTTCTCGGCAACAAAGTATCACATGTTTTTCAAAATCACTAATATCGCGCTTCAAAACATCTACTTCTTAAAACATGTTTTAATAAAAATCAGGATACAGTTCCAGGAACTTCCAACAATTTCAAGGAAATTTCATACGAAATTCAGTGAACTGGTTTTCTAACTTTTGCTTAACGCGTCAAAAGAGTTTGACCGTTTCGAATGTTTCAGGTACACAACAAGTCACGCGGCTTTTGGATGCTCTTGATTTTATAATTTCTGTTTTTTTTTTGTCAAAATATGTTTTAAAAACTAGACCGTTTTCGCTACCGAGTAGCGAAAATTACACTTGGGGGTCACAAAAAATACGATTCTGAACTCTTAACCTCTTACATATAGTCTTTTAGGCCCAAAGGGTCGAAAATAAGCTCAAAATCTCAAAATGGTCAAAATCTCTAAACGCTTTCGAGATAATAGTCAACTTCCGGTTTCTAACTTTGACCATGTCCAAGGAGGTCAAGGTCACCGAGATATCTCTTACATATGATCCTTTAGGTCCAAAGGCGTCAAATCGCTGTATCTCTAACCGTTTTCGAGAAAATGGCCCACTTCCGGTTTTTGACATTAACCATGGCCGAAAAAGTTAATCGTTCTCTAAGGTCACGGTTAAAAAAATGCGGATTTTACGGCGTCTAATCACCCTCTATCAGTGAACTAAATTTCATCATTCTTTAGCTATTGGAAAAAACCCAAACGCATGCTGTGATGGCTTTCATTGAGAGTTGGGCGATCCGTGGCTGATATCATGCCAGTTTAAACTGCAACTCTCATCTTCTTGTCGCCTGTTTCGCAAATTTGTTTTGTCGTTTTTTAGTTGAAAAATTAAGCGAATTTAAAAAAAATGCAGGAGGATCAACTACACATACTGAAGTTTATCATATCCAAATTTCATCTTTCTAGTCCTAACGGCCCCTGACTACTTCCACGGACAAACTAAAAAAAAAAAACGGAAAAAAACATGCCATAACTGCGGCTATAATGTTCGTACAAATTCAATACACTAGACGATTTTGGCAAATTCCCAAGTGTAATTAGATTTTTTGAAGCACGATATTAGTGATTTTGACAAACATGTGGTACTTTGTAACCGAGAACGTGTTGCTTTGGTTGGAACAATCAAAATCATAACTCAATACCTACGTAATTCTCCGTGTAAGTGGATCGAAGTTCGTTGAAATTTCGTATGAATTTCAATGGAAGTTCGTATGAAGTTCAATGGAAATTTACACTGAAGTTCGTTGGAACTTCGTATGAAATTCACAGTGAAGTTCAATTGTAATTCACAGTGAAGTTCGTTGGAAATTCGTATGAAATTCACAGTGAAGTTCAATGGTAATTCACAGTGAAGTTCGTTGGAAATTCGTATGAAATTCACAGTGAAGTTCATAGGAAGTTCAATGGAAGTTCACGCGGAAGTTCGTTGGAACTTCGTATGAAATTTACAGTGAAGTTCTTAGGAAATTCAATGGAAGTTCACACTGAAGTTCGTTGGAACTTCTTATGAAATTCACAGTGAAGTTCGTAGGAAGTTCAATGGAATTTCACACTGAAGTTCGTCGGAAATTGTATGAAATTCACAGTGAAGTTGATAGGAAGTTCAATGGAAATTTGCACTGAAGTTCGTTGGAACTTCGTATGAAATTCACACTGAAGTTCATACGAAGTTCAATGGAAATTCACACTGAAATTCAATGGAATTTCGCATTGAAGTTCGTTCGAAGTTCAGTGGAAATTCACACTGAAGTTCGTTGGAAATGCGTATGAAATTCACGCTGAAGTTCATTGGAACTTCGCATGAAATTCACAGCGAAGTTCATAGGAAGTTCAATGGAAATTCACACTGAAGTTCGTTGTAATTTCATATGAAGTTCTCGTGAAGTTCGCTTGAAGTTCCACTGAAATTTACAATGAAGCATCTTGAAAGAAATGAGCCTGCCGGTCTTTCGTAGTTTTACGTATAGTTTTTGCTGCTACTTGCGTCGTGGAATTTTAACAAAAATGTCCTTGTGGAATTCTGAAGTTTTAAGTTTTCCGGATGGCAATTTTTGTGGTTTCGCTACTTTACTACTTCGGTAGTGAAAACGGTCCAATTAGTTCATCGGCGAAACTAAGAGAAAGGTGAATAACTTAACATCAAGTAGTACATATGTGCAAAACTTTTGTCCTAGGACCAGTATTTTCTGAGGAGAAGCAGGGACAAAATGGCGGATGACTGTGAAGAAATAAAATTCCGCACAATTTCAATATACTTTTTAAAAGTCATTGACTTGCAAAGTGTTAGTGATAATATATCACATATATCGTACAAAAATTCTGTTTGTACCAAAGAAAACAATTATCATTTTAGGTTCATTGCTCTTTAATGTTTTTTAAAGTAAAAATTTTTTAAAATGCAATTGTTTCCTGGGTTTATTACTGTTACAAGATAATTTGGTTCTTATAGAAAGCCATTTTTATTTAAAAAATTCCTTTATTTTTTATGTCAATAAATAATTCTTAATACCAAAAACTAATTTACCATGACCCACATTTCAATATTAATAAAAATTAATTCTTTAAATCAGTAATTAAGTATGATCGATATCATAATTTATCTTTCATATCAATATTTGTATTTATGATATCATTTCCTAAACATTGGATATCAAAAATTCTTTTAATAGTACCCAGAAATGGTTTCTTACTATTTATTTACGTATATTTTTTATATCAGTACTGGAATTTTGGCATCAAAATTTTTAATTGATATCAATAAAAAAATCTGATATCACATATTCAGCATATATTTGTATATCAACAATAGATTAACTGGTATCAATAATCCAAAGTTGGATATCACAATTCAAAGCTGAAGGTCTTTTTCATATGTGCAAGCTTGCATGTGTTGAATTATTGGTATCAGTTATTCTGTTGAGCTACTTACATAAATTATGGATACCAAAAAATGATTTATTGATATGAAAAACACAAGTTTCTGTTATTTTCATTTTTTATATCATATCATTTTTTTAAATATTGATATCATTAATTGAATTATTGATGTCAGAAATTTAATCCAATCAGTAAAAGAATTAGTGATAGCAGCTTTTGAATTAGAAACACTAAAAATTGAATCTGCCATATCATTTATTGAATTCATGACATCAGAAATATCAATAAATTTCTGTTTCAACAGGAGATAAAGCCACCAGCAAAAATATTCTAAATGTCCTAGAATTCATTCGAAATATCATAAAATATTTAATTATTTTTCATGATATATTTGGCCAACCTCTTGAATATGCAGTCACCGATTAGAAAAACCAGAAGGAAACTATAATCAGAGTGAGAATGTCGAGTTCTGTTTTTTTTTTTTTTGTTATGTTTCAATTTGTAGACAGAAAAGGGTGGGGGTCGTAAACTACGGATCAGAAAGAGTCGCTTCTTTTTTTAATTGCAAGCAAAAATATAGATATCTTGAGTAAAAATAACAGTAAATTAAATAAATTCTTTTAAAAACTATGTTTCAGGACGGCTACATACCCGAAAGTTTGTGGTCTAAAAATTTGGTGGGATGTGCAGTCGAAGGCACCGCAACAACAAATAGATCGCTTCCGACCAAATGCTTAATTTGGGAAATATCCCGAATTTGCTCAAATAAAGTAATGTTAATGTACAAAATCCAAATGGAAAGGATAGTTGAAGCTTGGGATATCCGAAATTTTGCTAAAAACGTTGATCTCGCTTAAGAGTTTTCGACCAGCTTGAAAAGTACAGCTGTACAGCTTCCCCCCGGGGGGGGGGGCTAGACTAGGTTATCTCCCCTCCCCTCACCCGGTATTTTTTGCCCCCCCCCCCCATTTTTATCTCTTTCTAAAAGGGAGATTAATTTGAACATACAAGACAGCGCTTCTTGGATAATGTGGATGTTATTTATGATAATCATAGCGATCAGCAGTACTCATCTAGGCTCTCTAAAAATGCATAAAGGTTAGTGGGGGGGGGGGGGGCAAATATTCTGGAGGCGGAGGGAGGGTAGCCTAGTATAGTTTTGCCCCAGAGGGGGGGGGGTAAGCTGTACAGAGGGGTAAGATAGCCTGTTACACCGGTGTAAATGAGGGGAGGGGGCGTCTTTCCCACCACACATACTCAAACAACCAGAGTAAATAATTAAACATGAACTGGGCTACAAATCCACTTTTCCTTTGGCAGAGAGTTTGTGTTTAAAATTCTTCAGTTCATTCTGAAGGAAATGTGAGCTTATTTACACCCGTTTTTGCCTCCACTTACTCTCTCTCTCTCTCTCTCTCTCTCTCTCTCTCTCTCTCTCTCTCTCCCCCCTCCCTTTCCCCCTCTCTCTCTCCTCTCTCTCTCCCCCTCCCTTTCCCCCCCTCTCTCCTTCTCTCTCTCTCTCTCTCCCTCCGTCGCTCTCCATAACGGATAAGAAGTGGCAGAGGCAGGCTGAGAGAACGGTGGAGCTAAAAGCAAAAATATTTAGCTCCAATTTGAAAGAAGGAACTCTTTAATTAACGCTTTACATTACAGCAACGTTTGAAAACCGATAACTGGATTAAAATTTAAGCGTATTCCAACTGACAAAAATAGCAATTTATCTTGTCTTTAATTGGAAAAACCAACTTATCTAACGAATTTCGTAAACTTCATTCCACCTTCTCTGTGGTAGTTTGTTTTGTAAAACAAAACTATCAAACACTGTGTAATGTTTTAACGAAGCGTGGACGGTATCAAAGTAGGCGAGTGGTCGTGTGGTTGCAGAGAGGCGGTTCCGGTCCGCAGAAGGGCGGGCTGTCCCCCGGGGACTCTGTAATAGGTTCGTAGATAAAGTGAGCAGATATGAAAGGAGAGGGCCCACAGTCGATACCCATTGGCAATTAAAGCAACATCGAGATCTAATTAACATGGAAATCGAAACACAACATCTAAGCGCGATAATTGCCGCCACGCGTTGTTGTGAAAATATTTGACTTTGGTCAGACTGGGATCGAGTAAAAGTAGCCCCAGGAGTGCACACAGTACGCGCGCATGTGTGTGAACGGATGGTTGGAAAGGGGGGGGGGGGGTTGGAATGATCAACCCTTGGGGGTTCGGGATCTCCAAACGTGTATCAGGAGCAGTTGTTTACTGAATGGCGTGTTCCGTCTGAGACAGCAGACGACAGCTTTTGTCAATTCACTGTTAAATTAAGTCATTCATTTCTTTATAAGTTTAAATAATCAATAAACCACTATTGCAACAGAAGAAACTGTTTTTATTTGTAATCATTTTATTTCTGCCTCATATGAACATACGCTCCCAACAAGAAAATATGTGAATCATGCGATTAGCAACTGGGATGCTTTAAACAGAGTGTATATGAGAGAGGAGATTTTTATCAATAATAAACTAATTATCTCATTTAAAACACATATTTAGGTGCGTATCTGTGAACCCCGTTTCCGATTCCCAGATGATCACTTTGTTAATTCAGATAAAAAAAACACGAGTCACTGGAGAGAAAACAGTTTCGCCAGTAAAACTGTAGGGCTTCACAGTCCCTCACAAATTATTTTATAAAGCTGGATCGAATATTTATTCAGCAAAGACCTTTTTCAGCAACAAATCACACCCCCACCCCAATCCCTTAGGTAAAGAACCGTGCTCTTGCATCTGAAAGCAGCTGCTTGTCATAAATAATGGTTGGTAAGATGTAGGACTCATCCTATGGATAAACAATAAAGGCTCTGCTTTAAAAGTTTGAGCTCAAACGTTAAGGTCATGGTCGTATTATGTAACCTGAAGAGTTAAAAAGATAAACTACGAAAACGGCAAGACACGTCACAAATATGCGCATATTTTTGATGTGACAAGATTTGCACCTGAAAACGCCTCGAACGAGCAAATTTTCTCTTATTTCTTGTACCATTAACAAAGAGTTAGAGCAGGGTGGATGTCCAAATTACCGCAGTGCTGAAACTCCGAATCACACAAATCGATAAATGCTTACGCGAAATAATCGCTTTCGTACTTATTGCCTGCTACAGGGGTTTTTCTAAAGTAAAAAATTAATTTACTCCGTGCATTCAAAGGTGTAGCGGTCAATTCTGTCCAGTCGTTCAATTCGTTTTGATCATTTTCAAGAGGGTTCGTTGTTAGGCACAACCTAATGAACGTTTGATCAATCATCATATGGTAAATTCTTTTGCTTTTTTTTTGTTTTGTTTTTGTTTGTTTGTTTGTTTGTTTTTTTTACGCCTATAAAATCTGTGATTCGACATGCTCTTGAGCTGACCGTGCATTTTGCATCAAAATTAACAGATTTCATTTGAAGAATGTGGATTTCAATACTGCATGAACTCAATTAAGATTAAATACTCAATGTAAGACGCTATTTCGAACAAAAATGAGAAAAGTACACTTATTTCATCAACGGCGTCCTCAGTTATAGAATAGTCTTACTATATGAATCCGATTTCACGACTGTGATCAGGTAATATATGTAGTTCCGGTTATGTTTAGAATCAAAATCACCGTTATTTTAACTCAAGTTTTTAAATAAAGAAAAGCGTCGAATCGAAACCAGTATTTTGACGTATTAATTGATAGCGCATTGCAACGTCTTTTAATTTTTAAAACTCACACAGCTGCTATATATATGTGACACAGGAAGTTGTCAGTGACCTGTAGAGGTGGTTCGCAAAGTGAGTATACAGCGGGAGGAAAACAAAGAAAGAAAAGAAATAATGAAATTCATAACGTACCTTTTATTTCTTGTTACATCTGTCTTTGTCTTTGTTTTCATTATTCTTTTAGCACAGAATGATTCTTGTAGAATTTATTTATTTAAATTATGTGAATTCCGCCATCTTACTCTATTCCCATCAATACCCGATAACGACTTTTGTTCTACTTGTTCCTGGGATTTCAAATAAACTTTGTATGCAATAAAATTGTTTAAAACTCTAGTCTACAACTACGAATAAATGCTTATTTCTGAGAAAAAAATACGAAGAAATCCTTCTTTTTCTATATATCAATAAATCATAAGTTCGTCCAGAACATAAATATATCTTCAAATAATTACCCTCTAGATACCTTACATCTGTTCGAGTCTTTATAATATTTCCGATATGTTTTTTTTTCAAGGCAGTCTAGTGAATAATAAATTGTAATTAAATATGCAGGATATTTTAAACAAAAGTAAGTGAAAACTACAGTTAATACAGTTTCTAAAAAAAACATTTAATGTATTCAAAACACGGGGGTTTTCTACAGATATGTATTTTGCTGGTTTCAGAAACTGATTCTGTTTATCACAAATATACTGAATGAAACAGTCAGACTGAATAAATCTTGCCGACATGACCATATTTTCGTGCATCCAGGTCTTAATAATCTACGTATTATTAAATCTTTAGCGAGTTAAAAGAAAAAGGCACTATAACATACATGCGAAAATGTAGCACCATAAATTGAACTCGTATAACCACTGTCATATCAAGCCGCTACCATTCAAAAATTCATTGCAAAACATTGCAAGCTTAAACAAGTTAGAAAATGTCACCAGGCTTTCTAGTCAGATTCAACGTCAATATAGTCATCCTCGGAAACGCCTGAGTCAGATGTTTCCAAGTGACTACCAGGACTAACCGCACGGTCGGATGTAGATGTCGAGTCGACCGAGATATCGCAGATTCCATGGCTCAGATTGACATCCATTTCGCTATAACAGTCTCCTGTTTCATTAGCCTGATCGTGTGTATAGATAGCGTTAAGGCGTTTGGCTTTATTGTCGTAGCTAATTGTTGACATGCTGGAATCACCATTGAGTTTGTTTGTCTGGCGATTATTATCATTTCTTATTTCACCCGGTAGTGCCACAGTGTAGTATTTTTGTTCCGGAATTTGCATAGAATCACATAACAGCTTAGTGTCACTGGCAGCGGTCTTTCGAGGTCTTTCGCTGTGACCATCTCTACTTGATCCCATGGAATTTGATGACCCCAGTGAGCTTTGGGCTGAATTTGATGAAAGGTCAAGGGCACATCCGCTACCATGACCGTGGTTTGCTTTGTGAAGAGTCAGAGTTCGTGCCTGGCAGAATCCCTTTCCGCAGTCTTCACAAACAAATGGCTTTTCTTTGGCATGTGTGTATCTGAAAATAGATATAAGATAAAAATATGAACAATTCAATGAGGGCTGATGTATTATTATTATTATTATTGTTATTATTATTATTTATTGCAAAATACCAATTGTTTATTTAGATTTCGGTTGGCTGGTAAAATCAACGGGTTATTTCATAGTTATTGCATTTGCGTTCAAATAATTATATGACAGGCTACCTGTGATACCTGGTATGTCCTCTCTCTCTCTCTCTCTCTCTCTCTCTCTCTCTCTCTCTCTCTCTCTCTCTCTCTCTCTCTCTCTCTCTCTCTCTATCTTGAGTGACATATGCCACATTCTGCCTTGACCAAATTTTAAAAATGTTTATCGGCTACTCGCTAGAGATAATTAATAATGCAAGGTTGTCGAAGGGTATCCATCAAGTAGAAAACCGGAACTCACTTGTGGTCTCTCAGGTGGTCCTGGCGTCTGAACCGCTTGCCACAGACATCGCAGGGATAGGGTCGTTCGTCCGTGTGTGTGCGCTCGTGGATCAGCAAGTTGTACGATTTACTGAAGTGGCGGCCGCAAAATCGACATATGTATTGCTTCTTTGGTCTGCGAAACAAAGATATTAAACAATAAATAAGAAAATCACCATAAAACAGGTCAGATTCTTTGAAACGTTACATCTCTTTTCATAATCTTTAGTTTTTGTAATATTCTTGATTTTTGTTTGTTTTGTTTTTAAGAAAAGAGGGCACTAAAAATATGCCATGCTATTTCAGCGAAAGAAATACCTTCTGGTAATTTAAGACCGCTGAGGTGCTCGGGATGACGCGATATCGAACTGGTTTATAAAAAAAGAACCTTTCTGTTTTCACCCTTTCCTTTAAACTTTCTATTTATGTTTTCTTGCTCCATTTATTACGGCTCCTAAGCGGAACCAATTTAACGGATTTTAGCCAATGTTTTAAAAAGACAAGAAACTTACCTCCTACTCCTCCCCTTTTGTCTGTAGGTAAGCTGTGAATGATAGAGAGACTGGGACTGCAGGTAAGCTTGCCACATCATCATGTTAGTTAAGTACGACCCTCCCAGCTGTTCTGGGGTCATGCTTGTCGGCAGATCAACCTGGTCTTCTTGTCCAACAGCAGATTCGGCAAGCTTGTGGAAGTCGAATTTGGGTTTCGAATTTGGTGACACTGCTGACGTGGTTTCCGGGTATTGCCGAGCATTTTCGATAGGTGGCGAACGATTAGCCACTGACAGCAAGCCCTTGTGGTGCGATGGCAATGTTGAATCTAGTAGCTGACCAGTGTAAGGAATGGGCCAGGCGTATGCCCCGACAGGCCACCCGCCAGGTATCCCCCATGGATTGGGCGGATAACGAGATTCCGGAGTTGGCATCGTAGTATCGGAAGTAGTTGAAACAGCGATAGGTTTCAGTACACGGGGTGGTACTGGCTGCATATCTCAGCCTCAGCGGTGCTGTGCGATTTTCTTGCCTTTTTCTTTCTTTTTCAAAACGCTCAGGCTCACTGGTTAATTCTTGGATCTGCAATTAGAAATAAATCAAGTTAATTAACTAAATTGAAACGTTGGAGTAAGTTTGGTGGGTGATCATATATCACACTGAAAGTTATCTGCGGTGTAATTGTTTATCGGGATTGCTGTGATAAAATATCTTTCATGTCCGATAAACAAAGACGTTAAGAAATTAGAGTAAGTATTTTAGCATTCGTTTACAGTGTTTAATTATATTTCGTGGAAATTCTTTGAGCAAATTAAACTGTCGCATTAAAAAAAAAGTTTACTTGTTCGTAAAAATATGTCATTCGGAGACCTTTAAACACCTATGTATTGCTAGTAAAGAAAAAGAATTAGAGTTTGCATTGATTAAATTTACGTTTTAATCATAAGTCTGGATCTACAATATGTGATTTTTTTGCTGTAAAGCAATGATTTTTATTACACAACTTCCCACAAAGTTTGTGTTTCACTAAGCGGGGACATGCCACAACAATGCCACGATAGCATCAGATATAACAAAAGTGCCAGGATATTTTAACAGTCGGTCATTAAATTCTATCCACTGCCGACAATCATAAAAACTGAAGTGCCTTTTTCGTCTCCAGATATGTCAGGGAAATCCCCAGGAGATGGGACAACGCAGATTAGAATCTCCATTGAGGTTTTGTTCGCGTGTCTGCATTAATGGGAGACCCCAATCGCACATGCAAGATAAGAGAATGAAAATGAAGCATTTTAAAGTATTAACTTATATCCGGATCTCGTTTTAAACATGATAACCAATGATGAGTGTAATGTTATCGATGGATATGCTAATTTCGCCAGTGGACAACACTGTTGGAGCGTGGCAGCAATTGAGTTGTATATTCTTTTTACCCTTCTGTCGTTCAGTCTCGAAGATATTCTTACTCAAGAGAAGATGTGTGACTGGTTCAATTATTATCAGTTTTTTTTTAAATTATTAAATCACACTTTTAATGGAATATGACAGAATGGTGAAGGGTTTATTTATATCTAACACAAACTTGGGTAACAGGCAATCTTATACCCCCCTCTCCCCCTCCCCCCCCCCCCCCCATTGAGAGGACGCTGTACCAGGTATACCGTTACACGGGCACACATCTGACATATTGCATGGATCAAGCTCTTTGTGCCAGACACTGTCGATTAACAGAAAATTGTTTTATTTTTCAGAAAAAGAACAAAAATCACCTTTTAATTCAAAATTGACGCCACTTGAGTCTTCAGGTTGTCAGTTAAAAACTTTTTTAAAATTTATTTTCAAAACTGAAAATTGAAAAGAAAATAAACATTGTTCCCTTTTCAGTTTTTACATGTTTTTTTTCGCAATGAGAGCGAAGTCGTCCTCTTGTATAATCATGTTTATAACATTCCCGTCTTTCTTTTGCACAAGTGGACTTTTTTCAGCCGAGGAATCCCCAAGCAGTAGGAAGGGTGAGAACAAGAACTTATGCAGAACCAACATTAAATCCGTGCATAAATTAGTTGACATTGTAATCTGTGTCTACAGAAACCAAATATGCTTCTACAAATGTATCTCCTTTTTAAAATCCTTCAGTTAAAAAAAAATAACTATATTGGGTGGAACAGGATGTGATTTTATCAAAAGGGATAAATGTCGAATCAATAAAAGCTTGAAAAGTACCTCGGTAATTAACGGTCACTTTTTAGTATTTAGAGCAGAGTAGTTATAACTGAACTGGTTGATCTGAAAAATTTTGAAATATTTGGAAGCTAAAAATAAGTAAATAAAAATACACACACACATAAAACTGGCAGATTTCGCTGCATGATCTCAAGGAACGATAGATCGACAAATGGGCTTTACAAAAACACATAATATATAAAAGAGTTTTTCTTGTGTATGTAAATTGCAAAATATATTTTATTTTGATCCCAATTTTGTCACACGTTGGTGAAAACTCAGCAGCAAAATGCCATGCGGTATGAAATCTGACGAACAATAGTTTTTTTGCTCAAGTTACTTTCTTGTGTTTTATGATGGTTTTACTTCATAACTTAGGCTAAGGCTAAAAAGGCATGTTTTTTCTGTTGATTTGTTTTATAATATTTACAACCAAAAAAATTGTACAGCTCCATAAAACAGACTTATTTGCGAAGAATAAAATACATTATTCCTCTTTTTAAAAAAATTGATAAAAAATAAGTCACTACACAGAGAAAAAATGACTGAGTATTTTGTGTAAATTCGTATGACATTTTTTACTTTTATGTTAGGGAAGAGATCATTATAATTATTTTCTGGTATTTTCAGACTATTTTCAAGGATGTGCACTAGATTCTAAAGTATCAGTTGAAATATTAACCAGGGTGGCAATTTAATAGCTTTGGCTCCAGTTTTGACACAAGTTTAATCAATATGACTATTTTATTCAAGTGTTTCGCAAAGTTTGACCTTCTATTGAATCTCAAGCCTATGCTTGACATTCTGTTGATTTTTATAATTAAAATTAAGAAATTTCATTAATAAAAAGCACGAATCTTACATTACTTTCCTTCGAAACCGTGCCTTCCAAGTTTTCAGGTTACAAGCTTAGACCACTTTCGCATTCCGGACAAAGGGTACAGGCGAATTTCGTAGCTATAAAAACGGAATAAATTCCTATATTCAGAAGCAAGTTTTTAACTGCAAGGTGAAATGTAGTTTCACATATTAAAATAAAGACAACTTACTTTTTTACTGTGACGTAGCCGCTCCAAGCTTTTCCTCAACAAAAGTTCGTATCCGCTTATTTGAAGTTTTAGAATTAACAGTTATGAATATATTACTGGTCTCGTTGAATGAACTTGTTTCAGTTCGACTTCTACACTTTAATGTTAATGACGTCCTGGATTTAAAAAATGACGGAGACAATATGGCAAGGGAAGAAAGTGAACACGCTTTAAACAAATTAATGAATCCTCAAGAGTGCATTCAAAACAAGCCATATGATTGGTCAGTGATGGGTGCTCTTCAGTAGGGGCGAATTCTCATTGGCTACAAATCTGTAAGCATCACACCCACTTGTACTCAAACTAAGCTCACTTCCAGACAAAAAATAACACACTTCATTAATAGATTTATTGTGATATACAATTATCAGGCATGTTAGGTGGCGATAGGGGCGAAAATAGCGAGTCTTGTGTTTAGCTGTGAATTTTTGTGAAGTTTTTATGGACTTCATAACTTGTCTAAATGCCACATAAACACTCCAAACATCTCTGTGGGGCCAATCTTTCAGTGGCAATTTATGAACCAAGTGCCACAAAGTTCCTGACATTTTCGGATCAATTAAAATATAAGTAATTGCTATTCACTGTTAGCAGTCATTAAATTTAACACTTTCCTTAAGTGTTTATTTAGAAGTAATAAATGACAATAATAACTGATGTTGGGATGTGACGATTCACAACTGCTTGAAATTCCAGAAACAGCACTCTTCAAACAAAGAAAAAAAACAGATGATTCCCCAAGAAAAGTCCCAGCTTAATTTTGCACTTTCATTTTGCAAGGATTAATCGTTAATTGTGACAATTCAATTTAAACAAGAATGTTAAAAAGTTAAAACCACCAATTACTTTTCTTTTGTTTAGACAAGCGCAATGGGGTGTGGAGCAGTGTTGGGTGCGGAAATACGGCTCAGTGAAACTGTAGCATCAGATCCGAACACGTAAGCATAGATTCTGGAATAGATCCAGGGATAGGCACTCATTTATCTTTCCAAAAGAAAAAAAACAAGAAAAAGAAATTTGCAATCTTCAGTGCTGTGCAGTTTTTAAGACAAGTCATTGCAGAAACTGAAAATATAAACCAAAAGAAAAAAAGAACAATTGGAGAGGAAAGCAAGGACGAGTTAGGAAGCTAGCCTACGATGGAAAAGCTAGGGCGGGTGGGGTAGCTGGTCTATCCGAAGAAAGCTTGCGTAGGTTACGAGGGGCGAGTTGGGTGCTTGTGAGGAAGCTAGTCTACGTGGGGAAAGCTAGGGCGGGTGAGGAAAGCAGTAGACTAGTTTAATCTTCTTCACTGTGCCAGTGTCCCCCCCCCCCCTACTCCCTTGTGCGGCTTTCCCAGAGGAGGGGGTTCTCTCACAGGTATCTTATCCCTTGTGGAAGATGAATTAGATAACCTTCCCCGAACTGGTGTATCCCCCCACCCAATTCGCATTCTTAAAATGTTCCGAACTTTAAGCCGAATAATTTGGTTAAATAAATATATTAGAAGATTTTAATCTGGTTGATCGAACCGGTTGTGTTAGATACAATGAACTTACACCCATAGGAGGCATTTGATATGAAATGTGTTGCCATGCGTGTCCAAAAGAAAAAAATAAACGAGGGAGAAGAGGGGTAATTTTGAGGCCAGACGTGGTCCGCGCGGAGTGCCAATTTTGCTAGAAAAGGGGGCAATTTTCATTCAGTACTCCCCATTTCCCACAAATGGGGGGTTATATCACTCTGCGTTTGGTTAAAAAGGGCTATTATTTCTAAATTAACACTCCGCATTTAGGGGTGTTTTTAATGAATCATGAGCACAGAGTTGGAACGTGAGCAACCCCCCCCCCCCTCCTTCCCCGGGAGCACACCTGTTTTCTAAATGACGATAACATATGTAAGACCAAATAAGGATTTAATTTTAAAATTCTAACGTAATTGAGTGTTGAAGGGGGTGGAGTAAGCCAGAGATTAATGATCCGACTTCTCCAGGAAGACGGCTGGGACAGGACTGTGCTTAGGAAAGACAGAAGGATATTAAGATAAAGGCACTCTTATTGGGCACTCATTTGCCACATTGCCTGCACAGTCTCTGCAAAAAGAAATTCTTGCTTCTTCCGAGGTGATAGAATTCAGTCGTCATCTAAAAAGAAGCTTGTCTGATTCTGCTGCCAAATTCTACAACTGCCTCACTGGGGCCTCGCTGAAATTATGACACTAGAACAAAGAGATGTCTGTGATAGGAGGGGGCGAAGCAGCAGCGATTGGACACGGGTCAAATGGCGGGAGCGCGTTTCTTCACCACGCAGTTTCTCGTCTCGAGGTGTTAACAGATATCTCAAATGTAACCTGGATTCGTGGGTGGGCAGTACTCACATCCATGTCGATTTCGTCACATAGAAGTCTAATGCTCTTGATAAAACTCTTCTGGGTAACCTATTTAGTATTAGCATATCTCTCAAATAAGCTCTAAGAAGAGGGGTAAGTATACGTGTTAAGCAAAACACAAATATTGAGAAAATTAAAGGTGCTAAACATGGACACTTCTTTCTTTTTATGACAAAGTGCTTGGGGCATGGCTTACTTGTTTACTTGATGTTTCAGGTATTTGGCAATGTTCGGCATGTTTTCACAGAAGTTAAAAGGTTCACTCGCTATGAGATTTCACTTATTTTATTTAGATAAGAAGTTATACTGGGCTGATTAGCTAATTAGCTAATTGTTTGAATTATAGTCTGTTACCCTTATAAAATGAACATGTAGAAGTGTTACTTCCCTACGACTGACCATTGTGTATATCCGACCAATCTTAAAACGGTTCTGATCCGTTGAGTTTTTCCCCGATTCAAAATACAATGAGACCACTGGTTACGACCCAGACCGCCTATAAAGTAAAGCGGCTTTTTTGGCCGGAACGGAATTTAACTCATTGAAATTGTGAAAAGATTTTGAAATCGATGAAACTTTTTCAAAATTTAAATACCGGTATCATATCGACAAGTTTTTATAAAACTCATTTCTTATAGACTTTTGCCCCACTAACATTTGTTAAGTCTTTTCGATGGGGCTGCGAAGTGTTTTCGCAGGGGGCTGATCATCCCTACGGGACTAACATATTTCAAATCGTTATTGAGTTAAGCTGTAATGTCTTTTAGTCCTAAAATAAGCTTCTTCTGTGCAACCAGTGAAGCATAATAATAATAATAATAATAATAATAATAATAATAATAATAATAATAATAATAATAATAATAATAATAATAATAATAATAATAATAATAATAATAATAATAATAATAATAATAATAATAATAATAATAATAATAATAATAATAATAATAATAATAATAATAATGCCATTGCCATTGGTCATTATTATTGTTATTATTATGATTTTTATTAATAATAATAACAATAATAATAATAATAATTATTATTATTATTATTATTATTAAAAGGAGACTATGGCAAATGAAAGGAAAAGAGTTAAGCAAAACAAAGTGAAGGGTAAGTAAAATGTTAATGCTTTAATACCAGTGACTGTTCGTGCCAACGTGTGCTAGCTTGGCCTACAATTGCACTACGTTTGACGCTCCCGTCATAAAATTGTCATAAAACGGATATAATAATAAATTTTTCGGATATTTCGCAGATATGATTATGAGTAATCGATGCCTACTATATATTAATTAATTTTCCTCGGGGTACTTCTCAAATGCGATGTGAATAAATCAAATGCTTACTATATTTGAGCAAAAAATCGAAAGAATTTATGACAACCATGCTTGTAAATGTCTTGACATGGATCAGAGTTTTAAAGGGTCTATATTTTGTGATAATGGCTGATGGTGTCAAAAGACTATTCAAAAATGTTGACTGCAAGGCTACCGCTTTGACTGCTGTATTCTGAGCTGATTTTATTGGTTTTATGTGAAATATTACTTCCAATACCATGCATCTCTAGACTGGAAACGAGCCTGGAAAGGTAAAAATGTTCAAGCAAACATGGATGTAAATGCAACGCCTGACGATCTGGTAAAATGAAAGTGGCGTGATCAAGTGTAGGAGAGATATGCCGGTGTAATGAAACGTTTTGACCCCCAAACAAATCGACCCCCCGGTCGATTTGTTTTAAAATAAACAGACCCCCCGGTCGATTTGTTTTGGGAAAGCCCACCATAACAAACAGACCTCCCCGATAATAAAATGACCCCCTCCAAATAATCATGTTTAAATATAAAATGGAAGTAAAAAAGGTGCATATGGTTTTTAAATACTATTTTAAGCATTTTCTACCTCTTGATGTAGAAAATTATTATTTTGAGCCTTTGAAATGCCATTATTGAGCTTGGACAGATTTTTTTGGTGACTGTATGTTAGTGGTGTTGGAAGTGTTTTCGTGTTTGAAAATGTAGATGTCAGTTGCTAAATAAATTGTTATTCATGGACATAGTTTTTATTTCAATTAAAGAAACTAATAAGTGGCCATATGTGGAAATATGTGGAAAGAAATAACGAAATCAACAAAAAATAAGGGGGTTAAAACATTTCAGGGGGGGGGGGGTCTGTTTGTTTTAAAACAAATCGACCGGGGGGTCTGTTTGTTTTAAAACAAATCGACCGGGGGGTCGATTTATTTTGGGGGTCAAAACGTTTCCTTACACCGGTGTAACAGGCTATCTTACCCCCCCCCCCCCCATCCTATACAGCTTCCCTCGGATGGGGTATACTAGGCTATCTCCCCCAAGAACATTTTTGCGTGTAAATGTATTTCAATAATATTTGTTGAGGCGAATAAATGGACTGAATTAAACTGCATAAAACTATCTTAAACTACTTTATTGACTAAACTCAACATAATTTAAACATAAATATAAAAAAGGAATCCTTGATGAGAAGTTCTTTGCTTTTCCTTCTTAGCATTTTTAGAGAGCCCAGGTGGATACTTTTGATCGATAAGATTATCATAAATAACATCCACATTATCCAAGAAGCGCTTTGTTGTATGTTCAACTTATCTTCCATTTAGAAAGTGATGCCAGGTGGTGGAAAAAGCTTCTAGTTTATACTTGCAGTCAGGACTAAATCTTATGCGGCAACTTAAAATTACCTGAGATTTCTTTTATGGCTGCTTTAATCTCTTGTTATAATGCATAAATAAAAATTAAGACAAAAGAGATGTGGAGTCGTTTCACTTCAATAGAGCGGCGATGTGATTGCCATTGGTAAATAAAACTTATTTTGGTGATCACAGAGTGCCTTTGATTCAGCAGCAGAAAGAAAAACTAGACCCAATTTCGTTACACGTAGCGAAATGACATCCACTTGCAATGGTACAATCTATGTGGTCAAAGACACATTTTTCAGTCTTTCCACATAATTGTCAGCTTCCGAATTATTACCATGAACAAGGGCATCGAAGTAAATATAATGTAATCTCAAATAATCAAATTGAGTTTTCTAACCGTTTTTGAGATAATGGACAACTTCCGGTTTTTCACCTTGACCATGACGGAGGAGGTCAAGGTCACCGAAGTGCTCTTATATAACGTCTTTTAGGCCCAAAGGGTCGAAAAAGCTCAAAATCGCTCTACCTCTAACCGTTTTCGAGTTAATGGTCAACTTCCGGTTTTTTACCTTGACCATGACGGAAGAGGTCAAGGTTACCGAGCTACCTCTTATTTAACGTCCTTTAGGCCCAAAGGGTCGAAAATAAGCTCAACATCGCTCTATCTCTAACCGTTTTCGAGATAATGGACAATTTTTCTTTAACGGAATTCAATATACAAAAGTCACATGACCTTGACCTTGACACTAAATGTCGAGATTCCATGCATGATGTTACTGCCTACTCACACCGTACACGTGTTGAAACAAGGATTTGAGCGCTATTTCCAGCAATTTGTCGTGATGGAATAGGTTTTTGAAAAAAATTATTTTGACCTCAATTCGACCTTGACCTTGAAGGTTAAGGTCAAAAAATGTTGTTGATTTCACGATATCTCATCACCCTCTATCTCTGTGCTAAATTTCATTGTCCTACGTCAAAAAGCCTAGGAGGAGTTTTCTGGAAACCACTTTGAGGTAAAAAAAACTTTGACCTCAATTTGACCTTGACCTTGAAGGTCAAGGTGAAAAATGCGGATTTCACGACATCTCATCACCCTTTATCTCTGTGCCAAATTTCATCCTCCGTGACGAAAAAAAAAACCAAAAAAAAAAAAAAAAAAAGGAAGGAATAAACGGCCAAAATTCTTTGCAAAGCATACCCATTTGCAAACTATGTTTGCAAGTGGGAATAAATGGAGAAAAATTGGGGAAAGCTAGATGGCTTGGGGGTGGGGGGTTAACAGGTTAACAGGGGACAGAAAGAAAAAAACGGAAAAAATTGCTGGGGTTGGGGGGAAGAAGCTAGTCAGAGTGGGGGGGGGGGGGCTGAACAGGGAGGCAAAAACAGGGGCAAAAAAGTAAAGAGATAGACTGGTCTAGCTTCCCCGGGGGAGGGAGAAGATAGCCTAACCTATCTCTCCCCCCCCCACAGGGGGGGGGGGAGGCTGTACATGGGGCAAGATATACTGTTACACCGGTGGTTGCCAGCTTATTTGGTTAGCCTCCTAATGTCAAATTATATGTCGCCGATGCACAGATCCTCTCCGTCAGTGACCCTTGAGGAATTGCCTCTTACGGAACACCAAACACACAAACCCCTTATCTGAAACTGGCCGATGGTCATGCAATTAACATAGGCTAATATTTTACCAGATTAAGATTCCTCTCCAAGGCAAGTAATAATGGAAGCTTATTTGAAACACTCAAGTGCTCATAAAATTCTTGTTGTTTTCACTGCCGACAGCTCCCAAGTAGCTTGTAAATTTACTATGACGAATTATTAGCTGCATTGTATTTTAACTTATATTGGTTCAGAGCATGTTTTATTCTCGGTCAGCCGAGTTAGGTTATAATTTGGTCTATAAATCTATATTTGTGTACTCAGGTGTCAATTAGATCTGGCAAAACGGGTGGTAATTTTGTCAGTTATGTCAAATTCTCAGTTATAATTTAAATTCTCTAATATTTAAACACTTGTTTTTTCTTCATCACAAGATAAAATTATTTTGCAATGGCAACCCAGGGGGGGGGGGGGGGATGTACTTTGCATGGGTAACAACTAAACAAAACGCAAGCAGCGAGACTTTTCATCACAGCATTGCGAACAAAATTCTATGTACTGATTTGCAGAATCTTTGCCATTTCTAACATTTACTCTCTCTCTCTGTCTATCTCTTTCGGGGTGGGGGGGGGGGCGGTTGGGCGAGGGGGGGGGGGGGGTGGGCGACGGGTTATCTATCGATATTTGCTGCTCATTATGTATTCAAAAATTATCCCTGGAGAGCTTAAAACGTTTTCAAATTCTTGGGAGGGGGGAGGGGGCACGAGTGGACTGCTGTCGATTTGAAATCATAACACTGGCTAGCAATTGAGTTTCCATCGACATCGCTAAAACATGCGGAGAATGCCCACATAAACATGTCTCCATTTTGAAGTGAAACACGTGAGACATGCCTTCAGATCGAGCTGATTTATGATGTCGCTCAGCCTTGCTGCTTCGCAGTCGTACCTCTCAATACAATCATCTCCAAGCAGATATACTCCAGTGTGTTAAAACAATTCATAAATTTTCATCCGGTCCATAAAGCTTTCACAATTCAAGTAGAGGGCTATCACCTGCAGATTTGGGTCTCACTGAAGTGTTACGCTGACATTCACTATCCAAATATATCTTTTTGGACCAGAAATTAGAATTTATTTGTCATTGTGCGTATCAGTTTCCCACTTCCGGCGGAATGAAGACCCCTTTATGTATTTATTTTATTACATTGAAAAAGAAATTGTTTAATAGTTAGATTTTATTAACAAAGCCAAAATCTTAAACATCAACTGGATTATAAGTCATGATTGAAGTACAGCGAATTTTTGGAACTTTTTGAGATTTATATGTTGCAATGTTGCAGTTACGAAGCTTTTAAATTATCTGACCCAGAGCGACCAAATCATACAAGAATACAGGTGTACATGATTTTATTTTATATTCAAACACTCTTTGTGCTGTGGCACATTATCAGACTCGAACTGCTTCATCCACACCCCCATAGAAGGAGGGGGAAGGAGTTATTATTCCCTCTCTATTTTTTATGATTCGACCACTCACTAAAAGTACTTAATTAAAAGGATCGCTGATTTAATGCTTAATTCGAAACTATTATTTAAACAGTTCTGACTGCTGTTGTAACTGTGTTCGTGGGGGGGGGGGAGGGGGGGTGGGAGTGAGGTCATTTCTGCAGCACATACCCAGTTGACTGTCCCCCTCCCTTTCCCTTCAGAGGACTCCTGTAAAGAGAGTATTTGGTTGTCGTGGGCCAAATTGCGCTGACTTTGAAGAACAATCTTTCTTCGACAACTTTTATTAAGTTCTTGTTTACTTCATTTAGTGAAGTAACTTTTTCATTTACAGACATTTACCTATTCAGCACACTTGAATAAGCGTCATTAAAGATTTCCTATGTGCAGTTTTCTTTTTATTCTTGAATTTGTAATGCTAAGATCCAAGAAAGAGGGCAATTCGAGTTCGATAAAGGCCCCAGCACAAAGAATCCATTACTAAAACTGGAATAGCTATACAATATCGATAAAGAACATGTAAAACTATATTTTCAAAAGAAACAACATGTTTTATTGTTTGATATCTAAAAGAAATTAATCATTCTTTTTGGGATATCTTAAATAATGTTTACAAAACTTAGTTTGAGTTTTCAATAATTGAAAACCAATTTTTTGTGTCTAAAATTCAGCAGCAAATGCTTCAGGTGCAACAATAAATGATCTCAAAATGTTCTCAAAACTTTCGTTGCGGAAACTCAAGTAAAATTGTTTTATAAATAGAACTATTTTTACCACCTGTGATAATTACTTATAGTTCTGTTTATCATCAGCAACTACTGACGATGCCATATAATTTCTCAAAAAGTTTATTTATATTGCTATTTCTCGCAAACAATATTCTGACACCTGACAGGGTATATTGTGAAGAATGAATCCATGCCAAACAGTAAATGCCATCAAAAGTATACATGTAATGGCAAAAATCAGATTCCAAAGTTATAAATGTTATGGCAAAAATCACATTCCAAAGTCACACACAGTTATTCACAGTCGTGAAACTGGGACTATTAAAATAAAGACTAAGGTGAAATTAAAATGATCGAATATTTGTGTTTCTTTTCTTTTTTTTTGTAAATTTCATATTTGTAAATTTCAAATTCCATATTTCCTACAAAAAGGGTGAATATATGACCTTAATTAAGAGTAGGGTAGAAATGGGTGTTTTTGCCCACCTATGACGTCATAATGACGTCATCAATCAATGAAGTCAATTGATCAATTCTATTCTACCCTGCTATAAAGCTTATGCAATTGTAAAATCCACATTTTTAAAATGAAATCTGATGACCTATCAATTTTGTTGTAAAATGTTCGGCCAACTCAAGAGCAAACCCAGCACTTTGAATCATTTTGAACTGGCCTTCTTAATTTACCTTCCTGTGTCCAAGGATATGTTCCCCGGGTATCTTGATCCTCAGGAGCCAAAATATATTAGGATATCTTGACCCCCCCTGTACAATTTCTTGGCACCCCAGGAGCGAAGATATCCCAGTATATCTTGGTTCACCTGGCATAATTGCATATGGATACAGTAGGGAATAAACGAGAGAGTTGGACCACCTCCAACTCCCCCCACCGCCGTGGGAAAATTTTGTGATTTTTGCATATTTATCCATTTCAGACGATTCTGAAACTTTCATTTTTTTACCCCACCCCCATTCCTACACCTCCGTGGGAAAATTTTCTGATTTTTTTTTGCACCACACCGTGGGAAATTTTTTTATTTTTGCATATTTATCAGCTTCAGACAATTTTGATCAACTTTCATTTTTTGATCCCCACCCCTCACCGTGGGAAATTTTTTTGATTTTTGCATATTTATCCGTTTTAGACAATCCTGAACATTTTTGTTTTTTCTTTACCCCGCTTCCCCACCTCTCCCTCTGATTCATGTGCAGGCATATGATGCTTTGTCATATCAACCATTTCTCATCCCATGATATAATAAGTAAAACCTGAATTAGGCTTACATGTATGCAGCCGCAATATGTAACTTGATTAAGAAAAAAAAACAGAAGTGCTTCGCTTGTCTGTTTATTTCCGGTAAAAGAAGTTTACCGACAGTCTGGTTGTTTGGAAACGTTTACCACAAGGGCAAAGAAGTTTAATAATTTCCTTTACCGCTGCACAGACGTTCATATGTGTCAATTTCTCCTGCGGTGTCCAGGTTGTTAAATGGCTTCCACTTTGGCTGAGTCTAATAAATACTCTGCCATTATCTCTGAAACGGCCTCATCAGCTTATAGAATATATGCATCAGGAGGATTAGTGATGGTATTTTTATTATTGCTGCTGTTGCCATTGTTCTTGTTTTTGTCATTGTTGTTATTGTTGTTGCTGCCATTGTTGTTATTGTTGTTGTTGTTGCCATTGTTGTTGTCTCCATTGTTTCTGTTGTTGTTGTTGCCATTGTTGTTGTTGCCATCGTTGTAGTTGTTGTTGTTGCCATTGTTGTTGTCATTGTTGTTGTCGTTATTGTTGCCATTGCTTGCCATTGCTGTTGTTGTCGTTGTTGTTGTTGCTAGTGTTGTTGTGGTTGCCATTGTTGTTGCCTTTGTTGTTGTTGCCATTGTTGTGGTTGCCATTGTTGTTGCTGTTGATGCCATTATTGTTGTTGCCATTGTTGTTGTTAGCATCATATATTTACATTCAAAGACTTTTTTATTGTTTGAGAAGTCGATGTGGAATCGATCGAAAGGATGTATAAATGCAACATTTGTTCGAATTCTTACGATTGGTCACAGAGTCTTTAAAGACATTTAAAGCAAGCACACACTTCAGAAGTGAATGAAGAATGGGAGGTAGATAAAACGTCTTTCACGGAAACTTGAGATGAGCCTTCTGTTAAACGCCAAAGAGTCAATATGGCTGAAATTAAGGCACATGCTTGTATAGAATGTGGTGCGTTACACAACAGCGAAGAAGCTTCATCCACGCATATGAAGCAATGTGTGGAGGGTGACGATGACAGCAGTTCTGACAGTGACTCTGTTTAGCATGATATGGTTCAAGAAGTATATGATGGCCATTATAAAAATTTTTAAGAAAAGGTTTCAGAATATGAAGAACAAGGGCTTGAAAATGCGCGTGAAACAGCAAGTGATGACCTTCGACCCGCTTATAAGCGTCGACTAAAACAACTCAAATATACCTAATGTCTAGAACAAAGCGATCATTATCAAAACATTTTAGAAGACTTTGATGAAAAATATTGTGAGTATTCAAAGGCACTAAAGGCAATGCATTCTTTGAAGAGCTTCTAGATAAGGAGGAGGAGGATGGCAGCAGCGACGAAAAAAGTGATATGGGCAGTGAGGTGGAACAGAGTGAAATAGATGAAGAACACTAGACTTATTTGACTAAACTTTGTAATATTAGTATTAATTTAAGCGCTGTCTTTAAGGTGTATCAATAAAACTATTAAATATATGTCTTATTTTTTATGTTTAAACGCAGATACAACGTTCTTCACATATGAAAGCGCATGAAGCTAAGATCCCTGGTGTTAATTTACCCGTAAACTTTTCATTGTCATTTTTTCATTCTTTAAAAGAGTCCCTGGCGCGGTGTTTTTTCACCCGTAAACCTTTCATTTTCATTTTTTTCATTCCTATGGACGGTCCCTGGAGAGGTGTGAATTCAACGTAAACCATATATCATATATCATATATTATTATATCATATCATATATCATGTATTATACTTAACTATTGTATTATTATTATGTATTATAGTCAAGTATTGTTTGAAAAAAGTTGAAAAGTATCATATATGTTTTTTATTTTATTGAATATCACAAATATTAACACTTTTTGAGAGCTACAATTATCACAAACACCAAATTAAAATATTGACATTTATTGAGAATAAAAACAAAAATATTTCAAATACATGTAGCATGTGAGCCCACTCACAGAAAATTAAATTGATATAAATATCATAAATGTTATCACTCCGTTTGTAAATGTTATGAAAACTGACATAACATTGATTCAATCCAAGCACTATTACGTCAACATGGTTTGATAATGTCAATTCAATTAAATCTTTCAGAGTCTTTATCATAGTCCACATATGAGGCTTAAAATCACGTATCAATTGCACATATTCATTTGGTTCAAAGCTCACTTTCAAGTTCGTGCCAAGCATAAAAAACTTGACTCCGTTGTTTTGCACTGAGAGTGATGGAATCGATGCATCCGCTAAGCTATTCATACCTTGAAACTGTTTACAGCGTTCACCGTCACGTTCAAAGACTAGTTTGAATTCATGATGGTAAATGAATTCTACTGAACCACCTTCTGACTGTCACTGCATTTATACACATCTATCTGATGTGTATAAATGCAGTGACAGTCTGATCCACTGACGTCATTTGCTTCTTCAGCATTTGCCAATATTTCAATGATAAAAAATTCCGTTCTTGGTAGGTTATAACCTCCCAGATGCATGATCCGTTATATATTCACGAATGCTAACCGTCACTTGCTGCTGATATTTCACCAATTTAATATATGTTTCTCCATTTATGGGTATCATAACCGGTAAATCTTCTTCTTCTACAGGAAAGCTAGAATTCCCATGGTGATAAATTCCTTATTTCTCGTGATAAGGAATCAAACTTAAGGTCCTAAGGAGAATGTAGGCCCATTGCGTGTCCTCTTCACAGTATTTAATCAATTTTTCAGGAATCTTTTAGCAGTAGCTAGACATAAACTTCAGTGCGCCAATTACATGTCATTACATTAAGTGTTCATTTTTAAAAGATTTTATCATTTAGTAATTTATCAAAGTTCACTCTTTTGTCCTAACAATCATAGCATTCTAGTTCTGGGTACGTAATGTGGCACATAACGTTAACGTTATGTAGGCAGGTAGAGTTCACTTCCAAAAACTACTAATGTCAGCACACATATGTCGCTGTCAAAAACTGCTGTACTTGCTGATTCCTTTTCGATTTTTACACTTCTGGTTAAACGTTACTGCCGATTTCAGCTATTTCCGGCATCTATGTTTTGATAAGTCCAATTTTTGGTTACAACTTTGTTCATAATAGGTGTAGGAACACACGTTTTAAGTATAAAATAGTGTATCAAGTCTATTTTCTGACTGTAAGCAAGATATTTAAAGTATTGCAATCTCATTGGTTGATTTTGTTTTGGCTATAACTTTGTTCACAGAGGGTATAGTATATTTTTGTGCATAATAAATAAGCTATTTTTTATATCTTGTTGATGCGGAGTATCATCAGTGTCACCTGACTGCTCATGGATGTTTTCCATGCTTAGATGTGCATTTGAAATTTAAGCATTCAATGATGGGACATTTTTATATCCTTGTATACCCTCAATATCCTTAGCTTTTCATTTGTCGCATTATTTCGTATTTGTCTCAATATTTAATAAAAAACAATACTGTTTTTAATATTACATTTTATTAATGAATTCTTAAAGTGTAGGTACTAAGGATAAAGTTACAAAAAATATATTAATGAATACATTTTGATGTTTATTTCATAATACATAATCAAGGTGAAAACCGAATGCAATTGCAATGCCGCACATGTCTAACAAGTATGTTTGTTGGAACAGCACAGATGACTTCCGATCTGGTGATCTTGGTTAGTATAACATGGTTTAAATTCTTTGAAGAATGTCTTCAGCTCAAGGCTCTTCAGTGCTTTTTCCAAGGCTTGCCACTCGTTAATGTTGATCTTTTGCCTTCAAGAAGTATTGAGTCTTGCCCCTGAAGCACTGTCAAAGATGTACTACCCTATATGGGCTGTCCATGTTGAGGAAATGATACCTTAAATGTCCCGCTTACAACATTCATTTCACTGGTCACTTCCCAAAATAGCTGTTCCTCCAGAGAGATGTGGCGTCCTTTATAATCTGTAATAAACAAGGTTAGATCACTGGTGATGTAAAGCCTTAAATGGTCCACACTGAGGTTGGCTGAAGTCCAAGGCCCAAGCCCAATAAATTAAGGTAATCCAGTTACCGTGACTATATCATTAGAAAATAGTTTAATACGCTTTTATGTGCATCAACCTGTATTTTTCTCCATTAAATATTAACGGCGTTAATAACATCAGAAAATATAACACCATACTGTTATTCAAACTGCATGTTTTTACACTTATTATAAAAACATAGCTAAAATATAATTATCCCATCAAATCAGAGCATTTTGCTTAAAATGGATATCGTGGTGTTATCAAAAAATACACTTGATTCGCTATACTATGCTCCAAATGACGTGTCTCTATCCAGCTATTAACAAAACTAACGCCTTAACAAAATCACCCGTCCCACGCTGATGAGGTTAAATAACATTACGTTAATGATACATCTCAGGATTGCGTAGCATGTCCAGATCGCATTACGAATCTGGATAACGTTACGTGGTTGGATGACGTGCCAATAGCCACAACCGGAAATGACACCATTCCGGACATGACTTTAGAACTCCTGCGTCGAAATCAGTTTTTTCTGACTACTTCTCACCCTTACTGCTTGAACACCAGTTATCTGCCTCCTCCCCTAATCACTTCTAGGGTGTTTAGAAACTGTATGTTTGTTTTGATGATTTTCTTTGGGGGAAGTACTAAACGAAATAACATTGCTTGAGTTTTTTCTTATGCAGAGGCCATTAAACTTTGGTCTAGGACAATTCCCCCTAGACAATCCCCCCCCCACCGAGGACTATTCCCCCCCCCCCACACTTAATTTTTAGATTTTATTTTACTTTGAATGCCAAAGTCTTTATTTTTAAAATACCTTAAAATCAAAAATGCAAAATTTTTCTATCTGGAACGAAAAATTTTTCTGCCATTTAAAACCTGATGTTTTGGGCAATTCCACGCAAATAGTCAACAGTATGTCGGTTTCGAAGTTGCGGACTGTTTAAAGAATGCGCTGCACAGAGTGGGCGTACCAGCGACGTGGTGGCTCGGGCAAGCGACTATCCACAATTTCACCAGATGCACCGCGAACATTACGGCGGATCCGGGGGGAATTGTTCGGGGGGAATTGTCAGAGGGGAATTGACTGGAGGGAATTGTCCTGTTCCCATTAAACTTCAATTCAAATGTTTTCAGCTCAAGATGACCAGTTTCATCCACTTTAGTTGATCAATCACTTCGCTCTAACTTAAAACATTATGTGATCTGATTTAATAATGACCTCATAGAATGCTGGGAAACTGAGGAGTCGGGAATCTTCGGTACTCGCTTTTAAATATAAAAGTGGTGTGCCAAGAGGGAAAATGGCTTTTCTACTGGCAATTCCCTATGCGTAAGAAATCCATGTCTAGTTTCATTGTTGAAATGGCTTTTCTACTGCCTAAAGTATAAAATAAGTCATTTTAACTAAAAGTCCATTTACATGATATATTAATTTGAGGGTTGAGTGTTAAAAGAAAAAAGGACTTTTCGACACATATGGCGTAGAAAAGTCCTGTGCGTAAGAAACCCGTGTCTAGCTTCTTGTTAAAATAACTTTCCAGAGGTGTAAAAACCTCATTTCAACTCACAAATCCATTTACATGTATTATTATTGTTTTCAGGTTTGACAGTTAAGGGTAAAAAGAACTTTTCTAGAGAAAGTGGCGTAGAAAATCCATGTCTAGTTTCATTGTTGACATGATTATTCTACCTTTGGATGCATTAAATATCTCATTTCAGCTTAAATCAATTTGCACGTGTATTACTTTGAGTGTTAGTAGTAAAATTGGAAACAAACCATTTCTACGGTAGTGGAAAAGTCCCGTGCTTAAAACATCCATGTTTAGTTGTATTGTTGAAAATATTTTTGCTAACTTGATTATTAATTTGGTTTATATTATTTAGGTGACATTTTGAAAGAGCAAATCGAATTGTACTGACATAATAACGTAGTTGTTTTGCACAATATAATATTTGTGACACAAGATAATAAATTTGAATGTATTTGGTTCTATAAGTTGGATATTTTCACCCTTAAAACATGAATCCTAACAGATGTGTTACACCAAAGAGTAAAAATTATATAACAATAACGGAAATCAAAAAACACAGTAAGTAGTTTGTTTATTTGTTGAAAAGATCCCGAAACATTATTTCATTCACAGACGATTGCTGCTTCATTTTATATTTGAAAAATAGGTTCTGATATTTTGATATAAAAATGCAAATTTCTGAAATCAAGAAATCATTTGCAGATTTCAAAATACAAATAAAAATCTTTTTTAAAGAAATAATATAAAAATTAATTCTGGATAGCAATAAAAAGAAAATAAATTAGTGAGCTCATTATTGAGACTTAACTGTTAAATATTTTAGTTTTGCTATGCAGAATTGAACTTTTGCTATCTAAAATCAATTTAAGATATTAAGTTTTCGTTTATATCAATCAATATTCAATAGAAATTCCTCTGAAGTGCTTTTGAAATCCCACAGTACTTTATTGGCAGTCACATCATGTTCCTCGTAAATTTCATCTCGGTTCCTTACTATTTCCATGAAGTCATATAATATCTTCTTGATAATCCCATCGTATTTTCAGTTCCATTAAAGTTCCTTTGAAGTTCTATCGAGGTTACTTGAAAGTTGAACTAAGCTCCTTGGAACACCAATAGAAATTCCCTTGGAGTTTTCGCCGGAGTAGAGAAGAGAGCGAGCCTCCTAAACCATCGTGGATAATAGGTCAGTCATCTGAACTACATAAAAATATCATCAGGATAAAAGACACTGAAATGTGAAGATATTATAAAGAATAAACAAATGAAATAATATTGGAATCATAGAATCACGAACTGCTTTAGCGAGTGTTAGAGAAATTTCAAATCGAGTGTCTCATATTTTACAAAACCTTTTAATAGTGATCCTGTACAACAGAGATTTCTCAAAAGTAAAAAAATTCATTCCATGCACATAAAGCTGCAGGAGTCAATTTTGTCTAATATTCCTATTAACTTTGGTCATTTTCGGGAGTGTAGGTTGTTAGAACAAAAATGAACGTTTGACAAATCCTTTTTTCGGAACAAAATAGGCACATCAAAATGTTGATGCAATGAAGTTTGTGTCTAGATTCCGATTCAACACCCGTGAAACATTGATTCAGGGGGCACACACTAGGCCTGTATTCTCCTATAGACCACATTATGGGAAATAAGTAGATGGATAGGGCATACTAACATTCCTTTTGGTATTCTTTCAAATACGATATATCAGTATTAATTCTGCTGCCCGTATTGATAGGGCATTCTAACCTTCCTTTTGGTATTCTTGCAAACACTATATATCAGTATTAATTCTGCTGCCCGTATTGATAGGGCATTCTAACCTTCCTTTTGGTATTCTTCCAAACACTATATATCGGTATTAATTCTGCTGCCCGTATTGATAGGGCATTCTGACCTTCCTTTTGGTATTCTTGCAAATACGATATATCAGTATTAATTCTGCTGCCCGTGTTGATAGGGCATTCTAACCTTCCTTTTGGTGTTCTTGCAAACACGATAAATCGGGATTTATTCTGCTGCCCGTATTGATAGGGCATTCTAACCTTCCTTTTGGTATTCTTTCAAATACGATATATCGGTATTAAGTCAGCTGCAAGTATTGATAGGGCATTCTAACCTTCCTTTTGGTATTCTTTCAAATACGATATATCGGTATTAAGTCAGCTGCAAGTATTGATAGGGCATTCTAACCTTCCTTTTGGTATTCTTGCAAACACGATAAATCGGGATTTATTCTGCTGCCCGTATTGATAGGGCATTCTAACCTTCCTTTTGGTATTCTTGCAAATACGATATATCGGTATTAAGTCTGCTGCAAGTATTGATAGGGCATTCTAACCTTCCTTTTGGTATTCTTGCAAACACTATATATCGGTATTTATTCTGCTGCCCGTATTGATAGGGCATTCTAACCTTCCTTTTGGTATTCGTTCAAATACGATATATCAGTATTAATTCTGCTGCTCGTATTGAAACATAAACATTCGTCAAATATTTGGCGGTGGTTTTTGAAACATTTTTATATTCATTTCTTATTGAAAGTCATATTAATTACGTTTACAAGTAACATTACAGCAAAATCTAGGACGAATTGGACATAAATGGCTTATTTGTTGAAATGAGAATTACAAGTTGGATTAAAAAGCCAATGACAATTCCATAGAAAAACATTTGGCCATTTTTTCATTGGTTCATACACATTCCATGCCAACTTTGATCAATTAATACTTTCTGTCAAAACTGTTGACCATGCACCGTCCAGTGCTAATACCGGAAAGTGTATTAGGAAGACAAAGAAATTCGAAGGCCGCGCGTTCAACACCAAAATCGATAGATTTTATTTAAGCAATGTGGATTTTAGTATAGAATAAGCTCAGTTTAGGTTATGTGTTTAAGGAAAGACGATATTTTGTACAAATAACAATTTTGCAAACGAAAAATTTAAAAAATCAATAATTTTGGCTGCAATGCAGAGTCTGGGTGGTAAGTCATACTCCGGATGTTATCTTAAATCTGAACATGCAGCTGTTTTGGTTCAAACCCACCCACCCTCCCCCCCCACCCGACCTGTAGCCTCTCATTATTCGCCAAAAACAGAAAATTGATGGCTATCTTCGTTAAAGAATAGTCCCATTATATCAGTCATGATTGTGAAATACCATCATTTCACTTATTATTCTTACATAAAATGTAGACCTTTACTTCGGTAAGTGATAAGGAAATCTATTTAGATGTATGTCATTATATTTTTGAAATCCATCTCAGGACTTTCAGATTTTTTTAGCAAAAGTTATGTGTTCCTGTGTGACATATATTCGGAACAAAATCGCCTTTGGTCATATTAATTCCGATCAAAATGTGGTGTAATATTTTGTACGGGTGATAAAAGGACTGCTCTATAAGTGAAAAGAACATGTAATTTAATCCTCTGTTTTTGGCGAATAATGGGAGGCTACAGGTCGGGGTGGGGGAGGGTGGGTGGGTTTGAACCAAAACAGTTGTATGTTCAGATTTAAGATAACATCCGGAGTATGACTTACAACAGAGACTCTACATTGCAGCTACAGTTTGGTCATTTGTTGAAATTCGACAATTCCAATTTAGAATTCAAATGATGAAATAAAACTGTGGAAAATAATAGTAAAATGAATGCAATGGGAATGTGAGGAAGGCGGAGAAGGGGGGGAGGTTACTTGGTATTGAAAGCTGTGGAGTGCGGGACAGAATACATGTCTTCCAGAAAAATGGTTACGTTGAAACGAAATCTCTAAATTAGTATTTTCATTTCAAAAATGTGCCTAAATTTCCTTGCACATTTCTAAAATATGCTCAGGTGAAAAGGGGACAGACCTTTACCACCACTCATGCACCGCCGAGCCAACTATGAAAGCCCGACACACTAGTAACATTGCTTTTATACTTTTTACACTTTTTTAAGGTTTCAGACGCATATTTTCAACTTAAAAAATAAATGCAACATTATTGTTATTGATTATTTTGTTTTATTTACAAGTTCAGAAAAATCGTACATTTCACTGTAACTAAGCCTCCTATATAGGTTTTACTTTACAACTTAATCATATATTTAAGTTAGGATTTAAGGGTTTTCTCAGTAAAAATATAGCCCGAAATTTAAAAAAAAAACATGCAAAAAGTTATCCTTTCATGGAGCAGACATCTATTTGGACATTTTCAACAAATGCAGTTCCGATCTTATCCAGTTAATTAATACTAAATATCTAACCTCCAACAGCAGGCTCATTTATTGGATATTTTGCCCCAGAAGGGAATCTTCACATGTGACTTTCTACAGAAAATTTACCTGTGATAAAGACAGTCTAAACTTTCTTGAAAGTGCAGAAAAGCTGTTAAAATGAGTTCTTTGACACTGAAAGCAAAAGAGTGTTGGGGGATTGCGTATTTTATAACGCTGCGAAGCTGTAGCAATGTCGCTTTATCGTATTCTCTTTTATAACCTTTAATCGACTTCTCTTTAGATTGCTATAATGATGTCAGTTTTAGATTACTTTGGCTACATCTGGTTACAGACGACAAAAAATTTTATCAAGCGATGTAGAACATAAATAGCTATATCAATTCGATAAAAATATAAACACTTCTATTCACGTAAAACTGCAATGTTGGTCAGGCAAACATATCCCAAAACGCAACGCTCAAAAAGTACCAAATAGACTGTATGTTTCGGTTTTGGCTTCTATCTTTGCATATGGTTGCTGAACGTAGGACTGCTTCTTAAAAGTAATCCCCTCTCGAAAAATGAAACTGTCTGTAAGCATGCATTTGACTGTCGCAGCTTTTCCCTAGCAAAATAAATCGAATCTATTGTTGGTCAACGAACTTGCAAAGCGGAAATTAATTTAAAATTCTTTTGCTTCTAGAGGAATCCATTTATCTGACCCAATCTACACTAAACATTACATTTTGACTGGTATCCATATGATATTGAAATTGGACATTGAGCAAAAATGCCCAAAATTACAGCGTCCATAGATCATAGATATCAGTGCAACAAATAAAACATATTGAGATCTAACGGCATAACGTTTCTTTTTCATTTTTGGCACTTTATTTTTTGCAAAACAAATAATATTGTAAAAGACAGGCAGATGTCTGCACAGCTATATGAGCACGTGAAAGCGCACTATGTCCACCCCAGACATCTTGTCGCCACACCAAAACATTTCGCGCTCGTGCTCGTTGGCAAAGTGTCAACCCTCAAGTTGGTTACTGTTGCATGTTGGTTACTGTTGTATGCAAATCATCCCTTTTCAACAATCCCTTTATTCAACAATCACAGCGTGCAGCCTAGGGAACAGCAACATCGAGTTCTATCAACAACAAAATTTGGCTCGCAGCAAGGTTAGCAGCGATTTATGATACGCCAACATTAAAAAATTGCTATAGATGGACGAGGTGCAGGTAGAAGCAGCCATTAGAGACCTTCCAAAATGAGCGAAGAAAAAGTTCTTGACAGCTAAGACTATAGAAGCACTCATAAGAGAAGGCGTCAAAAGCCTCACTCTTATTGACAGTGCTGCATAAATGCTTTAAACTAACGTTAGCCCAGCAGCGTGTAATTCAGTAAGAGAGATTAAAAGAAACGAAGACATAGAGAGAAGATCAACCAAGCCAGCCAATATCGAGAATCCTGAGCCTCCATCACGCTACTTTCGCCTCTGGTACGTCTCTTTTGCTGACTGACGCATTAACAAGTCTCAAGAATCCATGTCTTTGGGTTTTCGGAGAGGTCAGACACTTGACGATACTCCACCGGGAGATAACCGGCTAGATACAGCAGCCATTGGTGGGGAAGCAAATATCCGCCTTCGCCAGTACCACTAAGTTAGTCAGACTAGGGGTCCTCCTCGTTTGGATAGATTTTGGACTTTTCGCACCTTAAGTGCCTCCGTTTTGCGCTGTTTGTATCTATGAACACTGTTCACTCAAGAAAGGAAGCAATGAATAATGTAGTTTACCAAAAACATTCCTGTTTTTATTTGAGTTCAATTGACCTCATTTTGCCCTATTCTGTGCCACAGACACAAAGTTCGGATATCGTAGATGGCAAAACAATCTCAAACCTTAAACAGCAATTTGCTTTAATGTGCTACTTAATTTGTTTTTCATTCTGATTTATCACCGTAAATGTAAAAATGTTGATAAAAAGTGCTGTTGGACATTTTTCAGCCAGTGAAATAAGTATATTAAAACATTTCCGTATTACCATCGAAGTTTAAAAAATAACGGATACTCTTCAATAAATTTTACGGACCAGTACAAAGCTAAGATATACATTCGTGTGGTATCTTGCTGGAATAGGAAACATAAAACTGTCTATTATTGCTATAAAAAAATTTGGAACAGGTTTGTATTATATATTTATCGAGGCAAGCTCTAAGTTATTGCTCTTTATACATAAACATAAACGTGCGCATATTACTTACTCCTTTCATAAATTGCCAAGTATTGTAAGTAACATCGTTAAAAATTATTCATGCAGATTCAGGCAAAAGCCTGCTGAAATGCTATCATTTGTTTGTGGATATATATAACCAAATTATTTTCCGGCGTAAGTCATAAGTTGACAATCCCTTATCAGGCTCATGGGCAAAGGACAAATTTTTAGTAAAAAATACCTATACCTAAAAGTGTCATTAAATAAATATAATTAAGCGCTACATTAATGACGTTGTTTGTTGCTCAAATTACTGAATTACGATAATTGTTGCTCGAATTACTGAATTTATTTTACTTTTAAAGTATGTCCTACAATGCAAAAACTTTTATTTTGAAATATAAGTGATTAAAATTTTAATTAAAAGAGAGAAAGAAAGAAAGAAAGAAAGAGAGAAAGAGAGAGAAAGAGAGAGCAGAGAGAGCAAAAAAGAGAGAGAGAGAAATAGAGAGCGAGAGAGAGAGAGAGAGAGAGAGAGAGAGAGAGAGAGAGAGAGAGAGAGAGAGAGAGAGAGAGAGAGAGAGAGAGAGAGAGAATAAGGTGACTAAACGCAAACAGTCTGTAATTTTCAAAATCGAATCAAAAGAACGATTTATTATACATTTGACAAAAATTTAAATATTTCCCATATGCTATGTTTATATAAGGCATATATAAAATTATCCAAGCGATTTGTTTTAATTTACTGCTACTGTGGCTCAAACCATAAAAATTTATAACATAGAATGGTATTTTGAAAAATATCCACCAGTTTTAAATTAGTATGAATCAATAGACAGAAGCTCTGGTATTTTTATTCGAGTCAGGGATTAAAATATACAGGAATATACTAATATAAATGCATTGACTTTGATTTTGCCTCTTCTTTATGTTAACTATTAATTATTTCTGTGACAAATAGAAGTCAACATGAATTTGACTATTTCTCCGCATTGTATAATGCAGCGCTATGCTAACAAAATTCCAGTTGTTTTCGAATGCAGAATATTGTTCATATTGACATATTAACAAATTCACAAAAAGACTTCATGTTCAACATAAATCTTTAGGAGAGTCAAAATAACAATTCCTTGTAAGCTTATTTGGAATATATGAAATTTTTGTTTTAGAGAAACATTATTTTGCTGTATTTCTTCTAGGTATTGTTTCTCAGTTGTCAATTTCATTGTCTTTGTATAAATATGCAGGACTTGTTTGACAAGCGACTCTGTGATATGAATCATTTGTTATCACATGAGTTTCCCATTCTCCATCAGGTGTGTACCGAATTGTTCCTTTTCTATTCTCGGTAACTCGCGCCTAAACAAATGGAAAATACAAACCAACATAGATATGAAAAAAGTTTTTTAATAGTAAATTCTTTCCAAAAACTTTTCTTTACTTCCGTTTTTATAAAAAGTGGTCATTTGTTTCTGATAAATTTATCTTGTGCTGTGATATAAGATCTCATGTTTATGTTATTATTTTACATTTTGAATAACAGATGTGTTGTCATTTAAAAGTTTAAAAATTAATTTCTACATATTGTATTGATGTTGCCTTAATTTTGAAACCCGTTGCTATTTGAAGAAAGATGTCCTTTGAATATATACGTGGGTATTTTTAAATAAGCTAAAACTTAAAATCAGTCCCTGATATGAATAAATACGATTTTTTATTGTGTTTTTAGAAGCTTATGAATACCTTGTGCCTTTTGTTTTGTTTCTGAGAAAAACATATTGCCTTCTTGACTGCCTAATTATATTTCAGAAGAATTCACCATAAAAGAATAAGAACGTTTATAGTGTGCACAAACAGTATAATAACAGATATGTACTGTCGCAGATGCTCCGTAAGGTTCGTCAATAGCAGCTATCATATCAAGGCACAGATCGTAGAAGGCCGTGTCCTGTGTGTAGTTGGAACTATGAGTGAGATATTCTCCTTCTACCCTGTTCATAGTGCGAAAATGATATTTATGAAAAAAAATTAGCCTAAACTATCACGCTACATGAATTTAATGAGTTGTGATTTTAATGCATTAAGGCTGATACAAGATTTTATCAACTTCAATACATTTTAACATATTGCGGCTTTCATGAGATTTTTCAACTTTACTGTTAGTTGGATGTTAAATATAAAACAAAACACAGCAAGACAATTACAGCGAGACAATTATAAGCGTATGTTACAATTGCAATACTTACGTAATATCATGACAAGCAAAATGAGGTTCATCTATCCATTCGCATTCATGATCTTCTGGAGTTTCTTTACAATAAACGGTTTTGCCATTGAGTTCCACTGTGCTTGGAAAATCCACCTCCATCGGGCCTACAACAGTTACACAGTTAATAACTTATCTCCTATTTAGAGTCAATTATTAAGTTGCTATGACCATGTGAGGGAGAGGCTGTATACTCAATAACATTAAGAAATATTGAAGACATGGGATGCAGAACAAAGTCTGAAGATTCTGCGCAAACATGATAAGTGACCTTTTTCATAACAATCAAATAATAAAACGCCTTTATGTAAATGTACTTTCTGGCAACAGTATAACTGATGTTGTACGTAATTTTATACTTGATTTCTAATTGCTTGAAGTCAAGTAAACAATTTATTACAAGGAGTTTACACTAGTTTTTAGAACAGACAGTAGGTCTTATACTTTGCTTTTGAAACTTTTTTCATTACTTTGATGTATTTTCGTATATAGACTATTTAGTTAAAGCGTTAATTTACTGATATCTAACTGAACTGACAAGAGCTATTACGTTGATTTCACTTTCACCGACATATTTTTTTACTTACACATTTCTCTGTCACCAAGATATTTGCCAATGGATATGCTGTAGGGATAGCCATTTGCCAAAAAGTGCACGAAACATAATGCCATAAATCTAGAATCCATGCCGACAACGTGCTACTTTCTTATTTTACACATAAGTATATGTAGTTTAAATTTCATTTTATTTCATGAAGGCTGTACGACATAATGTGCGTTGTGATAAAAGACATGGGTATCTCGGTCGTACAAACTCGTGACATGTAAATTGTTCTTCAGTGATAACACAGTGATAACTTTCTGGACCAAACATTGCAGTTGCAGCATTGCAGCTATTTTGTTCTCTTCAACTTGAATAAATAACTTAAGGACAGCTTGAAAAAAACTTCAGTTTGTTCATGATGGCGTGCACTTGGTCATGTTCGATCAGCAATTATTCACGTGTTAAACGTCAGCTTGGCATGTAATTTAGATCTATTAAAACTTGTAAACATACCTGAATAATATGCATTGTAGTTTTTTAATGAAAAGACTTACCCCTTGAAAAGACTTGGTTTAAAGTTTTTACTCCACGTATATAACTTCTTTTCAAATAACTTAAACAGACACTTTTACAATGTAATCAAACTGTTCATCACATTCACGCATGATTTTGTTTAAGAATAAAGCAGATTTTAAAATTTTAACTTTAGAGATATAAATGTGTAATTTAAAAAAAAAACGAATAAGAGAACGGATAAACTCAACGTTGATCACCCTAACCATACTCGGCAAATCTTACAAAACACTCTTTAATTTTGAGGAAGCAAAATTTTCAAATAGTAACGCAAATCGCTGATGACATACGATGTAAACTGTCTGTTTCTCAGTCCACAAAACATAGCAAATACACAACGAAATATAGTCGACCAAAAAGAAGCAAGCATTTTAGAATTACAGAATTGTTAAAATAGCATATGTTGTATAGCTGAAACATGATTTTGAAGTTTCATGACAAACCAAGTAATTTTTACTATAACAAAGACCATTCTAATTTTTTGAAAATTGGAAATATCTATTATCTGCAACCTTTAACAAGCAATGGTTTTAGAGAAACGTTCATTTGATTAAGAAAAGAAAACGTCAGCGGTATTTTATGTGTATTTGATGTGATGGCTTTAATAAAATTGACTTTTTGCTTTTAATATATCTTAGAATTCTGACGAGAAAATGGGAAGATAAATTCGATTCACAGTTCAGAAATTTGTCAAAAACTTTATTAATGTATAATCGACTATAAACTATAAAATAAACTATTTTATTGATACCCATAAACGACTCTGCAGAGTCGTGTTATCTGCGTGATCGGGACAGCAGCTTGATCTGGCGATATGCAAGCACATTCGACCGACAGGGGCTAGTCAAATCCAGCGTTGAATCTGCACAATCGGAAAAGCAGCTTGAATTGACGACGAATTGCATTGCTACTATTAGGGACTAGTCAAATTCAGCGTTCAACAGCAAGGCCTTGGAAGGGCAGTCGTACAGTAAACAGAAGCTGCAGTAAATAGAACCAGCATACGTCAAACAGGAACTCACTGGTCCCAACACAAAACAACCAGTAGCACAGCCTCAGAAGCTGGCAACAACAACAGAGTATAAATATACGACAATAAAACACGACATTTTACATGGAATCTACTTTCTCTATTTTCTTTATTTTATTTTTTATTTCATATGGCAACTAATTTGTATGCGAATTTAAGTTTTAGGATCAAAAGATCTGCTATTAATTCTTATTTAACTCTACATGAATGACAAATATGCATACCTTACTCCTTTCCATTCCAAACAATAATAAAATATCATTGAAAAATCATGCTCTCTCTCTCTTCTGGAATTCAGCTGAATTTGACTCCTTCTTCACTGTATTACATTCAAAATGTGTTTGTTATATCTTTAATTAATGCGTCTTGTTAATGCCATTTATAAAATTCTAATACTTAGATCATTAGGACAATTTTTTACTGAAATTTTATTAATTTACAAAAATTATTAGCAGCGAACAATATATCCTAAGTTATAAATGCAAAAATATAGAGTCAAAGCGTCTCAGCACTTAGCCATCATATGCCAACCCGAAACATAATGGAACGAATTTCCACAGCTTTCTAGAATCCAATCTAGAGGAGATCGCTGTCTAACCAACACCACTTTACTGGCCCCGCAACATGTGATCCTTCGATTTTATATGTGAATAATTACATTACTAGAGGATATAAATCTTGCGAGTAATTTACATATAGCGCTAATATTCACTGTGCTAGTAAATACCATTTTACTCATTAAAATAAACTCCATCCACTTCGACGATATGATTTGATAAATAGTTTGATTAGTTAGTTGTCATATGATTAAATCAAACAAGACACAAGAGTTGACACAGATTGAACACGTTGCATTCACATTGCAATCGATGTATAATGCACCCCTATTGAAAAATAAAATCTGCACTGTACTCTTTAAATTTGCCTGATGCCAGATTGGAATGTACTCGCATGATCAACATAGCATGAATCTTTCGTGACATGGAATTTTAATTTATCGCTAAAATGGTGCACGTTCTAGTTAGAAGATATATAAAACTGATTTACTGGTTATCTTGATGTATGCCATCAAAAACCTAAAGGCCACTCGTTTGCAGGTTCAATGAACATTCTATTTGAAAACAGAAGTCAGATAAACTGCAATGCATTTTATGGAAATAAAAGTAGTTGCTAATTTTGCCAGTTTCTGTTTATTTCTCTATTTTATTATTCGATTATTCCGTATTTCGTTTTAAGAGATTCAATTAATGGAACAAAATCTATGGAGAATGACAAAGGAGCGACATGGAAAGAAACACTTATGCAAAGTTTTGAAGCGCTTACTCACTTACTCCATTCCTTACACACTAGCTGCTAAAATGATGATATGCTAAAAATAGTCGATATCTTTAAAGCCATAGGAGGACTTAATTAAGAAATTTGGGTTTTACACTATAAACATGAACACTTTCCATAAACATGGAAACTTGGAAAAGTAACTTCATCAAAATAACCTGTTTCTCTAAATGAAACACTTGGTTCTGTTAAATTTGACCACTGATGTGATTCGGAATTAGATAATAAAATTACTGGCAATTGTAAAAATAACTTATGTTTGAAATAGTCCAATAAGGCGGACTATCCAAGGATGACAAAAAATAAAACATGCCCTGACACGAAAAAACAAAAAACGCAACACGTCTCGCTTGAGATGTAATATCCCGTCCCAGTGAGCATTCTGACTTCGAGAAAACGTTCATTTGAGGTTACTCAGTGAACAGGCCTAATCGCAAAATGAAATCTGGTTGTACTTCGTTTATTTTGTAGTTTTTATTTTGGTTTTTAGTAGCGACCACAGATGGACCTCATTGTCACAGCGCTGAAAAGACGTTAAATGAGCAAAGATGTGTAAATGTTCGTTTTCCTCGCAAAAACCACTTTCGCACCATTAAATCTGGTTGATTTGGTTGTGGAAACATGTACAACCATGGATCAACGCCTAAGGCAGCTCTTTAACATCCATTGAACATACATTTGATAAAAACGCTCTTTAGATGTGACATTTATTTTCGATGCCGAAGAATTTTTCTGACTCTCATTTAATGTGTCTGATACAACCGAAATGAAGTGTTTATGGAGATGTCGAAAAATAGACGTCGCAAAAATGTCCGGGTAGAAACCTTAAAAAAGACTGGTCGCTTTGAAAATTGACTAAATAAGGATAGTCAGAAGCGCGTATCTACCACTTCTTCTACATTTGAAATATATTCATGCAAAAAATTGACTTCATGCATAGCCTATGTCACTGTACAATCGGTGATGTGATTAATATTAATGTTACTCTACCGGCGCGTAAGTCGGTAGGTAGAGGTGAAGTTCATGGGCTAACCCGCTTCCCCCCTCTATTTCGGCAACTGAAGATGAAAGACAACCTCTGTAAAAAATCTGGCTGCAAATCCAACCCCCTCCGATCCCAAAGAAAAAAAATAAATAAAAATCAGGAAAAGTGACCTGTTGGTCAATCGATTAATTTTTCATTTCGTTGGTGGTCATATGACCCGTGGTGATTTGGTATGGCCGCATTTTGCCATCCACGGATCCTTTCCATGTAGACTTCCATAATCATCGAAAACCCGACCTTGATGAAACGTGAAAATATTTACTGGGACGAGGAAATTAGAATACAATTAAGCCGCAAACATTATAGTGACGTTATATCGTAACAATTTTGTAACGAATGGGCGGGGCATTCTTCCCTTTTGTTTAATTTTGTTGGAAAGTAACAGGAATTCAAAATGGCATTTATAATGTGGAAACAACTTAGTAGCAAGTATGGAGATGAGCATATCCGAAACGTAGGAGATAAACATCCTCGCTGAGATATTTGTTGTGCAGCCTAATGACAAAGATACAATATATCATACATACGCAATATTTTCTCACTCTTTGACGGTAGTAGAGAGCTCAATAGCTTGTACTGTTAGCTGTATCCTAGTGTGCTTTCTTATAATGGGCCTCAATGACAAAATTTCAATGCCCATTTTTGCATGTAAAATGTTTGATAAATTTCTAAAAAAATTGAGATGGACAAATTAGACGTGCTACAGCACAGAAAGAGCCCTAACCTTTCAGAGAAATTCGCGTGACAGAGTTAGGTAGAAATCAATAAACTACACGATTGAAAATCCTTATGTGTAAATATTAGTAGCGAAGTTAAGGCATCTAATAGCGAAGTCTCAGGCTATATATGGGACATGCTCGAACCATATCGGTCATGTAGATATCTTCATTCCACTAAATAGCTGGCACTCACGGCACCGGAAACAGGACTCATATGGCAATCGAGCGTTTAGCCATGCAACACCAGTGCTCTTGAATTCATTGACAAAACACATAAAAACATCAACATCATAAACTTAGACCAAAATATAGCTCAAAACTCACTTGAAAGCGTAAAATTTTGCGCTTAGTGGCTTGACTAAATATGTATATTACAAAAAAAATATTGTTTGCTTTTGCATGGCGCTTTATAAAGGATCCTGCCCAAAGCACTTGATATTTCATATAAGCTAAAATCCCATAACTAAATATGCAATAATACATGACTAAACATCCAATAATACTGTTGCTATATACAATTTGATAATATCCACAGCACATTTATTAATATCCACATCACGTGACTAAATAGCCAGTAATACGTGACTAAATATCTAATAATACTGAAAGTATCCCCAATTTTAAAACTGTTTATGTACATTGTGGTACACAATTTCAAAGAGGTGTGCTTTTAATTTCTTTTTGAATAAGTCTTCTGACTCTACAAATTTCACATCATCGGGTGAACTATTCCAATGTCTGGTGTCGCAACACCAAAGGACCGATCTCCAGCGGATTTAAGTTTAGATTTAGGCACTTCAAGTGGCATCTGATGAGAAGATCGAATGCTACGCGCATTTTGAATTCTTTGTAACTTATCCAACAGATCTTCATTTATACCATATAATAATGAGTTGCCGTAGTCATTTAGACATTACGAATGCATGCACTAACACTTTGGTTGATTCCTCTGAAAGATATTTACGTATAAAATATAGCTTTTCCGAAACATATTTTCGAGAGATGTGCAACATGCTGCATCATTTTATACTCCGAGTCAAGATACACACCTAGGTCTTTAATTGAATCCACTGCTTTAATCTCTTCATTTTCGATTAAAATTGAGTCATATTCCATCTTTTTAACTTAAATTCGTGTACCAAATATAATGTTTTTGTTTCGATTTTGTTTCGTTTCGTTTTTGGTTTAAACGGTTATGATACATCCATTCACATACTTTACAGATACACGATTCAATGGCCTTTGAAACACTCGAAACTGGATCCTAACAACCATACAACTAAGAACAGCGAAAACATGGAATAACAGCTATCCAAGGCTTCGCATGAACTTCATGTATACTAATGGTCCTAATCCTAATCCTTGTGGAACACCTGTAGAAATCAACCTCAGCTTGGATTCATGTGCTCCGGTTACCACCTTTTTGATGGTGGTCACTAAGATATGAGGAGAACCATCGCAGTGCGGATTTAATTATTCCGTTTTCATTCTCAAGTCTTTCGATAGGGAGAGCGTGAGGGACAGTGTCAAATACTGAACTCAGGTCTAACAAAGTACAAAGGACTATTTGCTGCTGATGCATAGCGTATAAAATATCATCCGTCACTTTTAACAGTATTCCAGCAATACGCATTGATGTTTATAATCCGTACATGAAGTTATATATTCTATTTCAATAAAGAAGAGTAATCCTTATTTAATGCTGCGCGCGAAGTTCAGGTGCACCAGCCATTCAGTTTGTTGCCAATTATTACCTTAATGTGAAAAGCACAAGTTAGTATTGTTTTTATCAGGAAAACTAAGGAGCAAGGAAGAATCCGCTTTGGTCAGAATACAGAAATAAAGTTGAATTCGGTACCCTAAATTATGCTGATAAGTGCACTTTTACCGTCTGGTAATATCCAACTTAAAAAGAATACATAAGCCATATATAGTGTAGTGTTTTATCTTCTGATGGAAAGCCGTATTCATCTTCTAGTGCACTAACCATTTCACGTTTGTGTTGTATACCGGTGTGAAGTTGCACTGCTATACTTTTTCTTTTGACCATGCAAACTCAATAACATTGTATAGCTTAAATTGTACCAGTACCACGGCGCATTCATCAACACAGACAATTTTATCCATCTATTTAAGAGACCCGACCATACGTAAGGGCAATCCACAAACACAGGTGGTTGGATTTTCATTCAGGCCATTAGTGAGTCCGTAATTTGTATTTACGCCTCAACTTTGGGCTACGAATACGGCTTAGGTGTCTCCTTTGGACTGTTTTGTCTCCACCACGAGAAGCTATCTATAGATATTAAACCTTTACCAAATAATATTTTTATTTTTTAGAAATTTTAGATTTTTTTCCAATTCAGTTACCTGAAAATATCCTTCAGGCTGAAGTAGAAGCACCTAAATTCCCAATACCCCCTGGCCTAAATAGAATTATCGAGACAGAGCCAGCACGCAGTGTGCTATTAAACTTCAAATGTTGCCAGTCATTATGACGTAGACCAAAGTATTAACAATGGAACATTTGTAAATGAGAATATCGGCCGGAGAAAGCCGAGACCCATTTGCATAAAAAGGAAAAAGAACACTAATATACACATGGAGCTATTTTACAACCATGTAAATAGTATACATGTCAAACCATTAGATACAAGCAAAAAAAAAAAGAATAATAATAATGAGATTCTAAACCGAATCTTCTGGAATTCATATACTTCATTTATCGTCACATAATCTAACTCGTCACATTATTAATATGTAATGGTACATAAACTAACGAAATACATTATTAACGCATTTTTAATGCACTAATTTTTGCACACTAGTCAAAAGATACAATCATTTGTCAGAAGACATAGACACCAAGCGTTAATCCCATAACCTTGTGACAGAAAGCCAATCGCAAATCGATTTATTAACATCTCGTATAACACATGATTCAGAATGGAATACCCCTCACGCTCAGCTCATACTAGTGGTACAGCTGTAAGACGTGTTACTGACGTGCAATGAATGGTTGCCATACCCAAGAGGCATGGAATCTTGCCCGTGTCATGGTTCGACTCAGAAACAATTTTTACTTTTATTCATGCAGTTAAACCGTGACGGTACAGTACGCTACGCATTTACGTAAATATGCTTTATTTTAGACAGCCTGATACTGCTCAGTGACACTCTATTTATTAAGAATTTTTCAAATGTAAAAATGATATCTATAACACTATATTATGCTGCAGTGCGGTAACGTAATCAATAATACTTACAGGACGTTGTTATGCTTTGTCCTGTGAACATCGTTTCAAAATTTATAGAACATGCTAAAGCAGGATTAAAATCAAGTTTTAGTCTTCAATCATAAACGAATTACTTGTGCCTTTACATCTGAATAAAAAGGCGTTTAGAATTTGGTGGTAACATTTTTGCACTTCACGTAGGACATGGATAAATTAAAGAAAATAATTTGAAAGGTATAATAACATAATTCATAGATATGTGAAGATGTCAAACAACAGGTGTCTGAGAATGCACGTTATAGTCTGATCAGCTTCAGATTCTGCGTAAATAACAACCCAAGTATGGTTGTACTCTGATCACTACCAATTTCTAAATTTGAACAAATGATGCATGATTTGTAAATACTACCACATCAAATTATAAATAATGGAGCCAATAGGGTTGACGGTTAGCTCAGTTGGTTAGAACGATGGTCTGGTAACCCCATGGTCCCGAGTTCGGCTTGGGGTGCTAAGCAGGGGAAGAGGAATGTTCACTCCAATTGCCTTAGCTGAGTGAATGCAGTGGGTTAGATCACCTATCACAAAATTCAAAATTATCGCCCAGTGAGACTTTCTTTCATCCCTTTAAAAATGATGGAGCCCGTTGCTAACCTAAATTTACCTAAGTTCTTCTGATCTTGAAGACAATTTAGAAAGTGCTATTGAAGCACTGTCACCAATACTGGCCAAATTATATAACATAAACTGCATGCAATACAGGCATACACTTCATCACATTTTAAAATATTCACCAGTTGAGGATATCATAATTGACCAGTCGAATAAGAAAGGCAGAGTTTTTCTGGAGCAAAGCAAACCAATCCCCTTTGTTTGCTTAACAATACTCACATTCACTCTCATTCAGGTTTATTGCTCTATTCTGTTAACAGTGGCTACCCTGAACATTTTTTTCGCATTCAAACAATTCCAAAAGTTTTCCATTCTTTCCTTACTGTTTATGAAACAAGAGCAAAAACCCATGTTATTTACAGGAGAAGTCTTACTGCGTAGAGGGTGCCGCAGCGATCGCGATGACGGCGTTTTTACGCAGATTTTAGCACTTTTTGGGGCTTTCTTTCATCCCTTTAAAAATGATGGAGCCCGTTGCTAACCTAAATTTACCTAAGTTCTTCTGATCTTGAAGACAATTTAGAAAGTGCTATTGAAGCACTGTCACCAATACTGGCCAAATTATATAACATAAACTGCATGCAATACAGGCATACACTTCATCACATTTTAAAATATTCACCAGTTGAGGATATCATAATTGACCAGTCGAATAAGAAAGGCAGAGTTTTTCTGGAGCAAAGCAAACCAATCCCCTTTGTTTGCTTAACAATACTCACATTCACTCTCATTCAGGTTTATTGCTCTATTCTGTTAACAGTGGCTACCCTGAACATTTTTTTCGCATTCAAACAATTCCAAAAGTTTTCCATTCTTTCCTTACTGTTTATGAAACAAGAGCAAAAACCCATGTTATTTACAGGAGAAGTCTTACTGCGTAGAGGGTGCCGCAGCGATCGCGATGACGGCGTTTTTACGCAGATTTTAGCACTTTTTGGGGCTTGTGACGCGGCTTTTCAAAACCCACTGCGTCACAGTGACGCGGATTTTTGGAGACAACCGCGTCACATATAGAAAAAAAACTTATATGTGAAAAATGTTCAACAAAAATTAGTCCTTCGTCTTTTTTGGAGTGTATAAATGACTTTAAGGAATTTAAAGTTTTTGCGCGCACAGCACCACAGCAAAATCTGACTGATTTTGCACAGAAGCTCCTGACCACATATCGTACGGACCACCGGAACTTTGCTATCCTTATGGAATATTTTCTGCTCGATGCAATGAACTCTGCTACTTGCGAGCGAAGTGTTAGCGCGCGAAATATTATTAAAAGGTTTACGGTCAACTTGGCGACAAACCTGCTGGGCGACAGGTCAACCCGGCGACACTTTGGTTAACTCGACGACACGTGAAAGTCAAGTGACACATGGAGTCAACTCGGCTACACATAAAAGTATGACAGAAAATTCCAAGCTTTTGGTGTTAATGTATGTATTTCAAAAGGAATATGTCTTGAAATTAGCGATTGTCCGTCTGTCCGGTGTAAAGGTTTTTTCATTTTTAAGAACAAAAACAAAATGCACATTTTAATCATCGTTTATTGTTATTTTGCAACAATTTTTTCAGCAATAAATTTACACTTATAGTGTTTAACATAAACATGACTCTCATACAATAGCATTGGAGCACCTCGTATGAATTCCATTTTCATTTATATTTAGAAACTAATGTGAAGCTACTTTAACACATGATGAATCCTGGATTGCAATGCAGATCAATGATGTGCCCTCCCTGTAATTAGTTTAAGCCTATAAATCGATTGCAATCTAATATAATTGCAATCCAGATCAATGGTATACCCTCCCTATAATCAATTTTAGCTATTAAATTGTTTTCAATATGACATAATTGCAATCTAGATCGATGCTGCTCCCTCCCTGTAATAAGATAACATGTACAATCAGAATATGAATGTTCTCACTTCAGTTGTATTGTCCTTGAAACAATTTGCAAATTTCAAGACTGATATTTATGTGTCACCGAGTTAACTCCATGTGTCGCCGACTTGACTTTCACGTGTCGCACGTGTCGCCGGGTTGACCTGTCGCCGAGTAAGTTTGTCGTCGAGTTGACCAAACCCTTATTAAAACCAAGAACTGGAACCGTCTAGGTGATAAAAGACTTGATCAAATTTTACGGATTTCTATGAACGGGCCAGACTTGGCAACTTTTGATTTTAAAGATGCAGGTAGAAATTTTCGGGAAGTCCCAAATCGCGAAAAATAAACTTCAAGTTTTTGAGCTGAAAGTTCAAAAACTTTGTGCAGAAAAGTTCGCGTAATGGAGTTTTAAGACAATTTTGATTGATCATGTGTCATCACTTTTAGAATTCTGTTAATAGTTTTTTTCTACATATATTTCTTGTTGCCCTCGATTTCTCTGCCCTCTTACGATCTCAAAAAAAATTAAAGTCATAATGTCATCTAAGTTTCAATAATTTGTTAGAACTGACCAGAGAACTGTTTTTTTTATTTGCTTAGAACTGTACAGAGGATTGTTTTGAGTAAACAGACTTGAATTTTTTATCGACCTGGTCAAGAATTACACTGCATTTCGTGTGTCAATCGAAACTCGTTTGTTGTCTTGTATTTTATTCCCCATAGGGAATATATGCGATCAACCGCGTGTCGGTCTGTCGGTCGGTCTGTCATCAAGAGCTTGTTAACACGATAACTTAAAAAACTCCTGAAACTTGGTATGTAGCTTCTATGGGAACAAACACAGATCGCTATTGTAAATGAGCCAGTTTCTTCGAAGGAAAATGGACCAGCTGGACTTGGAAAATTTCAGCTGTTGATTGACTATTGATGGCTTTGTTTAATTGAGGGGGGCCTGTGGGGAATATGTGGACTATACACACTGCTCTAGTTGTTATTTAGAGCGGCCGTTAACAAAATCAAAATAAATGTTACTACAGCTTATTTGTGCATGAAGGAGGTGGAGGAGAGGGAGGAGGGTAGGTGTTTCAAAAGGCACCAGTACTTTGCATTAAAAAATGCTTGGTGGTGAGCCTGTGACGTGGTTTTTTAGATCCCACCGCGTCACACAATTATGTCTGACGCGGTTTTCTGGAAGGCCAGCGCGAACGCTGCGGTGTCCCTCCCCGGCGTTATCCATGCAAAGGATTCAACGTGCTATAGCAACCATACTCCTTTCGTTTTTTTGCCAAACACTGCGTTTACAACAGTCCAAAGCAAGGGATTAAGCTACTCTGATTTTTGGGTGTACTTGCGACAGTATTTAGCATCCTCGTCCAATAGTTTATATGTCGTGGTTACTCAGGAGAGCGACATTTTACCTTCATGCTCTACATGACGGCTTTCTTTAAAATATAATTTCTCCAAAAAACAAAAGACAAAATATCAATGTATAAGTCGAACCACTGTATAAGCTGAGGAAGGCAAAATAAAACCTAAAATTAATGTATAAGTCGCAAATTACACACCAGAAATTACGGAATATTCAAAACAGACATGTGACTTGTGTCCTGTAGACATGCAGACAAGAAAATAAAAAAACATAACATTCTTGCTTGCTTATGCCAAGTCTGGGAATAACAAAACTGTTGCATAACTATTTTCTCAAAAGACTGGAAAAAATAAGATTTAACGGAGGGAACTGGATCCCTTTTGCAATAAAAAATAAAGTGTCGGGTTACCTTTATTATTAACTCCACTTTGTTCTTAAAATGCCGTTTGTTGTTTAGGATATACCATCATTTAATCTTGCAAAAGTGCTATTGCTTTGTCATTAATAATTTAAGCAAAGTTATATCAACACAACATGGGACGGGCAATATTTGTGATCAAATTAGTTTAAACCTCAGTCCAAGAAGTTCTTTCATAGTTTCCGTGTCTTACACAGTTCATAAGATTAACATACCCAAAAAGTCATATTGTCTCTCAGTCCTTCATTTTTCAACGTGAAAAGTTTTGTTAAAAAGAAAATGGAAGTATGCGTTGTCCAAGATTCTTTTTGATTGTTTTGACATATAATATACTCTTTATTTTATCCGCTGTTCTAAGAAGACGCACCAACAATAGTCAAATTTTAGATTCTTTCTCAAAAGTGACCAAGTATGTGTGTTAATTATCATGTTCCAATTCATTCCAAAAATGTATTTTGGCTAGCCAATTAACTTAAACATATTTTTTTATTTATTTTGCTAGAAATGGCCCAAAACGTAAATAAACCTGCACAAATTATTCCTATTGTTTTTTATTTTATTTTATTTTTTTACTTGTTTTGACTTCGAGATCTTGAGCAGTCAGGAAGGTGGTTCAGTTCTAGCGCTGGTTGTATTGTTGATAACTGAAACTTCTTAGACAAACTCCAGGTTCTTTGTTTAAAATTTACAGCTAAGCTTAGTAAATGTATGACCCGAAATTTCATAAGTTAATAATATTAAAAGATGTCCTTTATTTTTTTGTCCAGATACTTTGGGATTCCTCTTCTGCCTTGTTATAAATGAAATATATAAAAATCTCTGTTCACCACTACCTGTGTGATGAAAATTAAAGTACATCATTAAATGCCACCGAAAATGAGGAAAATGCCTTAAATTGAAGGACAATTTCTCATGCAGATAGCTTTGCCAAGTGATACGTAAACAAAAAAATGAGACGCAAATAACCACTTGTTTTTCCAGCATTGTATGTTATTTGACAAACCAGAAGAAGCAAGTTATTGAAGGCATGATATTTAACTGATAGTAAGCATTGTAGTAAGAAAAACAGTGATATGCTCAGAAGTTGATCATTATTTTGTATTATCGCCCATGCCACAGTACTTGTACGACTAGTCCCGCGACCCTAGTCCATCACCACTCTTCTACCCGTCCTTCGTGGAGGTGGGAGTCACCTGGGACTATTGTACGACGGGGAGGAGAACGAATGGTTACAGTAGATCCAAATTGGTGAAATGAAAATGAACATCTTTTGTGGCTTAAAACAAATTTATTTTGTCAAATATCACAAAATGATGTATATTAAAGTCAACAGGGTTCCAAAACTTGCAACTGGCTTATTTGCTGGAGTTGGAATTTAGCATTTTGTTGTCACCAATTACGATCTACTCTAGCCAATTGTATCTCCTCTCCATCGTAAGCCCTACGATCGTACGGTGTGGTCGTAGATTCTCGAGGACGAGTTCACGTCACAACCTTAGATCCACCAATGAGAATTAACATTTTCATCGGGTGATCAAAAAAGTGCTAGTGCTTGCGTCGGGGAAAACGCAAATTATTCTCACTGCTTTATACCAAATATAACAGGGTATTTAGCTTCGAGTCAGCTCTGACTTGTATAACATCGTATATATCTCTGTCAGAGCTACGAAGCCTTCCTTTGCTCCACTAATAGGGGTCAGCTTCATATGTTCTGAAGCACGAATCCTGCATACCAGCCCCTATTATTCAAACATTTACAGAAAGTCCAATATGCCCTTTTTGTAAAACAGGCACAGTTTTTAGTGAGCTGTATATCTTTTATTTGTTCATAAAAGTGGAGAAAAGTTAGCTTCCGCACCCACCTGTCAAATGTTTGTTTACATTCTGGTCTTTAAATGTCACGTGACCAAAGTCAAGGGACCGAAAATTTTAAATAAAGGGGTTATAATTTATTGTAAAATATATACTAAAATAGTTCATAGATGCAGAATTACGTATAAATTTATTTTGTACACCCACAGTATTTGACTTTTTATTTTTCACGTTCTTTTTGAAATATCAATTTAAAAGTTTTTTGGTGGGTAATTGCAAAAATTATTGTTGCTTTTTCACGTAATAAAGTATTCTCCCTGTATACAAACAAATGCTATTATTGCGGGAGATTTGAGATTATTTCCGTATTATTCTCGTTTAAAGAAAGCGTAACACAGAATTTGTATATGATTACCGTTGAACTTTGAGGGCCTTTAGCAAAATCCAGTACAAACTTATGGGTCGTTGAATCTCCCACAAAGTAGCCACAGGGGTGCCTCAAAGCGAGCGCAGTTGACTTACTTATCGTTATATAGCGAGGCTTTGAAGCGGTGCCTGGCAACTTTTTAGCGCACCGCTTCTTGGAGCTACAGGGTATTTTTCTTGTTCTGGGCCGAGTGCATATATTTTGGCCTACTTGTCATGTGCCAGGAAGTTAGTTCTTCAAGTAGTTTTTACCGTTTAGAAAAATGTTATTACTTAACTTAAATATCGAAGAATTTATATTAGTATAAAACAGTGCGATAAACTCCAAATATCGCTCATTATGCCCTCAGTTACCCACAATGCATTGTATGAAGGTGTCCGCAAGAATAGTCCTAGTTGACTCTTGTGGTCTTCCTATCCGCTAGGACTAAGTCTTGATGACTGGCAAGAGTCATAGTTCCTATAAAAGAACTTGCGTTTGATGCCAGCTTTGCCAATCTCGGCCCACGAATCGGGCTAATGGCGTTACTTTAGAAAGTGTGCATCACCCAAAGATATTATAGCGCACAATTTTTATGGTCAAATAACGATTTTTTACTGGGAAAAGTATATGCTTTGTTGAGATTAGGATATAGAAACCCACATTTTCGTCAACAATAACAATCGCAAATCCACTCTTTACTCAAGTTGGTGAGTTTCGTCGAGGTCGAAAATGATGCGCCAAGATACCTCTGGGCGTGATTTTTAAGAAAGTTGAGATCGGTGGTCATTTCTGTTACAGGAACTGTGGCTCTTTCTGTCCTAGGAAGATAGAAAGGTCCGCTGGGACTACGTATTCTGGGGTCTTTTCGTTAGATGAAAATTCGTTTTTAAAATTACGAGGAGAGCAATATAAAAGTGGGACGCCTTTTTAAAACATTGGTTTTGTTTGTGAAACTTTTTGAAAATTTAAACCTTAATGGATTTAAGTGGGCAAATGTTATATTTTAATAAAAAAATTGGGTATGTTTTAAGTTTGTCAAAGTTATTAAGGTTCAGATGTCTTTCTTTTCCATGTCGTTGTTCCCTGTTTCGAATGTTATGTACGAACTACGTTTTTTCTGTTTGTATACATTTGTTAAATTTTATTTCTAATACACTTGTTGTATTTATATGATATCCCAAGCAATTCAACCACTTGGTTGCCTTTTGGGACCAATAAAAGCCCATCTTATGCTGTATCGTATTTTACGTACTGTACTGCATGTTCTGTGTTCAGTGAACCACGGGATGGAAAATGTCATTGTGTATAAAAATTTAATAAGCTTTTTACACGTAAAAGATGCAACACAAGCATTGTGCAGAGCTTGGGATTATGAAAATAAGCTCTTTCAGATGTTGTGCTCTTTCAAACGAGTGAAATACAATGCACAGTAAGCGTGTGGAATATGTTTTTTTAGGATCTTCCTTGACCAGAAAAAATTGAAATATTCGTTCACTGATTTAAAAAAAGTGTTTCTTTTCATCATGAGACCTGATTTGTGGTATTGTAGGCTGCAGCCAGTCAGATAATGGAGGAAGAGGGGGGAATGTTGTCATAACTCGGTGGAACGGAACAGAATCGAAAACGCAAACTTGTGGGTTATTGAATGTCAAGTTTACTTTCTTTAATTGGAATTACGTTCACGTAAATGCCACTTGATACCATCTTCAGAATCTCTTACCATTAACTTCCAGCGGTGACCAAGAGGTATTAAAATATTAAATTCGTGGCATTAGACGATCATCTAAGTATGTGTTTCCTCGTTTACTTATTTCTGATGATTTCTCCTTTCCTTTGTCGTTATAACGATTACTGAGTCCTTAAATTGACTGGTACTTCGATTGCATAAAATTTTTTTTGCCATATTTCTTTCCATAGAAGAAGATGTTGGAAGAAAACCAACCTTCACCCCACGACTATCTCATGTGCGCTGCGACACCGACTTCCGGAACAGTGTTTGGTTAAATCTCCCCTCTTGGAATTCAAAATTGCTGCTCATTGACATATTGCTTTTGAAGTGGAGAAAATCCCAAAAATACTATGTAGAAGTCCACATAAGTGGAGACACAAAAAAAAATCCAATATCTTTTGGGACAACTGTCTATTTGGTCTCATGAATAGCTACAAAGAAAAGAGGTTATAAGGTCATTAGTACATGTTTTCGTTATTGTTGAGGAGGCAGAAAAAGTTATTCCGCACTTTTGCAAAACACTATATAAAAAGTGCAAAACATTTAATCAGCATTAGAGACCTGCCTCATAATTGTTGTAAATGCTGATACTTAAATTCTAATGAGCATTAAATCATTTTTTGGTGATTTTTGCAGTCCTAGGTGTGTTTTCTCAGGTACGAATCCACACTAATTATGTCTCCCGACCAAGGAGAAATATAGTGTTTGTACATTCTGTGTGTGTGTAAGGGTGTACGTTGTGTGTCAGTCTGCTGTGAACAAAATGTTGTGTACAAGATATCTGGAGAACGAAAAATTGGATCAATTTTAAACTTGATCTGTGTATTCCTTGGTTAGGCCAAATGGTTCTAACAACTGTTTACGCAAGTTACATTATAAGAGCAGGCATATGACGTCATTACGTAGAAATTGTGCGCGCGAAATGTCTCATCCACTGAACATAGGAGAAAGTTCAACCTTGGTGTGATTGTTGATTGGTAGGTCCGAAAGTTTCTATGACGTGAAGAGTTGGTGAATGCATTAAAACCTTTATGTAATGAATACTCTCAAGATTTTCTTAAGTCAGAAGGTATTTTTTTTATTCAAATGAAAAAAAAAACATTTTTTTTTTGCACTTCACACTTTAATAATACAAAAAAGGGGTTGCCATACACAAATTTTACAAGGTAGGCATCTATTTACGGTTTATAGTGTCACTGAAATTAATGTGAAATGTTTATGTCCACACAATTAGTCCATCAAAAGATTCAAAACAGTGTATTTTGTTTTCAGAAAACCATCGTATTTTCTGACAAAAAATACACTCTTTATCTTTTAACCATGACGTAATGACATCGCGACTATAAAGGTCTAGAGTATATAACACTCTTAAGTGAGCGATATTGGCAGTGCCAAACATTCTGGGCCCCGGGTTCAGGGCGGGTTTTAAGTTACGGGGCCAAAATTCTGGCACTGACATTCCCGTACATATTTCGGTGAACGACAAAATTTTCGGCAAAGTACTAATTCCCTCAGTGGACCACCGCCTTAGGTTAATTGTTTCCACGGTGTAGATTGTGAAAAGAAACGAGACTGATTGTACTTTTGGGAAGTGGAATGGAAGCCTGTGGCTAGTTTCAAAAAACACCTGACAAAAGTGAAAAACTGCTTATAATCACAGTCCCGCGCTTCTTGATAATGTGGTGGATGTCAACAAAACAAAGCTGGGAGTAATCTGGGTCAGGTCTGGGATTCCCCAGATGGAGCCAAGTAATCTAGGCTAACCAAGATAACTATGCATACTCGGTTAAACATACTTCTAACAAATTTTCGTATTTTAGATCTGCAAATTATGCATTACTTTTGACAAAGGAAAACAATTGTGTTTTGTTTTAGGGTCGACTAATCCAGCAAACCATGGCTACAAAGCAGCCTAACTGGCCCTTTATTATTAATTTAGGCAACAGCATCATAGGGGTCAGTGTCTTGGCCATGCCGTTCTGTTTTAAACAGGTATGCCGTTACCGAATTATATCTTCATTCATCAAGATCTCTGATAATGTTTTATCTTATCAGAAATGACATATATGTGCCACATTTTGAAAATTCCAAGTTAGTAATAAGAGAAAGAGTTGTTTTCATAAAAATGTTTAAAAAAAATAAAAAAGCCGAAATTAACCGTGTACTTACATGTTTATTATTCCAGACCTTAAAAACCTCAATTTTAGATCCAAATGATTTTTTATGTTTTGCTTACTTAATTCAAAGACGTACACTGAATATTAATTTTCTATATTCTTTTTTATTGAGTAACGCTGCCCAATGTTTTCTTTCTTGTCATTAGTGCGGTGTTGTTCTCGGCATGCTGCTCTTGTTTGGGAGTGCCTGGCTTACTCATACATCATGCAATTTGCTAATCAAAGGCGCTTTCTCTTCAAGAAAAAGATCTTATGAATATTTAGGTAAGCGTCTTAATTGTTCTGACACAAAACTTTTGCGAAAGCTAAGGTAACGATAATTGGAAATGCGTTGACTTGCAAAATATCAATTACTGAATGCCATGTGCAAGGATTAGCAGTTTGTCAGTCTTTTATTTCTGTTTTTTTTCAGCACTTCACACATTTGGCCCTGCAGGAAAGCTTTGTGTGGAAATAAGGTAATAAAACCTCAGCGAGTTCATGAACAAGGTTTAACATTTAGACAGGGTTGGCCACTTTCTTCCTATGTGGTAAAAACACTGCTTTTGTACGTTTTTTTCTGTTAAGGGAGAAATGCATTCTTCCCTTCTATTTAGGGAAGAAAGGGAAGAAACTCCGAAATGTTCGAAACAATAATGGAAGGGATGAAATACCTTTCTTCTGGGAAGAAAACCAACCCTGCATTCACATGGTGGAACATAGTAACGTCTAATCCTGAGGTCATGGGCATGTCAAGTTCTGTGAAGCGAATTACAGCAGGGCAGAATGGAATAGGGCAAGGAAGTTAATAAAGTGATAACCAGACAAATGACTTTGTTATAGTCTTGTAATTCTTCCAGAGATAAATCTTCAGATTATTTATGATCTTTTCTCAGCATCATCGGTCTGCTGATCGGCACATGTGTAGCTTTCTTCGTTATAATTGGTGATTTGGGTCCAGCGATTATTTCAAGAATATTCGCCATAGATGTAAGTTCAGATATTCTGCTTAGGCCCCAATCCTTGTTGAGTAACAATAAAGTAAAACGGGTGGAAGTGATCATTAAAATCCGGATTTATAAAAATTAAGCGTTTCTTTACTGTCGTCCTGATAAATGACTGCCTTCAATGACATTTTTGGGAGCATTTTCTGTAAAATGTATGGTCTTGTTGTAAAAAGCACATTCGTGAGACCTTTGTCTAATCTTTTCACATCTTTACGGATAAACAAAAGGTAGAATGAAATTAACTGTAAGCACCGACAAGTGTAAAGAAAGAACATTTATATATAACACGTGAGCTTTTACGCGCGTCATTCTTATCCTTCAGAATACGTGGAACCTTCGATTACTCATTATGGTCTTCCTGGCCTTCACGGTCGCCCTGCCCCTGGGCCTGCTGAAGAACGTGGAAAGCCTCGCCAATATCAGCGCGCTCTCCATTGGTTTCTATTCCGTGTTCGTGGCTGAGGTATAGTCTGTAATTGTCTTTGGAGTGTGTTGTTTCTATTTCTGGAAGTTCCCATTTGTGGCACTCCTTGATGGTGGTTTAGCTTCATGTTTTCATTACAGTAATTTGCATAATTTTGGCATGTAGAGTGCTGTTAAAGAACAGTAATTGGAGGTATCTTTTCTACGGACGATTAGACGGTGGGGGGGGGGGGGGTCACTTCAGTTTCGTACTTCACAGTTCAGTTCTACGTATGTAATACTTAAGAAGTGCGTAAGAAGTACATACGAATGAAAGAAGTACATACAATGTTCGAAACATTGCAGGTATTCAGTACAGCGTTTCCAAACTTATGGTCGGGTATTTGGGTCACAAAAGTGGTGTACTGGAATCCAGAGGGCGTGTTCCGCTGTCTACCAATTTTCTCGCTCGCTTTCGCTTGCCAAACGTAAGCAAGGATACTAAATGAGTACATTTTATCGTTTTCTCTCTGCACTATCATAGTTCTGTACAGTGACGTGAGGACTGAAAGTTTAACTCAGATATTTTAGAAGATGGAACAGAAGAAATATGTGAGGGAAGAAAAGAGAAATAACGAATAGATGTACTTCAAATAATAGAAATAAAATCGTTAAAATGGTGCGAGGTTTTGAAATAATTCAGTAGTAATTAACAGACTGCAGGCAGATTTTTTCGCATGAATATTTTTGCGTTTAGTGACAGCATTTATTATTCCACGAGTAACTGAAGTTGGTGTATAAATGTTATTGAAATATTAAAAAAAAAAATAAAAGAAGACACAGAGAAAAAAAACGACAAAAGATTCTGTTAAAACCGGACAAAAATGACATAAATGCTTCTGTTAAAAGTCAGTTGTATCGTACGCAGGCAGTTGTTTGTGATGTATGACGCATTGCACGAGCCGTCGCTGAAGAGGATGAACACAATAACAAGAAGCGCCATAGGGATGGTCACCATGGCCTATCTATGCGTGAGTCATCGGCCGTGTCAGTTATCAGCTCGGGTCATAGATAAGTAAAGGGAACTTGTTGTATGGTAGTGGAAACCGTTAACACCAGGCTTTAATGTAATAGTTGTAGTTCATTCAAATTAATGATTCATGATTAAAAGGAAAATATAATTTAAGATTAAAACATAAATATGTTTATTACTACTGTAGGGTTCGCAATTGATGACCGAAAAACGGTCACCAACCGAAACTGTCAGTGCTCGAAACCGACACACCGGTCATTTGTGTTTTCTGAATAACGACATATATGTATGATTGATTAACGGATAGGGGGAGGCCGCTGCCAGTAAGCTATGATTAGACCCAAATCCTTCGGATTGGGGCCTATAGGTTTGGGGTGTCCGTCTGTCCGTTATCGCTTTATACCCCTATGAATTTGGGGGGGGGGGCGGTTGGGGCCTGCTTGTGTTTCACAAATACTTACTTGTTCATACAAAACTCGAGGTTCGAGACGGAAAGTTGGAGCGCCCCCTCTCCTCGGCTCACGCTGCCAGCACCACTGACTCCACAGCGTGAATGTCAGTGACCGCGGTTACGGACCCGTTCAAAGTCCTCGCAACTGAAACCAAAATTGCTAAAATTGCGCGAACTGTAATGTTTAAAATGAAATAATAAGGCTTAGTAATGGATCTACTTAGGTGGGGTACTTCGGCTACGTGGCGTTTTGTGAAGAAGGCATTTCTGGCGACATTCTTCTCAACTTCAAACCAACGATATTCAGCGAGGCCGTGAAGCTCGGCTTCGTCGTTTCCGTGGCCGCCAGTTTCCCGCTCGTCATCTTTCCCCTCCGAGCCGCCATTTATACGCTCATTTTTTTCAAGGTATGTGAGAAAAATGATAGAAAAAAAAAACGAATTATAGTCACTATCTAATTTGCCTAATTACGCTAATTACGTATAAATTTAATGGGTTTTAATAAGTTTATTCGTAATTTCATTGAAAAAAGTTTACATCTTTTGGTATTACCAGTTAGAATTTTCTTATATAAAGATTTAATAAATATCTTTGCTCACATCAGAAACTCAGAGAGGTGCAAAATGCAGCATGGCGTTTGAGCTGTTCACCCTTTTCGCTTACAGTGATATGTTAAAGTATAGACTTTGATAAAATTACGGCAGACAACTGTTCAACTCGCTTAAGATTGCAGTATATACTGGATGTACTATATGTACTGATGTACTGTATGTATTGTATATACTGTATGTACTTATCACTTTTCTGTATTCTCGAGCAAACTTTTCCGTAACTTGTCTTTCAGAAGAGATAGATGTTTTTATTCAGTTTTATAAATGAATATTTTCAGAATTTTAAGACGGTAATAACATTGATCAAAGTTTGTTTGCTGTGAGTGTAAACGAATTACTCAAAGTGTGCTCACTTGCATTTTCTTTCTTTTTTACGAAGCGGCATTCCCAATATGTGAGTTTTCATTTAAGAAACATTTGGGGATATTCGGATACTTCCGGTTTTTCGTTCTCAGAGAGTTTTATCTTTATTTCTATCGTCGTCGGGGAGCTAGGTTATTACCATTACCATGTAGCTGGTTGTTGAAATATTTATAGTAAAAACTGTCTGTTAGAAACCGGTACACGATTATTTCAAGGGCCCGTAGCTACGCCAATGTATTCAGTTTGTCCACTTACCCCAGTGCCATTGTTTGTGCTCTTTCATTCACCTGCTGCTATCAGCTGAGTCCAAAAAGTATCTCAACATTTCTTCTGTTGAATTCCATGAAAGTTTATCCTTGGATATTGCCAAAACAATTTGTTAAAGACCAACTGGGTAACCATTTTAAAGTTATCTCTGAAACAATTTCAGAACTTTAAAATTAACTATTATTTTATCGAATACAAAAATTGGGTATGTTATGTGGTATTTGTTATTATGCATTGGAACATGGTGTAAATTATGTCGTATTTGAATACATATAACTTGATTTTGCTTGTCATATTCCTAAACTAAATATAAACCCACCCTAGCTCCAGAGAAGACATTTTTGTTTCGTTGGAAAGAGAAATGTATGTAGAAGTAACTGTAGTAGCCCATGGTGAGTGGGTGGTAGAGGAAGGGGGGATGGGGCCATAAAGAAGGCGGCAGTGGTAGGTGGTCACAAGTCTTTGTCATTCGTGGCGGTGTCTGTGCCTGTGAATGAAAACGAAGAACCATGAGAAGATTTTAAGGTGGATTTCGTACTAACTTCGCACAACACTTAAAAATGGAGAAATTCTTAGCCAGATTAACACGCAGAACGGGTGCAAAGAAATGTAAACAAAACAAATATTACATTTTGCTATTTCAATTATGTGAAATTTGACTGTCGTTTTGAAAAAAAAAGTTTAAACTTTAACAACTCTTTATGCTCGTTTTGTCACGAAGAATTGTCGTGTTTGTGTAACAAATAACTACGATATCTCTTGAGAAAAATAACCTTTTAAGACTGTACACTGATTTAACATGTGATTCCTAACAGTGTTGGAGCCTTTCCTTAATCACCAGTCACATGTCTTATTTTAAGGAATCCACTGTTTTAATTGACACTCAGGTGATGTTTTGATATTTAACCATGGCTTGAGTAGTTTAAAGCATCAATAAGCTTAGTTAATTCTCATTTCACCGAAAGCCTAACATTTGTATCACCCTAGATTGTGGTAAGGTTTGGAGTATTTTATTCCTGAAATACAGTTTATGATGCACGCTGACGCTTATTCTCAATAATCATGTCATTCACAGAAGCAATTAATTATTTGTTTCAAAATAGTACATGGGTATGCGTTTTCTTTTTAATTGTCTATTATATTCCTTTTAGTTCTGTAAATGTTTTATTGTTGGGTGAGCCTGACGTATTTTAAAAGGTGGCGGGTCTTTTCACCTTGGTGACTTATGATCACCTGGGCTATACCAATCGTTCCATGTTTATGGTTTGTTAACATTCAAAACATCATTAGTTTCATCCGAACCAGGTCCAAATGTTAAACACTTCGCGTTATACAAATCTCCAGAGGGCTAATATGTCATATATATGTAATATGTCCGCACCGATTATTATTATTATTGTTATTATTATTATTATTATTATTATTATTATTATTATTATTATTTGAGGGGGCGCTATTCGTCCTTGTCTCGTAACAAATGCGGCTGTCTGTTCGTGTGTTGCTATTTGGTATATAGCAGGTGCGCAACCTCATTCAGTTACCAATTATGTATTTGAACTAAATATTGCAATTATTTGCTCTAAAAATGTGGAGACAGTACAATCCGGCCGTATAAGTATTCACCTACCGAAAAGTGGACAGCGAGCATTGGCAGCGATTTAACTGCGTGGTCTCATTTGGGCTTTTTGCTGTTTGAAAGTTGTGAGTTACGGCAACATTTGGGTTGTAACGGCAGACATTCTCGGACATATCATTATAACACGGTTAGACATGTGTATACCGCTGATGAATCTGTGTTTTCATAAAATTTAATCCAGTTACAGTGTTTTCTGGGATATATTTTTTATTCTCCACAGGTCGCGCCTGTGGGGAATATATGCGATCGACCGCGTGTCGGTCGGTCGGTCTGTCATCAAGAGCTTGTTAACACGATAACTTAAAAACTGCTGCAAGGATTTTAATGAAGCTTGGTATGTAGCTTCTATGGAAACAAACACAGATCGGTATTGTAAATGGGCCAGGTTCGTCCAAGGAAAATGGACCAGCTGGGCTTTGAAAATTTTAGCTCTTGATTGACTATTGTTAACACGATATCTCAATAACAACTGGAAGGATTTTAATGAAACTTGGTGTGTATCTTCTGTGGGCACTAGCAAGGATCGGTATTGTCAATAGGCTAGGTTGGCCCAAAGAAAATGAACCAAATGCACTTCGAATTTACCAAATATGGGAAATTATTCTGCATCGGAATGGGTTTGTTAACACGATATCTCAAGAACAACTGCAGGGATTTTAATGAAACTTCGTATGTAGCTTCTGTGGGAACAAACACAGATCGGTATTGTAAATGGACCAGGTTCGTCCAAGGAAAATGCACCAACTCGACTTGGAAAATTTCAGCTCTTGATTGACTATTTGATGGCCGTGTTCAACTGATGGGCGCCTGTGGGGAATATGTGGGCTATGCACACTGCTCTAGTTATAACTGTTTCCAAATTCAATCGTATAACACAGTACGTGTTTTGTACATAAAACGGGCTTGTAATATTAGTAACACGTACTGTGTGCTTTGGGCAATTGTATAATTTTTGTTTCAGAGACCCTGTGGTTGTGATGGGTCTCTGGTTTTGTCACTGTAAATAGGGATATCTTTCACTGCAAAACCAAAATTGCAGGACATGTTTCTAACTAGCCTCCAGCTTTCTTTCGCAGATACTGCGTTCGGTTATAAAAAACGGAAACAGGGCAATCCCATGGAGGGCAACTCCCGGTAGGGCGCTTCTTGACAGGACAACTCCCTACATTAAAACAAACAAAATACAAGTCTACCTATTTTGGGAAGAAAAGTTTATATAAGTTCACGCGGTTGTCTTTGGTGTTTGCGATGGTTTTCGATTATACACAGACACTGGCCTTTGATGAATTGCAGTCAGGTGTTGAACTGTCAGATTTCAATCGATAATTGCAATCACCCGTTAAATTGTGTCCGGAATGGATGGACTCCGGGTGTCTCACGTACAGGCGAGACTTTGAAATCGTGTAAATGGTTATGAGTGCGAAAAACTCGGATCGAGTGATAATACACGTAAATGTAGAAACACTGTGATTTTGTTTTCACTTATTTTTTCTAGAAGTCGTGAATTGTCCTGGTCGGGAATTGTCCAGTATGGAATTGCCCAGTGAGGAATTGTCGTAGACCCATAAAATATATATGCACAGTATGCAATTTAAAGGCTTTAAATCATTCCTTGCCCTTCAAAGTAATCACAGAGAAATCAGAACAGTTTATCTGGAATCTTGTTTTTTTTAGCCGTCTAAGTGTTACGTCTTTGGCTGCACATGTTGCAGATTCGTTGATAAAATTTCATCCATGGTAACTTTTTTCCATTGTTGTTCCGAAGATATGACCGAAAAGCCTCAGTGGACGTTACTTTTGAATTGCGTGATAAATTACTCACTTACTGCATTCGCTTACTTAAGGCAATCGGAGTGAATGCCAATTTCCCGCTTACCACCTCGAGCCAGATTCAACCCAAGACCTTTGGATTACCAGACCAACGCTCTAACAAACTGAGTTCACTGTTACCTCTCTTCTAGTATTTTTTGCAATTGCAATTCGTTTATTCTGGGCGAAAAAATAAACAGCATAAATTATGTTCAGTTTTATAACTTTCCATTTACAGGACCACGAGAAACAACATGAGGTGCTGGGGCCCATTTATATTCCCGATGCGCACATGAAAGTGATCACCATCTTAATTATCATTGGCACTTTAATTGTCGGCATACTTTTACCAAACAGTAAGGACGATACTTACAACACCCTATTATTTAAAATAAGAATTTTGAAGCAAATAAGAAACCAGATATTTTTTGGAAGGCTGTTCTCGAATAGACTACCGATAATTCGGATGTCACTGAAATCAATGATGCTTCACTTTTCTCACATCAAATGATGAAAATAAGTTGAATAATGTGAATTCTTATCTTTTAATGAAAGGAAAATATAAATATTGAAAAGCTTAATTTGCATTGGTTGTATACTGAAATGTCGGTAGTTCAGTATTGAATAACCAATTGAAATTTCAAAGTTTAAAAACTTTGTATCTCTATTTTTTCATGTTTTTCTATTTGTAAGGAAAGAAAATAAGTTGTTTATATAGTCTGCAACATAAAATGATGAGATAATGAAAAAAATATCGATTTTTCTGTCATTAGATTTATGGATAGTCTATTCCGGAATAGCCTAACAGAATTTCTATTTTAAGTAATACGATGTTTTACATTATGTCAGGACATGGAAACAGATTACTGTTATCCCAAAGAGCGTTGTGTTATTTTATAACGAGAATTTTTCGGGAGCATTTCGGACAAAAATATAATAGGCTGACAGAGGTTATTGATTTGTTGTAAATGCCCGATAACGAGGATTTTACTGTGCATGAGACTCGTTGCGTGTCGTAGATGTTTAAGTGCCAATATTCTGCTGCCAAATAGACTACTTGTGACAAAAATACCCTGACTCTTGTGTATCTTACACATTGCTAGTGGAAATAAAAGCATAGGTTTGGGGTTTTTAGAGTCCCGAATATTCAAGTATGTGCATTAGTTGTAATTAGGTAAGTGGGTACCTTGAGGGATTGGTCAGAAGTGTAAAAGAAAAACACAAGGGCTTCACTGTAATGGCATTGCGTATATCGACGCGTCGTTTACAGGGACGCAGTTTGCTCTTCCTGGTTAACACTTAAAAGGGAAAAAGACTTGGTGATAATGAGGGGAGAGAGAGAGAGATAGAGAAAGGGAGAGAGAGAGGGGGAGAGAGAGGGGAGAGGGAGACAGAAAGAGAGAGAGAGGGAGAGAGATAAAGAGGGGGAGAGAGAGAGAAAGAGGGAGGGAGGGAGAGAGAGGGGAGAGGGAGAGAGAGAGAGAGAGGGGAAGCGAGAGAGAGAGAGAGAGAGAGAGAGAGAGAGAGAGAGAGAGAGAGAGAGAGAGAGTACCTATTGGAAAACGACAACCAAAAATTATAACAGCATTTCGTTTCTGCAGTTGAATTTGTGCTTGCTCTGACTGGAGCCACCATGGGGAGCATGATTTGTTTCATATACCCAGCTGTTATGTATATCAGCGTTATGTCCATGGCTAAGAACTCCGGAAAATCAGTAGCACAAGTAAGTTTTGCTTTTAATGTTGTAGTTTTCGTTTTTAAATTTTTAAACGTGTGCTGGCTGAAATATTCCACTTCTGGAAGGATGCAGGGGGTGTTGGGGATGGGGTATAGGTAGATGTAAATATGTTCCTGTTTAGAAGAAAGGGATATAGATTTTAGTAATGCATTACGTGCCTTCTAGGTTTGTGAGATTCTATGATATTCTACTGTTGTTATGCAGTTTTATCAATGTCCTTCAATCATCTTAGATTATCCAATACACCTAATAGTGTGCTTTCATTTCTGAAAAAGAATCTCCTTGAATCTTGAAAACTAGCTACGTCCAATCTGCCACATTTTGACCAGCATTATAAGGCACATATTGTTCTGGTTATTCTTTCTTAAGCTGGTACTTTTCCTGGGATTCACTATTTTATTGGCGAGTACTTACGTCACGCTCAATGCGCATGACCGGAAACAGCCAGCTTATGACGAAGGCAAGTATGCGCAGGCGCCGGAGATTCCAAACAATGACTATGGTAAAGGACTTTTTTATTTTCTTGTTTATACTGTTTAATTTATTATTTGTGAGAATCAAATCCACAAATAAATCACGTGACATGCTACTGCTATGTGTAATATGCGGGGGAAATTATAAAACAATGTTGAATGTAAACATGTTGTATATTTCTTTTCCCAAACATACCTTTCTATGCATGTGACCCTGGTGGGAAAACGGATTGTTTCTTGACAACTTATATCTGCTGGTATTAAGTACCGATTCCAATTCTGCACAAAACTCGATGGCAGCGCAATGCACATTTAATATACCAGCACGGCTTTCTGTTATACTGAATGGTCACTGTGGAATGCATGAAATCGAAGTTAAATTTATTCTTTAAGTTCTTCTGAGAAATCTAAGTTGTGGGTCGTGTTCTGTAATGTCCGCGACAAATGTATTTCTAACGGCAGTAGCTTCCTCCTCCCCCCCCCCCCCCCTCCCCGTCTCCAATTTCAGTTACTTTATTCCGTACTTGATCCAAAGGGTAACTTTAACAAAACAGATTTTGTTTTTTTTTTATTGATTGAATTTCGTTACTGCCTTAGTCTTCTAGAGGCTGGCCCTCTTTACGTAATGGAAGTGCCTGAAATCATAGATATGAAGGGTTCCTATGTGAGACAATGCTCTGATTCCCAGTATCTATTGCACCATCATTGTTCTGTGCAGGAATTGTAAAGGAACCGGCGGTGGAGAAATTCAATATTGATCCTGTTAAGTTTGAAGATACCCGAGGTACGGACGGTTTATTTTGCTTTTGAGTGGTAAATGCCTGAGAAATTTGATGTGTTCATATTAATTCATGGTGTTCTTTATTTGATTTGAAACTGGAGAAGATAGAAATGCCTTCTACATGAGTTTTTATACCAGCCAACTATCGTCGCTGAGCTATACTCCTCACTTGTGGGGATTTTTTTATGTATGGAGGAGAGGGGATGGGGTGTGAGTGGGTTTGAGGGTGTGGGGGGAAGTGTTAAAAATTTTTTCAAAATGCTACTGTTCTTACATTTCTGGTCCGATGCTTTTAAAATTTGGCAGGAATGAATCTCCCCTGGGTAATCAACCATACAGCTTGTATTTTTTGTTTTGGCGATATAATCAAAATTGGCCAAAATATTGGCAAACTTTGGGAAAACACAAAAATGCTACTGTCCACACAGATCTGGTCCGATCGCGTTGAGATTTGACCCCATATTCCCTTCAAGCTCCTGCATCAGGTTTATATCTTTAAGAGAACCACAAACAATGCTAATCGTCCCAGAGATCCCGTCCGATTACTTTTGCCATGAGGCTTTCTACCGAATCTAAATTTTGTCAAAATTCGTCGGTTTTTTTCTTATCTTTCTCATTTACAGCCGAGCAGTGTCCACTGACGTTCTGGTTGAGAATAGTTGATGAAGCTCTCTGCATTTCTAAATCACGCCAGTCCGTGTTATTATCCTCTTCTTTTATCGAAATCATATGCCATCCACATTTTGGTCTGCTTCTTCCCAACTCCCCCCCCCCCCACCCATCCACCCCCCCCCCCCCAATCTTCATTCATTCATTCTATTCCCTCTCCTCCTAACGGCATTATTACAAAAGAAATATCCGTGCGACATGCTGAAATTTTATTTTGTAACAGTTGCTGGAACTTTCCTGTTAAAATAGATCATGTCTGCCGTCACTGACTTCTGTTCCATTCTCCTTTCTTAAAATTTGCACTGAAGCGCATTTCTATCTTTTACTCTGCATGCTTATTTGCGAAATCGGGGTTCGCGTTGCTTGTGTGTTACCATTTGTGCAAGTGAACTTGAAAAAAATCTTATTTCTCAATAGAAAATCGCATTTTATTTTAATAATTGCGCGAACGCTGCTTTGGATTTTAGCGATACATTTGGGAATTAATTTGTCCCATGTCAGAAACATCCAGTAAAGAAGATATTTTCTAACAAGATATATATTTATATTACAAACTGTTTGGCATGTGCAGTTCATGTTATACCTTGATTTCGTTCGGGTGAATGCACTTAGCCTTTTAACCGAACCGTTTGAGATGGTCTTCTTGAGCCGGGGTTTTCCCAAACATTGAAAGTCTCTCCATGTATAGTCCTGCGAGAAGGGTCAAAAACATAACTGTGTCTGCGAACCGGGGGTCTGTTACCGACCTGTGTGAGGCTTGCTTGGGTCGCGATGCTTTATGGATTTTTTGGAGTGGAATGAGATAATTATAAAGAGTTATATGCAAACAAAAATCGGCTAAGGGAGCTTATTCTAAGCAGCGCATGCACCCTACTCTTTGGTGATATGCTAAAGCCAACCGCACGGTAAGCTGTACGCATTCCTCAAACTCGAACCAATTTAGTACTTGGGTAGTGTGTTAAATAATCGATTTTTTTGACGACTGTTTAATTTAAATACCACGTTGTCTTTAAGATCCAGGCAAGAAAGAAGAACCAAAACCTGATCAGGATCATGTCAAAGGGAACGAGAATCCTGTCGTTAATGGTAACACCATGGATACTCTCAATATATTGCCTTATGTAGCTTAGATTTTTACGTCAATATTAAGAAAGACCAGATCCTTTGCCTGCTCTTTTCGTAAAGTCAAGACTCTGTTCTGCATGATATCCCGACAAATAGGCCAGCGACATTATGGCCTCATTGGCAACTGCGACATTTAGTCCAGGTTTTCACATCACATTTTTAGTGAGTTCTTGGTCAACTATGGTAACAAAGTTCTAAACGTGATTCTTATTACAGTTGAGGGGTGAGAGATGATGACGACAGGTGTCTTGATCTATCACAGAAGCAGTTTTTTAGTTAATTGCAATTATGTTCATAGCCTTTCGGAGCTAATCCTATCATGCATGTGTGACATTTACCGACTTCCCGAATACCCCATCTACGCGAGTACTTGTAATATATTTTGCTAAGCTATTACAGCTACAAGTAAATGTAATTAAATTAACGGCACTTCCTGCCTCTGATGCTATCACAGGAAAGTGGTCGACCCGTTTACCAAAAGCGTGACTATTAAAACTGTCCTAAATGTCACTGGCCTCTGCGTCGCTGGCCTATGTGTCGCTGGCCTATGTGTCGCTGGCCTATGTGTCGCTGGCCTATGTGTCGCTGGCCTATGTGTCGCTGGCCTATGTGTCGCTGGCCTATGTGTCGCTGGCCTATGTGTCGCTGGCCTATGTATCGCTGGCCTATGTGTCGCTGGCCTATGTGTCGCTGGCCTATGTATCGCTGGCCTATGTGTCGCTGGCCTATGTGTCGCTGGCCTATGTGTCGCTGGCCTATGTGTCGCTGGCCTTACGGCGGTGTTGTGAGAATGGGCGTTACAACGATCAATACTCAGCTGAAAATTTGAAGAAAAAAAAAATGTTTTATTTCACGTCTCTTAAAGAGTTTCAGCAGTAATTTCCCGCGTGACAGCCAGCCCCTTGCCCCATGCACTAATCTTTAGAAAAGGATTCCCAAGAACCCCCAAACCAAAGCAGTTCGCTCCCATCCCTATAATTTGTACATTCACTAGTTTTATTCCACTGTTACTGAGAGTTTTATAAGACTTCAGAAAATGACATACGTCATTGGCTAACAACCAATGTCACTTTCGGCGCACACTGTGTCATGATGTTCAAACGTTAATCCGGTCGGAGAAGGAAGTGGGCGGGATTCTCCACCCAGCACTGACACAACGTTTTGTCCGAAATGACCGAAAACCTGTGCATATTAATGTGTTATTTCATAACTTTATAACCGCTGAGTCTGCTTAAATCTGGTGATTATAATAAGTGTTGGATGTGTTCGATTAGAACATGGAAAAATAAACAGAGAACGTTCAATTAAAAATGTTTGCCGAAAAAATTACAGAGTGAAAGCGAAAATAGCTTTATTGTTGGGAAGGGCTGTTGCATGGGTCAGACTGTCCTGCTACGTATACGAGGGATTCAGCCATTGTCCTCTATGTACATAAATTACTTTTCAAAGAAGTTTGACCTTTATCTGTACCATAACCTGTACATTTATTCCGGCGACTAGCTGAAAAGTGGCAGATTTGCAGAATGTAACCTCTTTTTCATCTGGTTTTGCTGTTGAAAATGGTGATAAAGACGGGAACAAATTCAAAACAATTCCTGAATTGCAAGAAGAGACGTGATAGGACGTAATCATGTGATCTTGAAGTCTGTTATATTGTGGACAACTCTAGTTGTAAGTGCACAGTTTCGTGCTGTTTACGTGATCAACAATTTTACTGCTGAACTAAATGACTGAAGCAATCTCGCATAAATCATACATGGGAATCTTCCGGCTTTTTTTTTTTTTTTTTTTGCCAAATTGACCACTTTTTTCAATCCCGTTCCCATGTATGATAAATGCAGCTTGGCGGGAGTTGGAAATTTGCTTTTGTGGTGTGGCTTATTATCATTAAAGAAGTAAAAGTAACGGCAATTAGCAAAGAGGTTTGTTGTTCTTAGGAAAAGAAGACAAACGAGAAGAGCCGCCAAACCCGGAAGCTCCTGTAGCGGACGCTGACGACATGATTCCGGATCAGCCCGTCAAAGTAACGCCTTGTCGCCTGGATCTTACGTTATTAGCCTCTGACTCAAATAAATTTGTCAAAAATTTAAGACAGAGTTTGAAGTAAAGTAAATTATATTACAGCAAGATCTCTGTTGAGAATACCTCTCAAAGCGAAACGTGTATTTTTTTTTTTTGTTGACACAGCCCCTACAGTTTCATTAGTTTTTCAAGCACTGCTTAAGAAACAGTCTGTGTGTAAGAAGCGTATCTTACTGCTGTTGACAGTTGATAGGTCTGAAAGTAATGTATATCGCTGCCTTGTAGGCAGGGAACCTTATTTAACAATATTTTCAAGAGCAGACGGGTCCTAATCAAAACCAAGTGACTCGCTGTCCTGTTCTAATGTCGTGAATTAAGCCACGCATCAAACTGTTTATGTTGTTTTCGAACAGGAGGTTCCCAACGTTGATAAAAAAGAAGTAAATCCTTTGGACCTACTAGCGAACGATGTACAGGAAGAGAAAGATGATACAGATGTAAGCTTCGAGCAGTCCAAGACCGTGCAATCGTGGCCTGACTTGTCTGTTTGAACTTTACAAAAGTCTTAAACTCGTTATTGCAAGCCATTCACAAAATTTTTAGAATTGATTTTTCAAGCGGAAAAGGTTCAGTAATCGATTCTGGGGCCATTGAAAGATACTTGCTTAGCCAATATTAGTGTAATTTTGTTTTGGTCAATGCATGTACAAATGTGAAAGCCCAAGGCGGGTATGAGTCAATATAACTATATATATATATATATATATATATATATATAACAAAAAAAATGAAAATCTAGTAGAAAGGCTGTATGATGAAATAAGACTTAAATTTACAATGGCAGGTGATAGAGAAGGGAATAGCGTTCACATTTTTAGAGAGTCAATAAAAACAACAACAACAAAACGTTACTGAAGGTGTAAAGTGAAATGAAGAGTTCTCAAAATTGTCATGTGGAACGTCTTGTTTCGTTGGGGGTGAGGGGAGGGGTAGGGGGAGGGGGGGCAGGGTACACCCGTAATTATTCCTATTGTTTTATTGTCAGGTTAAAAGAGACGTTGATGATCCTGCGAAGGGCCAAAACGTCGAAGCGAAACAGCTGCTGGAAGAGCTAAAAGAACAGCAGAAAGTCCAAGAGCAGCTGATTGAGAAGCAAATGGAAATCATTGAGGAGCTAAAGCATCATCAGAAAGAAGCGCACGCCGACGACGGACAAAATCAGCTGCAGCAACAGCTACAGGAAGGTGATCAGGGAGTGGTGCCAGAAGGTGGACAGGTGCAGCAGCAGCAGCAGCTTCCAGAAAAACAAATTCCACAACAGCTGCCAGAGAAACAAATTCCGCCGCAGCTGCCAGAGAAACGGGTTCCACAGCAGCATCCAGAGAAACAAATTCCGCGGCAGCTTCCAGAAAAACAAATTCCGCAGCAGCTGCCAGAGGAACACGTTCCACAGCAGCTGCCAGAGAAACAAGTTCCACAGCAAGTACCGGGGAAACAAATCCCGCAGCAGCTGCCAGAGAAACAAATTCCACAACATCCACAAAACCAGCTGTCTGATAAACAAAGTCCAGATAACAGAAATCAGCAGCAGCTGCCAAATAAAGAAATCCAACAACAGCTGCTAGACAACCAATTTCAGCAGGTATTTCTTACACCAAATTTAAAATAAATAGTTTGATAGTTTTGTTTATAACATCTCAGAACCTATTGAATCTACTTTAGGGTGGTGAGATAACAGATTCACCATATAAATGTACATATATGACTGGTAATGTAAATGTTTAATATAAAATTACCGGAAAACGTCGGTTAAATTAAAAAATGCGAAGTGGAGATGAAGTCAACTGATGAACAAGCGATATCGTAAATACAACTTTGCAGCAAGCACAACCCGACCCTGACAACCAGCGCAACTTTCAGGGTGTCGCTCAGCCGGTCAGAGAACCACGCGAAGCTCAAGCCCCGGACAGAGAATACAATGTGAATGCAGACAATGTAGGAGAACCTCAAGGTCAAGGAAATCTGCATGAAGGTCAATATCAGCAAGGCCAGAACCAACTAGGCCATGGTCAACAGGATAAACAGGTACATCAAGTAAAAGGGTACACAAAGCCTCCATTAGAGAACAACTCGTATTCAAAACCCTCCCCCCAATTTCACATACCCTGTAAAAAGCTCCCTTCCCCCTCCCCCCTCCTTCTTCTGTGTTAAGTTTTGTGTTCCAAGGATGGCAGTAATACATGCGTGGTTGGAAAACTGGATTCTAACGAAACATGCTCTTTTCATATGATAGCTTTAATGTAATACGAGTTAATATTTGAATCACAGAGCAGACACCCACAAGTATGCATGTAATTCAGGTTTAAGTGCTGAGTTCTTGAGTAGGTAATTAAGACATTGCAACCACCCTGTCTCACCAGAGCATGTCGCTGAAAGATTAGCCCAGTGTTGGTCGGTAGACATGTTACTTGGGACATGCTATTTCTATTTATTGACCACCTTGGTTATCCTGTTACACAAAATTCCCTGAAGCGTTCAGGGAATTCGCGTAGGGAAGCACTCAGAATTTCAGGGAATACGCGTATTCCCTGATGGTCACAGCACATTCCCTGAAACACATATACATGCTTATTTTTCATGAAATTTTAAAATTGTTTGTATTATAAATCACTTTCAAGCATAGGCTGTGTTTCCCTCAGCTTTATAATGGAGTGCGGCGGAAAGCAAATGGTGCGATAAAACTGGACATAATTTGTGTGTCTACGAGTCTGACCCATACCGGCTTCCATTTATACGAACTACCTACAAGATTTTGAAACTTTGAGATGACCCGAGTTTTGTTGTGAATTTTTCTGGGCTATAATATCACTTTTTTGCAGGAGCCACCAAAACAATTTGAAGAAAACTGGAAGAATCTCGAAGTGAACGAGGCCAAACTAGCCGGAAATGAAGCTGCCCAGAACAGCGCCAATCAATACAAGCAATACAACGCGGGCGCAGCAAAACCAAACCCGCAGTACCGGGAAGCTGTGGTCAGGGAGGGCGGTGCTAGTAAACGGCGATATGACGAAGCTTCGCTGACGCATATGCTAGTCAATCTGATCAAGAAGCCGATAGAAATAGACCTGTCCAGGGAAGTCAGCCCGGCTGATAAGATGGTTGGAAATTTGATCAAGTCGCTTAGCGGTTTAAAAAGCGGTGGTGATCAGTGGGACAGCCAGCTCCAGAAAAGTATAAATCAGTTACTAAATGACCCAGTGCTTGCCGAGTCCTTACACAGGGTGGCGAAAAACGCCGGTATTGTGGATAAATCCTCTGCCAACGTGCAGCCCATTCAAGTGGAAAGTAATCGACAAGTGGACAATATCATGCAGCCATACAAAGCAGACAGAACAGGAAATGAAAATAAAGACACTTTAAAAAATAAAGAAGTTTTCGATAAACCTTTAAAAGATAATAGAGCAGTTGCTGGTTAAATTATTAATAATATGTGATATTTTTGTATAAATTATGTTTAGATAATGTACTCAGTTTTTTTTTTTGGTAAGCACAACAGATGAAACCGTTATAAATTACCATAATACGCGGATTAACAGTTTCGAATTTGCCGAATTCAGATTCACATGTTATTTCTAGATATCTCTTTTGTGGTAGGAACAGTGGTATCCTTTTTTGCATTTAAATTGCATTGCTGTTATTAAATAAATGATAAGTAAAAAAGAGAAGATGCGATGATTTTTTCCCCTTAAGCGCCTATGTGTTTTTTTTCCATTTGTGGGGAGTGGTGGAGTGAGGTGAAAGGCACATTTTGCTATTGTATTGTTTCGGATTTGTTAGCGCAAGTCGCTCAGTATTGGAAAAATAAAAGTGAAAACTTGAGCTAGAAAATTGCAATTGAAGGGGGTCCGTTCATAAACTTGATAACTCCACTTATCAGGAAAGTACACTATTACCACCACGGTATTTCTTGGCCTCTGTTATATCACATATGTAGGGTCTTACACCTTAAAATCGATTAGAAGTGGGCATTTTTTAGCCCAGCTTACGTTACACGTAAGCTGGGGTATTCCTATCGGTTTGCGGGCGGTGTCCGTTAGTTAGTTAGTTAGTTAGTTAGTTAGTTAGTTAGTTAGTTAGTTAGTTAGTTAGTTGTTTATTTAGTAAACTTTGGTTCAAAATGCATCTCCTCCTACAATTTTGATCCGATGTCATTTATTTTTGGTGTGAGGTATCCCTAAGGGGTCGTGCATACGGCTTGTGCTTTTCTAGTCGATCGGGTGATTTTTGAATTTTTGGCGAATTTTTAAAGAAAAAATTTTAAAATGTATCTCCTCCTACATTTTTGACCCGATGTCATTTATTTTTGGTATGAGGCACCCCTAAAGGGTCGTGCATACGGCTTGTGCTTTTTTAGTCGATCGCGCAATTTTTGTATTTTTGGGGAATTTTTAAAGCAAAATTTTCGAAAATAATTCAAAATGCATCTACTCCTACAATTTTGATTCGATGTCATTTATTTTTGGTGTGAGGCATCCCTAAGGAGTCGTGCATACGGCTTGTGCTTTTTTAGTCGATCGGGTGATTTTTGAATTTTAGGGGAATTTTTAAAGAAAAAAATTTAAAATGTGTCTCCTCCTACATTTTTGACCCGATGTGATTTATTTTTGGTATGAGGCATCCCTAAAGTGTCGTGCATACGGCTTGTGCTTTTCTAGTCGATCGGGTGATTTTTTAATTTTTGGGGAATTTTTGAAGAAAAAAATTTAAAATGTATCTCGTCCTACATTTTTTATCCGATGTCTTTTTTTTTAGCCCAGTTTGCTTTTTAGCCAACAGGGCTATACAGATGGGGGCAAGTATCGTCCGTCTGTCCGTCCGTCCGTCCGTCCCGCGACCGTGGAATAAAAAGTGGAATAACTTTTTTATTTTTTATCCGATTCTTACCAAATTTTAAACACGAGTTCCTAACCCTTTACTGCATTAGGAAATATTTTTATTTTTGCGGTTTAAACCATTTTTGGTGATTTTATTGCCAATTTGGGCAAAATGCGAAAAAACCTATCTAGTCCCTCATTTTTCATCGGAAGATTCCGAAATTTTTTATGAAGAAACTAGGACTAAGGGGTAAAAAAAGTACTTTTTTCGATTTTTGAATTTCGCCTTATTTTTGAATCTACTGAGCTTCAAAGTTTGCAACTTCTAAAAATTGACAAATTTCCAATTTTTTTTTCTGAACAAAGTAGTTAAAGTGGAATATCGTTTTTATTTTTTATCCGATTCGTACCAAATTTTTTACACGAGGTTTTAACCTTCTACTGCATTAGGATTTTTTTTATTTTTTGGTTTAAACCATTTTTGGCGATTTTATTGCCAATTTGGGCAAAATACGAAAAAACCTATCTAGTCCCTCATTTTTCATCGGAAGATTCCGAAATTTTTCATGAAGAAACTAGAACTAAGGGGTGAAAAAAGTTCTTTTTTCGATTTTTGAATTTCGCCTTATTTTTGAATCTACTGAGCTTCAAAGTTTGCAACTTCTAAAAATTGGCAAATTTCCATTTTTTTTTCTTAACAAAGTAGTTAAAGTGGAATATCTTTTTTATTTTTCATCCGATTCGTACCAAATTTTAAACGCGAGTTTTTAACCTTCTACTGCATTAGGAATTTTTTTTTATTTTGTGGTTTAAACCATTTTTGGCGATTTTATTGCCGATTTGGGCAAAATACGAAAAAATCTATCTAGTCCCTCATTTTTCATCGGAAGATTCCGAAATTTGTTATGAAGAAACTAGAACTAAGGGGTGAAAAAAGCACATTTTTCGATTTTTGAATTTCGCCTTATTTTTGAATCCACTGAGCTTCGAAGTTTGCAGCTTTTAAAAAATTGGAAATTTCCATTTTTCTTCTTAAAAAAGCAAAGTTTCAATTTGCAGAGGGGCACAATATGTTACATGCAAGTACTTTTGGTTGGACTTTTCAGTAATTTTGTTGTCAGTAGGTCATTTCTATGATATTTTCAAGTGGGCGATAATAGGGAACATTGGGCGATAAAGCAAGAAAGTTGTAATTTTCGCTTTAAAAGTGCAGGGATCAATTTTATGTCCCGAAATTATGATAAATATGATATTTTTCGGATGGGCGATAATAGGGAATATTGGTCGATACTGCAAGAAAGTTGTAATTTTCGCTTTTAATGTGCAGGAAATAATTCTAGGACCCGAAAATATGATAAATATAATATTTTTCGGGTGGGCGATAATAGGGAACATTTTGCGATAATGCAAGAAAGTTGTAATTTTCGCTTTAAAAGAGCAGGAATCAATTCTATGACCCGAAAATATGATAAATGGGATATTTTTCGTGTGGGCGATAATAGGGAGCATTGGGCGATAATGCAAGAAAGTTGTAATTTTCGCTTTAAAAGTGCAGGGATCAATTCTATGACCCGAAAATATGATAAATGTGATATTTTTCGGGTAGGCGATAATAGGCAATATTTGGCGATAATGTAAAAAAAATTGTAATTTTCGCTTTAAAAGTGCAGGAATCAATTCTATGACCCGAAAATATGATAAATGTGATATTTTTCGTGTTGGCGATAATAGGGAACATTGGGCGATAATGCAAGAAAGTTGTAATTTTCGCTTTAAAAGTGCAGGAATCAATTCTGTGACCCGAAAATATGATCAATGTGATATTTTACGGGTGGGCGATAACAGGGAATATTGGGCGATAAAGCAAGAAAGTTGTAATTTTCGCTTTAAAAGTGCAGGAAACAATTCTAGGACCCGAAAATATGATAAATATAATATTTTTCGTGTGGGCGATAATAGGGAACATTGGGCGATAATGTAAGAAAGTTGTAATTTTCGCTTTAAAAGAGCAGGAATCAATTCTATAACCCGAAAATATGATAAATATGATATTTTTCGGATGGGCGATAATAGGGAATATTGGGCGATAATGCAAGAAAGTTGTAATTTTCGCTTTAAAAGTGCAGGGATCAATTATATGTCCCGAAAATATGAAAAATATGATATTTTTTGGATGGGCGATAATAGGGAACATTGGGCGATAATGCAAGAAAGTTGTAATTTTCGCTTTAAAAGTGCAGGAATCAATTCTATGACCCGAAAATATGATAAATGTGATATTTTTCGTGTGGGCGATAATAGGGAACATTGGGCGATAGTGCAAGAAAGTTGTAATTTTCGCTTTAAAAGAGCAGGAATCAATTCTATAACCCGAAAATATGATAAATATGATATTTTTCGGATGGGCGATAATAGGGAATATTGGGCGATAATGCAAGAAAGTTGTAATTTTCGCTTTAAAAGTGCAGGAATCAATTCTGTGACCCGAAAATATGATCAGTGTGATATTTTACGGGTGGGCGATAACAGGGAATATTGGGCGATAAAGCAAGAAAGTTGTAATTTTCGCTTTAAAAGTGCAGGAAACAATTCTAGGACCCGAAAATATGAAAAATATAATATTTTTCGTGTGGGCGATAATAGGGAGCATTGGGCGATAATGTAAGAAAGTTGTAATTTTCGCTTTAAAAGAGCAGGAATCAATTCTATGACCCGAAAATATGATAAATGTGATATTTTTCGGATGGGCGATAATAGGGAATATTGGGCGATAATGCAAGAAAGTTGTAATTTTCGCTTTAAAAGTGCAGGGATCAATTATATGTCCCGAAAATATGAAAAATATGATATTTTTTGGATGGGCGATAATAGGGAACCTTGGGCGATAATGCAAGAAAGTTGTAATTTTCGCTTTAAAAGTGCAGGAATCAATTCTATGACCCGAAAATATGATAAATGTGATATTTTTCGTGTGGGCGATAATAGGGAACATTGGGCGATAGTGCAAGAAAGTTGTAATTTTCGCTTTAAAAGTGCAGGAATCAATTCTGTGACCCGAAAATATGATCAGTGTGATATTTTACGGGTGGGCGATAACAGGGAATATTGGGCGATAAAGCAAGAAAGTTGTAATTTTCGCTTTAAAAGTGCAGGAAACAATTCTAGGACCCGAAAATATGATAAATATAATATTTTTCGTGTGGGCGATAATAGGGAGCATTGGGCGATAATGTAAGAAAGTTGTAATTTTCGCTTTAAAAGAGCAGGAATCAATTCTATGACCCGAAAATATGATAAATGTGATATTTTTCGTGTGGGCGATAATAGGGAACATTGGGCGATAATGCAAGAAAGTTGTAATTTTCGCTTTAAAAGTGCAGGAATCAATTCTGTGACCCGAAAATATGATCAATGTGATATTTTACGGGTGGGCGATAACAGGGAATATTGGGCGATAAAGCAAGAAAGTTGTAATTTTCGCTTTAAAAGTGCAGGAAACAATTCTAGGACCCGAGAATATGATAAATATAATATTTTTCGTGTGGGCGATAATAGGGAACATTGGGCGATAATGCAAGAAAGTTGTAATTTTCGCTTTAAAAGTGCAGGAATCAATTCTATGACCCGAAAATATGATAAATGTGATATTTTTCGTGTGGGCGATAATAGGGAACATTGGGCGATAGTGCAAGAAAGTTGTAATTTTCGCTTTAAAAGTGCAGGAATCAATTCTGTGACCCGAAAATATGATCAGTGTGATATTTTACGGGTGGGCGATAACAGGGAATATTGGGCGATAAAGCAAGAAAGTTGTAATTTTCGCTTTAAAAGTGCAGGAAACAATTCTAGGACCCGAAAATATGATAAATATAATATTTTTCGTGTGGGCGATAATAGGGAGCATTGGGCGATAATGTAAGAAAGTTGTAATTTTCGCTTTAAAAGAGCAGGAATCAATTCTATGACCCGAAAATATGATAAATGTGATATTTTTCGTGTGGGCGATAATAGGGAACATTGGGCGATAATGCAAGAAAGTTGTAATTTTCGCTTTAAAAGTGCAGGAATCAATTCTGTGACCCGAAAATATGATCAATGTGATATTTTACGGGTGGGCGATAACAGGGAATATTGGGCGATAAAGCAAGAAAGTTGTAATTTTCGCTTTAAAAGTGCAGGAAACAATTCTAGGACCCGAGAATATGATAAATATAATATTTTTCGTGTGGGCGATAATAGGGAACATTGGGCGATAATGCAAGAAAGTTGTAATTTTCGCTTTGAAAGAGCAGGAATCAATTCTATAACCCGAAAATATGATAAATATGATATTTTTCGGATGGGCGATAATAGGGAATATTGGGCGATAATGCAAGAAAGTTGTAATTTTCGCTTTAAAAGTGCAGGGATCAATTATATGTCCCGAAAATATGAAAAATATGATATTTTTTGGATGGGCGATAATAGGGAACATTGGGCGATAATGCAAGAAAGTTGTAATTTTCGCTTTAAAAGTGCAGGAATCAATTCTATGACCCGAAAATATGATAAATGTGATATTTTTCGTGTGGGCGATAATAGGGAGCATTGGGCGATAATGCAAGAAAGTTGTGATTTTCGCTTTTAAAGTGCAGGAATCAATTCTGTGACCCGAAAATATGATCAATGTGATATTTTACGGGTGGGCGATAACAGGGAATATTGGGCGATAAAGCAAGAAAGTTGTAATTTTCGCTTTAAAAGTGCAGGAAACAATTCTAGGACCCGAAAATATCATAAATATAATATTTTTCGTGTGGGCGATAATAGGGAGCATTGGGCGATAATGTAAGAAAGTTGTAATTTTCGCTTTAAAAGAGCAGGAATCAATTCTATAACCCGAAAATATGATAAATGTGATATTTTTCGGATGGGCGATAATAGGGAACATTGGGCGATAATGCAAGAAAGTTGTAATTTTCGCTTTAAAAGTGCAGGAATCAATTCTATGACCCGAAAATATGATAAATGTGATATTTTTCGGGTGGGCGATAATAGGGAATATTGGGCGATAATGTAAGAAAATTGTAATTTTCGCTTTAAAAGTGCAGGAATCAATTCTGTGACCCGAAAATATGATAAATATGATATTTTTCGGATGGGCGATAATAGGGAATATTGGGCGATAATGCAAGAAAGTTGTAATTTTCGCTTTAAAAGTGCAGGGATCAATTATATGTCCCGAAAATATGAAAAATATGATATTTTTTGGATGGGCGATAATAGGGAACCTTGGGCGATAATGCAAGAAAGTTGTAATTTTCGCTTTAAAAGTGCAGGAATCAATTCTATGACCCGAAAATATGATAAATGTGATATTTTTCGTGTGGGCGATAATAGGGAACATTGGGCGATAGTGCAAGAAAGTTGTAATTTTCGCTTTAAAAGTGCAGGAATCAATTCTGTGACCCGAAAATATGATCAGTGTGATATTTTACGGGTGGGCGATAACAGGGAATATTGGGCGATAAAGCAAGAAAGTTGTAATTTTCGCTTTAAAAGTGCAGGAAACAATTCTAGGACCCGAAAATATGATAAATATAATATTTTTCGTGTGGGCGATAATAGGGAGCATTGGGCGATAATGTAAGAAAGTTGTAATTTTCGCTTTAAAAGAGCAGGAATCAATTCTATGACCCGAAAATATGATAAATGTGATATTTTTCGTGTGGGCGATAATAGGGAACATTGGGCGATAATGCAAGAAAGTTGTAATTTTCGCTTTAAAAGTGCAGGAATCAATTCTGTGACCCGAAAATATGATCAATGTGATATTTTACGGGTGGGCGATAACAGGGAATATTGGGCGATAAAGCAAGAAAGTTGTAATTTTCGCTTTAAAAGTGCAGGAAACAATTCTAGGACCCGAGAATATGATAAATATAATATTTTTCGTGTGGGCGATAATAGGGAACATTGGGCGATAATGCAAGAAAGTTGTAATTTTCGCTTTAAAAGTGCAGGAATCAATTCTATGACCCGAAAATATGATAAATGTGATATTTTTCGTGTGGGCGATAATAGGGAACATTGGGCGATAGTGCAAGAAAGTTGTAATTTTCGCTTTAAAAGTGCAGGAATCAATTCTGTGACCCGAAAATATGATCAGTGTGATATTTTACGGGTGGGCGATAACAGGGAATATTGGGCGATAAAGCAAGAAAGTTGTAATTTTCGCTTTAAAAGTGCAGGAAACAATTCTAGGACCCGAAAATATGATAAATATAATATTTTTCGTGTGGGCGATAATAGGGAGCATTGGGCGATAATGTAAGAAAGTTGTAATTTTCGCTTTAAAAGAGCAGGAATCAATTCTATGACCCGAAAATATGATAAATGTGATATTTTTCGTGTGGGCGATAATAGGGAACATTGGGCGATAATGCAAGAAAGTTGTAATTTTCGCTTTAAAAGTGCAGGAATCAATTCTGTGACCCGAAAATATGATCAATGTGATATTTTACGGGTGGGCGATAACAGGGAATATTGGGCGATAAAGCAAGAAAGTTGTAATTTTCGCTTTAAAAGTGCAGGAAACAATTCTAGGACCCGAGAATATGATAAATATAATATTTTTCGTGTGGGCGATAATAGGGAACATTGGGCGATAATGCAAGAAAGTTGTAATTTTCGCTTTGAAAGAGCAGGAATCAATTCTATAACCCGAAAATATGATAAATATGATATTTTTCGGATGGGCGATAATAGGGAATATTGGGCGATAATGCAAGAAAGTTGTAATTTTCGCTTTAAAAGTGCAGGGATCAATTATATGTCCCGAAAATATGAAAAATATGATATTTTTTGGATGGGCGATAATAGGGAACATTGGGCGATAATGCAAGAAAGTTGTAATTTTCGCTTTAAAAGTGCAGGAATCAATTCTATGACCCGAAAATATGATAAATGTGATATTTTTCGTGTGGGCGATAATAGGGAGCATTGGGCGATAATGCAAGAAAGTTGTGATTTTCGCTTTTAAAGTGCAGGAATCAATTCTGTGACCCGAAAATATGATCAATGTGATATTTTACGGGTGGGCGATAACAGGGAATATTGGGCGATAAAGCAAGAAAGTTGTAATTTTCGCTTTAAAAGTGCAGGAAACAATTCTAGGACCCGAAAATATCATAAATATAATATTTTTCGTGTGGGCGATAATAGGGAGCATTGGGCGATAATGTAAGAAAGTTGTAATTTTCGCTTTAAAAGAGCAGGAATCAATTCTATAACCCGAAAATATGATAAATGTGATATTTTTCGGATGGGCGATAATAGGGAACATTGGGCGATAATGCAAGAAAGTTGTAATTTTCGCTTTAAAAGTGCAGGAATCAATTCTATGACCCGAAAATATGATAAATGTGATATTTTTCGGGTGGGCGATAATAGGGAATATTGGGCGATAATGTAAGAAAATTGTAATTTTCGCTTTAAAAGTGCAGGAATCAATTCTGTGACCCGAAAATATGATAAATATGATATTTTTCGGATGGTCGATAATAGGGAACATTGGGCGATAGTGCAAGAAAGTTGTAATTTTCGCTTTAAAAGTGCAGGAAACAATTCTATGACCCGAAAATATGATAAATGTGATATTTTTCGTGTGGGCGATAATAGGGAACATTGGGCGATAATGTAAGAAAGTTGTGATTTTCGCTTTAAAAGTGCAATAATCAATTCTATGACCCGAAAATATGATAAATATGATATTTTTCGTGTCGGCGATAATAGGGAACATTGGGCGATAATGCAAGAAAGTTGTAATTTTCGCTTTAAAAGTGCAGGAATCAATTCTATGACCCGAAAATATGATAAATGTGATATTTTTCGTGTGGGCGATAATAGGGAACATTGGGCGATAATGTAAGAAAGTTGTGATTTTCGCTTTAAAAGTGCAATAATCAATTCTATGACCCGAAAATATGATAAATGTGATATTTTTCGGGTGGGCGATAATAGGGAACATTGGGCGATAATGTACGAATGTTGTGACCCGCGCATCAAGACAACCTAAGGAAACTTGTGCACTTGTCCAAAATAAGTACGAAAGTAAAATAAACATGCGCATTGGTCTGGAATAAGAACCGCGCATTAATCTTTATTAAGTTAAATAAACATGTGCACTGTTCCAAAATGAGAGCCGCGCATCAACGCAAATTAAATAAACATGCGCACTTGTCTGAATTAGAACCGCGCATCGAGGCAAGTTACATAAATATGCGCACTGGTCCGAAATGCGAGCGTTGTGTGAAGGTATCTATGGCAATCTATCCAGTCTACCAGATATACAAAAAATCTGTTCCCAATTTTTCTTGGAAAGAAATCTTTGTATGCATTTATCGGTCTATGTTCTGGTCCGGTGCTAAATTAATTATTGAGCTAGCTCTTTGCCGTCTCATCTTTTGAAGCTTGATATTTCAGGGAAATTCCTTCGCTCATGCACGCTGGAATGGGTCTTATTGCTTTTCGTAAGCTGGGACTTTGTCCTTGGACAAACTTGTTAGGAAAATGCGGTGGGAAAAACCTACGTTTGTTACTAAAATTTCAAACATTAAAAGCGTTTTTCTCCACTGCTGATAAATGCAGTTACCAGGTTTATGCATGGACCCCTTCTTTCGATTGACAAATTGTTATGTAATAACTTAGGATTGCAATCAAGCACGGTTTGTCAACGGGACTGTGTTGCAGAGGAGAAGTGTATCCTCAAATTTTGAGCTTCCGCCTTTGGCGATCGCATTTCCATAGTACAAACAGTTCAAACGCTGAGGATAGCATAAAAATGTGTAACCTAAGTATTCCATTATTTAACCGCTTTATTTAAACATTAAACCACATTGAACGAACCTGCAAGGTGGTCGCTACAAGGTGTGTTTATTGTACGCCTTTTAATCCGTGTCCTTGGAGATGGTCGTGACGGACATGTTTTACTGCACGTCTTTGCATCCGGACCAAAAAGGTGGTCGTTATAGACGTGTTGTGCCCCATGTCTTTTATCAGGGTTTTCAGGGTGGCCACTGCAAAGAAATTTATTGTACGTCTGCTTTTATCCCGATCTATATGTGGCCGTTACAAGACAGGAGTTACTGTACGTTTGTTATCAGTGTCCGAAAAGTGTACACTTCATTCATTGTTTTTGTTAGCCCAGGCGGCCATAGGCCACATGGGTAACACCCATTGTGTGGGGCCTCTGTCGTCTGATCGTCCATCAGTCTGTCTGTAATCTTTTGTGTTTTGATACTTCTCTTTCAGTTTTCATCGGATCGTAGTTTTATGGAAATATGGCCTACTTAGGGGAACAAATGCCAGTTATTTTATTTACGCAGTAGGCTAATTTTCGCCAGTTGCGAAAAAAAGCTATCGCCCACAAAGTTGGTTTAAATTGCTAGAAATTTGCATGAAGGTAGTCTGGATCTGGGTAAAAAAGTACTGAACCGATTTTTGATTTTCGCTTATTTGGTGAAATAGCAAAGTTCCTCTGTAACTTTTGTATTCACTGTGGAATGTTTAACACACTGGTACCTTCGGTGCGCCTGAGTCGAATTCTGTCAGTTTTTGGACGTTTCCGCTAATTTGGCGCTTTGGTGGCTACATTGTTTTCACTATTTCGCATTTTTTTCTCTATTTTAACTTTTGCGCTTTAGGTGGATTTGATAGATGGGGATGTGGATTGGCTTGAAACAGTCACGTGGTGCATGGCTAACAGATATATTATTAAATATACAGATAAAATCACTTACTCGCATGCCGGTTAAACGCATAAATCGGTTAACTTCATATTATTCGCAAATCCCAAACCATTTCCAATGCTATCTATTGAAAATTTAACCGGATAATTGCATACCGCTCTCACTAGATAATGACCTTTATCCTTAATCGCAGTACTGCCTTAGCTGACGCTAGACAATGACCTGCAACTCCTAATCGCCGCGCTGCCTCAGCTCTCATTAACACTTGACAAGCCTTTGGCTTGCAAGAGTTATATGAATTTGTGCGAGCAAAATTCGTCCTTTTTTTTAGACCAGCCGACTATGTCGGGCTGGTCTTATCTTATCAATAGAGGGGTATCCGTCGTCCGTATGTACGTGTGTATGTACGTGTGTAAACTTTTACTTAAAATGCTTCTTCTCCTTCAGTTTTGATCGGATTCCTCTCAAATTTTACACGAATGTTCTCTAGGTATACCTCTCTTTAAAAAATATTTTTTTTGGCGCTCCGCCAAAAATTGGCTAAATGGGGGGCATTTCAAATTTTTCGGTTGCCAATTTTCAAAATGCTTCTTCTCCTTCAGTTTTGATCGGATTCCTCTCAAATTTTACACGAATATGCCCTAGGTAGACCTTTTTTGAAAAATTACTCATTTTGGCGATCCGCCAAAAATTGGCCAAATGGGGGACATTTTTTAATTTTTTGGTGTCAAGTTTTCAAATTGCTTCTTCTCCCACAATTTTGATCGGATTCCTTTCCAATTTTGGATAGTTGTTCTCAAGGTAGACCTGTCTTGAAAAATTACTCTTTTTGGCGATCCGCCAAAAATTGGCCAAATGGGGGACATTTGTAATTTTGTAGTTGCCAATTTTCAAAATGCTTCTTCTCCCACAATTTTGATCAGATTTTCTTCAAATTTTGCACCCATATTCCCTAGGTAGACCTATTTTGAAAAATTACTTATTTTGGCGATCCGCCAAAAATTGGCCAAATGGGGGACATTTTCAAATTTTTTGGTCTACAATTTTCAAATTGCTTCTTCTCGCACAATTTTGATCGGATTCCTTTCCAATTTTTGATAGTTGTTCTCAAGGTAGACCTCTCTTGAAAAATTACTTTTTTTGGCAATCCGCCAAAAATTGGCCAAATGGGGGACATTTGTAATTTTGTGATTGCCAATTTTCAAAATGCTTCTTCTCCCACAATTTTGATCAGATTTTCACCAAATTTTACACGAATGTTCTCTAGGTATACCTCTCTTTAAAAATTATTTTTTTTGGCGCTCCGCAAAAAATTGGCCAAATGGGGGGCATTTCAAATTTTTCGGTTGCCAATTTTCAAAATGCTTTTTCTCCTTCAGTTTTGATCGGATTCCTCTCAAATTTTACCCGAATATGCCCTAGGTAGACCTCTTTTGAAAAATTACTTATTTTGGCGATCCGCCAAAAATTGGCCAAATAGGGGTCATTTTTTAATTTTTTGGTGTCAAATTTTCAAATTGCTTCTTCTCCCACAATTTTGATCGGATTCCTTTCCAATTTTGGATAGTTGTTCTCAAGGTAGACCTGTCTTGAAAAATTACTGTTTTTGGCGATCCGCCAAAAATTGGCCAAATGGGGGACATTTGTAATTTTGTGGTTGCCAATTTTCAAAATGCTTCTTCTCCCACAATTTTGATCAGATTTTCTTCAAATTTTGCACCCATATTCCCTAGGTAGACCTATTTTGAAAAATTACTTATTTTGGCGATCCGCCAAAAATTGGCCAAATGGGGGACATTTTCAAATTTTTTGGTCTACAATTTTCAAATTGCTTCTTCTAGCACAATTTTGATCGGATTCCTTTCCAATTTTTGATAGTTGTTCTCAAGGTAGATCTCTCTTGAAAAATTACTTTTTTTGGCAATCCGCCAAAAATTGGCCAAATGGGGGACATTTGTAATTTTGTGGTTGCCAATTTTCAAAATGCTTCTTCTCCCACAATTTTGATCAGATTTTCACCAAATTTTACACGAATGTTCTCTAGGTATACCTCTCTTTAAAAATTATTTTTTTTGGCGCTCCGCATAAAATTGGCCGAATGGGGGGCATTTCAAATTTTTCGGTTGCCAATTTTCAAAATGCTTTTTCTCCTTCAGTTTTGATCGGATTCCTCTCAAATTTTACCCGAATATGCCCTAGGTAGACCTCTTTTGAAAAATTACTCATTTTGGCGATCCGCCAAAAATTGGCCAAATAGGGGACATTTTTTAATTTTTTGGTGTCAAATTTTCAAATTGCTTCTTCTCCCACAATTTTGATCGGATTCCTTTCCAATTTTGGATAGTTGTTCTCAAGGTAGACCTGTCGTGAAAAATTATTCTTTTTGGCGATCCGCCAAAAATTGGCCAAATGGGGGACATTTGTAATTTTGTGGTTGCCAATTTTCAAAATGCTTCTTCTCCCACAATTTTGATCAGATTTTCTTCAAATTTTGCACCCATATTCCCTAGGTAGACCTATTTTGAAAAATTACTTATTTTGGCGATCCGCCAAAAATTGGCCAAATGGGGGACATTTTCAAATTTTTTGGTCTACAATTTTCAAATTGCTTCTTCTCGCACAATTTTGATCGGATTCCTTTCCAATTTTTGATAGTTGTTCTCAAGGTAGATCTCTCTTAAAAAATTACTTATTTTGGCGATCCGCCAAAAATTGGCCAAATGGGGGACATTTTTTAATTTTTTGGTGTCAAAGTTTCAAATTGCTTCATCTCCCACAATTTTGATCGGATTCCTTTCCAATGTTTGATAGTTGTTCTCAAGGTAGACCTCTCTTGAAAAAATTTTTTTTTTTTTTTTGGCGCTCCGCCAAAAATTGGCCAAATGGGGGACATTTGTAATTTTGTGGTTGCCAATTTTCAAAATGCTTCTTCTCCCACAATTTTGATCAAATTTTCTTCAAATTTTTCACGAATACTCCCTACGTAGGCCTCTTTTGAAAAATAACTCATTTTGGCGATCCGAAAAAAATTGACCAAATGGGGGACATTTTTTTATTTTTTTGTGTCTAATTTTCAAATTGCTTCTTCTCATACAATTTTGAGTATGGCCGCTCATTTTCATTTGGTACGCTGTGATGACAACTATCTTGCGTGTGACATTATCGCATTGGCTGAAAGCCGTTTAACAGCCGACGATGATAACAAAAAATTTTTAATAGATGGCTTTCATCCCATACTGAGATGTGACCAGTTCGTTTCAACAGAATGTCGACGACCTCCGCATGGCCTTGCTTTTGATCTAAAAAACATACATGAAGTGTTGTCCAAGGAGTTCATTTCAACTGCATTCTTTGAGTGTTTACACATTAGAGTATTTTTCAACTTTAATTTTCTTTGAGTGTTTACACATTAGAGTATTTTCCTTCAACTAATCAGATTGTATGTAATCCCACCACACACTCTTAACACGACATTAGATCTTGCATTTGCCTCTTCTACCACTGCTTTTCCCGAAATTATTCCCTGTGTTTGGTCTTTTCACCACACGCTTGGTATTCTTGTCCCCTTATGAAAGAATTGAAAGAATGACTCCTCATCAGTCACAACTACACCGAGCCAGTGAGCGAATATTTTCTCCATTCAGTTACGGCTTTTTTCGTAACCGCTGTCTGCCAATTTGATCATGATTTTGTCTGTGATTCTTGGATATATATTCTGTAGGTCACGGCTGGTCACCATGTCCCTGGACATGCTTGTTTTTTTCTTCTTGACACTTTTTCCGATTTTTTGTGTCTTCTTCTTCTCTGACACTATGGGCCCTACGACCATGAAACTTGGGACTTATGAAGAGCTTGATCTGAACATGTGCATGTCACTTTTTATTTTCGTCTTTGATTTCGTTTTCTTTGTTAAAACGCCATGTGAAAAGAGTGTATTTTTTGCAAGTTAATGCGTAGCATTTAAGCCACATCACACGCAGTTGCTCAGTGAGCTTTGTGCGAGCTCTCACTGTGTATGCTAGATCAGTCACTAAAACCTTAAGTCAACAGAAACTAAACACTACTCGGCTTACAAGACGTATTCAGGCTGTGTTGTTTGCAATATATTATTCAAGAAATAACCCATTGAAGCCAGTATTTTTGCGTTTTAATTTTTGTCAAGTGTTTAACATTTCGCTAGCGGAATGATCTTCTAGTTAGATAATGGTCTGAAACCCTTAATCTCCACGTTGCCTCAGATAACCGTGAGCGCAAAGTCATCATTTAAATTCGCAACCAAGAAGAAATTGTCCCATTTATAGTTCGAAACTGTGTCGGTTATGGTTAATTCGTCAAAATGACAGAAAGTAAATCGAAACGAAGAGACCTAAGTCTCTCGGATAAAACACTAGTAATAAAAGAACTGGATAACAAAGCGGGGATGAGGAGGGGCGGGGTGCACGTCTAGTAACTACCGCAAATGAAAAAAATAGGCGCGGCAAGAGTACTCCGGATAAACGCATATATCGGATAAACGCATAACAGGGCTTGGTAAATTGTCTGTGAGATTAACCGGTTTCGTCTGTATATATTCGTCAATTCGAAATCGGTTAATTCCAATTACTGGATAATTCGAACAAAAGAGCCCGGTCCCAACGTTTTCTAACTACACATTTATACCGAAAAATTCGAATTAGCGAATATACCGGTAAATTCGAACAAAATGAAAAATAGCCATTTTTTTATGTTTTTTGTTTTAACTCACAAATTACTCCAGAAATAGCTGAACATCAGTGGTGATTTATCTTTTGTGCTTATTTGTAATGAAGAACCACTCAAACACCATTGATTGTGCCACAGATCACAACATAACAAAGGCATTAAAGAGCGGCGTTCATCGCGATTCCACATTTGCAGGAGATACAATTTGAATCCAAACTGTGCCGACTCACTCCTGATGACATGCCGCGATTTGGAAGTGAATATGAATCCACATCAATTCCTTTTATCTTCCAACCAACGAAATTAAGATATAGTGTACGGAGTACCCTATTTTAACCTGAAATGTATGAACATTTTGGAAATGCAAAATGGCTAGTAAGAGAAAATACAACGATCATACATTGGAAGTCAAATACTAAGTAGTAAAAGAGGTTGAAAGAGGCATCAAAAAGGCTCAGACTGCAAGTGATTTCAAGCTACGAGAACGAAGCAGTCCATCAAAGCAGATCAGAACAAGGAAAGTACGGAATACGAGCCCAAAGATGATGTGGAAAAGATTGTCCCAACACTGTCTAAGGCATCTGAAATGCTCGCGGATATTTGCTTGACAGTTGGAACCTGTGCAGATGCTGCTACGATGTTTGAGCATTTGAATAATGTGATGGAATTCTTGGAAAAGAACAGAGCTGTTATATACAACACAAAAAACATCAAGGACTATTTCAAGAAACCATAGACAAGCAAATTTTTCAGGAATTACTCCCGATTTACCCTAATAATTGTGAGAGTATTTGTTGTAAGTGACGATCATGATAACTGCAATTAGCACTCATCACGATTGCAGTTTTTATAATATTGTAAATTTTTAACTTTTTTGTAGGTAGTTATTTGCAATAAACAACTGTCCTATGATCAAGCATTTTTTATTTGTGTGTCGATTACACCTCACCCCCTAACACCCATACCTTTGCTGATGTAAAAAAATCTGAAGCCAAATATGGGTTAGTTCGAATATCGGTTAATTCGAACAATTTCGTGTCGGTCCCAGCTTGTTCGAAGTAACGAATATTTACTGTAATCGCAACCGACGTTTTGAGGCATCACATTTTAATGTTGAAAAATTTTTCTCCTTCTTCATTGTTAAAAAGACTAAGCACGCCCAGAGTAGGTTATTCAACTATTAAACATCAACAGTTGGAACAGAAAGTTTTCGTTTGTGTTACCAAGCATGTCCAAGGACATGACCCAGCCGAGTCACAAAACAAGGAAAGAGAGAAAACCTCGGAAACGAATACTGTTAGGCCAAAAAATGTTGAACTTCGTTTCTGAACGTAACTTTTTCATAATTTTAATACACAAAAACGAGTTTTCCCGGGTGTAAGCTACCCGAAAAGTGATGTTGGAGAGGTTGGGTTTCGAAGATTCACGTATTTGCCGACATGTACACAATTTTACAAAATTTTTAAAATTCCCACCATTTCGACATTTTTTTTTGTCAGTTGCCAAAAAAAAAAAAAAAGAAAAAGCAAAGTGCAGGTGGAGAAGCACTAAAGAAACTTTCGATTAAAATTTTGTAACTGTTTGAAAAAGATTGAGAGAAATGGATGGTTTGACAATTCAGTTGTTTACTACCACTTATTCCAGTTTTTGCCAAACTTCAAAGTTCCGCCATTTCGGCAGTTTTTGGCGAACCGCGAAAAAAAAAACAATAGCCTGGTAGGCAAACCCCTGGGGAACATCCCTGCCTAACATCTAAACGATTGGAGTAAAATTGTAAAACGAGTTCCATTTTAAAAATCGGTCAAAACGGGCACAAAAAGTGCCGCTATCTGGTCAATTTTTCGTCAATCGTCAAAAAAAGTAATAGCCAGATGGGGGACCACCCAGGGAACATTCCTGCGTAATATCAAAACGATTGGAGAAAAACTGTAGGAGGAGTAGTATTTTTAAGAAAAACTCGAAGCCTTAAAACTAGGCAGTGTGCGAAATGGCGGACTGAACCAGCCAGTCCCAACCAAATCCCATAACACCCCCCCCCCCCCAACACACACACAACAGGGCAGGTAAATTATGACCTTTTCAATAAAACTACATACATACTTTTTTCTCTATTTATTAACACTTTCAAATTGCAAACTTCATACATCGAAGCAGCAGATACAACAATTTGACATTTGTTTTGTTCTTCACTTTGGTGCACAATCCTCTCAAGTAGGGACAGCAATAATTCAAAATTCACTTGCTAGTGTTACGATCGTTTCTGCAGAAGTTAGTTATTTTACGAACAAGACTCTCAATCCAATCATACTATGAATGTAATAAGACCTCCCTAATGTATACGTTCTGTGAGAATAAACAAAACTGTTCTACATGTAAAATATTCAAGGAGGTCATTCACTTTTCTTGTTGACTATTCCGTACGGCAACGATGACCAGCTGGTGTTGAGTCAACGTTTTAATTTCTACTGATCGCAAATGAAGGTCAAAATACGTCTTTTTTCGTCCATAACTGGTGTTTTTCCGACATGGCAGTAAGCCTCTCTCCGTTCTAGTAGGAATACTTGGCATACTGATGGGTACCTAAAATTGTAAATATTTTTATTACTATTTCAGTATTTCAATACACAGTAAACTGTGGTAACACGATCTTTTAATTTACAGTTATACTTTGCAAGTGCTGTAATTTCGGGTGTACAAGTCGCGACCTATACAATGATTTTACTTTTTATTTTACCTTCCTCTACCTATACATTGCTTTTTTTTTTCTCTTTTTTTTTCCTTTTTTAGAAATTGTTTTTCATATTTTTTTCGAAAGCCGTAATATAAACGGTCATAAGGTAAAACGTCAATCTCCGGAGTAAAGAAGCCATGTAAAACTTGGCGCACTGGTCACAAAGTGGACCTGGCTACTAGATCGAAGCACATAACGAGTTCCTGGTGGTTGGTCCATGTGCTCTTGAAGAACAGGCGGTGTAGCACTCTACCGTCTTGCTTACCCAAGGGGTTCGTCTGGTAGAAAAGGGGAAGGGCGATAGTGCCGGTGGGTTTTGTTTTTAAACCGGTTTAAAACAGTTTCAGCTTATAACCAAAAATGAAAATAAACATGTCCATGGGCATGGCTAGCCCAAACATCAGTAATATCGACTTCGACTCAGGCACACAAGAGGCACTAGTGTTAAAAAATTCGTAGAGAATACAAAAATTATAGATGTAACATACATTTTTGCTGAAAATTTCAATTTTGCCAAAATCCTGGAAATTTGCCAAACTGACCAAAATAAAAAAACATTTGTTTCCCTAAGTTGGCCGTATTTCCACATTGTACTGTGATTCGATGAAAACGGGAAGTGCAGTAGAAAAAACTAAAATTCTGGAACGGGCGGATGGATATTCTACGGTTATAGGCGATGTGGCCAAAGGCAACCTCGGCTAACAACAGCAATATAACTATCACTATTTTTTCTAACTAGAGCTATGTGCATAGATCACATATTCCCCACAGGCCCCCCATCAGTTAAACACGGCCATCAATAGTCAAGGGCTGAAATTTTCTAAGTCCAGCTGGTCCATTTTCCTTGGACGAACCTGGCCCATTTACAATACCGATCTGTGTTTGCTCCCATAGAAGACACATACCAAGTTTCATTAAAATCCTTGCAGGAGTTCTTAAGTTATCGTGTTAACAAGCTCTTGATGACAGACCGACAGACACGCGGTCGATCGCATATATTCCCCCTGTGGGGAATAAAATATGTCGACCCTATGTGTGTTTGACGGGTTTGAAATTTTCATCTGTATACCAAATATGGCAAGAAACGGATTTTCAGGGTGGATGATAGACGGACAGACAAACAAGCAGATGGACAACATCCTGACCTATAGTTCTCCTCCACAGCCCGAAGTCCCGGATGGGGCTAAAAATTGTATATTTTCACACTCACTGTTTCGGGCGCCTAGGAGCATTGACACCCCGATGATCCAGAAAAGAAATCTGTTAATCCTCTTTTTTCGGAAAAGGGCAAAAAATCTCATGTCTGCGTTCACGGGCTGTCGAACGCCTCCCTGGTAGCAATGTCTGTATGTATAGTATGCTGCAAACAAGACAGATATTATTGATTAGATTTACGGCAAACTAGAACTTTGTTATAAACAAGACCAATGATGACTGGCTTCACCACAAAGCGTGTTTTCCCATCAATGTACGATAACAAAATACATTACACCTAGAGGCCTTACCCTAGCACATTGAGGCATACGGTTGTCACATAATCAAAAAGTCTACGGGATATTGCTGGAAGAAAAAACTGGTAAACGAACCGCAGGAACGGAAAAACTGAATTTTAATCCAACTCACGTTGGATACACACTGGAAAAATTGAAATGATATTTGTCGAAACAACGGCGTTGTGATTTCTTTCGATTTCCATGGGTACTGCTCACTCACACAATAACCAAAGGCACTGCATATTTCAAAGATCATCACGAACAGTTTGTTTGTTTGAACGAAGATCAGCGACAATGAAGGCTATATTGGGACGCACTTGGTCATCATGACTGGTATAGAAACAGTACTCAACATTACTCAACACCAGATGGAAACTACTTCTTTTTTCGGATAAACTTACCAGTAGACTGCATTGTAACAAAAAAAAAAAAAACAAAAAAAAAAACACGCGACTCACTCCGAAACCAGGCTTCGTACACATGTCTGGGGTCGAATCGGCGCCTACTTATCCATGACGGCAGATCCCTCACCTTGACGTCCCAAAACTTCGTGTCACCTATAAGTACAAGCAATTTTTATTGTGCAGTTATGCATATCCACAGTACCCCCAAGTAGTAGTGACTCTGATGAGCTCGTGTAAAGTCCGAGGAACAGACCATAAACATTAAGTGCATCCCATGACCTTGGAAATTATATCAAATTAATAAATTCCAAGCAGTCCGATGTACAACTGGAGAGGCCAGCGTACACATAACAGCGTACAGGGATATTTCATACACTTTCCATCGACACCTATTCAGTTTCGTTTTTGCAAACAAAAACAAATGTCTCCCTGACTAAAACCAATAGTTCTTCAATATCCGTTTCCCATTTTCCCTTTTACAGAAATAAAAGAATAATATTTGTTTTCTTCTTCTGAACACATAATCATAGTTCATTATTAAAAATTCAAAGAATACACAAAAGTATACCAGAAATGACCACCATAATATTCCGAAAATTTGCAATATATAACTATATTATATAGGGCTTTGAACCGGTTCAGAAAACTGAACCGCGGTTCGAACCGGTTTTCTAACACAAAAACCGGTTTTTATCGGTTCTTTCATGAGACATGTTATTGGCCAAAAATAAAAGAGTGATTTTATTTGTCACATCAAAAAACGTGAGTATAACTTCCTAACCAGGACTTTTGTTTTACTATGTATACAAATCGATATTTTTTGTAAAAATCAGCAGTTGCAATTGCATTGAGTTTCTGCTTCAATTTCCAGCTAACATAATTCAGTGTTCAACAATTTCAAATTGTCCAATTTCTTTGGCAAAACATAAAGTTCATAAAGTCGCAACTAATTAAGTTCAGAGGGCCACAAGTTCGACATTTTGCGGTCGATCAAACTGAAACTTGACGTTGCACATCTTCAATATATATCCTTTCACTGTGTAAGGTTTCATAGCTTTATGTCAAAGCGTTCATGTCGAAGTGATGCGTACAAAGTCGCCTTATGAAAGTGCAGCACGAAAAAAGTTCAGAGGGCTGCAATTTCAACAATTGGCCGATCAAACTGAAACCTTGACGTTGCACATCTTTTGTTAACATGCCGCGCGAAAGATGGTCTGTAAAATAAAACGGGAAGCAACGAAGCCTAGTTTTGGCTTTGCGTTGTGTTTTGCAGACACAATTGAAGGGGTCCATGCATAAACTTGATAACTGCAGTTATCAGCAGCGGAGAAAAAAATGCCTTTAAAGTTTGAAATTTTAGTAACAAACATAGGTTTTTCCCATCGCATTTTTCTCAAAAATGCCCACTTCTAATCGGTTTTGAGGTGTAAGACTTACATATGTGATAGAACAGAGGCCAAGAAATACCGTGGTGGTAATAGTGCATTTTCCTGATAAGTGGAGTTGTCAAGTTTATGCATGGACCCCTTCAATTGCCAAAAGTAAACGAATATCAATAAACAAAAACGAACACAGCACAACATAAAAAAACCGGAAAAAAACGGTTTTTCATTTTCGAACCGATTAACTGAATCGCGAAAATAAAAAACCGCGGTTTTCAGGTGAACCGGTTTAACCGCACAGCCCTAATATTATATTTTTAACTAGAGCAGTGTGCATAGCCCACATATTCCCCACAGGCCCCCTATAGCTTAAACACGGTGATCAATAGTCAATCAAGAGCTGAAATTTTTCAAGTCTCTATGGTGTATTTTCCTTGGACGAACCTGGCCCATTTACAATACCCATCTGTGTTTGTTCCCATAGAAGCTACATACCAAGTTTCATTAAAATCTTTACACGCTCACTAAATAGTCAATCAAGAGCTGAAATTTTCTAAATCCAGCTGGTCCATTTTCCTTGGACGAACCTGGCCCATGTACAATACCGAACTGTGTTTGCTCCCATAGAAGCTACATACCAAGTTTCATTAAAATCCTTGCAGCAGCTTAAAAGTTATTGTGTTAACAAGCTCTTGATGATAGACCGACACACGGTATCTCCCCCCCCCCTCCACTCCCCATGGGAAATAAAAAGATTCTTCCCAATAGTGTTGGAGATCTAGATCGGCATGGAAAAGTCAAATTTCACAAGTAAGTATTTGTGAAACACAAGCAGGCCCCAACCGCCCCCCCCAAATTCATAGGGGTATAAAGCGATGACGGACAGACGGACACCCCAAACCTATAGGCCCCAATCCGAAGGGTTTGGGCCTAAAAAGGCACATAATTGCAGTCATATTATCTCACGAGCTTTGATCTCAAATGCACTCAGAGCTTCTGCCGTGTCCTGTGCTGTCTTCTTCAATCATAGGATCTGAAGTACAATTTACACCCTTGTCATCTAGCCTGTATGTCGATTGCAATTAAAACATCTTAAGTACGAATTCCTGTTATTTATAAATCACAGGAGTCCACATTGTGTGATGAATTACAATTAAACAGAAAATTGCAATTAATTTCGTCCGAAGTAGACGATATTACCGCAGAGGCCAATCAGTACGCCAAGGCATTTGACTGTCAAAAGCTCATGATGCAATAAACGTGTGTTTAAATTTGACATATTACATTAGCATTTTGATTAGGTTGACAGGGAGGGTTGGTCCGATCGGGGGGGGGGGGGGGGGTTATGCGTACGGGGGGTTGGTTCCGGGGAGTTCTGTCCTAGACCCATTATTTTCTTATCTACGAGTGCAGCAGAATTAACGGTTACAGTGGATCCAAACTGGTGAAATAAACAAGAACATCTTCCGTGGTTGAAAACAAGTTTGTTTTGGCAAGTATCGTACAAGGTATATTTGAGTCGAAAGGGTCGTCAAATTTGCAGATGGCCTAGTCAGTGGAGTCAGAATGTAACAATCAATAAGCCGATTTACTTTTTCGAGTGCACACACTCAGTAGAGGAGACGTGCAGGATTTCAGTGAGGAAAAAGCGTAAAGAACTAAATAAGAAGAACAGAGAATAAAAGTATATTTTTGTACCACGGCGTATCTATAATGTACCTAATTCTATTATTAGAATTTGAGTGAAGTTACTCATGGCATTATCATAACGTGCTTCTAACACAAAAATATCGTTATATCTATTCCAATGTAATTTTGATGTATTTCTCCATTGAATTCTGTATTTCCAAGTTTCTCTGATTTTATGTTTATTCCCCAAAACCTGGAGTCTCGTAAGAGGTGAAGAGATAGAATTAGTTAGAGCAGATCATAACTGGTGATAATGGTAACTTAATAAGTCAGATGCATATTTGCTAAGCCATTCGACTCAGATATTCCTTATTTTGCAATCTGACACATAAAAATTGTTTCCAGCCACGAAAGATGATCTACTGTAACCATTCACCCCAACCCCGGAGAACACTGTGAATCTTTTTATTTTCACCACTTTCGTACAAGGACAAAAACATAAAATTGAACAAGAGTGGTATTCTGCTCTGTCCTTATATTTAAGGACGTCCTTATTCTTGAGATTAGATGGTTCATCCTTAATTTTTACCCTTATTTTTAAAAGACTTTGTTAAGTTTGAGGATAGAGCAGAATAGCTTTTTAATCCTTATTTTTTAAAAATAAGGACATCCTTGAAAATAAGGACAAAGCAAAACACCACTCAAGCACATCGTAATTGGCAAAACTGAAAATGTGTTCTTTTAATGTGAAAACAGCGTTTGCGCCGGTTACTCGTATTCCAGGTTTATTTACAAACCAGGAGCCACTTAGTTCACCATGACATTCTTATTAGTCACGACAATCTTCTGCAGCTAATAGACCAGTTTGTAATTGAACCCATTACGACGTTCTGTTCGATTTGAATGTTCTTTGCCTCGTACTCTGTGGGCTTGGTTTTGTTTTTTTTTTTTTGTTTTTTTTGTTTTTTTATTGGGCGATAATATAAGATGTACGTTCCGACTTGAGCCAGTGACCTGGGCCAGCCAACAGTTTCCGTATACATATTAAATGACACGAATGAACAATTAGCAATTAGTTACGTAATAGGCCAAACCTTTTCTGATGATAAGAGTAAATAAATTTTAGTAGCAAACATACGCGGTCCGTAATAAACTGAAGGGTTGTAAGGTCCGTGAATCTTCGCATTATAACCCTCGGGATATTCTAAAAATGTGCGACTAAAATATCCCCCTCTAACTATGTCGGTAATAGGGGTCCTTCCTTTTACGAACTCCTGTCTAGCTAATAATTCCCCATCAGTAAGCGCCTTCACCTCCATGTTTTCTGGCCTTGAGGGGTCGTACTCTCCCACTGCTCCCACTCTCCTATCAGAACTGCCAGCATTGTTGTTATAAAACAGCTGACCTCTGAAAAATTTACCTGTTTTGCGTTGCTAACCAATAGTTAACCTTTACAGCTGTGCGGTCTGTTGTGTATAGAAAATTTTTACTATGAAAACCTACTGGGATTTCACAAAAATAGTACTCACAAAGAGAGGAACTAATACTCATCCCCTCTGTGTGCACACAACAGATAGATTCATTCAGGGGTCAGCTATGTTATAACTGGCCATTGTTGTCTAACAGCTAACCTCTACAACGGTCTATGCATAACACCTTTTTATTCAACGGACCCACTGGGGATTCAGCGATAGTAGTACTCATAAAACGAGGCACTACCTGTTAATATGTTGATCCGCTCTATATTAATACATAACAGATAGATGTGCTGGGCAACAACGAGCTTCGGTAAAGTTCGGTTGAAGTTGTTGCCTAACAGCAGTAGGTGTATAACAAGACTTTTGGCCCTCCTATTGTTAGACGTAACCATTTTTAGCCGGTTTACTTTCAGACATAACCCCTCTAATGATGGACTCCCCCCTTGGTGATCGATCGACCTCCGCCAGGCGTGAATTTTAGATTTCAGTATATTTTTTCGTTTGAGACCATTGTCAGCATTTTTCCTTTTTTGTCCCACTGCTCTAGGTCCGAATTTCAGTTTTTGGTAAATTTATTCGTTTCAGAATATTCTGAATATTTTTCTCTTTTTTTAAATCTTCTAGGCGTGAATTTCTGTACATTTTTTATTTTTGTTATCCCCTCTGGCCTGAATTTCAGATTTTAATATATTTTTATTTGTTTCAGACCATTTTGAATATTTCTCTTTTTTACCTCCCCCACGCGTGAATTTCAGATTTTGGTATATTTTTTCGTTTCGGAACACTCTGAGCATTTTTCATTTTGGGATACCCCCTCCTTTATTCTGGGTGGAAAATCAGATTTTTGCATATTTTTACGTTTCAGAGCATTTTTGGATCCCCCCACCTCAAGACTATATGGCATATATGACAGACATTATAGCTTCAACAGAGCATAATTTCAACCATATTTTACCATAGTGTTCAGCAGAACAAGAAAAAATTGGAAGAACATCAAGTCAGCTATAAAAACTTTTAAAATGTTTTTAAATACTTGGTCATTTGAACATGGAAGGCATAGCGACAATGTTTTTGTCTAGCCAATTTGATCTTACGTGAGTTGTTTCAAGGTCAAAAAGGAAGAAAATAATGGAAGAGGTGGCAGAAAGTTTCAAAGAAGCCATATTTGAACATGCTTTGAAAAATTCAAGTGATACGGTCATTATATTACAGGAAGAGAAAAGGGAAACATGGCAGCAAAGAAACAAAGCAAGTCTCATGCAGTGCAGGTCGTTAGAAGTAGAAGAATAAGTCTTGAGAAACATGCACAATAGGAAATTTTTGAACCTAAAGATTTACTTGTTGCAAGAAATGCACCAAACAACATGGGGAAGGTTTACTACTTGGTGGATATAAGGTTGTTCCTTCAAACATGTCTCCAACAAAACTCAAAAAGTATGGACATACATTTAACTCGAGTGAATCTTTATATCAATATGAGAAAGCAGTTTTTCATAACCGTCAAGATATTGTTTAGCTAGTGTTCCATGTAGAAATGGATATGAAGCGAAAAGCATAGCTAAAGTAATAAAGCCATGTTTCTTATGGCACATAATGAAGATAAGCAAAAATGCGTGACTTTTTGTATGTAAAATTACATCAGTTTGTGTTATTTCGTAAAAAGTTAGGGGAATACAAAGATAAGACCTTAGTTGATGAAACTTATGACAAACGGTGGGGAGGTGCTGTCAAACAATTATCATCCCCATCATATTTTTCTGGAAAGAATGCAATTAGAAAGCTGTTAAAAAGCTGATGTTTAATCGGAGGGATGGATACATTAAAGTATACATTTTAAGAACGCAAGAACGAATCAAACTTGAAGAACAATCTAATGTTTGAAGAGCATTAAAGTTGATATGTATATTGAGGTTATAGTGCACAATATGATTTTTTAACTGTTTTCTCTGAATTGTAAATATATTAGTTAAATAATTCATATTTACATGTCAATAAAAGTTTTATTATATGAATGATTGGTTTCATTACGAGTTAATATGGCAACGTGGAAAGACTACTTAATCAATACTTACCTTTAAACCTAGAATCCCTGGAGCTTTTGCACGACCTAATAAGTTATACACAATACTGAAATAAAACAAGCACCCTGTGAATATTCCAAAGCGAAAAAGTGCAAAGTGAAAAAGTTTACTTCAACCAGTGAAATAAAAATTTAAAAGACAACGCATCATTACTAGTGGTATTGATGATATGTGGGATGTGGACTTGGTAGATTTGACCAACATTGCAGAACATAATGAAGGCGATCAGTTTGTACTGATCGCCATAGATGTCTTTTCCAAACAATTGTGGATACAACCTATTCCAAACAAAACTTACACGAGTGCCATTTAAGCCTTAAAACAGATTATTCAGGGAACAACAAGGATAGCTATAACACTGAGGTCAGATAATGGAACAGAAATTAAGAACAGATGTCTAAAGTGATTTCTAAAAAAGAAAGCATTCATGCGTATACTACCAAGAATGAGAAGAAAACCAACTTTGCTGAAAGAGTCATACGCACTCTAAAAGGAAGGATGTATCGCTGTTTCCTACGTTGCAGAACGTATCGGTATACACATATTTTACAAGATTTAGTCTACAATTATAATCATAGACCTCATGGATTATTACTAAATGCATTATCACCGGTAGACATTACCAAGAAGATTAAATCCAAAGTGTAGAAACATATGTATATTGATAAATTGCCAAAACACTTCAAGTTTATCACTGGTCAGCATGTTCGTATTTCACACATGAAGGACGTATTTCAAAGGGATTACCATATAAAATGTATACAAGGAGTTTTCATTGTCACACATCATTGTAAGAAGCAAGGAATACGCTTCTATCGTGTCAAAGACTTCTTAGACGAAGATACTGATGGTTATTTCTATGACGAAGAATTACAAGCTGTTACAAAAGACGTTCAATCCGGGTACAAAATCGAAAATTGAAGACACTAAAAAGACGGGGTGTGAAAGAATTATTTGTCAAGTGGTTAGGTTGACCAAAGAAATGTACTTTTGGGGTAAAGAAATCTGATATTCAAGCGTTATAAAGCATCCGTTTACATGCCTAGTTTCTGGACCAACAGAGAGTGGAAAAAGTCTCTTGTAAAAGCGGGCATCGAACAAAAGTCATTATTTCCTTAACATATTTTATGACTCTGTGCTGCGGATCAACCTTTGTACAAAGATATAAAAGGAGTGACATTTCATCAAGGCATTCCAGAGAATATTGAAAAACGTTTCAATCCAAAACAGAATAACTTACTCATTATTGATTATCTCATAACCAAATGTGACAGAGATGAACGCATTACCAGACTGTTCAGTGTTTGAAACAGCCAAAAAAAACTAAGCATTATTTTCATCGTGTACAATCTGTTTCAGCAAGGTAAAGGAATGCGTAATATTAATTAAACTACACATTACATTATTCTCGTTAAAATCCAAGAGATAGGTAACAGATCAGTACATTGGCTCAATAAATGTATCCAGGGAAATTTCAGTTTCTCATTGAGGTATATCGAGATGTTGCAAGGCTACAAGCAAACCTCATGCTTATCTATTTATTGATTTGAAACCAAAAAAAAAAAAACAGGAGATAAGTTACGTAGTCGCACAGGAATTCTGCCAAGTGATACATATTACGTTTATGTGAATAAAATAGTGTATGAAAACGAATTATAACAGTTTGGTATTGAAAGCCAAGATGTCTAAGCGAATTCAAGCGAATCAACCATTTCTTCATTTATTAGCACACAACAGTGCTAAACAACGTAAATCTTTATTGAAGCAAGCCACAAAAGATGAATTGGCCAGTTTGTTTGAAATATGTTTAAATATATTGCATGGGCACTTAGCATTGAAGCCACATATGTACCAAAAATTAAAGCGTGAATAACAAGCTATTTGACAACTTGCTGATATGAAAATTTCCCTCAAGCGTAAAAAGAAGTTGATTAATCAGAAAGGTGGATTTATTGAAACAATTGCAGGAATTGCACATCCATTATTAGCCCAATTGTTATTAAAGGAATGAAGCATGCATTGAAAATGGTCCTTATTTCTGAATCAGAATATAGAAAATTATTATCAAGTCAATCTTCAAATGATGGTATTAAAGCTAAAGTGAATAAACTTTAAAAAAAGAAAGGAGACCGTGAAACACACATGCCACAACTTCTTGGTCGTCATTTACATATAATTCAATCATAAAAGTCTGCTGCAACATCTGCTGCGGAAAGTCAGAAAAGTCAACAGTTAACATTTCTAAATAATTTTCAACCTGTACATCACGTTCAAGTAAAAAAAAACCTTTAGCAGAAATTGAGAAGTATGGTACAAGATGGAGATAAGAATAAACTTGCGTTGAAAACTGTAGATGTACTTGAAAATTGTCGATTTACCGGAAGAAGAATTGATTGCCACAAGAAGAAAAGAATAACAAGTGCCACCACAAAGTTGGAAGCAGCTTATTAGGAAACCTGTACATGTTAAGATTTGTTGCGTGATCAGGGAATACGAAACAAAGAGCTTGTTTAATCATAACATATTTTATTGCGAACGCGGCGACGCATCTCGGTGATCTTGCAAATGCAAATGCCGTAAAGCCGTAATACCGTAAAGCCGTAATGCCGAAATGCCGAAATGCCGAAATGCCGGTTTGCTAAGAAAAAAAAGGAAAAGGAAACAAAACTTTAACGACTGATCTAAACAGTAAACGTAACTCTTAAATCAATTTTACCTTGTTATATCTTGAATTTAGTCATAATAATTTCACAAATAAATAAATTACTTAATTCACAATCACAAGAAACTTGAATCTCACCAATTTTGTCGGAACTTTCCTAAATATGATCACGCACTTGATCCGAAACTTGAAACTTGAAACTTTTGTTAAAAGGCGGGAAGAAACTGTTTATATACTACAGACATCACGTGACTTGTACAGTGTCATGAGATAAATACTTAAACATTCTGGCACTGATTAATCAATACGCGGCACTTTTCAGTGAACCGATGTCAATTAATTAAAAGTCACAAATTATTTAAATGACTGCGTAACAGCGGCCCTAATGAAATAACTTAGAGGTATTTTATCATTATAATTTAAAGCAGTTATTTACATTTGATTATGTCATCTGATGCAACCGTACTGCGACAACAGCAGCTGATAGTTCTAGTCGCGGTATAGTGACAGACTTGATAGGTGCTAGTCGCGACTTGCCTGCAACGAGTGAACACTTAATATGTCCTGAAGTATCGTAAATACGCAGATATGACGCAACACCGTAGGCGACTTCTGACGCATCCGCGAAGTGATGTAACTCGCATTTGAAGTCATTCATCAAGCCATCTGGTTTATAGCATCGGTCAACACTGTAGTTACTCAGACTTGACAACGTGTCTTGCCATTCGCGAAAACGTGTACTTGCGTCATCTGCAATTGATTCATCCCAGGCGTACCCATCCTTGCAGAGGCCTTGTAACAGCATCTTGGGTATTAAAGTTACCGGTGCGGCAAGGCCTAGGGGATCGTACAGGGAACTGACCACAGATAAAATTCCGCGACGCGTCATAGGCTTCTGTACACTCTTCACGTTATATGTTAACGTATCATCTTCTACGTTCCAACGTAAACCCAGTGCTCTTTCGTATGGCAATGCATCATCAATGTCAATGCTTGCTACAGATGGGGCCCTTTCGGATACTGGGATTGACAACAAAACTTCCCTGTTGTTTGAGAATAATTTGGTCAAATGGAACCCACCTCTCTGAAGCAGTTCTTGCAGTTGTGCTGTTAGCCTGATTGCTTGAGGTACAGTTGGTATTGATTTTAAGCAGTCATCGACGTAAAAGTTTCGCAGCACTGTTTTCACCGTTTCTGCATCAAACTCACACTGGTTGTCAGTGGCCGTCTTGCGCATAGCAAACGCAGTAGCACTAGGAGATGACGTTGCGCCGAAGATATGAACTATCATCGCGTAAACTTCTGGTGGTAGTTTGATGTCGCCGTCTTGCCACCACAAGAAACGGAGGTAGTCACGGTCCCTCTCCAAAACTTGTACCTGATGGAACATAGCTTCTATGTCACCAACAATTGCGATAGGCTCTTGTCGAAAGCGAAGTAGCACTCCAATCAAAGGATTGACAAGATCTGGGCCTTGCAGCAGGCAATCATTTAATGAAGTGCCCCTGTACTTAGCCGCGCAATCAAATACTATGCGAATTTTATTCGGTTTATTCGGATTGATGACTGGGTGATGAGGTAAGTACCAGCAATTCACATCCTTAGCGTGTTCCTCTAGAGTACCAACCTTTTGCGCATAACCTTTCGTCACGTAATCACCCAACGCACTTGAGTACGCTTCGTGAAGCGATTCTTTCTTGGAAAACTTCCGTTCTAGGTAATTCAATCTGGTGACAGCAAGCGGTAAGTTGCTTTCTAACTTCGGGACACCAGTTCTCCACGGCAGAGAAAGCATGTACCGTTCCCCAGTGTGCTCAATACTTTCGTCAAAGATACTCAGAGCTTGTTTGTCAGCAAGAGACATTCCGCTTTTAGCGCTGTATATTGATTCGTCAAAGTCAGTTTTCCACATTCGTTCCACTTGACTTTGTAAATCACCTTGCTGAAAGTTCACGCGAGCGTTTGTGTTTGAGACGGTTCTATCCAGCGGCCCTAGTAGGGACCATCCGAGGACTGACTTCACTGCGTAGGGTTCTTTGACACTTCCTCGACGTTCGTCTTCTTTCCAAAAGGCTTCCGGGACGTTAGCTCCGATGAGCAAATCGACTTGTGAGGAATTTACGCATGGAAACTTAAGCCCGGATAAATGTGGCCATTGTGAAACAGCTACGTCATCAGCCTTAGCACGCATTGATATAGGCAAGTTTTCGACTGAAAAGACTCTGTCAATATCTATAGCGCCTGTTTGGTCAAGCGATGCTACAGTTAGTGATACTTCAGTACACGGTTTGGACACATTCGCTGAAGTCACGGTACTTAAATTCAATTTTGCTGTTTTGCCGCGAAGCCTTAGGCGTTTTAGCAAGCTCTCAGTACATAAGGTTGTGTCTGACCCTTCGTCAAGTAACGCGTACGTCTCTACGTCAACTACGTTTCCACGAATAATGACAGGAACAATGCGAAAACGAACTTGTGGGGTGCGGGTCGCGACGCAGTTAACCGATGACGAATCAGTCGGGGTACTTTCACGATGTTGTTCATTTCTTTTTTCTTCTAAACGTCTGCGATAGTTTGTGTCGTGAACTAGCTCGTGGTGTTTTGACTTACAATGAGAGCACTGCGAGTCCTTTCTGCACTCTTTAGCAACGTGGCCTGGACGTAAACAGTTAAAGCACAAACGTTTGTCTTTAATTACCTTCACTCTGTCGCATACGTCTTCTGCAGAAATGCAGCACACTTGGCAATGAAATGCTGCCCTCGGCACTGTGTACAATCAGGAAGCTTTTGTTTCGTACCTTGACTCTTGGCTTGCGTCGTCATTACCGTTGATACTGTCTTGCTTGTATTGTGCTTTGGTTTCTTAACTGTGATTTCTTCTCTCCGCAACATCTCGCCGTATGTTGACATTGCGACACCTGCACGCTGCTTTACAAAAACACGCAAATCATTAAACGTTGGGTCACGCAGATGCGAGAAGCTGTAAACGAACTCAGCCCATTTAATTCTAATGTAGTTGGGCAAACGCAGGACTACTGCCTTCAGTGTAGGCGTGCAGTTCAAATCGCTTTCGTACCCTAGGGACTGTAACGTGAGGGCACACCTTTCCATTTCGTCGCTCAGCGCGATAAGACCACGAGAATCATTTCCTTTGACGATGTGGCCTTTCATAAGGGAATCTATACATGAACGAGCGATTTCATTTCTGCGACCGTAGCGTTCATTGAGAAGCTCTAGCGCACGTGTATAGCCTTGGTCGCCTAAAAGAACACAGTTCTTTATGAGGTGTTTGGCTTCTCCTGTGCAGTAACTGATCAAGTAGTTCAGTAAAACCGATGGTTCATAGACCTTTGATTCCACATTTATCTTAAAGTTAGTGATGAATTCGACGTAGTTCTTTGGATCAGAATCAAATGTCAATATTTCAGTTTTGGGTAATGTAGCAGCAACAGTCAAGGCAGCTAATTGTTGGATGTTTTCAGCAGGTAGGGGCTGATTCGGTGGCGACTGAAATGCGGTGGCGAATGCTGGATGACAACTTTGACGTGGTCGATGCGAGAACGGGGAGGCTGTTTCAGCCTTCAGTGCTGATGCGTGCTGTTCTACGTCTTTTATAGGACTGGGCACACCACTAAGCCTGTTATAAGCTGGACTGTACTTTACACTAGCGTCAATCGGAGGAAGCGTGTCACGTGGTCTGACATCAAATGGCTTCGACCGCGCCAGATCTTTAACACTATCGGGAGGTACACTGTCCAGAGGAGGAAAATGTTCAGGTGGTTTGACATCAAACGGCTTTGAGGTCACTGAATCTTTTGTACAAACTGGGGGTACATTGTCAAGAGGAGGTAGACTTTCCCGTGGTCTGATATCAAATGACTTGGACGTCGTGGAAACTTGAGCGCGGTCTAAATTAAATTCAGTACTCACAGTTGCTGGTTAAAATGGCATGGCGAATGAAGACAAAGGCTCAGATGGCATCGCAGTGGCACCTTCTACTGACGTTATACTCACAGGCTGTGCCCCAGAGATAGCAGCTTCGGCTTCTACAAGCACCTTTTCTTCGGCATCTGCGGCCTCGATATCTGACTGAACGTCAAGCTGTTGCTTGCGCTGCTCCGTCTCAAGCTGCAGCCTCTCCAAATGGGCCCGTTCCTTGGCGTGTTTCTGCTTTACGAGGAGAGCCGCCTTCCGCGCTCGTGTCATAGCAATAGCAGACGACACTGAGGTACCTGAGCCTCCAGACATTACGGACACGCTATCGACGTTGGCCTCGTCATTCATGGCAGCCGTATTAGAGAAACTGAGGAGGGCGAAATGAGCAAAAACTTGCCGAAACTTTGCCAAGAATTGCAAACTGTTGCGTGATCAGGGAATACGAAACAAAGAGCTTGTTTAATCATAACATATTTTATTGCGAACGCGGCGACGCATCTCGGTGATCTTGTAAATGCCAATGCCGTAAAGCCGTAATACCGTAAAGCCGTAATGTCGAAATGCCGAAATGCCGGTTTGCTAAGAAAAAAAAAGGAAAAGGAAACAAAACTTTAACGACTGATCTAAACAGTAAACGTAACTCTTAAATCAATTTTACCTTGTTATATCTTGAATTTAGTCATAATAATTTCACAAATAAATAAATTACTTAATTCACAATCACAAGAAACTTGAATCTCACCAATTTTGTCGGAACTTTCCTAAATATGATCACGCACTTGATCCGAAACTTGAAACTTGAAACTTTTGTTAAAAGGCGGGAAGAAACTGTTTATATACTACAGACATCACGTGACTTGTACAGTGTCATGAGATAAATACTTAAACATTCTGGCACTGATTAATCAATACGCGGCACTTTTCAGTGAACCGATGTCAATTAATTAAAAGTCACAAATTATTTAAATGACTGCGTAACAAGATTCCAAAATCTGTTTTTTTTTTTGCAAAAAAAACAACTCGTGACGATAATACTAAAGAAATGAAACAGCGTCAACAAAGACAGTTTCCAGAAGGATGGGGACATTTTTAACATGGCTTAAAGAGTTATGTTACTGTTGTCAAGAAAATGAAAGTACAATTCATATTCCTGTGGGGGTTGAGTGTGTAAGTGCTTGTTGTTAAGGAGAAGTAATACGCAGCAATAATGTGAACCTTGCACGCAGCGTACACAGCCTGCACAATGCATGTCGTGTGAGTGGCACGCGCCATGCACAAAGTAATGTATATACGCACCCAATCCATCGGCGCACATATACGATTTAGTTATCATGGAGTCAACAAGTTTTATCTTACTTTGCCTAGTTATGCTGGCATGAACTAATATCCTACTAATAAAATCTCTAATTATCAAATTCGTTCGCTTCTTACATTATATTTGAAAGGAAAATATCAAGTGGTCTTAGCTGAAATACAATAGCCACACACATGGACGACAATGGGACAAGGAATGAACTATTCTATTCATTATCGGTCAGCATTAAATGGTAGGTTTTATGAAGTTTTCATTCCATATGGTTATTATAGATCCATACCTGAGATATGTAGTGCAATAAATGAAGCATTAGAAAGAGATATTACTGCAAACTCTATTCGATTAAAGTATGATAAAATTGGACAAAGAGTTTTTCTTACTTTAAAACATGATTATGATATTGTCTTTTCTACTGGATTAGCTGAGATTCTGAGATTTAAACCACATCAGTGGCATAAACAATCTGGTCCTGTTGAACATCAAGCAGATGGAAAAACTTGATTTTATGCACTTTATGTGTACTGCAGTATTTGGGAGCCACAAGTAGTTGGAGGTTATTGTGTTCCTTTAATACGTTCTGTTCCAATTCAAGGTCAGAATGGTGATATTATTATGAGTGTTAACACATCAAAAGTTGACATGATAGAACTCAATAATAAGGATGACACAAGTATCATGTGGCACTTCAAACTGTGAAGGTCATCTGTAAACTTCATTTTCAACAAAAAGCATTATGAAAGCATATAGACAGGATCCATCTGCATACCGCAACCATTTCTTTCATCAAGTGGGTTGGAATCTACCAGGATTTAAAGGTGCGCGCATACAATATAGAGATGATATTGATTCGTTTTTGGGAGCATTGGCATCGTAATGTTATTTCACTCATTAAGGCAGGACTAAAATTGTTGCACCATATCTTAAGAAGACTGTAAAGAATGTGGTTAAGGACGTGACTGGTCGTGTAGCTTAAGAACTTGTTGGTGCTATTGATAAACGAAATACACCAAAGAAAGTTGTTAGAAGGCGAATGAAAGTGAAAGGAGCAGCATCAAGAAATAGAAAAAAATAATGTCAACCATCTATGATCTTTCTTGTAAATGTAGTTATTTTCCATTTGTATAGAATAAATTCCATGTCATTCTTTGTTTTGTTTGACATATTAATTGATTTTTGGCCAATTTTGTGATACGTGCGGTTAATCGTTGTTTTGACAATTCTTTGGGTGCCTTGACGAAATCTCGCGATTTTAAAGGGCTACGGTTGACTGATTTTCCCCTTTTTGCGTTCAGCTACTATAAAAGAAAAAATACCGCTTTTTTCGTTAGTGAAAGTCCAGCCTCGGTTGCTGGTGGGCCGAATTCAGGGTTGATTTTGGATTTGAATTTAAGCTCTTTCACAGGGCACAATGTGTAAGAAATTACTTATATAAATTTGTCTTTGTCTTAATAATAACATGATATAAAACTAAAATTTTATTCAAAGAATGAATTGCAAGGGATAACTGAAAATATGCCTGGTTGTGTATTTTACACACCATTTTCATGTATTTGTAATGCGGTACTTTAGCTATCGGCTCTACTTAAGCAGAATGTTATATATATCGATTGAAAAAACGATCTATTGGTCTTTATTTTATTTTCTTATTTTAGTTTCACGGAATCAAAGAGGGAAATAAAGATGTGATTAAAGAAATTCTTTCCGATAAACCCCCTGTGGGTTTAGTTAATAAACCCGTGATATCTGCCGCCATAGTGAAACCAAGTACCAATCTACCGCAGTTTTACAGTCACTGATGTGTTGTCCTTATGATGGTCAGACGTCTTCCGGATGTCTTTGAGACACGACATATTTGGCGTGAAGGGCTCAGCCAAATTCGCTCTCATCGTGCAGTTTAGCTCTGCTATCCTGCTGCCACGTGTTTTCAATGATGTTCAGCAAATTTAACCTATTTCAAGCAGATTAGCTTTGCCTTTCTGCAAGCATGCCACAGGAAAGCAACGCTTTAAATTTTACTCTGTGACGTTCAGACTGCCAGTCAAGAACAAACTGCTTTCTCTACAATAGTCGTTCTGGTATAGCAGCCCAGTTCAACATCAACGATTCTCGGGCGTCTCTTCAACGAAGCACTACACAAACAGCTGTGTTTTTAATGATTCAGTTTCTTTTAACAGAAGTCATAGCATGTACATCAAGATGTGTGTCGGCGTGTTTATCAAAATGTGTGTCACCGTGTTTATTAACATGTGTGTCGGCGCGTGAATCAAGATTTGTGTCGGCGTGTATACCAAAATGTGTGTCGTCGTGTATATCAAGATATCAGCAATGCGCTCTCTACCACGAGACTTCAAAACAGCTGTTTTTGCAGATTTCAACAGGTGACATTTGACTATGTTGATTGTGTTTCGCGCAATGGAACTTCAGTACAGAACTCTACTCCTGAAATAAGATACTGTGTTTGACCTGTCATCCAACCAAGAGACACTTATTTTGACTGAACATTTATTTTGGTTTATTTTATTCCAAGGTTATTAAATATGTAGAGCCAAGCTAAATAAAACGAGTATTTGGGGTTCATTTGGTTTAGTAATTGGGTTTGTGTGATATAGAATTTCGGGTATTGATTTTATACATTATGTAACGGATGTTCTGAAGGCTAGACTTTAACTCAATGTATAGTGTACAGCACATCTAGCACATGAAATCGTTTTCTTATTAATACCTGAAAGCATCGAAACCACTGAAACCAAGAACAGGGTTTCTATCCCAGAGTGTGAAGAAATGGTTAATAACCCAATGAGTGATGGTTCGGTTTCAGGACGTGTAAGTACACGAAAGAAAAAGTTGACAGATAAAGGTGTAGAGTACGAAATTGGTATTGCAAACTAACACTTTAAATCTCAATTTAGCAAACTTGCTAAACTAATCATGTCAATTGATATTTTTCTTGGTGCAGATGAACTATCTGAAGTCGATTTAAAATGATTTAAGCGAATCATTTAAGGTTGTAGATAATGCTTATCAAAGGAAAGAAACTATTGAAGGCCACAAGCCAGAAGATGAAACGAGATCAAAATATGAATACATGCAAATGGAAGCCTTAAGTTTAAACAAAAGGTTTAGTGAAAAAATAGCTCAGTTTGTGTTAGAGCGTAAGTCTTCCACCTCAAATGTGTCTAATGATTCTAAGCGATCTAGGGATCTAGAAGCTACAGCAGCCTCACTCAAAGCCAAAATAAAATTCATGGACCTTGAAAGGCAAAAACAGCTTGAGGTCGAGGAAAAGATTCGAACGGTTACAGGTGAGTAAACAGACTGAAATGCTAAATGCACAAGCGAAGGCGCTGAAAATCGAAGAAGACTTAGAATCTGTGTGTGGTGAATTCAAAGAACCTCTCAAAATCTGCCACCCCGAGAAGGAACGATGTGCGTTGTGTTCAGAAGAATTTATTACAGACTCTATGTGAGCAGACAGCAGCGAGCAGGTTGCCAATATCCGAATCAGGTGTTTATGATGGCGATTTTTTCAAATTTACAGCTTGGAGCAGGCATTTACAAGTTGAAGATATATTTTGCCGACAGATAAGATTCATTATCTCAAGAAGTTTTTGTCTGCTCTGCTCTAGAATGCGTAGAAGGGTACTTTTTGATACCAAGTGATGATGCTTACAACCAAGCAATGGCTCTGTTAAGCAACGTGTTGGTAATCCATCCCTTTTGCATAGGTACAGGCTTCAAAGAGAAAATAGAGACTTGGCCAAAGATCTCAAAGACACATTCACTTGCGTTGCGTAGATTTTCAGATTTCTTACGACAGGTTTTAGCAGCCATGTCCGTAGCAAAAAAGCTGAAGAGCCAGGACGATGAATTGCAATCGCAACGTCTACTGACCAAGTTACCAGGGTGGCTCGTGACCAGATGGTATTGGGACCATGACTTTGGTAGGGACTTGCACCTGCTGTAGAGCGCAGCCCAAAAATATCTTGCCGGGCTCTCGACGTAGCCGAACATATATATAGTGATATAGATGTCGTGAACTGTGGTATGTAAGTCATTACTGTGTTAAAACCTTAGTGCTGTTGTTAATTCATGAATAACGTAGATAATTGTAAATTCATGATAAAGCAAATTTTTTTAGTTGTGAAGTTAATCTCATTAATTTAGGGAGCCATGTAAAGAATGAATTCCATATCATTCTTTGTTTTGTTTGACACATTAACTGATTTTTGACCAATTTTGTGATACGTGCGGTTAATCGTTGTTTGACAATATTTTGGGTACCTTGGCAAAATCTCGCAATTTTAAAGGGCTACGGTTGACTGATTTTCCCCTTTGCGCTTTTAGCTGCTATAAAAGAAAAAAATACCGCTTTTTTCGTTAGTGAAAGTCCAGCCTCGTTTGCTGGTGGGCCGAATTCAGGGTTGATTTTGGATTTGAATTTAAACTCTTTCACAGAACACAATGGGTAAGAAATTACTTATATAAATTTGTCTTTGTCTTAATAATAATATGATATAAAATTAAATTTTATTCAAAGAACGAATTAGAAGGGATAACTGAAAATATGCCTGGTTGTGTATTTTACACACCATTTTCATGTATTTGTAACGCGGTACTTTAGCTATCGGCTCTACTTAAGCAGAATGTTATATGTATCGATTAAAAACACGATTCTAATATTGTTCTATATTTTATTTTTTATTGTAGTTTCACGAAATCAAAGAGGGAAATAAAGATGTGATTAAAGAAACCCTGTGGTTTTAGTTAATAAACCCGTGATATATGCCGGCATACCATTGTAATAGTTGCACATACCACCAGCACAAACTGCTGTAGAACTCAGTTATAATGTAGACTTTCAACCACTCACTGCCATTAGAGATTGCGCCCCAATAGATTTTTTTATTCCTGCATTTACAGAAGAATATTTAGATTTAGAGAATAGTACACTTCAAGAAGTCGTATGTAGCATTGTAAAGCGTGATGGGACAGTTTGTGGTGTAGATGATAGCGTAACAGCCATCAATGATTTGTTTAATGGTTTATGGTCCAATATTGAATTATTTCTAAATGATCGATTGACTTCACATAATAACAATTCCCATGCTTATACTAGCATCATTTCATATCTAATTCATGATTTGGAAGAAAGTCTCAGTTCTGAGCGCTCCATTCGTCTCATCTATAAGGATACTGCTGATCTATGGATTCTCGTGCGGTGAAAAGAGCCAATCGTGAAAAGTTTATAACAGGCTTTCATGTAAATTCTCAGGGTGGCGCAGCAGAAGCAGGAAATAATGATTTACATAATCGTTATTCGCATATGCTTTTAAGACAAGATTTTTTGCTTACGGGTGCTTTTAGAGTAGATTTCGTTATCTGCCCAATGGCATGAGCATGAAATTGCGTTTGCATAGGCAAAAGATGAATATTTATTAATGGGTGCAAATGTTACCTTTAAGTAGAAGTGAGAGATTTGTTTTTAATAATTCACAAAGTGAGGGTTAGTCCAGGTATTCAATTAGGATATACAGATCCATTGTGAAAGTTAACAGCTTTTTGGGTCAATTACCAAAACGTATTGTAATTGTAATGGTTCATAATGAAGCCTTTGCTGGAACATTGACTAGAAATCCATACAATTTTGAACAGTTTCATCTGAGCTACATGCAACTTTACACTGATCGTGACCCAGTCCTCTCCAAACCTCTCAAGCTTATCATTAATTACGCTTGGCGCTATTGAAACTCTTTACAAATTTGTTGAGAAAAGCTCCATCATAAAACGGAAAGACTGACCAAGAGGTTATGCTTGAATTTCTTTCGACCTAACACCTGACGATGATGGTAATGACTATTATGCCCTTATCAAGCATGAGAACCTGAGAATTAGAGATGAATTTTGACAATGCGTTGCAAAATGCAATCAATTTTACATTCTATGCTGAATTTGACAACATCGTTGAAATAAGCGGAACTCGCAGTATTCAGGTTGATTTTCAATCATTAACACGAAGCAGATAGATCCCATATTGACGCAAGATATCTTGACAAAAAACTTATTTCACGAAGTATATCCTATGGATCAACTGCCAGCATTACAGTAAGCGGCCTATGTCATCAACAAGGCAACCATGATGAACCTGGTGAACCTTGGGTTGCCGTGTACTTTAACAAAGTTGTGGAATATATACTAGCGCAATTTAAAAACGGCATAAATGTTTTTAAGTATTCAGTTCAACAAAATCAATGTGTTGCCAGTGAATAACAAATATAATGTCCCTTTCTCACACTTGTGTTTGCAGGAATTAGCAATACAGATTCCACTTAAGTCCACACCCTGCAGTCTAGCACCTTTTTCAAAATGGTCACGTGGTTTTGATTCCTTTCAAGCATGTGGACATTCAGGCAAAGTAAAGGCAAACCAAAGTGGTGTCAACAAGATTCGAACGAAAGAGATGTTGAACTGCCAGAAGACGAGAGATGGCAGACAATTGGTGTGCTTCACACCGGCAGGTCACTACGGGCTGTCGCCAGAACGTTCATGGTGGTGGCATCAACAATTTGTCGTCTCCATCACCATCACCAAGACACGGACTCCACAAGGGACCATCCACGACCGAGCCAACCAAGGGTGACAACACCAGAGCATGAGAGAACGATTCGAACTATGCACCTCCGCCATCAATTCCGTTCTGCTAGTTGCACCAGGAAGGCGTTACAACCACATTAGTCGACAAACTGTGCTTAATCGACTGCGCGAGCGTGGAATAAGGCCCCGACGAGCCTATGTCTGACCAGTGCTAAACTAACGGCGACAACGTTTTAGAAGAGACTGGGAAAACAACCATTCGAGATGTCGGTGGCCACTGGCTTCGTAGCGCCGAGTGGTGTTCAGCTACTAGTCGCGGTTTCTGCTGTATCGAAATGACGCTCGCCGTCAAGTGTACAGAAGGCAAGGACAGCGATTCTCACTAGCGTGCGTTCGCGATTTCGACAGATTTCGGAAGCACTATGGTGTGGGGTGCTATTCGATTTGGCTGAAAATCATCGATGGCAATTTAACAGCTATACGGTACTGCTACACTGCCATACTAATGTCATCATTCTAGTGCGTCACTGACGCAGTGTTAATTCACTCGTAAACCTTTCATTTAAATGGAGTGTCTCTGGCGACATGGTAACTCACTCGTAAACCATATATTTCATATATTGTTATGTTTTATAGAGAACCATTGTTTGAGGAAAAAATAAAATGCTGAAAAAATCATGTGTATTTTTTTATTTTTATTTCACATAACAAGTCAAAATATTTACAGTTATTGAGAACAAAAATGTTTCATATACATATTATGCTAGTGCATGCAACATATTAGCCCATTCACAACAACTTAAATTGATATAGGTATCACAAATGTTATTACCCGGTTTGTAAGTGCTATGAAAACTGACATAGCATTGATTCAACCAGATCACTTTCACATCGACATGGTTTGATAGTGTCAGTTCATTTAAACATTTTATACTATTTGTCATAGTCCACATATCAGGCGTAAAGTCATTACTTTTTGAACATGCCCATTTTGTTCAAATCCAAATTCTTGCCAAGCATCATAAACTTGGCTCCAATGTTTTGCAATGAGCCTGACGAAATAGTAGCATTCAGTAAGCTCGTCATGCTGTTGGAACTGCATACAGCGTTCACTGTCACGTTCAATGACTTTCACACTAAGGTCTTCTGACACTTGTAGATGAAATCCTGGTATTGGCAAAGATTCAAAATAATCCTTCACCACGGATCGATATTCAGGAGATAGATAATGAAAGTTGCACAATAACAGATTGCCACTTCACCCCCTTGATAGTTAGACACATGTTCATGATGATAAATATGATTACTTTTTTGCTGAATGTCGCAGGATATCTAAGCATCAATCTGCTGAAGCACGGCTTTGTTTCAAACTATAGACTTTATCATGGCCTTTGTCTCAGACTTTGCTGTAGCCATTGCTCAGACTTTGCCGTAGGTATTGTCTCAGACTCTGCTGTAGGTATTGTTTTAGACTTTGTTGTAGGTATTATATCAGACTTTGCTATAGGCATTATCATAGATGTTATTTGCTGTTCACTCTTCAACAGTTTGATACAAAATGATTGCTATGTCTGAGGGCGGGCGCCTTCTAACTCGTGCATTCATGAGTTACCCTATGAGCTGTGTAATGTCAATGAGCTAATTTGGTGTAACCATTATCCACCACATAGCGTTTACCATCAAATGGTGATAGACCAACATGAGGTTTATGGCGTTGAATGATGTTTCCAACGACATATGGCTGCTCTATCCTAAATAAACTGCCCTTGTGTTGAGCATGTGTCACTCACCTCTGAAAGGCTCGCCTAATGTCCTTAGCAGTAACTTTCTTTTTCGAAAGCTAACTGTATATCATCGGTCGAAGCCCTACAAACTGCTCAATGGGTACTCCCGCAGTTTCATCTTTTATTTTATCCAGCACTTTCTTGTTCACAGTGGAAAGCAGGAAATGGTCCTTTGGATAATCACTTGTATCAAAAAGATGGCTATCCTGTTGCATATCTTTGTAAATGCCTCTGGTTGGTATGTCGTAGCACAACTGTCTGTGTCACTGAACAGCAGTTTTGCCTATGGATACTTCTTCATGTAAGTGTAGTGATAATCACATATGAGGGTTTTGCTGAGATCCAGAACAGTAAACCCAATCTGTAGGGGCTTGTTCAAAATTAGACCCGATTTGAACCAGTGTACTAATGTGAAATCCTCATTAATGTGAAATTAGTGAAACGTAGGCTTAGCCATAACCCTTTGGAAACGTTTCTTATCGTGAATCAATTCTACATTGGTTTGTTTGCCCACATTTTTCATGGCATTGTTCATCAATTTGTAAGTCTTTTTCAAACTTTTTTTGCCATTTTTCTTTCTCGATGTTGACATCTATGTATTTAGCTAACCATTTACTCCACTGGAACATAATAGCTCACTTTCAATCCAAGAGATACGTACTGCTGCAAATTCAGGTTATGTACAACATGCTTTTCCTTGTTACTGAGATCAGGAATCAACTTTTTCGTAGGTTTGCATTTCAATCCTAACTGCTTTCTCAGATTCTGACTGCATTCAGACAATTCACTGATTTGAACAGTTTTCTTCTCAGGAGCCACTGGATGGTCACTGGATAGCCACTATCTCAGCATCTTCGCTCCTCAGCATCTTCACTCAACTTCATGTAGTCTGGATTTTCCACCCATGCAAATCTACATTCTGATGAACTCTGTGACATACTCCATCCATACAGATTGTTGGCATCAAAGTAAATGATGTAGTTTGTTAACTTGGTCACATCATGATTGGAATGTAGCAGCTCTTGGTTTTTGCATACTTGTGTCTAATGACTGAACTACCTCCTCGCAGACCTTGCTTCCACCAGTTGATACATGTCATTATCATCTATCAATTCCAATTGAACCTTAGTATGTTTCAGCAAAGCCTTCTATGTCAAACCTGGTGCTGTAAAGTAATGAGCAGGACCTAATTCATACGTGCTGATACACATATTTCTAAAACTGCTAAGCATATCTGCCAACAGCAACACATCTGTTTTAAGGTAGAGGTCATGATACTCTCCAAAGTTGTTGCAGTGGACTACATTTCAGACCCTTCGTGCATGAGCAGAGTCCTCATCACTAATTCTTTCTTCAGTCAGTTGACTGCAAAAGTGAAATCTGGAGGGTTCATCATCATAGTCATAAGGATATACTCCTTTTCTGAAGAATAACTCTTGCTGCTGACTGTCATCCACATGAGCAGTCATATTCTGAAACTTATCTTTACCTTTATCCACTATGTTGACCACTAATTTTTGCAAAGATGCTCCCATCAATTGGTAAGGGTCGATGAATTTCAGATTGCCTATGGCAATAGCAATGTACTTTTCCACAGTGTTGGAAATGACTGACAGCTTCAAGTTTTTGAATTTTCCGATACTCTCCATAAGAAGATGACTGCCATATCCTCGTAGGTTGTGGAATAGGACAGAAATGATGACTGAATCCCACTTTTCTTGCTAATCTTTTCTTAAGCGAAACTGTAGGTTGCATTTACTATGAGCTGCTTCACGGTATTTTCCACTGATTTGATCATGATCTCGCACACGATCAACTCTCATCAACTCATGGCAAATGTAGCAATGATTAGGTTAAGTAAACTGTTTCTTATCTTCAGGAGTCATTTCAATGGGTTTTGAGTTGGTCAATCGATTCATAATGTGATCATATTCATTCAACAAATACTTTTTTGAATGAATATGATTAATTTAAAGTGAGGTGATGAAAATACAGGAAATTTGTGAACAGCATTGTCTCTACGGTAAAGTACATATTCGCTGACGACAACATAGGCAAAACTTTTGGTCGTGTGATGTTGGTAACAATCATCCTCGTATTACAGGATTCAAAGTCAGTACATTTGAATCGAATGATTGCATCCTGTGAAAATTACAATCGCTGTGGCCCATGCTTCCCACAAACTTCACGATGTTTGTTCAAAAGGTCTTGTCGCATAAATCCATGCAAACAATTAAAACAGTAAAACGTTTTGCCAGGATGTTTGTACGATATTTCATGAGCCAACTAAAGTTTTTAATGAGAAAATAATGTCTCTTCTCATTGCCACTGATGAGCTGGAAGTTGATTTCATTGTCACTGTCATGCGACTTATATAGATGGGTACCACAACTTGATTTTCCCAACCAAAAACATTCATGGCAATGTTATTCATCTTCTCAAATTTAGAAATTTGATGAATTGGTGTTGAAAATGTTATATCATCCACATCCAGCTCATGTTCAAACGGTTAATACTCGCATTGCTCATATGCATGGTCATGCATTGGATGTAGATGAGCCAGTTCAGACCATAGTAAGCACATGTTGTCTGTATTCTTGATGTTGATAGCACCCTTGGTATTCTTTATTTTCATTGGCAATGCAGTGTAGCTGGAGGTCTGCAAGAATTCTAAAGTGGCTGTATGAACTTCAATCTGAAGAATCTTATCCAGCGCCCCAAATCCTTGACGTTAATGCTCATCAAACTTGCTGATCAAATCCTTGAATGCATTTGCAAATCGTTATCGATATTCATTTCATTAAATGCTCTAAAAGTCTGAGTGCTCAGATGAGTGTCATCCACGCGTTCCATCAACACTCCTCTTCATTTGTTTTTATTTTCTTGAATCGAGCTAAAACAACAATGTACCATTTCATTCTGTTGTCTAAGCGTTCCTTCAAATACCGTGTGATGCGATTTTCTTGCTGCCGCATTTCCACTAACAAGTCAGATTCATTTTCAGGTTCAAACACTTCTTGATGTACATGACCACCAAAGCTTATTCTTTTACCTTTATCCACCTGCGTTACATCCTGCTTTGTTTGTGTCTTAGCTTGTATCTTCTTTCGTTTCGTTGCAGCAGGTTGATCTGACTCATCATCTAATCTGTTTATGCGTCTCTTTTGCATTGGTGCTGTATATGTATCATCAAATCTATGCTCTGCATACTGTTCAGTATTGTTGAAGACATGAACGCAAACTCAGCAAGCAATAAGTCGTCTCTCTTTGCGAAAGGGAATCAGTTTCTTACATAAATGTCTCTGAAATGTATCTATGTTGTGTCACCACTGAGTGACACTGTATACATTTCATTTTTAATTATTGTTTATAACTTCTTATGATGGTATCACTTCACTCTCTTGAAGGTAAATGATAAAAATGACAGTAGTTTTACTCGTTTGAAATTGTGGTGAATGACGTCATCAATGACGTCCTCACTGACATTACGAATAAAGGGGTCGGTCATTCACCAATAACTGGTTGGGGGAAAAATATAAAATGCTCAAAATGGTCATAAACAAGAAATATATTAAATTTAGAAATTCACACCTTCTGAGGCCGGTAAGTTGCCAAGAGAGGAGAGGGAGGGGGAGGTCTAAAAATAGACGTACCAGAAACGGTTATGTCTAAACATAGAGCGGCCAGAAGTTTTGCTATACACCTACTAACAGTAGGGCTCTACGGTGGTTCTGTCTGTTGTGTATAACACTTTTGAGCTCCACAGACTCGCGGGGGATTCCACGAAAATAGTTCTCATAAAATATAGGAGCTATTTTAAAGGAAATGTCCATCCGCTCTGTGTTTATACATAACAAATCTTCTCAGTATTTTATAACCATGACCCCGTTGAAAGTAGGCCTCTAGCGAATTTCTAACAACACGTGACTAGACCAAGGAATGCCAAAATCTATTTTCGAAGGAACCCCTTAAAATATACCAAGAGAAATCGCTCCACGAGAACCATTGGAATGTTACTTTGTCTTTAAAAGCAAAGTGCTCAAGGGAGGATTTTTTGATGTTAGAAAAGGTAGCAACTATATGAGAGATTGGTTTAAAGAAAATTCAACAGTAAATTTTCAGACAAATTTGGACACAGATTAAACTCAATGTAACATGCATAATTATTGGATATTATTTATCTTGGATAGTATATTTACGTATACTCTAAGTTTCATCTTAATTGGTTTACGTATTTATGGTTTGCTGACTTTGCTGGTTCCGACAAGTGGTAGTTCTGGATTTTGTCAAACCGGCTTTCGTTTGGTAAATACTCCCCCACCATTAAGAATGTGAGTGTTGGTTAATTTAAAGTGAGGTGATTTTTGAGCAAATTCTGTAGAATCCTTTCTCGATGGTTTCCCTCATTGTCAGCAAACAGTTTGCATCGAGTCAAATAAGAAAGTTTCAACTTCCCATCGTCTTTCTTCCCTTCTGCCAGCAACAGGGCATTGTAGGGTCGTTGGACACATAGTTGAACCCATGTTGGTGAGCTCGCGTCTTCCACTAGATCGATACTGCGGTAACTTTCTTTGTAAGGCTGCAACCAATATCGCTATCTGTGTTAAATATGGAATCGCTGATGTGTTGCGACGACTTGACACGACGTCGAGTGGTGGAGCCGTTCATTTCCAACTCTGGTACAGCGTCTGGATCGTCCACGCGGTGGTCGCAGTGGCGACGCACCTGCGATGAGTACGACACCTTGACACTGAGTCGGGCCGTTGCACCACCAACACGGTGCAAGCATCGATCTCGTATCCCGGTATGATTCTTCTCTCCGGCTTCACCGCGGGTGTAGAGTTCAGTAAGGGTTCGTATATTACTGTTGCATAAATACATATAATTCTATCATCGACACAGGTACGAGTATGTGTCGATGTTGTGACAGCAGCGACCTGACACAGGGCAATGTTGTTATTTATACGTAGCTGTCACGATCTGAGCATGTAACGATCATGTGGTTCGGTGGCTACAGTAGCTTCTAGTTCTAGTAGTTCCTACTGGCCCGGGTTGTGTATGCGACCGGTCACCATTCTCCTGACCCGTACCAGTGACGGGTCCATAATGTGATGGATTGCTGCTATCACGGGTCATGTACGCAACGAGTCGTCATTGCCACTGTCAGTAGCAGTCAAGGATCGATTCTGTGACAAGTTATTGCTGTCGCGGTTGTGCTTGCAACGGGTTGTCATTATCATGACCGTAACGGTGATCATCACGTGACAGGTTGATCATACCACGGGTCGTGACGTTCCCGTGTCGGGCCTGTGACCAGGCGTGACTATGACTACTTGTCCCTGTGACGGGTCGCTTTGACTGGTCGCCATTGTGACGAGTCGTGTCTGTGGTGACTATGTCACGTGCCACTCGCTGCAGCGACGGGTATCGAAGCAATGTCTCGTAATGCATGTCACAGGTCGCTTACAAAGCGTCTCAATCACGGGTTAACGAGATTGTATCAACTTTTATCACTCTTTTGAAAGTAACATGAAGTGTTTAAGTCGCGTTATGTTTACATTCGATAACTTACTCATGGACAACAGTTGTAACTGCTTATTTATGTAGCTTTCTTCCTGTTGTAGATGCACAATCAGTCCCGGATTCGGCCATAGGTACACGCATTGTGAGCTCCACCCTGCCATACAGGCAGCCATCCAGTCAGTCCCAGCAACGCCTCTGCTCAGCGACCTTATGATGGAACCAAGTATACTTGTTCAAGATGTGCCTATACCGAAGGCGTCTATCGCAACGGTAGAGGAAATAGAGTTACAGCTGTGAAACACGTTTTCCCAGAGGCTCTTCCTCGTCGAGCACAAGAACTATCTCCATTGAAACAGTTTGCGCTTAGCTTGATTTTACATCCAGATACATTAAGACATTTATCAGATGAGGAACTTAAATTATTACTAGGACTCGTGTCAAAATCAAGTTCTGTAGCTTTGGCGACGCCACGCCTCAACTCAGTTACTACGGCATTCACCACAAAGCCCTCTTCATCTGAGGAAACTCAGCCATCTGTTCTTCCTCTCATGTCCCCTATACAACCGTTAACGGGCAATAAACAGCAATCATCGGAGAATTCAGTTTAGCCCTCGTCATCGTCTTCTGCGGAGAATTCATCATTTAGGGAGGATAACCAAGTTGAGATAAGTGAGCATGATCAAATTACGCTTACTCCGTGTACGGGAGTCGCGGTACATAAACCACCCTTGCCACCGGTCACGGTTCGGTTTCACATTCTCTACCGCGTTCCCCTCAGAAGGATCAGCGTCGGGTTTATCACACGCAGAACCACGCTTTGCCTCCCGTCATGACGCTCGAGGACTATAAACCATTGCGACCTGTACGTACCGCTCCGCTCTCCCATTTATTCTGAAGCCTGCATCGGGTTATGACGTGTCTACCTGCGAGTTGTAGCCGGAGTTACTAAAGTGTTTTTAATTGGAGCTTTCTCTCTCCAACAGAACAGTGCTTCCTCTCTCCCTAGTTTTGAAATATCTCACGTCTACACTTTTCGATCACCCTATTATTTCAGACAAGTTACTTACCTTGAAATGCGTCTTCCTCCTGACCTTGGCGTCAGGCAAACGGCGCGGGGAAATATACGCGTTGCAAACTCTATCAGCCAAGTTAATGGTTTACAGTAGATCTTTTAAGGCATCTATATCTAAATATGTGAAGAAAAGCATATTCCTAGCATATGATGATATATTTAATGAACTTGAAAATGTAATTCAAAAGAAGTTATCTGTTAAAGCTCATCAGGTCAGACATGTAGTGCACTCTTTACGTAATGCTACTGGTGTATCAGTGTTTGATTTAGTACCAGTTGGCTGTTGGGCCTTGCCAAACACGTTTATTAAGCACTATTTGTAATAATACACAACTGATACGTTAACTAGTTTACATAGTCTTGGTCCATTCGTTGCTGCTGAATCTGATTCATCAGTGCCCTTCTTCTTGCAGAACCCAGCAATCCTCTGTAAGGAAACCCTTCAAGAAGAAAAAGGAGATCAAATAGGCTCTGTATTGTGCTTGTACGGCTCAGCGCTGCACCGATCTCATGTAACTGTCCGTCATGTGACCGACGCTGTACAGTCGCGTCTTGTGCCTTGGTCGTGTTGTTTGACAGTGCGTTTTTGCACAGGGTATAACACGACACTGTGACGGGCAGGGACAAATGATTACTCCGCATTCGGCTAGTGTCGTTATATCAGTCTGCCGGTACTTGTGCTCAAGCATGTAGCGTTGCTAATAATAGGTTGTTCGTGGTGAAACCCCAATTAACGTTGTTCTTGTTATGGAATGTGCAGTTCGCAGTGAGACCCCGATGAATTAAAAAATTGTAACATATTCAATTTCTGTTATTGCTGCCTTTCCGGCACAATGTCACGTAGAGAGCGTTTCAACCAGTTTGTATGCATTTGGTGTTCAATTCTCATCACCAGTTCTAGTCTCCCATAGTAATGGCTTCGTAGTCTGCAAGCCAATATTTTCGAAATTAAAACTGAAATATTTAATTTCTTGATACTCATTTTTATGAGTAAAATCTCTTGGAATGTAGAAGCCATTTCTCGAGTTACACCCACCCACCACTCCATCAATTGGGATCGTGGTGTCCGATAAGTCGTGTACAGTTCAATCACATGACTGGAGCTGCACCGATACTGATTAGTCTGTTGGTTGAAAACACATTGTAAACAAAGTGACAGGTACAGTGGGTTCAAAATTTACTGTGCGGCAATATCTCCCTAAAGTTCTATTATGCATCGCGATATCTAACGTTTAACACATTAAAAACCCATAGTGATAGCTTCTATGTCTACAAGATATTTTACTCATAAAATGAGGATTAAGAAATTAAATATTTCAGTCCATTAAATTGTTTTTTTTTTTTTTTGCTAATTCTTCTGCCAATTTTTTTCGAATAAAGATATAATAGCCAGGTATGTACAACGTCCGATACCTTTAATCAAAAGTTTGAGAGAAAAACGCAAGATACCTGCCATTAAATAAGATTTCAACATGAAAATGCTTTTTGCCAGTACTTCCCGTCATTTTTGAGGGAACCCCCAAAATAACAGCCAGGTGGCAATTTGTGTCCGCTTCCATTATTCAAAATTTAACATCCCTAGTAAAGATGTCAATCAAAAATTTTGCGTCCCACTATTTCGGACAATTTTTGGCGAATTATGGAAACAAAAAATTCACAGATAAGTGGCTATAATCTCTAGCCAAAATGTGGGGACAGTAGGACTGTTTCTGTAGTGTCAATTAAGATTTTATCTCAAAAGCATTTTTTTTTCAGATTTTAGTAAGGTATTGTTTTTTCCGAAAAATTCCCGTGTTGTACCATCTGGAGCATATATTTTTATTGGTTTTTACCTTGACTTAGAAGGAAAAGTCACGGTGTATATTTTCGGTTTCTTTGCCGGAAGATGTTACACTGTGGACGATGTGGGTCTCTTCTTAGAAGTTAAGATCGTCGGTGTGGTTTGTTGTGCCTTATATATGCAATGTAATGATGTTGACGATTTCTACATGAGAATGGCTTGAGACTTTACCCGTGCTGCATTAATGGCTTCTTTGACTAGAACGAGAGCAAACAGCTCGGATTGTCCGTTTGTCGGCACGAAGCCCAACTTCAGAGCATCTCCTGGGTTGATGTTTGGTTTGTGACAGACATTTTACGATGCTGCGCTATATTTTTTCATTGGGGGATACATGATATTTGGATGCTAACTACCACCCCTCCCCTAAAATGCAAAACGTTTTTAGACCCCAACCAGGCGAGCCCTAGTGGTCTATAGGATTGTCACTTACGTGGTTTTTGTTTCTTATGTGGTGGTTCTTATCAGGTAGCCACATAAGCACCCATTGAGCACAAAACATACCACATGAGGGAGTCCGTCAAAGCCCGTAGATCAACTGTCTGGTAACACCATCTGTTGGTAAATAATGCAACTATAAAGCTAATTTCTAAAGCAAAGAAGAAGAGCATCATTTGTATAAATCCTGCTGTGGGCTGCGGAGAATCTTAGGAATACTCCCACTGCGTTCTGTTCCGTGCATTCGTCATCCTTCCTTCTTTTTTTCCCACTTATTTCTTTAGCAAGTGCATCCTGATATACCCATCCTAATTGGTGAATGGGACGTTAAACACCAAACAAACATTAAACACACAAACAAACAATTTGTTTAAAACTAGAAAGAATCCGCTACATAGCGGAACTGGCCCACTTGCAAAAACCACCAAAAATATTTGTATTACATTATGACCAAAAACCTAAAAGTCAAGCAGTACCCCCTTCTTTATCATCGCTTTCGTCCAACGGGCTCAATATGAACTCAAAATCCCTCTGTCTATAACCCTGTTCGAGATAAAAGTCAACTTCCGGTTTTTGACCTTGACCGTGACCGAGAAGGGCAAGGTCACCGAGGTACCTCTTTTGTAGCGTTGTTTAGGCTAAAATGGTCGAAAATGACCTAAAATTGCTGTATCTCTAATCGTTTTCGAGATAATAGTCAACTTTCTTTTTTGACCTTGACCGTGACCGAGAGCATCAAGGTCACCGAGGCATTTCTTAAGAAACGTTATTTGCGCACTAAGGATCGAAAATGACCTCGCTCAGACTCGCTTTATCTCTAGTCGTTTTTGAGATAATTGTCAACTTGACCTTGAACGTGACCGAGAACATCAAGGTCACCGAGGCATTTCTAAAGCAACGTTATTTGTGCACAAAGGGTCCAAAATGAGCTCAAAATAGCTATTTCCGGTTTTTGTCCTTGACCGTGACCGAGGTCAAGATCACCTAGGTACCTCTTATATAACGTTGTTTAGCCCCAAGTGGTCGACAATCAGCTCAAAATCGGTATATTTATAATCGTTTTCGAGATAATAGTCAACTTCCGCTTTTTGATCTTATTCGGGACCGAGAAGGTCATGGTCACCGAGGTACCTCTTATGTAGCGTTGTTTAGGCTGAAAGGGCGAAAATGACCTCAAAATTGCTGTATTTTTAACCGTTTTCGCTTTTTGACCTAGACCGTGCCCGAGAACATTAAGGTCACCGAGGAATTTCTTATGTAACGTTATTTGGGCGGAAAGGGTCGGAAATGAACTAATCTCTAATAGTTGTCCAGATACTAGTCAAATTCTGGTTTTTGACCTTGACCGTGACCGATCACCGAGGCATTTGCACACAAAGGGTCGTTATTTGCACACAAAGGGTCGAAAATGAGCTCAAACTAGCTCTATCTCTAACCGTTTTCGAGATAAAAGTCAACTTTCGGATTATGACCTTGACTGTGACCGAGAATGTCAAGGTCACCAAGGTACCTCTTATGTAACGTTGTTTAGGCCTTAGGGGTTGACAGTCAGCTTGAAATCGCTCTATCTCGGTTTTCGAGATAATAGTCAACTTCTGGTTTCGACCTTGACCGTGACCGAGATCACCGAGCACCGAGCATTTCTTATGTAACGGTATTTTGAGCCCAAGGGTCAAGTGACCTTAATTTGACATTAATCGCTGAGGTCCAAAAAGTTGCTGGTTCACGGCGACCTCGTCGCTCTCTACACGTGTACCAATTTCATCTCCCTAAAAGCTAAAAATTTATACCAAGTTGCAAACAAAGTTTGCAAATGGGAATTGTACAAAACAGTTGTGAAAGATAATTTGTGAAATATCTTTATACAGTAAAATATCACATATAGAATTCCGTTGATTTACAAATGACACACACAAAGCATAAAATATTATTGACACTGAAATGACGCCTGCTGGGAACCACATAAACCACCACGTAAATATTTTTTATTCCCAAATAATCTTGTCCGTGACCTTCCACTTAAATGCATTTCAGGCATATCAAATGCTACCACATAATGCAGCCGCCACATAAGATACCTGTCGTCGGTCCGTCCGTCCGCGTGTTACACTCTGGATGCTGTTTTGTTTCCACGCAGGTTCTCCGAAACTATTTATCCTAGGCATATGCAACCTTGCACGGTGAAAATATATGTATTGAAGTTGTGCAACTTTGTGTTAATTTTTCAAATCGGTAAACAATTGCCAAAATGGAGACTTGTCAAAACTTGCCAATTTATTAGATAACTCTAATGTAAGACTTAGGTGGTTTCCATGCAACTTCTCCGAAACTATTTATCCTAGGCATACTAAATTTGACCCATAAAGTACACATACTGAACTGACACACGGGGCGAGGGCAACAAGAAAATTCTATTGCAATGTGAATGCTACTGTTCCAGAGGGGGGGGGCGGTGATCAACCAAAAAGGTACAAAAATTTATACTCACAAATTCATACGAAAACTGGCGTTACTATCCAGTAAAAATACCCAAGTTTACCATATATTTTTACCAGAAACATTCACATTTATAAACACGGCTAATATATCCATTTTTTTTAAATCTTTAGAACAAATTTTGCCACATACATAGTGACGTTACTTTACCCAGACAGCAGTACACACAACCTGTCTGAAACCCAGCAACAGAGGTCTACTAATGCGTGTTTTACGAACAGGAGTATTTAAGTGGCGGAACAGGTATGCCAAACACTGGGCACACCGAGTACTGAGAGAAAAAAAGTATACGAATCAATAGCGCACAGATAGAGGCCTCGGTTGGGTTATGTTAAACATTTCACATGTATTACTTTAAATGAGATTTAGATATACAAACTTACTGTAGCCTCTTTTTAAACAGTGGAATTTCCACAACAGCAGTCGTTTTTTTTTGACTAGAAATCAATGACAAGGTTTTATTTTTTTCCAAGATTTGGCCACTGAAAAGTGAGATATTACATGAACTAAACAGACTGGTTCTAAGGGAGATTTTTTGGGGGGAGGGGGGGGATTTTGCACCTGTCATTGAAAGCCAAAATTCGACTTATTACTTAATTTCAACCGAAATAAACACACACACCATCCAGAGGTTGCTAGCACTTGGATGGAATTTTATTTTTCTTTCAAGACATAGATTTTGGGTTCAGAGGTAACTAGCACATAAACCCGATAAAACCAAATGTTCACTGGGCACGATCTGGTCATTTCGACTGTAATCTTCGAAAGTCTTTGCTGAAAATTCGTAGCGCCATGGCCAAAAATGCAGCTAAAAATTCAGTTACATGTCACAGAAAGTTCACTGGCGCTACTTGAGTTTCGATGCCGAAAAGGTCACAGAATCGAGGTTTTACTCACATGTTGTTGTTGTTGTTGTTGTTGTTCCTTCTATTACTGTTCTGAGGGAAAATACTGAATAGCAAAAGCGGATTTCGCTGCGGATGTTCCATCTGGTTCCGTCGGCCAGCCCCACAAAAACTTAGCCTGCCATGCTGGTTTGGTTAATTGCCCTCTTCTGCGCCTATTGGTGCTCCAGGCTGGACCTCTGCCTCGACTGTCCCCACGGAAGCACTGTGGCTAGTTGACGACTGTGGCGGCTTAAGAAGACAACGAGGTAGTGAAGACTCTTTTATTCAAAAACGTAGAACTCGAGAACAAAAGGTCGTCTGAAACATCATGAAAATAACATTAAATCTTTTGTCCGAAACCCATGTTAAACTAATGGACAAAGTCAACAAAGTCATTACACTGGTGTAAATGCATTCTACTTCATAAATAATAAAGAGCAAAATTACTAATACACGACTTCGCATTACATGGCTGCTCGTGCAGCATAATTACGCAGTACAAGAAAAGTACAAGATTTATATATTTACCAACTATCGCTCGCCCATGATCCTCAAAGCAGCATGGCACTTGATACTACCGTGAACTAACAAACAACTGAGGCCAAGCATGAAAAATCATGGCTTTTAATACGAGGTTACACGTGGAATGTAGGCTCGGGCCAAAAGAACACTTGATTAATAACCCCGCATAAGGTGGGAACACATGTTGAATGATCCCGCATCCAAAAGTAAACACGACCTAAAATCGCGTTTTCAAGAAACTTCAGTATGAGTATCAAAGACACTTGTGTTCGTTACAGCAACCTTGTACAGTGAAAATATGTATTTTGAAGTTGTGCAACATTGTATTATTTTTTATACCAGCCAAAAATTGTCAAAAGTTGTGATTTTTTAGATAACTGCAATATAGGACTTGGGTGCTTTTCACGCGAGTTCTCCAAAACTATTTACCCTGGGCATATGCTACCTTTTACAGTGAATATATATATATTGAGATTGTGCAACGTCGTATTATTTTTCAAATCGGTAAGAAATTGCCAAAATGGCAACTTGTTGTGTCCAGTTGGAGCCTGCGCATTCGATGGCTTGTTAAGTCTGAATCGTCGTGAAAAAGTAAAAATGTATTTCATGCAACAGTGAGATCCCCCCGCAGTAATTCTGAATGCGTGTCTCCCGTTACAACAGCACATTTTTCTGAAATCGTCACGTTTCCTTTATTATTGTCTAGGATTATCTGTGAGACTAGTACGTCACATAATAATCGCGTACCAGTTTATAACTTGCCCACATAAATATGTCCTCGTGTTCCTGCCTTAAGCATTTCTTGTCTCTAATATTTATGTCTAGAATATCTTGTAAACATAGAAGCCATCATTATGGGTAATCATTTTCCTTGGCATTGTTATTGCAATCCATTGAATAATCCTTTTGGGATAAAAAATACTGAAAAACAAGAACCTGTTCTTGTTTTTTTTTTTCGTTGTCAATCCCCAGCAACCAATTTCAATTTCAAAAATATCGCTTGTAGGCTACGAAGCCATTACTATGATAGTTTCCAATGTCTTAACATTGGTTATCGAGATCTCCATGATAGAAATTTTAGAGTTTTACTAAAAAGAAATTTTGAAGTTGTTCCTCTGTTATTAGTTTACATTGCGTTGTGAACAAAGCAACCAATCAGTGTTGGTGCAGTACCTAACCTATCGCGATCGGACAAACAGGGGTTTCTCTCCGTCCCCACTTTTGGAATTATGACGGCTCAAACTCAACGTAAAATGCATAATTTTTGTATTTTATTTATATTAGACAGTATTTGTATCTAAACTGTAAGTTTCATCTTGATTCGTTTATGGATTACGGTTTGCTAACTGTGCTGATTCCTACACGTGGCAGTTCTGGCTTTTGTCAAACCGTCTTTCGAGAACTTAAGTGTAGGTTACAGGTAATTTACAGTGAGGTGATTTTTGAGCGATTTTCTCAAAATCTTATCTCGAGGGTTTTCTCGTTGTCTGCAAAGAGTTTGCATCGAGTCGGCTCTGCATACAGAAAGGTTTTAATTTTCCACCCTTCTCCTTCCCTACTGTCAGCAACAGGGCATTTTTTCTTGTAACGTTGCAACCACTATCTCTATCTGCGTCAGTTATGTAAGCGTTTGTGTGTTCGGGCGGCTTGACACAGTGTCGAGTAGTGGAACTGCTTACTTCTGCCTCTGATACGGCGATTGTTGTTGTCGTTACAGCCATTGCGCATCTATTATGGGTGCCCCAACGCGACACTTTATCAGATCGTTGCATCACCAACAGGGTGTAAGCATCGATCACGTGTCACGGTACGAGGCTTTCCCTCCAACGTTTTTGCTGTGTAGAGCTTCAGTAGGGGTTTGTTATTCATTTGTTGCATAAATACACAAAATGTTGTCATCGACACATGTACGATCACATGGTCGAGTGTGTGTCGATGTCGTGAAAGCAGCGACTTGTCACGCTGTAGTGTTGGTTGCTTGTACCTAGCTGTCACAACTGGGCCAGTATCACGTCTCTGCGTTGAGTCGGTGACTATAACAGTGACTCGCTCATGCCTCGAGTCATGTTTGCCACGACACGTGGCTGTTACGGTGTGTCACGAGTCGCTGCTGTGCCTGGCAGTGTATTCACTTTTACCGTCCGTGACAGTGACAGGTCAATCATGTGACAGATCGCTGCTGTTATGAGTCGTGCACGCAACGGGTAGTCTCTGTCACGACCCGTGGCAGTGACGGGTCGATCACTTGATCAGTTGCTGCTATCACGGGTTGTGTTGTCACTGTGACTGTCACTACCCGTAACGGTGACCATCACATGACGGATCGATTATGCGACGGGTCGTGACTGTCCCATGCTGTGTGTGTGACAAGTTGGGATACTCGTTGCTGTGGCAGGTCTTTGCTGCGTGATAGGTCGTATCTGTTACGACCTGTGAATGTGACGCTGGACACTGTCTGTGGCAACTCCGTCACGTGTCACTCGCTGTAGCGACGCGCATGGATGCACAAGCGATTCACGCATGTCATGAGTTGCTTACACAGTACCTCAATTTCGTGTTAACGGGATTGTGTCAACTTTTATCGGTTTTCAATGTAATAGGAAGTGTTTAAGCCGTGTTGTGTTTTATTTAACTTATAAAGCAACAACATTTATTAATGCATACCTATGTAGCTGTCTTTCTGTTGTAGACCAATAGTCGATTCCGGACTTCTGTGCCAACATGAAGCAGGTAGGTGATCCCCACCTCATGTGCACAGCATGCCTACGCGGCTGGGACATACAGACCTGCATCCTCGACAATCGTTGCGACCCCGAAGGGCTCACTTTTCACCTTCTTGTCGTAGCAAAGAGTGTCTGCTCGTGTGTGTACCAAGACCTGAAAACGCTCGAAAAGTAATCAACCTCACGGCAAATTTTGTCACCTGTGGGTATGATCGCTGTGGATAAATCGGATACAGATTATCAATCAAGGATAAGAAGCCTGGACTCGGAGCTATAGCAATGCCCTCACCTGCTGTCACTCTGTCGTCGCAAGAAGTCTACTTAGTTGGTCCTTATCAAGTAAACGTTAATCTGCTGTGGCTACTCGTATTGTTAAGTCAATCACCACGATGCATGCGTCCATTCAGCCTGTCGTAGTGACACCAGTGTCAGCATATTCCTTGCTGAATGACTTGACTATGGAGACAAATACGGTTGTATAAGATGTCGTTATATTGCAATTGTCGGCTTAACACCGTCCCTACAGCTACTATCCTCAACAAAGCTGACCGGCCAAAGTCAACGCAGCTACCTGTTTTCCCCTTGAGGGCCCCTATACAGCCATTGACGGGCGACAAGCAACCTTCGAAAGCAGAAGCCTTATACTTTGGAATCAATTTCTACTGGCTTTCTCTTTATGGATATTATTAAATTCATAGTGGACAATTCCTAGGCCTCTCTCGCTACCTTGAAGCTGCAAGTCAGCAGGCCCTCTCTGTCTTTTGCAGCCAAGTTGCAACCACCACCGAGATATGATTTTGTGATTTTATCCACGGCACCGTGCGTAGCGAACGTGTTACAGCGAATTATGAAAGAGCTTCAGTCGCTCCAAGACGCAAGGGCGCAAGGTTGGTCCCCTCTGCTCCCGTTTAAACCGTTACATTTACCTCTCTATTAAATGACCGGGTGTTACACACGCAACTGGTGACCTGTCCTCGCAACATGGGGCCGTGGCTACCCAATATTAAGCCGAATTGGCGGAACAGACTTGTAGATTCATGGAAGAGGTCACTTGCAAGAACCAGCGAACACTATCGTTCCGAGAGGCAGCCTTTCAAACGTTAAGAAAATTTGTTGAACCCGAAACAAATTTATTGTTCGATCGTGTGTTCCACTCTGTAGTGGCAGCATCATCTGGCTTGCTAAAATGAATGCCTACCTGTCAACCTCGTTGGCTGTACTGCAACGCGACCAAGCGTTGCCGCATTCCAGTATTAGTACAGAGGATGCTCGCAAACTCCGATGAGCGAAAATCGATTGGCAATAGACGGAGTTTTTTCCCATCAAACTTGCTAAAAGAAGTAATCGAGGCAGCCAGGGTAAAGTCACAGTTATGCACTTATGCACTTATGCGCAGAGCTTTAACTCCACATAACAACAGGCTCAGGCAAGGAAAGTCGATTGTGTCTTCCAGGCCAGCAACTAAGAAGAGATCGGAACCGTCGCCAGCTTCTGCTCCTCAGGTCAAAAAGATTAAGGTGGACACTAAATAGCAGCCTGCCTCTCCGAAGCAGAGGTAGCAACCAATTAAAGTATCCAAGCGTTATTCACCAGATACTTTAACTACTTTCGAAGAATTGTTTTCTCTGTTACCCAAATTAAACATAAACGTGCCCGTAGTCGTGTCCTATCCCAAACCTCGGGTTTCCCTTTTAGAGTCGCTTCTCGGGTTCTTGATAGCCATAGAGAAGACTGTAGAATTGGGCAGATGCCATTTTCGCAAGTTTCAGCGTTTGGTTCTGTGGGTGTTGCGTCGCAGCGGATCGTCATATCATCGACTATGATATTCCTTATTAGCGCTGAGGGATCTCGATTAGTGGTCCTGTCGGGTCAATCTCCTAAAAGGTGTACCTTTCTATCTTCCATCCCCATCAAGGCAGGTCCAGACCGATGCATCTTGCAACGGTTGGGGTTTCTTTTTCCAAAGGCACACTTGGAAGGGACAGTGGCCGGATCACGACTGCACACCGTATACCAATGTATTGGAAATGAAGGTAGTATTCCTTGCTTGCCAACTCCTCTCTACGTTTCTCAAGGGTCACGCGGTTCAGTTTCTGATGGACAATCAGACAGTGGCCTGTTGCTCATTCAAGCAGGGTGACTCACCAAGCAGGTTGTCTTACAGGCTCGCGACAGTGGTTTTATTATTTAAAAATCACATCTCACAGGCAGTTCTGGCCAAACTAGATTTCAGAATGGTCGAGATCGTTCAAACGCAATGTGCATTTCTCCGTGTCCGAACTTAGCAGCACTAGCGATTGATGCATTACTTTGTCGTTGACCTGCAGGTGTGTTGTTCTCATTTCCACCTTCCTCTCTAATGCTCAAAGTTCTCATGAAGATCTGCCACCAGAGACCGAGATATTTGTTGCTTGTAACTTCCGATCTTTGTGGGTCTACAAAGACTCTACGAATAAGGTTTATTTATCTCAATGGCGACTTTTCGAAGCACGAATGTGTCAAAAAGGCATCGATCCTGTGGCAGCCTCGGCGCCGCTCCTGCCGATTTTTTTTCACCTTTTTGACGCCAGGAAGGTTTCAGTTAGATCAATTATGACATCTCATTCGGCTCTCAAGTTTATTCTGAAGCGTTCCTCGGTCCAGGTCCTTTCAGCTGCAGCGTCCTGTCTCCGACAAGTCAGTAGTGCCTTGGGATTTGTCTCTGGTTTTTAAATATCTCACTTCTCGACTCTTCCATCACTCTATTATTTCAGACAACTGCTTACATTGAAGTGTGCTTTTCTCGTCGCCCTGACGTCGGACAATCGCCTCAGAAAAAACAGATGGCAATGCTCTATCAGTCAAGTTAATGGTTCATGGGAGGTTCTGGTACCAAAACCATTGCGGCCTTTTCTGGGCAAAACACGTTTATTAGACAGCATTTAAAAGAATTGATACGTTAACTTATTTGCTTAGTCTTGGTCTGTCAGTAATTCATAATAGTCCTACTTCTTGCAGGACTTCTCAGCAATCCAGTGGAAAGAAGACAACTGAATCGACCCTGTCTTTCCGGATGTACGGATGCCGACCTCAATGTTTCTGTCACATGATCGACGCTGTGTCGACTCGGCGCAGTCGCGTCTTGTACCATGGCCAGGTTGTTTGACGTGTAGATGCATATTCGCATTCAGCTAATGATGTTACATGCACCTCTTTTAGGAAAAGAAAGAGGGCTTGAGCTCTTAACAGTCTGTCAGTGCTTATGTTCGAGCAGATAACGTTGTTAGTAATGGACAGTTCGTAGTGAAACCCCACTGAAAGGTTGTTCTTGTTATGGAGTGAACAGTTCGCGGTGAGACTCTGCTGATTAAAAAATGATTTCTAATTTTATTTCTGCCTTTCTGGCACAACGTCTTGTAGGCAGCGTGTCGACCAGTTCGTATGCATTTGGGGTTCAGTTCAAACGACCATATCTAGTCTCCCATAGTGATGGCTTTGTATTCTACAAGCCGATATTTTCGAAATTAAAACTGAAATATTTAATTTCTTAATACTCATTTTATGAGTAAAATATCTTGTAGCACTGACTCGAATTATACCAACCCAATTCCCCCATCAATTTGGAACGTGGTGTCCATAAGTTGTGTACGTTTGACTGGCACTGCATCGACATTGATTAGTCGGTTGGTTGATAACGTTTAGTAAACGTGTAATGTCAAAATTTCTGACTTAATCAATGATAAACACATAGGAAACCCATAGTTTTGGCTTCTATTCTACAAGATATTTTACTCTTCGGACTAAAATCAGATTTTTGCATAATTTTACGTTTTAAACCATTTGGATCATTTTTCATTTCTAGCCCCCTGTCCCTCTCCAGGAGCGAAAATAAGATTTTTGCATAGTTTTACGTTTCAGACCATTGTGAGCATTTTTCATTTCTAGAGCCCTCTCCTAAGGGCGAAAAAACTTTCTTTTCCTTGTTTTGCATCCCTCGTTCATTTGAGTTGACTGATCTTTCAAGAGCGAAAACAGTTTTTGCTTTTTTTCATCCTCGTTCTTCGCCGGAATTCGTCTATAAGTTTATAAGACATGCTGGAAATGATTTCATTCATCACTTGGACACGGACAAAGACACATATTAGAAATAAAAATGAATAAATATAAAAGATAGATAATGGAAAATCATTTACTGATGAGTGCTACCTTGAAAATGGACAGTTTGGTCGATTTATCAGAATCAAACGAAATGAAAAATGAATTAAATTATCTGCTTCCCTCATGAAGAAAGTGAATGACAACTTGGAGAACCTGCGCAACATTGACTTTAAACTGCACTTAACAAAATTAAAGCGCTTAGAAATAATTACGTACAACATGCGCATGCGCTAGGTCAGCTTTGTCGCGTCTCTCACTTTGAAGGGAAAACTATACCTACTGCATCAGTTTCAATGATGAGGAATGGGGACGCTGCTGGACGTAATGCAACCAATAAAAATGTGTTATTTGACGAGTCAGCATCATCATCAACATCCATTCTTTTGATAGATGAGATGTGTACGGAATGCTATGGTTGGGTGACAGCAGTCCAGTTAACTGAGGATATAGATCTGACCAGGAAACAACTGACTGAAATAAACTTACATAATGCAAATGTACAGAACCAGCTTGGGCTTATATTTACATATTGCGGCGCGGAAGGGTATGTGGAAGATGATGATTGCCACTGCCACAGATTTCATTGCAAATTTTGTGAATCTGAAAACTTTTGAGATAAATGTGAAGCTTTAAAAGTTCGTAAGATGCAGGCAGAGGAATGGCCGATGTATTGAGAAGAGTGACATTATAAAAAAACTCTTAGATTAGGTACATAATCATATATTCTGTAGAAACTAAGCAGTGAAGACGTGTTTTGTAGATACAGCGGCCATAACGAAATCGGTTATAACAAAGTATCGTTTTAACGAACAAATTTGCTGGTGACACCGTTTTTCCCATCGACTTCAATGCATAAAATTCGTGCTATCCGATAATCGGTTATAACAAACACATTTTGGGTCAAAACTTTTTTCTGAAAGCGTAAAAGTCCACAGCGCATGGTGTGGGGTTCTATTTGCACGTCTTACTTTACTAATTATTAAAGACTAGTTGCCGCTGTTAAGGTAAATAGAGACATTAACCGCTCACCCCTGTACCTCTAATACCTAATGTGAATTGCAATTGCTATTGTTGGCATCTGAGCTTCTCGCACCACGGGTTGCTTGCAAACAATACCAAAGCATCTCCCTCAAACAAAACTACCCAGAGTAGCTAATGCCCATACGTAGCGCAGGGTTTATAAAAGGCGATGAAAATTGCAATTGATATCAGTGCTCAAAATGGCTGCGAAGCGAAAAAGAACTGGGCATTCTTTCGAAATTAAGTACAAAGCATTTAAAGAAGTTGCAGAAGGTGTAAATTCAAAGGCGAAAATTGCAAGCGAGTTTCAAATTCTTTCAAGCACTCTCAGTACCTAGTTGAGCAAAAAAACATCAAATTATTGAAAAAGTTCAAGAAAGCAGTTTCGAACCAGAACGTAAACGTTTCAGACAAGCTAAATTTGAGGATGTCAAAAGTGCTTTGTACAAGTGGCTGCTGAATGCAAGGTCACAGGGCTTGCCAATTAGTTAGCCACTTTTGGCAACGAAGGCCCAAGACTTCGCAGTTAAGTTGGGTGCTCAGAGTTCCGTCCTTCATGTTATTATTGGCTCGGAATTTCCTGAAGAAAATGTTAAATATGAATAAATTGTCATGACCCCTTTATTTTGTTTCTGTTTTAGTGATTCGTTTCAACGAGGTACTGTATTTTAAACAAATAATTTACTGTATTTAACACAAATAATCACAAATCACTCCTAAAGTTTAAGTCCCACATGAGTACATTGAAAAAATGATCGTATAATTAGGAAATTAGTAAAATATCAGTTATAACGAATATCGTTTATAACGAACACTTTTGTCAGGTCCCACGAACTTCGCTAAAACCGGGTTATACTGTAACTGTTTTGTATATTTAACATGGATGTTATTTTCAAACGAATTTATGTAGACTTTATGATTGCTGAACGTGCTTACTTTGGTTCTGCGGAAGAACAGCATTGACACTTAGATGCTTTTTGGGACTTTGCACACTACAGCCTTAACAGAATTGAATTATACAGTTTATTGAAGAGTGTTATCAAGCTGGAATAGAACACGCATAGAACTTTGATTTTGATTCTGCATTTTACATTGTTTGTGCTGGTGTAGGGGTGTGCTATCTCGTGGTGGATTATTTAATGCGTTGTTTAAACTTCTTCTTCGCATACGCATAGAGACATTCGATGTTGTCTTCAAAGTGAACTATATGGACTTTGTGTTTTGAAGTCAAACCTTTGAATCCAACTGTGTACTGAAAGTGAAGAATATGCATAATACTGGGAAACTATTTGAAGGGCAATTTCAAGAAATCTATTGCAGAAAAATCAGAAAAGTCAACGGTTAGCGTTTCTATATATATATATATATATATATATATATATATATATATATATATATATATATATATATATATATATATATATATATATATATATATATATATATATATATGTCATAATCCATATCATATGGAATTAACACAACTTCTGACAGAACGTAAGAACGTAAGAAATATCGTACCAGATGGACAGATAAGAATAAACTTGTGTTGAAAACTTGAAAATTCAAACATTGTTCATTTACTGAAAGAAGCATTGGTTGCTACAATAAGAAAAGAATGACAAGTGCCACCACGAGGTTGGGAGCAGTTTATTAAGGAAATTGTAGATGCTAATATTCCAAAAGTTGTTTTGGGCAAAAAGACAACTCGTGACGATGCTACAAAAGAAATAAAACAGCGTTAACAAAGACAGTTTCCAGAACGATGGGAAAATTTTTTAACATGGCTTAAAGAGTTATGTTACTGTTGTCAAGAAAATGAAAATAAATCTACAACTCATATTCCTGTCAAAATAAGGAGTGCAAGTGCTTGTTGTCAAGGAGAAGTAATACACAGCCATGCATTGAGCGTACGCAATGCACGAAGTAATGTATATACACATCCAGTCCGTCAACGCAATTTTGAAGAGGTGCATTTTTAATTTCTTTTTGAATAAGTCTTCTGACTCTACGAATTACACATCATTGGCTAAACTATTCTACAATTTGGGTGGCGCAGTACGAAAGGATCGATCTCCAGCGGACTTAAGTTCAGATTTAGGTACCTCAAGTAACATCTGATGTAGGCACTTAAATGTAATTGTGGCCATTTTATAAACTATTTTGCTTCTTACCTGTGGCCAATGCGAAAGTTCTAACAATGGCGTGATTTGATGAGGTGCACGCCCACTAACCTACTAATAAAACCTCTAATTATCAAACTCGTTTGCTTCGTACATTATATTTGAAAGAAACTATGAAGTGACCTTGGCTGCAATTCAATACCCACACACATGGACGACAATGAGACAAGGAAGGGGCTATTACGTTCATTATCGGTAACCATTAGGTGAGAGATTTATGACGTTGTCATTCTATATATTTACTACTTTGATTTCAAACCTTGATGAATGATAACATCTTTGTGAGTCCATTACCAAAACGTATTGTAATTGCAATGCCTCACAATAAACCCTTTGCAGGAACAGTGTGAGAAATTTATACAATTTTGAACATTTTAATATTAACTACATGCAGCTTAACAGAGATGAACTATTCCTATTCAAACCGATCAAGCTTAACCTTGATGATGAAAATTGTGGAATGTTTTGACTCTTATGGACTTGCACATATAGATAATCGTCTAGAAAATTATTTAAAGAATGAGTATGTGTATGTATATGAGTTCATAGCATGTTTGACATTATAGATATATTAAAAAGAAGTGACGGAGATTTTATGGTAAATGACTTTTAATATAGACATTATAAGCCATTATTCTGTTAAACTTGTTAAAGTTTTTAATTTTAATATGTAATTAAGTTTTTTTAATTTGTAGCTAAGTCTTTTTTAAAATTTGTAGTTAAGTTTTTAGTGATATATCTATCTAAATACATACTTGTAAATGGTTACTGCTACACTGCCGAACTGCATACTGTCGTACTAATTTCAAACTAATGAGTCACTGATGTCACTGAGATCTCTGATGCGGTGTTAATAACCCGTAAAACTTTCATTCTCACAGAAAGTCAATGGAAATGTGTTAATTCACTCGTAAATCATCATATATTATTATGTATCATAGTTAAGTACTATTTGATAAAAATATTCTTGTGTGTGTTTTATTCAACATATCAAATCAGAAATATTTACATTTATTAAAAGCCAACAAATCAATATTGAAATTAAAAAATTACAATTAATTATTGAGGACCAAAATATTTCAAATACATATTGTGCTAATACGTGTAACATAAGAATTTAAATTGATATAAGTGTCATAACTGTTATAACCTCTTTTGTAAATGCTATGAAAACTAACATTACATTTATCGTGTCCAATCACTTTCAGATCCCCATGATGTGATAATACTATTTCAAGTTATTAACATTATTCCTTATCATAGTCATGCTGACACTGGCCGCCGTACTGGCCACACGAGTCCATATATTAGACTTAACGTCAATACTTTTTGAACCACGTATCAATTGTACATGTCCGACTTGCTTAAAGTTCTTGCCAAGTACCATTCTTCCGCACTGAGTATGTAAGTATCTGGCGAGCTCGTCATCCTGTAGAAACCGTAAGAAGCCTTTACCGTTATGTTCAATGACTTTACACTAATACCATTTGAAACTTGTAGATAAAATCCAGGTTCAGAAAAATGCTTCATATTCTCCTCTGCCATGACTTGATCTTCATGAAAATTCCACAATAACAGATTGTCAATTCACCCAAGTGATCCAGATATAATTGTACGTTTGAGTTCATGATTACAAATGGTTCTATTCTGCTGAATGTCGCAGCGATTATACGCCAGTCTGTTCAAGCACGTGATCCACTGACGTCATTTGCTCCTTCAGCATTTGCCGTTCTTTCAATGACAATAAGGTTCCCTTCTTGACATGCTCCCAGAACCATGATCCATGATATATTCACGAACGTTAAACATCACTTGCGGTTGGTATTTCATCAGTTTAATCTATTTTTTTCTTGATTGACAGGTACCATAATCGGTAAATCATCTAGACTTATCTTCTTTATAGACTTTGCAGTGGTAGCTATACCACTCAGGTTTTACAGCTGTGGTAACAGCAACTTTTGGCTTAGCTTTAAGGTCAGGCAACAGTAGCAGTTTTACAGCAACTTTCGGCTTTGCAGCAGCAGCAGCAGCTTTAAGCTCAGGTCCTCGCCTTAAGCTCCACTTTTCGCTTTTTATACGGTTACATGGTAACTGTAAGCGAACACTCAACTCTTTTCGTCTTTACAAACTGTGGCTGCCTTTGATGTTGTTGCTTTAGCTATTGCAGTGGGAGTGGTTTCAACCCAGGCTTTGCATAGGCTTTGTCTCAAACTTTTCCATGGGCTGTGTCTCAGAATTTGCTGTAGGCATTGTCTCAGACTTAGCGGTGGGTATTGTCTGCCTTCGCCGTAGGCAATACTGTAGGTATTGTCGTAGATGTTGGCTGCTGTTTACTCACTGCAGACATGTTCACTCTTCAACAGTTTGATGTAGAATGACTCCTATCTCTAAGGCGGGCGCCTTTTGTATCATGCGAGTTATACTATGAGCTGTGTAATTTCCATGAGCTAACGTGGTGTAATCGTCATCCAACACAGAGCGCTTGTCAACAAATGCCAAGGCCAACATTCAGAAATTTCTCTGAAAAAATTTGATGTTTATGGCTTCGAATGATGACTGCTCTTTCCTTAATAAACTGTCATTGTATTGATCATATATCATTCGCTACTGGCAGGGGCGCGTATCACCCTTAGCAGTACCTTTCTCTTTTCCACCATACAGCAAACGGTACATCTCCTCAATGGGTGCTCCCAGTTTCATCTTTTATTTTTCCCAACACCTTTTGTTCACAGTGGAATGTAGGAAATGGTCCTTTGGATAATCACCTGTACCAAAAAGATGACCACCCGGTTGCATCTTTGTCTGTGGTCGGTATATCATAGCACACAGTCTGTGTCACTGAACAGCAGTTTTGCCTCTGAATACTTCTTCACGTTATTGTAGTGATAATTATACATGAGACTTTGCTGAGAACTAGAATAGTTAACCCAATCTGGGTGTGCTTGTCCAGGAACAGATCTGCTTTCAAGTAGTATGCTGTCATATCCTCATTGAAAATGTGCAATAAGTAAAACGTAGGCTTAGCCACCGCCTCTTTGAAAAGTTTTTCATTGTGAACCAAACTACGTTGGTTCGATTCCTCAAATTTTCCATGGTTTTGCCAAATATGGCGTTGTACTTAGCTAGCCATTTACTCCTCTGGAACAGGGCTCGATGCACCTTAGTCACTTTCAATCCAAATGATACGTATTGCTGCAAATTTCGATGATGTATCACATACTTTTGCTTGTCACTGAGATTGGGAATCAACTTTTCCGTATGTTAACATTTCAATCCCAACTGCCCTCTCAGGTTCTGACTGTATTCAGACAATTCGCTGATTTAACAGTTTTCTTCTCAAGATCCACTGGATAGTCACTATGCTGTTCATGAATTTCATCCAAGTATGCGAGATCTACCTCTAAAATATGTCCAGTCTCAGTATCTTCACTCACTTTCATGCGTTCAGAGATTCAGGATCTTCCACACATGCAAATCCACATTCTGGCATACTCTGTGTCATACTCCACCTATATAGATTGCTGGCGTCAAAGTACATGATGTAGTTTGTTGACTTGATCTGGAATGCAGGGATTGTTGGTTTTTGCATACTTATATCTAATGACTGAAATACCTCCTCGCAGACCTTGCTTCACCATTTGGTACATGCCAATATCATCTATCAATTTCAGTTCAACCTTGATATGTTTCAGCATAGCGTCCCATGTCAAATCTGGTGCTGTATAGTAAGGAGCAGGATCCAATTCACACGTTCTGAGACACATATTGCCAAAATTTTCAAAAACATCTGCCAACAGCAGCACATCTGTTTTCAGGTAGAAGTCATGATTCTCTCCAAAGTTGTTGCAGTGGAATACATTCCAGACCCTTCGTGCATGAGCACAGTTCTCATCACTATTTCCTTCTTCAGTCAGTTGACTGTAAAAGTCTTCTTGTGGTTGAAGCTTGGTTTCTGCAAACTTGAAGGGTTCATCAACATAGTCATGGGGATATACTCCTTTTTCTCAAAAGTAACTCTTGCTGCTGACTGTTGCCACATGAGCAGTCATATTCTGGAACTTATCGTTTCTTTCAGCCGCTAAGTTGGTTACTTATTTTTGCAAGGATGCCCCCATGAATTGGTAGGCGCAGATGAATTTCAGATTGTCCATGGCAATTGGAAGGTACTTTCCACAGTGTTGGGAATGACTGACAGCTTCAGGTTTTTGAATTTTCCTATACTTTCTATAAGAAGATGACTGTCATGTCCTCGTAGGTTGTGGAATAGAACAGGAATGATGACTGAATCACGCTTTCCTTGCTGATCCTTTCTTAAACGGAACTGCAGTTGCATTTAGTATGGGCTAATCCACGGTATTTTCCACTGATGTGATCATGATCTCGCACACGATCCATTTCCTACAACTCATGGCAAATTTAGCAATGAGTAGCTTGGGCAAACTGTTTCTTATCCTCGGGAGTCGTTTCAATGGATTTTGAGTTACTCAATCGATTCACAAAGTTATTACGTTCATCCCACGTATACTTTAGAAATTTGTAGATAGACAGCATTGTCTCCCCGGTAAAGCACAGGATTACCTTGTCATATTCGCTGACGACAACATATGCAAAACTATTAGCCTTGTGATGTTGATACTTGTCCTGTGTGTCACATTTCTTTGTGTAGCATTCAAAGTCAGCGTAAATGACAAAGGGTGTCTTTTGTTTTTTTTGCAATGCTCTTACATTGAAAGATTGTATCCTCTGGAAATGACAATTGCTGTGCTCCATGTTTCCTACAAACTTCACGATGTTTGTTCAAAAGGTCTTGTCGTATAAACCCATATAGACAATTGAAGCAGTAAAACTTTTTTGCCATGATGTCTTGTACGATACTTCATGAGTCAATTAAAGTTCTTCATCAGGCAATAATGTCTCTTCTCATTGCTACTGATGAGCAGGAAGTTGATTTCAGTATCACTCTCATGTTGACTCATGCGAATCATGTGGATGGGTACCACAACTTCAATTTCCTAACCTAACCACATTCAGCTCATGTTCCAACGGTTGATACTTATATTGCCTATATACATGGTCATCCTTTGGATGTAGATGAGCTAATATAGTCCATAGGTAGCACTTATTATCATATTTTTTCTTGATGTTGATGACATCTTTGGTATTCCTTCTCTTCTTTGGCACCTCAATGTAGCTGGAGGCCAGAAAACCCCTCAAGATTCTTGACGTTCCTGCTGAACAACTCCTTGAATGCATTTGCAAATCGTTATCAATATCCATTTCATTAAATGCTCTAAAAGTCTGAGTGCTCAGATAAGTGTCATCCACACGTTCTACAAACACTGCCTCTTCATTTTCGACACTGTACTCCGTTGTCCAATCTTTCAAATATCGTGTGATGTGTTTTTTCTGCCGGATTTCCAGTAGAAAGTCTCGTGGTATACCCAGTGGAATACCCAGTGGTATATGCTATGGCTCTGTATGCATATTCTTCTGCTCCTCTTTATAATGCGCACGATGTGCTTTCAATTTAACACTTGACTCTCCTTTCCATGGTACTCTTAAACTCCTCTTTCTCTTCTTTTTCATTTTTGTATCTTCTGCTGCACTTGCAGTACATGAAGCAGTAGTGCTTACGGTATTAGGACTTGCAGTAGTAACTGCTTCAGTAGCAATCGCACTTGCATCAGTAACTGCCATACTTGCCTCAGTATCTGCCGTGCTCACAGTTGTAACTGGCGTGCTTTGTGCCGTAATCGTAGTATCTCCATCTAGTGACAGCTATTGACAGTGTTCAGCATGATTAACTGACCAACAGTAATGTTCTGATCGGTTTGTACTGTGTTTATATAGCGATTTCTCTATCAGGGCGCGACGTCAACTCAAGTGAAGGAGGAATACTAGATAAGCAAAACAATCTTTTCGCCCTTAGGGAGCTCTAGAAATAAAAATTAATCAGAAATGTCTGAAACTTAAAACTATGCAAAAATCTGATTTTCGCCCCTTGCGGGAACTAGATTTTTTGTGGCGGGGGGGGGGGGGGGGGAAGGGGGTCCGTCAGTTAACCCTTTTCAATTGTGGAAATGTGGGAATGATTGAAAGGATATAGAATTGACTATCCATGTATAAGCGAAGTGCTACGGTCTCACTCACCAGATACAGCTCACAGCGATGGATGCGACTATAAACACGTTTCAGAATGATGACTTCTGTAAGAAACATCAGCTGACTTCCCATGATAAAATCTTTTTAAGATTTATCCCTGAGCAGTATGAACTATTTAAGTCTAGGCAGGCAGCTGAAGAGGCGGAAAACATATCAATCTGCAGGAAATGGATAGCCTCTGCTTCTGCTCTGCTTCCGTTGCTAAACGTTCAAGTGCAGCATCGGAGGTGGAAGCTGCAACTAAAAAGCTGTGCAGAAAGAAAACAAGACCTCTGTCATCATCTTCATGGGGGAACAGATGCATCGGCGACCTGTCAATGCTGGAGGATTTTCCAACTCTAGAAGATGCAGTATCGTCGAAAGCAGTTAACGAGACGCTGGCAGAATTATTCAAAGTTCATCCAACAGCCGCACTGACAGCCACAGCAACAACCTCAGAAGAACCTGCATCTCCAGCTACAGAGTTTCCTTTTTTTGTAAACTCAGGCTACCAACAGAACAAGACATAAGGGCACATTTTGATACGTGTATCACTTTCCAACGCTAGTTATAAGAAATGTAAACACGCTAGCCATCTATCAACAATATAATGGCGGTGGTAGGAACTAAAACAAAATACATCGTTCCTTTTCAGGACCAACAGCTTGTGTGATATAAGTGCAAAATCTTCTTCTTGTTGTATAACTGATGATGTATGACTGCTGATGTATTGGCTATGAAACAAAAAAATGCACCGGCCAGAAATCTTCTTACCCATCAACTGTTACATAATTGCAGGACTGGATTTATATCTCATGTGTGCACTAACAAAAAGAGCTGTATTTGTTTGCACAGTATATTTTATTGTGCAAAGCATCGGAGTTTTGCCTCTAGATTAACAGGAATTTTATGTAGTGGGATCTGAAAATTATTTTACTGATACTGATACTGGCTGAGAAACCCTTGATTAAATGGTTGTTGAGTCAAATTTTTTTGCTACAAAATGTTGTCATATAATATAATATTTATTTGGAGGCTCAGTTGGTAGAGAGGCATAAAAATGACTTGAAAGCAAAACATATATAAAACATAAATAAAAAAATAAAGGATAAATAAAATATTAAAATTTTGTCATTGTGTAATAGCTAATATTTATGGTAGTTTGGTCTGTTGTGTATAACATCTTTTTCACTCGGCAGACAGCTAAAGATTCCGCAAAGTCGCACTTATAAACGAGAGGAACTACTCTTACAATATTCATACGCTGTTTGTTTATATCTAACAGATAGATCTTTCCAGAGGTTAACTGTTTTTTAGCAACGATTAATAGAAATCATTGAATTAACTACATGGTATCTAGCCCTTTTTGCGACAGCTTAACTGATTTATGACAAAAACAAAAAGTTGTCTTTTCATGTTTTCCGTTGGACTTGACATATGACGTCTGATGTGACGAAGAATGTCTTCAAGGTAGAAAGTGTTAATGCGAACATTGAAACCGTTGATGCCCACCGGTGGTGCAGTACCAAGGAGGCGATATCACACTCCCTTGGCGTGAAAAACATCCGAAGTTCCGCACTTGACACCCTGCAATAAGCCAAATCACACTTTGGGCGTTCCCAATAAAAATGCGCAAAAATTCCTGCGTTTCGAATAAAATAACGGGGAAAAAATGAAAGAAATGATAGAGAGATTTCGCCTAAATGTCAAATCTCTCTTGCACCAAAGAGAAATCTGGTTTTTAACAACCCGTTTGATATTTTAAAAACTTATTAAAAGTTTTAACAAATGGTTTCAAGTTTCATTTTCTTTTATGTTCCGAGTATGAGCTGTTTTTTCGATATTTCTTCCATATTTTTCTATCATTTCTTTCATTTCTTTACCCGGTTCCCACGCAGTCGAAATTCAAAATTCTTGCACATTTTATTCCAAACACCGAAAGTGTGATTTGGCTTATTAGCTCCGAGTCAGCTCTGATTTAAGTAACTTCGAATATCTCTCTGTCACAGCTACGAAGCCTTACATTGTTCCGCTGATATGGGTCAACTTCATATCTTTTGAGGCACGAATCCTGCATACCGGCCTCTGTTATTCAAACATTTACTGCAACTTCATTCACAAAATATCCGTTTTGCAATTTAGGCACAATTTTTAATGGGTTGCATATTTTTTTATTTCTTTGTTAAAATGTAGAAAAGTCAGCTTTCTCAATCACGTGTAAAATGTTTGTTTACATTCTGTGCTTTAAAGTATCATGAGACCAAAGTCAACTGACCAAAAATTTAAATTGGTGATTTTCTGTAAAATATATACTCAAATAATTGATGATTCAGAATTAGGTATAGATTTATTCTGTGCACCCATAATCTTTCACTTTTAATTTCCTCCCATGCTTTTTGAAATACCAGTTAAAAAGTTTTGGGGGAATAATTACAAGATTTAAACTCACTTTTTCCCGTAATAAAGCATACTCCCTGGATGTAGTAGATGTTAATTATTTCGGGAGATTTGTGGTTATTTCCATGTTTATTTTTTTCTTTTAAAGAAAGCGTAACCCAGGAGTTGTGTTCATTGCCGTTTTACTTTAGCGAACGCCAGTAGTAGTAGTAGTAGTAGTTTATTTTGAAAAGTTAAAAAAAGCATCTTCAACATTTAATATTGTCACTTGTAAGCGTTAGCCTTTTCGTGTTTATTTGAGTTATTGACGATTAAACTGTTTTTCCCAGTTTTTTGGGGTCCAGTGCGTGAAATCATGCACTCTAAAATTTTCAGTGCGTGATTTTTGGACGTGAATGCGTGATTTTTTTTACATGATTATGAGCTAGTTTGTAACACTTAAACGTCCATACTTTACTGAAATAAGGCACATGTCATTAAAGTGAAACACTACTTTATTGACAACAAAAAGACAATTGCAAAACAAATTGTCATAGCTGAATGTGACAACTTAAGAAAATGAAATAAATTAAACTACATGTATCTACATGAAAAATGAAATCAAACGATACTGAAACCCATCGAGAAGAGATCAACGATTTCTTCTGCGAGTATGAAATAAAACAGTTGTAACACCAAACACTAAAATATACTGTACAGCTTTTGGAAGGCTAAACAGCTCCAAAGTGATAAAACTCCGAGAGTCACCGGACAGTGTCGGTGATAACTTTACCATTCAAGCCCAATCACCGATCTAATTATTTGGCTAATATTTTGTGGCTAGTTTTCCTCCATTGACGTAATGCGGCTACAAAATCTAAACTTCTCAAGTCTGGACCCTCGCCAGAAACGTTCATTAACTGCTCCAATTTTAGCGGGCTTAGTCTATTCCTCGTGCTAGTTTTAATAATATTCTGAACACTAAAGGAGGGCGGGGGGGGGGGTGGGGGGGTTGTCGCTACCATAATGCGACACAAGCGTTTCTAGTTTGCAGGGCTGGTAAAAATTTCATCAAATTTGAAATTTTTGAAATATTTCAGAAATATTGAAATTTTTGAAAGCACGTTAGAAAAAAAAAAACACACATTTCCAGGCTAAAATCTGTTTGTTTAATTTAACAAATACCACCATCAAAAATGCATAGACAGATAAAATGACAGAATCACATACCGGTTAAACGCATAAATCGGTTGATTGCATAAAATTATGTATTTTTAACAGGATAATTGCATACCGCTTTATCATAAAACCGAATAAAGGCAAAACTTTTTCTCGTTTAAATGGGAAACACTGCTTGATTGCAGAATTAAGGGTGACTATTCAAACAGTGCTAAACATGAGGCAAACTCGGGAGCGAGTTGCTCGTGTTTGTTTACCTAACATATTGTCTGCTATATTTTGACCTATTGTGTACATATCCGACCTCTTTCTCCTGTGCCGTTAACAATGAGTACCCTTTCAGCAGATACTACAAATCCTACTGCCTCTGCCCATACCCGGAGTAGATATGTCAACGGGGCTATAGGCCAGCAACTGCTAGTTTAGTCATACACTACGTAGGATTTCTGTGGCTGCATTGTTTACTGGTAGAGTTATGAAAACGCAGTGTGTTAACTGACAAGTTAAGATAAATGTCTGTGGATAGGTATCCGTCAGTATTTGGTATTCTTGACGTACAACTTATTTCTTATTTAAAAATTTCAAAAATGTGAAATTTTTGCAATAAAATATTTCATGAAATATTTCAAGAAATATTTCATTCGAAATATTTCATACCAGCCCTGCTAGTTTGCCGTTACCCCATACGGCCAGTTCTTGTTTTAAAAGAAATGAAATAGGCCTCATACCTAGAACGGAGAAAGCAGATATGACTGACCTGTCATTTTCTGGGAACCGACTCTTAATGTTATTACTCAGATTGGATAAAAATTTATCCTTGGTTTTCGGAAATTCTTTTTCTCCTTTGTACGTGACAACCTTTGTAGACGTATTTGTTACCATCTTTCAGAACATGCTGTTCGAACTGGGCACTAAATGTGAAATCCTGCTGACCTGCTTTGTATTTGTCCAGCTTCTGAAGGACGTTCTCAACTTCTACAGTTATAATAAACACATTTAAATATCTCTTCTGAAAGGTTAAGGGCAGTGAACACACCCAAGATAGCACATCCATCTAGCATGTACACTGTTGCTATGAACTCATACGTAGCCAGCTTTTTTTTTTTTAACCCTTGACCTTTGGCATCTTTGGATTCAGAAAAAAATGCCAAACGACTGTGATGGCACAGTTAGAATACCTCTACCGACTTGTAAACTGCTAACCTGATATCCTGTCACATCCTTTACAACACCGGTCATGACCATGGCACCATCTGAACCAAACCCCGTCATTTTTGTAATGTCAATGTAATTTTCATGCAGAAACTGAAGTAATGCATTGTAACATGTTTTTCTGGTACCATCTACAATATGAACGCTTTCATTCGTTATTTCTTCGAAAACTTTGCATATATCATGTCTCCTCTGTTCAAGTGTTTTGAGCTTCAGTGAGGATAGAGCGTCTTCATAAGTAAGGGATGGAGCTATTATGTCGATTGCTTGTCGCTGTATTTTTTCTAAGGCTTCGGACTGCTCGTTGGCGAGTTTGTTGCCCACGCAGGGACCGCATACTCTAGTCGAGACCTAACTGTAGAAGTATAGAAGTTTTCAAGCTCTTTCTGGTGGACTTTTGATCTTCTTAGTTCTTCAGCAAGAAAATGTAGTTTACTTACTGCATTTTTAACCAAGGTGTCGACATGGTGGTCGAATTTCAACTTTCCTGAGTCGTTATGCCAATAAGTTTGATAAGAAAGACTTTGCTTGTCTTGGGTCATCCCTTCCCTTCCATATATTTACTTGGTATATCTCTGTCAGAACTCCGCTTCTTGGAGCTACCATGCAATAAGGCAGCCACCTTTCCGATGGGCGCGTTGTTTCCAATTTTGGGGGGATAAATTGCAAATATAAAGATGTGAAAAAAAAACTCAAAATTGTAATTTTCTTTCAACATGCGCACTTTGAAATTAAAAAGCCATCAACTGATCTTAAAAAATATTTATACATTATTCTGCTCCTTTTATAGCCAATTTGCAAATATGTTTCTAACAAAATGGAATTTTGCAAGTTTTTTATAGCTTCTTCATCCCAATCAAATTCGGTCGAAACTTAAAAACTTTTCGTCAAAATTTTAAGTACAAATCAGCTTATAAGCGGATTCACAGTTTCGTCTACATGATTTACGCAAAGCAGGACTCCAATTTTTGGGAGATACACATAGCGATTTCAAGTTTTGACGGATATGGCGAAATTTAGAAAGTGTGTGAGATTTCTCAGCCGCTGAATATCTGAGAAAGTTGAAACTTTGTGGGTTTTTGTTTGGTAGGTCCGAAAGATTCTGTCAAATTTTGTCGCGAGTAGAACGAATGAAAACGACACATGGCGTTTACACGTAAACTATGCATATTATTGAAACAAGATGGGTATTCCTTGTGTCAGTCGGACGGCTGTTTCAACTTTTGTAGTGCAATTAATAATAATAATAATAACAATTATAATAATAATAATAATAATAATAATAATATGAGTGTGAATTTTCATATACCGATTTTCCAGATAACCTGCTCAAACAGGTTGACAATGTGCGCATACAGCTGTATAGTTATTGATTACAATTTTTCAATTCACGATTATTATAATTTCGACGTGTTCATATAGTGTCTCTGAAATCCCTATCTATTGACACATACGCATAACAATCATGCAACAGTAACTTTGTATCAGAGGACTATATAGACAAGCCGATATCCCTAGGCGGTTTGCATTTGTCACGATTCCTGACCACGAGCGAGATTCGAACCCGGGCTACAGAAGCACAATTGCATGGCTGACAAGCGTCTTTACCACACTTGTGAAAGACTCATTCCGTAAAAAAACTATCCGTTGTCAAGCAAAGTATCTCGATAGCGGAAAATCGGATCGACTTCAAACTTGGTGTAGTTATTCCTTGGATTAAGTGCACGGTTTTTGCAAAACATTAAACTCGTATCGAAAATTAAGAAAGATGTATGATGCCTGTGGCTATTTTATTGCCTGTAATCGACCTTTTTGCGCGTTAACTCATCTACAGCTAGTATGTAACGTGTCACGAAGTCAGGGTCAGTGTCAAGTCGTTATGATTTATCCTATCGAGGTGATCATGGGCTATGCAGTTAATGAAGAATGCCTTTCTAGTACTTTTTAGCCCGATGGGAATGTGCGAAGACAAGGTAATATATCATGGTTATAACTACACTTAGGGCACACATCGTTACCGTACCCTTGGGTAAAAGGTTTGAAGTTGAATTAAGAGTCGTACCTATATTAGATGGCTGGAGGGAGGGGGACGGGGTGGATAACGGTTAGCAAAAAAAAAAAAAAAAAAAAAAAAGGGAAAGAAAAAGGCAAAAAAAAAAAAAAAAAATCACCAATTAAGTAGGGGAGTGGCGATGCAGTGAGCAGCTTACAGGTCCGTATAAAAAGGGCTGGGGTAAAACCTATTTGTAACGAACCCGAAGACGCGGATAAAAGATGTAAAGAAAAAACCGTTTGTTGTGACCCTTTCCATATTCAGATAAAGGCGTACGGCGAAATCTTGACAAACTTCCAGACCCGGATAAAAATGTAACGTCCAGTAAAACTGCAGACTCGGATACGAAGGACGTACAGTAAAACTCGTTTTAGCGACCACCTTCCAAACTCGGATAAAAAAGACGTGGAGTAAAATCTGTTTGAGTGATCACCATCTGTTTTTATTTGTCGAATTTTTGGCAATGATTCTTTTATTTCTGTAATAAGAAAAAGTGAAAGTGTGTAATGTAAGCCTGTACTCTTATGTTTTGTTTGCACTGGCTGCTCTAGTTCGGTTATGCGTTTTCAGTATGCGTTTCCACATCATAGTGTGGATAGTGCGCGTTCCAACACAAACAAATGAAAGTGACATCTTATTCAGCTGCAATGTCATTGGCGGAATGAAGACAAGCTAGATTTTATTTTTCAGAACATATAAAATATTTTATAATAGATTTAAAATTTTCATCAGCTGTCCACCGTATTTTGATAGAATCGCAGTGCCAGTTCATATTTCGGTTCTCAGACATACAGGGTTGAGATTTCGTAAAATTTTCTGGTCGCCTTCCGGGCGACCAGCTTTAAAAAGTTAGTCGCCCGGCTCAAAAGTTAGTCGCCTGGCGCAATTTTTGTAACATTTACCTGAAAATACTCAGAAAAAAGGTTAGTCGCCACTCGGGCGACCAACTAAAAAAAGTTGGTCGCCCGAGCCAAAAGTTGGTCGCCACGGGCGACCGGGCGACCGCGAAATCTCAACCCTGCATCAAGGAAAGGCTCATATTTTTTCAGTGTAACAGCGATCCAATCAACGCTGTCGGAGTCGAAGCATTTTAAAAATGTTTTACAGGAATCATTGTAGATTTCGGCCTCTTTTTTTCTGGGGGGGGGGGGGGGTGGATCGAATAAACGTTAGTCTTATGGAGAATCAGTCATTGAAGGACTAATGTTAGAATTGGCTGTGATTCGGTCTGAAGTCCTGACATGAAAATTTGGAAGCCTGGCTAGTTTTTGACTGATAACTTAAACAATACTAGCTTAATGGGGGACCGCCCTAGCGGACAGAAAAAATGTGTCCCTATAACCGATATGTCGTTATATCTGATAGTTTTAAACATGGAAAAGCTTGCAAAGACATATAGTTATGTCGCAATTAGGTGTTTGTCGTTATATCCGTTGTAATTGCGTAACTAAATCTCGAGCAACTAAGCAATTGACAGCACTCCCCGCAGTGCACAGCTGGTTGAGAAGTTCTTATTGAAACTCCCGTCATGAGCCAATGAAACAATATTCAGGTGTGGTTCTCGAGCCGACTTTATTTCTCAAATGATTTTTCTGTCGTAGTTCGAGAAAACGAAGGCGGAGCAGTGGAGAAGATAGCGAGGAGTGCTTGCCAATTTCAAAGCGGATCAATGGACTGCACATTCGCTACAGCACGGACGACTCGGGCGACGGCACGTCACTTGTAGGTATCACAGGCTTGGGCAGAGCTTGCAAAAATTGTAAACAGTAAGCATATGCAGGGAATGCATCAACTCCTGTTAGTTTTAATAACTCGAAGAAAGTTAAAATCACAGAGTTTACGGTTTCCTGGTTTATGATTTCAAGTATTGTCTTATTTTATTACTCGGATATTAATTTTATGGCATGAACATATTGCTTTGATCGGACGAGGTTCAATATCTCATATATCCACTGTTATCAGCGCTGTTTGAGTGTCGGCGTTCCTATCATAGATGCGTTAACTGAGTCATAATACAGACACTTTCATTAAAACTGGGGGTGAACGATTCGGTCGTCAGGAAATCGCCATGGATTTTTTTTCAGATTAAAAAAGGTTTAGTGCTGAATACGAATTGCTGGGGTCAGAAATATTTATTGTTCACTAAAAGTAAAACAAAGTTGTTTTGGAAAATCTTGAACCCTAATTAAAACATGTGGTACTTTGGAGACCACCTGAAAATTATGACAATAATTAGAAGTATAGTCAGATATATGCTTAAGAAAAATCTTGTGTCTATTCAGAACACCCGCACTATAAAAATCAGATGTAGCCATCTCTAAGAACGCATAGATAGTTTATGGTTTGTCACTTCATCACTTGTGCTGGTCCATTTTATTGTTTCTGCTATTGTTTGTTTGCCAGTGACAGTTGTGTGATGTGCAAAAAATTAATGTGTTATAGAACGAAAGTAATGAAGTATAAAGCTAATTTGTCATACAAATCGATAAGCCACACAGGTAGTAATATAAGAAATACATTTGTTTTATAAAATTTCGAGCAAATGTGAAAGTGGATTTGTAACAAAGAACCTGCTTGAATAAATCATTTTAATTTTGCAGCAAATGAAAGAGTCGGAGTCAACTTTCACGAATAATGGCCAGCCAATCGGCTTCAACCAAGAAGGCGGTGCCTCCGGTGTCAGCCTGTTGGCGCACTGCGAAGTTCACCAGGCTTGCTTGCCACAAAGGCAACACGCTTTCAGTGGAAACGCTGGAATCAGTATTATTTCTGGTAGTCAACATTCGCCTGCAGATATGTCAAATTGCCAAAATGATGTGATCCACAGCCATGAAGGGAGGGCATTACAAAGACAGTATCCATCGGAAAGTTGTGCGGATTTTAATTACGAGCCAGACTTGTCGGAGTTTGAAAATCCACATTATTATGAAACAAATAAGCTTCTGTTTGATGCTCATATGTTAAGGACTCAAAGAAGAAATGCTAGTCCGTGATTATTTTAGAGCTTAGACTATTATTACTCAGTGGTGTGTCACTTATGTGCAAGTAATCGTAACCAGTATCTAGACTTACCAGCACGTGGGGCTTAGTGGCTATAGTGTATGTACTGTCTACACGTGTGTCAGGCTGAAAATTAAGTTTTTGCGGAGAAAACGTTATGGTTGAAAGCCTGCAGTAAAGTACTAGTCCAGCAGTTGCAACACACTCTCTGACTAGAAGTGCGTTTCAAGTAACTGTAGATTAACGGAATCTCCAGGCTTTACTGCGGGTCCCAGTCAATATAATTTTACGCAAGTAAAAATATTATTTGCTGCCTTTTTCGTTGTTATGTTTTTTACAGCGTATCGTGTGGGTCCTTTGTCGTTCGTCCGTCTGTAAACTTTCTAGGATTTCAATGAAAGTTGCCTAAGACTGTGGGGGAAGGTAGGGAGCATACATGTCTTCCTGGCTATTAGATGTTGACGATTCGCCAAAATATGCGGAAATATTGGCGAAGAACTTACTTTTCTCGTAAATCTTAATCTGTCGCAAGGGAAACCGTCTTACTGTCTTAAAATCTTTAACAAAGGTAGCATCATGAATTTTTATTCGAGTAGGTTCTCAGAAACTCGAGGTACAGCCTTTTCAAACTTCACATGATACAATCATATATATTGCAGGTGTGCAACGTCGTATTTTAACACTTGACAAGCCTCTGGCTTGCAATAGTTATATGAATTTTTGCGAGCAACCGTTGGTATCTTTTTTTTCTTGACAGTGATCGGATTTCCTATGTGATCTCCTCTGGCACTACGGCCCTAGGGCCACGAAACTTTGGACTTGGGTAGAACTTGATATGAGCGTGTGCATGACAGTTTTTATTTTCGCCTTTGATTTCGTTTTCTTGTTTAAAGCGCCGTGTGAAAAGAGTGTATTTTTTGCAAGTAAATGCGGAACATTAATATATATGCGTAAATAGATAACACGGCGTATGCCTGATCAGTCAATAAAACCTTAAGTCAGCAAAAAACCAAACACTACTCGGCTTATAAGACTGTGTTGTTTGCAATATATTATTCAAGAAATAACCCACTGAAGGAAGTATTTTTGCGTTTTAATTTTTGTCAAGTGTTTAACATTTCGCAAGCGAAATGAGATTCTAGTATTTTTTTTTGAAGTGCGTCGAAAATTGATGTATCGGCAGATATAAAAAATGAATAAAAATTTTCACACTTTCCATCGAGACTTTGATTTTTGACCAGGCAAATTCTCATAATCAATAAGCCTAGTGGAATATATATATGTTACAGGCAAACTGTCAAATCAGGCAGATTATAATCTGCCTGAAAATTTCAGGCAGATTTTAAAATTTCTGCTTCGACCAGGCACATTGTAATCTGCCGAAAATTGTTAGGCAGATTGTAATCTGCCTGATTTTGGAGCCTGAAAATTTGACAACTTGCCTAAGAATGAAAGGACCGTTTGTAATCATGATCCACCCCATTCATAATCGGCTGTTTCATGCAATTTGGTTGTTACCTATTCAAATATGTGATCGTAAGAATAAAAGGCGATTGATTTGATCAATTGCAATTAAATAGAGGAAAAAAATCGGTTATGATCATAGCACTAGTTTTTTTGTATCTACTCACGCGTTTTATGGGATTTGGTTGTGATTTATTCTAATATGTGACCGTAGGGATAAAAAGCGATTGATGTGTCTAATTGCAATTAAATACATGTGAGTGGTCGGTTTGTTAGTTCGTTTCATGTGATTTGTTTACCACTTGATTTCTTTTATGCCTTCAGTTATTACACCTGCATAATGCTATTGATATGTTTAAATGCAATTTCTAATTGCAATTTCTTGGTTAAGTAAATGCGTGACATTTTGCTGATTGCTTTGTTTTATGTCTTGATTGATCACACTTTTACAATAGTGTGATTGAATGCAATTGGAAATAGCAATTTCTTGATAAAATAAATGCAATGATATAAGTCTCAATCCAGCCCCCCCCCCACCACACTTCTATGATGTATTATATTTTGAGATCAACATGCCAATTTAGCTTCCTTCTTACTACTCCGGTATTTGATGGGATTTTTTGTGCACAGTATAAATAGCGGCGTGAAAAAATGATACCCCATAAATACATTTACAGTGTTACATATTTATTTATTTTTAGTTAGTACAATAAATAGAAAAACATATTTGCGTTTAATGGCATGCAATTTCAAAAACCCCATAGATCGATACAATTGCATTTAAATACATTGCTGTAGTTGTCAATGAAGACATGCGACAAAAGTAACAATAGAAAATACAATCAAATCGCATGCAACGCGCGAGCGGACCCATTGTTCACTCCCATTTAATTGCAATTGACCACATCAATCGCCTTTGATTCCTACGATCACATATTTGAATAGACAACAACCCAATCGCATGGGGGGGGGGGATCACGATTTTAAACGTTCCTTTCATTTCAGGCAAATTGTCAAACTTTCAGGCTCCAAAATCAGGCAGATTACAATCTGCCTAAAAATTTTGGCTCATTACAATGTGCCTGGTCGAAGCAGAAATTTTACAATCTGCCTGAAATTTTCAGGCAGATTATAATCTGCCTGATTTAACAGTTTGCCTTGTAACATATATACATATACATACAGAAGGACAAAAGTTCTGTCCACGTGGGGGATTGGGATCTGTTGCACTGATGAACATGTTATGGAACTTAAAATGTTAAAAATAATAAAGAGTGACCATTTCGCTTCATTTTAGACCAAAAATCAATTTTCTGACTGAAACAGTATTCGCACAGTCGGTCTTGGAATACGGGCACCCTCGCTCAAAAAAGCACTGTCTGATTTCTGTGTGCGGTCAAGCGGGTGATTGTTCCTTTTGTTTCACTAAAAATTCAAATTACCCCATCATGTACAGTATTAACCTCAGCTATCCTATTGTCGATAATAACTTGTAAACATGCGGTTAAATGAAAAAGAAGAAGCCATTGTGGCGGGCCGTATCCAGGCTGGCAAGCGAAAGGCCTATGTCGCAAACGACATGGTGGTTAGTGTTAGGACGGTAACACGATTACTGACTTCGACATGTACGCAGTGTCCACAGAGCCGTGGTGGATACACCCACTATTAAGTCATAAGAAATGCCCTTAGAATAAGACGTAGTCAAGCGTGAGTAACATTTTCTTCCGTTTACGTTTTACACAGCGTTTTACACAGCGTTTACGAATAAATCATACGATCAACAATGAAATTGAAAAAGTGTACACTTTTTTTAAGCGAGGGTGCCCCATATTCCAAGACCGACTGTGCGAATACTGTTTCAGTCAGAAAATTGATTTTTGCCCTAAAATGAAGCGAAATGGTCACTCTTTATTATTTTTAACATTTTAAGTTCCAAAAAGTTCTTCACTGCCACAGATCCCACTCCCCCCACCCCCGCCTGGACAGAACTTTTGTATATATATATATATATGTTACAGCGGATCTGTAGAATCAGCGAATCTGTAGATCCGCTGAAAATTTCAGCGAATCTGTAGATTCGCTGGTCGAACGTTCGACCAGCGATTCTATAGATCCGCTGAAAATTTTAGCGGATCTAACAGATCCGCAGATTTTGGACCGAGAAAATTCCACAGATCCGCTGAAATGATTGACGAAGCTAAAGTACTGTTGATATTGAGTAGTATGGCCGAAATATAAGGTATTAATGTGTAAACGGTGCTGTTATCACTAATGCAATAAGACTATTTTATTAATTCAAACCGCTTTATTAATACAAACAAACAACCACATTATTAATACAAATAAGTAAGTTATGATCTGTTTTGCATTAAAACCTATGATGACTTTTTTTCGTGTTCTTTTTAGATGAGAACTGCTTGAATAATTCTGCTGTAAAGCGGGCTTCAAAGTCACTCGCCATATCTCTCACGTTCTCATTACAATCGTTGTAAAGCTTTATTATTAATTGTTTATTTGATAAAAAGTTGAGCTATGAGTGCCATTATATAGTCAATTGACAAACGACCGAAGTACAAAATTAAGCCAATGTAAATTAAGGGCACCAAAACACCAACCAATAGATGTTGAAAAATTATACAAACGTTGTATTATTGGTCATTTCCGGAGTCTTGACATATACTCCAGAGAATCCGAAGCAGATCGAATTAAGTGTATTTATGTTCATTGCATTGTTAAATTGCAATTACTTTTCAGCTAATACCACGCTAACAGAATCAAAATATGTAAGACTGCTTTCTTAGAAGATCACAAGTTAGGAAGCTTGCAATTAAAGTTCTATGGTCTACGATCAGGGAAAGTAACACTAGCATTGAAGTAAAATCAATGTGCTTCAAATGGCATTTCAATGAAAACAATGCCTTTTATTATGGGCTATAATAATACTCAATATCAACAGTACATTAGCTTCGTCAATCATTTCAGCGGATCTGTGGAATTTTCTCGGCCCAAAATCAGCGGATCTGTTAGATCTGCTAAAATCTTCAGCGGATCTATAGATTCGCTGGTCGAACCAGCGTATCTGCAGATTCGCTGATTCTACAGATCCGCTGTAACATATATAATATATATATCAATATATATATATATATATATATATATATATATATATATATATATATATATATCAATTGGGTAAATCCTTCGGGACCGTGAAAACATGTCGGTGAAAACGATATGTCGGTTAAAGCGATGTCGGTTTAAATGGACTCGACTGTATATACATATATAGGTTTCAAGTTGAATGAAGCAAAACCCTAGGACAGTTTCAATCCACAAAGCTTAAAATCTGCGCTGATAGCCGTTCTGCGCCTAAGTTCAGAGGACACTCACGGACCGACGGACACCGACGCCGGCCAAAAGGGGAGGTGCAGAACTATAATCCATAAGCTTTCAATCCATATAGGTTTTAAGTTGATTGATGCAAAACCCTTGGACAAGTTCGATCCACAAAACTTAAAAACTACACTGATAGCCGCTCTGTGCCTAAGTTCAGAGGTCACTCACGGACCGACGGACAAACCGACGTCGGCCCAAAGGGAACGTGCACAACTACAACCCATAAGCTTTCAATCAATAAAGGTTTCAAGCTGATTGAAGCAAAACCCTAGGACAAGTTTTGTCCACAAAACTTAAAAACTGCGCTAATAGCCGTTCTACGCCTAAGTTCAGAGGTCACTCACGGACCGTCGGAAAACCGATGCCGGCCCATATGGGAGGTGCACAACTACGACCCTTAAGCTTTCAATCCATATAGGTTTCAAGTTGATTGAACAAAACCCTAGGACAGGTTCGGTCCACAAAACTGCGCTAAACAGCCGTTCTGCGCCACGCATGTACGAAGCCACAACGGAGCGCAATTTTTTTTCACAAAATTAGGCTTATTTTAGCATAGAAACACTTTTCTAGGCCTAATATGAAGTTTTTGCCCAAAGTGCCATCCATTCCAAAATTACATAATTTCACAAAGCCGTAACACAAACTCGATTGGGGATTGTCGCGCATATACATGTTCTTACAGAATGAATGTCATCTATAGATCACAGAACACGGCTACTCCGAACAGCACAATTTAGCAGTTAAAAAACTGGCAATTAAATCAACAAAGACTAAGGCCTAACTTAATACATTTTATAGACTTTATATCACCAATGTACTTAAAATTCGTATAAAGTAAAGCACCCCATAAGTGATACAAGTGCATCAGTTTATTCCCTACCCCGCGTAAAAACATCAATAAAAATAAAAATAAAATGCAAAAATTAACGTTTAGCATCTTTAATCCCGATAAGTAAATTGTTTTTTGGTGAGCAGCTCAGCGGCTCCAAGGAACACAACTTAATGTCATATCCGCATTCTTTTGCTTCGTTGATTCTGTCCACGTCGACCGCTGTCATAAACTGCTTTCCTGCAATTGAAAAAAAAAAAAAACAATAATTTCTATCATTGCCAATAAATTACGTTTTTTTTTTCTCACAGCGCACACGGCAGATTCACTTTACTTTCTGCATACGACTTTCCCTTGTCGTGATGTTTTGCACACAGGATCTTGTTAAAAATATACACACATTGTACGTAATGATATCATATGCCGTATACTCGTTCGTTTTACTCCCGACAAAATTTGAGAGCGTCCTATATGTCTGCCTTCGACAGGAACGACATGATAAGCTTCTTCCTGGGTGATATTTTACCGTTGTTACTTTTTCCCTCAACCCAAATCAACCATTTGTTTCTTTTAAGCGAAAACCGCGTATCATACTGCATATATTCAGAATTTCTGATCACAACGTGAAAGAACAACGTAAAAGCTGCCCACAAGAACTTTAGTCTCAATCCCTCAGATCATAAGTACGAACTTTTTACAGGTCTTTCCGTTGACAAATTTCAGTAAAATTTTTATATTTCTCACCTGAGATTTGATCATCTGCTGCCCGTGCCAGAACAAGGTACTCCTGACAACAAAATGAAAACAGCCCTCAGTATTCAAAATGCCGCTGGAGTACTTGTCACACCACTTAGCAATAACTAGTACAATCAGTCAATCCACAACAACGCATCAAAATTTTCAACTGAAGCCCCTGCTCCTATCTGCTCCTTTCTTGTACACAAAACAGAACTAACCCAAATATCTTACACTGCCCACAAATCGGCGTTCCCATACTTTTTCCTGTCACATGAAATGATGACATCATCAGTCGCCTTTGATAAAGCTCCGAGACCTCAAGGCAATGCCTCAAATCCCACGGACGAACTGCCATTCGGAACAAATGCCACCCGGAACAAATGCCATCCGGAACAAATGCCACCCGGAATGAATGCCATGTTTAACTTGGTGGCATTTCGTCCGGCATTCCGTTTTTATCATTACATTCATCCAGGTGCGTGTGAAAGTCAGGGGCGGGCTACTCGCACAGAATTAAAACATTTTCTCAAATTTTAAAGAACGAAGTCTCCGTGAAATACGACAAATGTCCACCTTTTGACAGTCGAGTATTAACATAATGAGCTCATTCCTTTATTTTGTTATTGTTTTCGGGGGAGGGTCGAGCGGTGTGTTGAGAACCAGGAATATTTCTATGACCTTACTTGATAAGAAAAGCCAAGACTTTTGTACAGTTTGCTCCTGGGGTACTGCACGAAAGCAGTTTCTTGCACAGCGCCGTAACAACAGGGGCATACAACAAAGGCTGCCCCGAAGTCCAGACATTTCTGCAGCACCAGGTCGCTGGCCACGCCACAGGCATGTAGACAAGTGCCGATAGAAAACTGCCCCGTGAAATAATCCAAATTACTCTGAAACATGACAACACCGAACATACAATGGTTTTCATTTTTCTGTTGGTTTTTTATCATATCATTTAAGTAGGCGCTTTTATTTTTACACTGAAATGTAAGAGACCTATCGCCATAACAAGATTGTCCATGGACAATGCTCCAGCTCGCACATACTGATGTCAGGATTTATGACCTATAATGCTATCCATTAACCACAGTTTCAAGACAGTAAGGTATATCCCTGCCTTGCCTCCTGATTTTAATACCAAAATGGTTAATCAGCAACATTTTTTGCCAATTTTCGGTGAATTGCCCAAAAAGTAATAGCTAAATGGCCAGGTGGATGCTTATGCCTCTTGCCTTCAATCGAAATTCTAAGGCGTTTCGAGTGAAAGGAGATGAAACTCTTTTTTAAGTAATAGCAACGCACTACTAATATCCACTACCTTTAATCAGATATCGAGACAGTAAGACCACATCCCTAGTGCCATCTGCAACTTTATTAAGAATTTAGTTTTCCCCCAATATTTGGAGAATCACAAAATGTAACTGCCAGTAGATGCCAATGACCGCTACCTTTTAAATAAAACTCCAAGTCAAGTCCCTTGAGTCATTCTAAGAGTTTAATTAAAATTGTCTTTTTAAGCCAATTTTCCCGCTAATTTTTGCAGCAGCCAGGTAGGTACCAATGTTCGCTCCCATCGAAACTTCAAGCTCGATGTAAAATGTGTAATTATTCATAATTTTGTCACCAATGCGTCGATCTTAAGTCGATTTCAAAAATAATTAAACGGTTTATCTGCATCATATAGGTTTTCACTGTGTTCTGTTTCAACAAACTTGGCCTTATAGTTTCTGACAGCTTGTCTCTAGAAAATCTCCCCAGTCTTTATGGAAAGTGTAATTTTTTTTATCAATGTTTGACAAAGTGCCGCTGAGCAAATTTTTGTCCGATTTCGCACATAATACAATTTTGCACATTTACAATATATATTTCTTGCGTAAAGTTTAAAAAGGCTGGACCTTACAGTTTCTGAGCACTTCTCTAGAGAAAAGTCTCGAGTCTCGCTGCATAATTTATTCATTTTAACTAAGTTCAGATCCGTCAGTTTTACGTTAACTTAAAAATAACGAGACGTTGCGCACCTGCAATACAGAGATTGCCACTGAGTACATGTATTTTTGCGTAAAGTTTAACTGGACTGTCCATGAATAATACCCCGGTTCACAAATGCTGACGTCAAGATTTATGACATATAAATATAACCTGTAACCAAAATTTCAAGACTGTAAAGCTTTGTACCTGGCGTCAGTCAAGAATTCAGTGCAATACTGGTTGATCGCCAATATATCCGCCAATTTTTGGAAAATCGCAATAAAAAGTAATGTGTCCGTTGCCTTTAAACAACAAAACAAACAACGAAACGATGTCCTTGCGTCAGTTAAGATCTTAATAAGAAAGTGGATTTTCGCCAATATTTCCATTATTATTTAGTAAACTGCCAAAAATAATAATAATGGCCAGGCGGACACTTCTTCAAAGTACATTCAATCAACATTTTATGATGTTTTCTCTAAATTCTACGAGGACGTCTTCACGTTTTAAAGAAAATTGTTTTTTTTTTTTATCAATATTTTCGCTAATATCTAGCAATTAGACAAAAAAATACCATCAATCAAACTTTTAAGACTTTTCAATCAATTCCCAGAGGAGATACATTTTTAGTAAAAATTGGATTTTAGCCAACATTTATAGCCAATTTTTGCTGATTCACGAAACAGTAACAGTAAAAAGATTAGACTACATTTTTATCACAGTAAGGCCTCCTCTGGCGTAGCTGTAGATTTTAATGAAAAATATTTTTACTTATACCCTTATACACCCCCTCTTCCGCCCACATACACATTCAAGCAAATTTTATGACGTTTTCACAAATATGCTAAAAGATCCGTTTCTAAGAAAATTTAGTTTATGCCAATATTTCCACCAATTTTAGTAGGTCGCCAAACAAAAGTAAAAGCCACGCATGTAGTAAAATCTGCTAAATTTATCCAACATTTCAAGATTAAGACTATTTCCTTGACGTCAGTTAAAATTTTACTAAACATATTTTTTCGCCAATAATATGACGTTACACAACTCCAATATATATATATTCACTGTGCAAGGTAGCATATGCCTAGGATAAACAGTTTCATAGAACTCGTGGAAAGCACCCAAGTCTTACATTGCACTTATCTCAAGAGATTACAATTTTTGACAAGTCGCCATTTTTGGCAATTTTTGGCCTATTTGAAAAAGAACACGACATTGCAAAACTTCAATATATATATTTTCATCGGGCAGGGTAGCACATGCCTAGGATAAATAGTTTTAGAGAACTCGCGTGGAAAGCACCCAAGTCTTACATCGCAGTTATCTCAAGAGATCACCAATTTTTGACAAGTCGCCATTTTACCAACTTTTGGCCTATTTGAAAAATAACACGGCATTGCACAACTTCAATATATATATATATATATATATATATATATATATATATATATATATATATATATATATATATATATATATATATATATATATATATATATATATTCACTGTGCAAGGTAGCATATGCCTAGGATAAATAATTTCGGAGAAATTGCGTGGAAAAAAACAGCATCCAAAGTGTGACACACGGACGGACGGACAGAGGGCAATCCTATAGATCCCTCGGGCTCGCCCGGTTGCGATCTGAAAAATGAAAGTATTCTAACTAAAATTATTTGCAGAAGACGAAATATTTTAAAAAACTTGATCCCCAAAACTTTCAAACGGCGGCATGACGCCAATGTTCAGAGGTGCACAAAAAAATTTAACGAAAACATCACATAAGCATTGTTTGAAAACTTCGAATAAATGATAATGGAAAAAGAAATTCCAAATTTACTTACATGTAAGACCATTTCAATATTTTGGGTAAAAATTAATCAAATAATCACGAAGGCCACAATATCATTCTGGCGCAACTTTCTGTGAAGTTTTTTCTTTTGTTATTTACTGTTGCTTTGGGACGGACGGACAGGCGACAGAGGCCCCCATATGCTGGGTATAGCAATGGCCATCTGTGCTAAAAAAAGTAGGAACCAATGTCCGCTGCCGTCAACCAAAACTTGTAGTTAGGCTCTCTCTAATGTCAGATATTTCCTCTATTTTTGGTAAAGATAGTAATAGCCAACTGTCTTTAATAAACACTTCGAGAGAGACCATATACCTGCGTCAGTTAAGATTTCAATAAATAAATTGGCTTTTTCCAAATTTCAAATTCTGGCGAATCTGTAAGAATATTGCCTGCCTTATACATTACACAGAGAAAATTCATATCAATTTTGAAAGCGTGACGCCTATAAGAACTACATTCTTACCGAAATGTGAAAAGCATCCAAAATCAAGGTCTAAATTTTTGGCAGACTGCCCAGTAGCAGGTAGTATGAGAGGCATTCACTCCAAGTCAAGGCCACCTCGACAAAAAGCCCAGAAGATGTTAAACTTAAACATGATATTCTTTAAAAGCTTCGCCGTTGCGCATAGCCGACAGATCCAACAAACGCATTGTTAGAAACATAATTTTTTCAACGACTGTGTAAATATCCGAGGACATCATAACAGCTACTGTACGCGTAACAATACCGGTTATTAATATTATCGTCAGCCAATTATATTGTATCAGAGAAAACACACACAATACAAAATGTGTAGAACAGTTGATTTATGACTGAAGAGATTAACAAGTGAAAGACAACGGGTGCACTCTTTTTTAAAATGTGTGTCCAGAAATAAAAGCGCGAACTGTTTTCCGCTGGTGCAATGGCTTTCATATGCAGAAGCTCGTTCTACATACATGCGTAACATTTTTTTTCTTTGGAGGAAGACGGGGATTCCTATTGCACCTATTTCACGAATTTTTTTCTTTTATGTTCCCATTGGAGTATCACTCATTCAGACATAAAGCTACCGACACCGGCATGAGCGATAATAAATATGCCAAACAATAAAGCCATTCCACAATCCAGAAGTGCTCGCAGCGCGCAGGACGCATACATAAAACTACTGTCACATACTTGATAGAGTGTAACATTTCGCAGATGCGCTTCTTTGATTCTGCCGATCGCTCGTCTCAAGGACTCTTGTTTGTTTTCTACCAGCAGCACCTGCCATACCATACCATACGCATACAGTATTCTTGGTCACCACCCATGACTTTCTGTGACATAAAACCACAACGCAAAAGCAACGTTTTGACACTTCATGGCCTCAGGAACTCGTCACGTGATTGCGATTTGCCCCATGACATCTTGAATATGATCTAATTTCAGCCACAGGCTATGAGAATTCTCAAAATTTAAAGATAGGCTTAAGTTGTGCTTAGTGTGCGTTCTTCCAGTGCTATATAATCTGTGGTACTCAAACCCGTAATTCAAGCCGAAAACAAGCAGGCAGTATTCTAGTTTACAGTATTGATTTGCCTTCGAACTTACTGAAGCAGAACACTTCATACCTGACACTCCGGCAGCAAATAGGCGATAACAATGCCCAAATGACCCTGAAACAATAACAGCCATTTATTCCGACATCACAGAAGATAATCATATTTCACGTTAACAAAACCTTTTTATATAATTTATTGCATTTATACGTATTGCTATTCAAAAAATTCCACTAAATTTTATAAGGAGCACACCCGTATTTTTAACCAGGATAATTAGTTCACCACGTTTTGAAACGATTGTATGCGGAAGGCTGGAAGCGTTGTCATAAAACAGCTGACCTCTGAGGAGATCTTTATGTATAAACACATAACGGATGGATATTTTAACAAGAATGTCCATGAACATTGTGCCCAGCCTTAAAAGCGAAGATATTACAAAGGTGAAAGGAGAAACCGATCAATTTTAATAAAATTTAAATTTGGTAGAAGGCTTCATGGGCAACAGTGTTTTCGGCCAACATTCTGGGCCAAAATTATGGCCAATTTTGGTCAAATTGCCAAAGGCGCCCTGATGGAAAGGCTTGAAGGGAAATTTTCCTATCAGATTACAACGCAATCGGACCGGATTTGTAGGAACAGCGGCAGTTTTTTCCCCAAATATGGCCAATACTTTGGCCAAATCGCCACATCAACACATGCTATATGGATGATTACCCAGGGAACATTCCTGCCAAATTCAAAACAACCAGAAATGTAGGAAGAGGCGCATTTCGAAAAAATTACCCACACTCATACATAACGAGAACAGCAAATTCCCCCGAAGTGATGAGTATGACCCAACGACAATAGTCGGCTGGGCTAGAAAGTAGTTCCTTCCTTTTATGAGCACTATTTTCACGGAATCCCCAGTGAGTCTGGGGAGTACAATGGTGTTATACACAATAGGCCGAACCGCCGCAGAGGTTGGCTGTTCGAAAATAACGGGCTGGAACTGTAAATGCATACCTGTTTAAAAATTAGCCTCCGTTAAAACAGGGCGCACACTTATTTTCATTTTTCATTTATTTAATAACAGCACATTTTTACAATTAATTTTTAATTTATTTTTAACACACGCTGACAGAAGAACATACAGTTGACAATATCACATGAATGGACAGCACTTACACCACCAGCACAAAAATCCACAATTACGTCACCAGGCTTGGCGATCGATTTTACCGCAAGCGCCAGATTTTCTAGCTGTTGGCTCTTCCGGCCAACTCTTTTGGCGGGCAAAGAACCTGCGCCACGGAAAATGTTTAAATGAAAATGGCATTCCAACATCAAATAAGTTGTTATTCAATCTGTGGTAACCTAACATACCGAGTTGTCATGCTGTTTTGAAAAAAGAACATGAAATGCTTGAACAGGTATCTCACAAAAAGTTGACGGTCAAAACGTCGACAGACAAAACGACGACAAGTGAAATGGCGGATAAAACGTCGAGCACTCTTGGTCAGAGGTAGCCTCCACAACAAATCTGACATGAGAACAGGTGGAGCCTAAAAAGCGGGAATTTTTATTAAGCGACGAAGGCGCGACAAAACATTGGAGGGGGGATCCTAGGGGGCTCTCCCCCCCCCGGGAAAATGCGATATTTTGCGACTCAAATGAGAGTATTTACAGCTATTTTGGCGCTATGTACGCAACAATTATAGCATGATTTTTGGCTACATAAATTGGCTAGATTGTCCAAATACTGCTCAGGTTAGCCTCATTATCAGCCCATCGACGCCCATCCCCCCTTCCTCTACAAAGTGCATTTTGAGATCTCGACGCATTTGCATCGCTCAAATTTGAAGTTCCAAAAAAAAAAAAAAAGGGGGGGGGGGAACAGCTGAAAAAGCGGACAGTTCTCATGTCAGTTAGGAAGTGTTTAATCTGGTTATCAGCTACACCTCCCCCCCCCCCCCCTCCAAGCCACGAAAGATACCAGACGCGGCAGGAGTAGGTCGAAGGTCTGACCAAAATTCGTGTTGCTTTCAGAAGTTTAATGGAATTCGGAAGCCATTTTGTTGTCCTGTTTTCAACGCGATGTATTTAAGAAGTAACGCGCCGTGCATTTTGGGTGCTGCTGTCTTTTGCATGTGCTGTGTAAAGCCTCTCTAAGAGGCATCAAGTCTGGATTTATTTTGCGGAGAGGGGGGGGGGGGCGCAACCGATGTTTAGTTGAGGTCTCTAAGTTGTCCTTTTAATCCTAGTCAAGCTACTGTCCAGGATTAAGATTAGGACAAATTATTTGTGCCACTTGGAGATGCACTTTATTGACAATGTTTATTTTTGTGTGGGGGAGTGATAATAAATAACTATATTCGACAGCATACTTGATTAAGTTCAATTAGTTACGCTGATTTACAGAAATGTCTACTTCATTTCAGCCAACAGTAGTTAGTCGACCTTTTACTGCTTTTACACTTGTCGACATTGTGACCGTAGGGGTTTTATCCATCGGCCATTTGGGGGTCGACGTTTTGACCGTCGACTTTTTATCCGGCACCCGATTGTTTGTATTATCACGGACACAAAGCAAAAGACCCAATAGAATCAAATCATTTCAACAGATTTAATCAGTTAAAGTTAAAACGTTATTCTTAATTCCGACGGGGGTGACCATGATAAATAACAAGCTCAAGAATAATAATCGAGGTAACTGTAACGAGGCAACATTACCGTGCTGAGGGTGGAGTGCTGCGGGGAGGCTCTGCCAGTCTATCGTCTGCCCAGCGCACGGATGGCAGTCTGGCTGCACGCTAACGCCAGCACACTTATCAACAAAACATGATACAAGCATGCACAACACGGGGCCCTTTCTATTTACTCCATCGATTTTTTGCTCGTATAGAAATGAAATAACGGGTTAAACGAACTATCCGTGACACATAACAGACAACTAGACCGTTTTCGCTGCCGAGTAGCGAAAATTACACTTGGGGGTCACAAAAAAATACGATTCTGAACTCTTAACCTCTTACATATCGTCTTTTAGGTCCAAGGAGTCGAAAATAAGCTCAAAATCGCTCTCTCTCTCTCTAACCGTTTTCGAGATAATGATCAACTTTCGGTTTCTGACTTTGACCATGTCCAAGGAGGTCAAGGTCACCGAGGTACTTCTTACATATCGTGTTTTAGGCCCGAGGGGTCGAAAATAAGCTCAAAACCGTTCTATCTCTAACCGTTTTCGAGATAACTGTCAACTTCCGGTTTTCATCTTTGACCATGTCCGAGGAGATCAAGATCACCGAGGTACCTCTTACATATGGACTTCTAGGCCCAAAGGGTCTAAAATAAGCTCAAAATCGCTCTCTCTCTCTAACCGTTTTCGAGATAATGATCAACTTTCGGTTTCTGACTTTGACCATGTCCAAGGAGGTCAAGGTCACCGAGGTACTTCTTACATATCGTGTTTTAGGCCCAAGGGACGAAAATAAGCTTCTTATGTAACATCGTTTAGGCCCAAAGGATCGAAAATAAGCTCAATATCGTTCTATCTCTAACCGTTTTCGAGATAATAGTCAAGTTCCGGTTTGTCCTTGACCGTGACCAAGAAGGTCAAGGTCACCAAGGTTCCTCTTATGTAACGTTGTTTAGGTCCAAAGGATCGAAAATGAGCTAAAACCGTTGGCGAGATAATGGCTCACTTCCGGTTTTTGACTTTGACCACGGCCGAGGAGGTCAAGATCACCGAGGTACCTCTTACTTATGGACTGTAAATAACAAAGGACCTAAAATAAGCTCAGAATCGCTCTATCTCTAACAGTTTTCGAGATAATGGCCCACTTCCGGTTTTGGACTTTGACCATGGCAGAGGATGCCAATCTTTCTCTAAGGTCATGGTTAAAAAATGCGGATTATACGGCGTCTAATCACCCTCTATCAGTGAGCCAAATTTCATCACTCTTTAGCAATTGGGAAAAACCCAAACGCTGCAGTTAACTTAAACTTGCACACGCATGCTGTGATGACTTTCATTGAGAGTTGGGCGATCAATACACCGAGGCTGATATCATGCAAGTTTAAACTACTGCTCTCAGCTTCTTGCCGCCTGTTTCGCAAATTTGTTTTGTCGTTTTTTTAATTGAAAAATTAAGCGAATTTTAAAAAAAATACAGGAGGATCAACTAAACATACTGAAGTGTATCGCATCCAAATTTCATCTTTCTAGCCCTAACGGCCTCTGACTAGTTCCACGGACAAACTCAAAAAAAAAATCCGTTTTTGGTGTTCACAAACTCGAAAATCCCTTTACTGCCAAAAATGAAAAAGTGGGTACTATTTGCAATTCTGTATACACTTATACAGTTACTGCTCTGTTTCTGGACATTAACATATATGGCCATGCAACCGACTCTTTTTATTCGGGCTTCGTTTTTCAGACAGGTCAAACATCACAGCTATTTTACTCTGTTAATGATATATAGAATTACCCACTGTAGTCCGTTATAGCTAGGTTTTATTGCACTGAATTTTCCAAATGCTATATCCTATAAATATAAATTAATGATTAAAATCATCTTCAGTGCTGTTCTAAAATTCTGTTTTAGCATTCTGAAAAAGATTCTTAGCCACTTTTGCTAAACAGTGCATCCACAGGAAAAATAAAGGATGGGATTCTGGTGAAAAATTTATCTTTTCCGCGGGATCCAGATTTTTAGAGCGTGGTCGTAAAAAATTATCCCGATTTTTTTTTCGGATATGGCGCAAATCCCGACAATATCAACATGATTCAATTGCTATCCGTTAATATATACAAATTCCGGAATTTTATCCCGGTGACATCAAGATCGAGATCTCAAACTTGTTTTTTCTAGGGTTTAGCCAATTATCACAGTTTTCTTTTACTCTGAATTTTAACATTAAAAGTCTGTATAGCTATGTCCTTTTACGTCATCAGAATGGGTTTCTCACTTCGACATTTCTTATTAAATAATCAATATGCATGGGCTCTTGGCCTGAGCTGGTCACTGATACGCATCATTGCAGTCTGCGAAATTGCGCTTATCATACACACATTGAGTATTTCAGTGGAACTATGGTTTAAAACTGACAAACTTCTCACACAGATGGTTTCCTGGCGAGAAACAAACTCGTGGCGTGGTCACTCGTGGTTTCTCAGCCAAGAAACCATCTGTGCTTGAAGTTTGTCTGTTTTAGGAAAGTCTGAGAATGTACCGCGGTGAGTTCATTGGTGTATCACAAGTGCTAGAATCCAATACAAAGGACCCCCAGCACCACGGTGTATCGCTATTACAACACAAAAGTCATGCCTCAAACAGCCAGACAGAAAACGGACATAAAATTCTTGACCCTCTTAGTCACTTCTCAGAATTATGCCGTCGCTTGTGTGACGCGCAGTAAAGAGGACTTTGTCACAAACAGTCACAGTGCCGTATACCTATGATGCTCATGTTCAGTCCTAATTGGTTTTTCAAGTTCATTTCGTTAGCGACTGAGAACGGTGAATTCTATCGTTTTTTTTTCACGGGAGAGCAATATCACTCGGTACGTGTTATAATTGTATGTAAGCTTACAAGGAATTCACAGAATGTAGTCGCCGAAACATTTGCATTTCTACTCACTTTATCCACAAAATAAAAAACTCTACGCATTATTCATTACCTCTATAATACATTATTTCACAGGTCACGACAAAATGGATCCAATATTGAAACAAGCCAGAGACTATGAACAGACGCATTTTCTTATTTTACCTCTAATTTATTAATCAATGGAACAGCATCGGAAGTGTTCACTTTGACTTTTTTCTTCACCAATTTACTTTCCATCTCTCGTGAACTGAAACAAAACAATCATTTAAAATTGAAGCTTTGGTCTGTTTATATATTTTCTTTTATTTAATCACTTTTAACCACCTTCCAGTTCTTTATCCAGCAGAAATTATGTTAATACCTGCACTGATCCCTCTGGAATTTTAAGACCATGTCATTAAAAAAAAAAAAAAAAGAGGCACGTCTGAATCAGACTGTCTGACGGCAATGCCCAGCTCGCAAATAATGATGTCAGGATTTATGACAAATAAAAATGACCGTTAAGCAAACCTTCAAGACAGTAAGGTTATACCCCTGTCATAAGATTTTAAAACAACTGGAAATGTGTCCATGTGTCCGTTGGAACACGGTTGCCATGACCGAATCGCGGTATGGTTTGGAGAAAGCGATTCCTAGAGCAGCAATTGCGTAGATATATTTTTCAACTACAAAAATGGTTATTAACGTATCAGGCGTCCCACATTAAGGCTAAATGAAAACTTGGTATTGGCAATCCAATAAAATTTTCAGTCCCTCAGTGACCTCAAACAACGAAGGACGGTCACCAAAATCTAAACAGCTCTAGAACATTATATATGAAAGCTACACACCACGTTTGATTGAAATCCGACCGGTGCAACTTGAGATATAGTGTCCACTAACAACTCAGCATAGGAAATCTCATGTAAAATTTCAAAGTCCCGGAGTGACCTTGAACAACGACGCAAGGTCACCAAAGCCTACTCAGCTCTAAAACATTACATATAAAAGCTACACACCAGGTTTGATTGAAAGCTGGCCACAGGAACTTGAGATATGGTGTTCACAATCATAGCGTGAGGCACAGAATGACGGAAAAACGGAAAGGACGGACGGACTGATTAGTTAAAAACATAATGGGCGTCCTGACCTTTATGTGGTCGGGACATGAAACTGGTTTATCAATATTTCTAGCAATATTTCTACCAATTTTCGGCGAATTGCAAAAACGTAACAGCCAAACAGCCAGTCGGACTCACATCCCTTGCCTTCAATCAACTGTTTCAAGTAGTTTCGATTAAGATACTGAGGGGATGTTTTTTTTCCAAAAAAAAGTACCAAGTGCTTAGGTACTAATATCCGTTACCTTCAATAAAAAATATCAGAGAGTAAGACCACATCCCTGACGGCAGTTAAGATTTTGATAATATATTGTTTTTTTTCCGCCAATACTTCCATAAATCTTTGGCAAACTGCCAAAAAATAATAGCCAGGTGGACTCTCATCAAAATTTCATGAGTGTCCACTAAAATCAATTTTTAGAGAATCGCCAAAAAAAATACTAGACAGGTACTTCTGTTTTTTTTTCTGTTAATCAAACTTTTAAGTCACTAAGGCTATGTCCCTAGAGCATGCCCATTAAGGGAGACAATGAAAAAGTAAGAGAGAGCGGGGCTTGAACTCATGACCTCTTTCTTCGCGGGTGACAAAACTAACCACTGAACCAATCCGACTGGTGGCTGGTAAATAAGCGTCAAATAGGAGCACACTGTGATTTTTCTGCAATCTGACCGTTTTTTTTTTTTTTTGCCAATGTTTTGGACAGTTTTAGCCAAATCGACAAACAAATTACAAAATTGATGCAGGATCTTAATGGGAACATTCCTGTAAAGTTTCAAAAAGGAAGTATAGAATTTTGTGTAATTTCTTAAATTTGGCTAATATTTTGGACAATTTTGGACAAATCACTAAAAAAATATACAAACCAAGAACATTCTTGCCAAATTTTAAAACAATCGGACAAACAAATGTAGGAACACAGACATACATATACACACACACAACGGATGACGGATACCCCACAAGTGATGGAAATAGCCTACCGACGAAAGTAGGCTCGGCTGATAAAAACATACCCACCTTTCTGAAACAGGTTTTTTTGCTTTTAACTTCACAGATTCGTCGATATTTAGCACAGGAAGCTTCGTAAAAAAGATGGCAGATTGGAATCGTCTCGTGGCTTTAAGTCTATTGTACCACGAAATGATGTTTGGGATTTCCTGAAATACCCGGCTGTCACTTTCCAGCGCTGCCTAAAAAAGGAGAGTAACATTACAGGATGTGACAGACGTCACTACCTACTTAAATTCTGTTACTTAAGGCTAGGGTGCGGAGAGCATCCAGAATGTGCGAACTCCTTTTGCAAAACAATCGCAGTGGCAACGCTCCAACAAGAAACCGAAGAACATGAAATTTACTTAGCTATTTCACCTTATCACATATAATACAATTAAAAATGGTGGAAAAAAGAATGTCCATGGACATTGTGCCCAGCCGTAAAAGCGAAGACATTACAAAGATGGAAGGAGAAATCGACCAGTTTTGACAAAATTTAGATTTGGTGGGAGACCTCACATGCAACACTGCTATCACAAGTAATCGGACAGGATCTGTGGGACGAACAGCATTTCTGTGTTTCTCCTAAAGCTATCCGTTTATTCAACCAGCTTTTGCCAAACTGATAACAAAAATACTACAACTCCATTTATTACTTATTAAGTATTTCTATGAAACTTGAGCAAAAACTAAAGATAGAGGAAGCAAGCAAAAGACACAGAAAATAAAATGATTCCTGTCTGTGGCTTCAAATCACAGTCTCTTGCTTCGCAGGCGACAACGCAAACCACTGCTTCTGTGGGAGGCAGAACTACAAATATTGACCAAAAAACCGACAAAAGGAGACAATAAAGAAATTCCCCTTCAGGAGGGCTTAACCCACGACCTCGTGATTACCAGTCCCATGCCTTACCACTTGAGCTATCTATGTAAGTGTTAGGCGACTGAGGAAGAAACATGAAATGGGAGCGCGTTGGGACTTTTCCTGCAATTTGACAGTTTTTACAACTGAATGTATGAACTTGAGAATTCCGAACCACTAACATCAATTCAGCAGAAAATATATGTAACACGGTATTAAATGAAATGAGAATAAACTATAAATTTGGTTATAACCTTAAACTGATGCCCATTAGTTCCGCCAATCATTTCAAGAAAATAAAAAATACGAACATGAAGAAAAAGTACTTGCAAATGCCCGCAGTCAACTTCATAGCGAGAGCGCGCACATGTATACTTATTAAGTACTATTAAGCACCTTGAGCAACACTAAATATACAGCAGGCCAGCAAAACACATAAAAACAATGGATTCCTGACTGGGGCTTAAACTCACAACTCTTGCTCTGCTGAGAACAACGCATACCACTGCATTAAATATCGCCTAAAAAACCGATAAATTGAGACAATGAAAAAATTCGCCTTCGGTGGGGTTGGAAAACACGACGTTGCGATTTTACCCTTTTTGGCTAATATTTTAGTCAATTTTGGTCAAATCACCAAACAATATAACAAATTGATGGAGGAGTTTGAGGGGAACATTCCTGTCAAATATCAAAGCAATCGGGCAGGATTTGTAGGAGAAGTAGCATTTTTTCCCAAATTTGGCCAATATTTGGGCAACATGTGGTCAAATTGCCAAAAAAAAAAAACAAGTTGCGTGGAGAATTACCCAGGGAACATTCCTGCCATATTTCAAGACAAGTGGATCAGAAATGTTGGAAAAGTAGCACTATAAAAAACTGTTTACATACACACATAACGGACGACGGTTACCTCACAAGTGATGAGTACAGCCCAGCGACAACAGTCGACTAAAAGTGTGAATGTCATCAAAACATGTCAGCAAAGGTACATTAAAGTCAAGGGGGCTGGATTATTATTTTAGGCAAAATACCACTAAGAATGCTTAGATATATAAGTAATTTCACCTAGTAAAAAGCTTACCAAAATAAATGAAATACAAGGGAACAAAATGAGATCTGTCAGAGTAAAATCTGCTCCTTCCGCGTACAGATGTTCAAGGCCGGGAATGTAGGTATCTTTTGGCAGCTTTTCATTACTCAACAACGCATCGCAATCGAATTCCATGTGTTCGGAACGACTGTGTGGCGTCCGCAGCTGTAAGTCATGATTGTAAACATCACTGTAGAGTTCCTCGCAAACACTCGTCTTCCTTCCCGCGCTTTGGAAGGGCAAGTTATCCTCGCCTGAATTCCTATCTGCAAGTGGAGGTTAAATTGAACAGATTCCACTCAACTATTTTGTCATAAGTTGTGATTTTTATTCCTGTGTTGCCTTATTAACAATGCGGTGAATAGCGCTGACATCATGTTCGCAAAGAGAAAACCCGCCATGTACAATTAGATAATCCGTGGTTAATCTGAAGAAAGGTATGCAGAGGTTTTCAGAAGACATATTTACATTTTCATCTGCACAAGCGTTGAAATTACTGCGATATGACCAACCACAGCCGCAGGAATTTACATACAACTAAGGGCCAAAACAAAGTGGTCACATCCGAACGATTGTCAAAGGGTGGGACAAGGGTGGGACAAGGGCGGGACAAAGGGCTGGACAAACAGGCCCACTTAGAAAGTAAACAAGGTTTGGGAACTTAATGAAAATCAGAAAAATAACCTAGAGCGACCAGTGCACATAAAACATGAGTATAGACGCATACTTTCAACCGATACCTGTTTATTTTCTTGTTTTTGTAAACAAAAACAAAAGTCTTCCTGACTAAACCCAAAATTCCCACTAACCATTTTCCATTTTTATTTTAACCACATTAAAAGAGTCAGTTTTACAAACAAAACCATAATTTATTGTCAAAAATAAACAAATTAGTGTCATACACTTTTATTAGGCAGTCTTTGTCATTTTGTTTTTGTAAGTAACTTGATTTGTGGGTATCTCAATCCTGCTTTTTCCATACAAGCCCATACAAGCAAAAACAAAAAAAAAAAAAAAAAAAAAAAAAAAAAAAAAAAAAAACAAGTGGGTCAGTGAAACTGACTATGTCCTCCGCCGGCGTACAATCCCAGTATTTGATTTTGTTAGGTTGGACTACAACCTTTAGTATCATATTCGTGAATTTTAAAATTCCAGCTGGGCATATGTCCTTGGGCCAACATGGCTCATTTACAATACCTATTCTTGTTACCACCCATACTACCTATGTGTATAACATTTTGCCAATTGTTTCAAAAAATGTTGAGTGTGTTAACAAACTCATTCCAGTATGTAAAGGTTGTGAAAATTTCTGAAGTTCAGCTGGGCCAATGTCCTTGGGCCGACAGGGCTCATTTACAATACCAACCTTTGTTGGTTCCAATACTTCCTATATCTAAAAGGTTTCAACACTCGATCCAGAATTGTAGGCTTGAGTGTGTTAACAAACTCATTCAACTGAGTAAGGATTGGGAAAATTTGTGAAGTTCAGCTGGGCCAATGTCCTTGGGCCGACATGGCTCATTTACAATACCGATCCTTGTTCGTTCCAGTACTACAAATATATATAATATCTTAACAATCGGTGGAAAAATGTAGGCTTGAGTGTGTTAACAAACTCATTCGACTGAGTAAGGATTGGGAAAATTTGTGAAGTTTAGCTGAGCCAATGTCCTTGGGCCGACATGACTCATTTACAATACCGATCCTTGTTCGTTCCAGTACTACCCATATATGCAATATCTTAACAATCGCTGGAAAAATGTAGGCTTGAGTGTGTTAAAAAAGATGTCGACAGACGGACGGACAGACGGACAGCAAACCCGAAAACTATAGTCCCCTGGCGGGGGACTAAAAAAACACCAAGTTTGAACTTTCTCCCACATTCATCGGCTGAGAAAATCTTACATGTAAGATTTTAACGTTATGACGTCATAGGCCTTTCTTAATCTCGCTACATTTGTCAGAAATTGGAAGAACCGTCCTACTGACCCAAAGAATTCCCATATGAAATTCGAAGTCGACACGACTTTCCGTTATCGAAAAATGTTGTACACGTATACATACGCCACATTTGCCCGTTCTACTCGCGATCAAATTTGAGCCAATCTTTCGGACCTACCCAACAATAATTTTCCGACGCCTAATTGACGTTTTTGTTGCAACGTTGAATAAATTTTGGAAAATCGACAATTTAAGCAGACGTCGAAAATCGCAAAATAATAAGTATAGAATTAACCAATACAGTTTAACCTCTTTTAAAAAAAGCCAAACAAACAAATAATAATAAATAAATTAATTACAAATAAATAAATAAACGACAAATGAGAGATAGCTGGAAAACCAAATATTCACAGCTTTCACTCATTAATAACACAGTTTAACAGCAAGTGAGGAGCTCACCATCTCCAAATATGGGAGATAAGCATCCCTGCTGAGATATTTGCTATTCAGTCTAACGGCAAGATAAGACGCCCACACACGCAGCATTTGCTCGCTTATTGTGGAGAGGCCAATATTCGGTACTGATAGCTAGCATAGCCTTACATGTGGGGTTCAGTGGCAAAATTTCAATGCCCCTTTTTGCATATGAAATGTTAATGAAATGTTCAAGAAATTCTGAAAAAATTGGAGCGGACCATTTAGATATGCTACAATATGCCTCTGCCAAATTTTTTCGTCCTAGTCCTAACCTTCTCGATGGGTTTAGGGACAAGTTTAGGGCAAAAAAATAATAAGGAATCACACCGAAACACCTTACCGAATCGTGCGAATTCAATAAACTATGGGGACCGAAAACCCCCAACTGTAACAATTCGATCGCATCTACCTGCTTTTAGTCGTTCGAGAATTTTCCGTTTTCTCTTGTTAATATTTGGGATGACGGCTGGTTGCGAAAAATGTTGCTCCAAATACAGCAGCTCGTTATGAGCAGTGGCGTAGCTACCGTTTACGCACTTACGCACGTGCGTAACAGTTTTTGTGAGAAAACCCGTTTTATTCCCAATAAAATTTTCTATCTATGAAACAATTGCTACATTTTCAACTCACATTTTGTTTTCGCACAAAACGCTCATATTGTGTCTTTCCATCACACAGCAGAATTTCTATTTTTAGCTTTTGGGAAATTTTGCAAGACTGAAGTAAGCTGACACAGTATGAACTTTGATACTTTGTGGACTATTGATCTCTACTTTAGAGGTGACGTCAGTAAGACCATGGATACTCTGTAGTATACAGTATCTGTGTCGTCAGTTTGAAAACAAAGCAAGAGCAAAATGGCCAAACAATTGAGTTTAAATAAATTTTTTACAAAGAAAAATAGTGGAAGCAGTAATGATGCATTTGCACATAAAACAATACAAACTGACATCTCAGAGCTGCAAATGTGTTTGAAGTGTGAAAAAGCTAATTCGGGGAAACAATGTTATGAGAAGATTTTACCGAATCTTGGCGAGAGTACATCACACTTTAACCCGGATTTACCGACCTATGTGGATGCAGCGGAAATTGATATTGCAAAAGCAGCAGATAATGTTAAATATCAACTCATAATCGGAAAATGGGACTCAGCTAGGAGATACAATTTTCCACCCAGGTTTGTCAATTTTTAGCTACCACAAAAGCCAGATATTTTCCCAGCAGGCAAAACGAATTCGTCGGAGATTTGACCTAAACCCGACGTTGGATTTGGGTTTGACCAAAAATTACGTCTTTTGCCTGCCCGATTATTGCGTATAAATTTTAAATATTTTTTTACTAATAGACACAAGTATAAAAAAACACAACAAACAGACTAACGTATATTCAGCATAAATTACGACCATTTATAAGCATAATCAAGTTCAAGTAAAAAGAATTTATTGATAAATTCGCCTTTTTTAAAATTTGAAGTTGGAAAAGTTAGTTGGAATGACGACATTCAATACTTGTAAAATTGTCAAAAAATGATAAATCTGCCAAAACACTAATGTGTGGTGTGTTTGATTTGCTTCCAGACTTCTACATGGTAAAAACAGGAAGTTCAATCCACAACTATTAACCGATTTTTCGTGGTTGCGCTACAGCATTAAGAGTAACGTTGTATATTGTGGCTACTGCGCTGTATTTGGTTATAAATTTGAAGTAAAGGACTGGTCAAACATCACACGGCAGTGTAATCTTCACAATGATTCGACAAACCACAAAACCGCGTTGACACGAACCGATGAATTTGTACAGATAATGAAGCTCCAAAAGCCAAACATTCTTCAGCACATTGATTGTGCTGAAGCAAAATTATTCAAGCGCAATTTTTACATTTTGAAACAAGTTGCAGCGGTTCTAATTTTTTGTGGCAGGCAAAATATAGCCATCAGGTCCCATGATGACACCCAGAGCAATTTCATATCATTATTGTATTTGAAGGCAGAAAATGATGAAATACTTAAAGAACATTTAACCCATTCTAAATCGAATGCAAAGTACACTTCACCAGAAATTCAAAATGAAATTCTTACCATCATTGGTAAAGAAATTCAAAACAAAATCATTCATGAATGCAATAGCGCCGGATATTTTGGATTTATAGCCGATGAAGCTTCGGACAGTGCTAATTATGAACAGGTTTCTCTATGCCTTCGCTACGTAGGTAAGGGCGAGATTCTTGGCCAAGAACGTTATGTAATTAAAGAAGAATTTGTCACATTTGTTAAAGCAGACAATACAACTGGTGAGGCCTTAGCGCAGCTATTTATAGATACCCTTCAAGAACTAAATGTTCATATTCAACAAATGAGAGGTCAAGGATATGATGGTGCCTCAAACATGAGAGGACACAAAAAGGGGGTGCAGGCTCGAATCCGAGAAATTATACCCGACGCCCAATACACACACTGCAACGCGCATGTTCTTAACCTTTGTATAGTTCACAGTTGCTCACAACCCCTGATTCGTAACCTTCTCGATACCATTCAACAAATAAGTTTTGCATTTTCGTATTCTGCAAAGAAACAAAATCTTCTTGAAGAGAATTTAAAGGAAAATCCTGATCGCCACGATATGGAAAATAAACGCAAACTTAAAGAATTGTGCGAGACGCGTTGGGCGGCGAGAGCGGATGCATTGTCAACTTTCAAAGCAGCTTTTACTGTTGTCGCAGATGTTTTACAGCAATTGACGGATGGTGGAGATGCCAAGTGCAGAACCCACCTTGCCTCTATTTTAAAGTTTGACTTTATTGTCGGCCTTTTCGTAGTAGAACACGTGCTACAACTTACCTTAGCTTTGTCAAAATTGCTCCAAGCCAAGAATCTTGATTTGATTCAGGCAGCAAAAGAAGCCGAAAACGCCAAGCTGTCTCTTCAAGCCGAAAGAAATGATGAGGCAGTTTTTGAAACATTGTACGGAGAAGCGGCACAGCTAGCAGCAACATTTGACATCCAGCCCAGCAAGCCCAGGACAGCAGGACGCCAAACTCAGCGCGCCAATATTGAAGCAGAGGGACCGTTGCAGTATTGGCGAAGAGCTATGTATCTTCCTTTTGTTGATCATTTAATAGCAGAAATTTCTGACGGATTGGTGCAGGCAAGACCACGATTCTGTGCACAGTACTTAATTCCGCGAATGTTGCCAAACTTAAATGTAGACCTAAAGGACCAAATTTTCAACGAATACTCCACTGATCTCAATGTTACAGCGGAACAGTTTATGCGGGAGCTATCTATGTGGGAGCGAAAGTGGAATGTAACCCCGATAGTGAATCGTCCGCCTACTTTGCTAGAAGCTCTCGACACTGTTATTCCGGAAGTGTTCCCAAGCATATACAACATATTTCTCATACTGTTATCAATGCCTGTATCAACCGCGACGGCGGAAAGAAGTTTTAGTTCAATGCGGCGCATAAAAACGTATCTACGTTCTACAATGGGCGAAGAGAGGTTTGCAGCACTTGCTTTGCTGCACATTCACAGAGAGACTGAGATCGATCTGGATCTAGTGGTTCATACATTTGCCAGACAGAAAAACAGACGATTACACTTAATATAGACTAGTGAAGTTCTAGATCTCTATGATACATGCGAGTATTTTATCCGTTTGTGTCAAGTTTTAAAATTGACCTTTTTTGGGCACGAGGGGGGGGGGGGGGAGGTGGAGTAAAATAGGGGGCAGGGAGAGGTCTGAAAAGTGCTAAGTGCGTAACAAAAAAAAAATCCTGGCTACGCGCCTGTATGAGGCATGCCCTGAGCAGACGAACTGTGAATCGATAAACCAAAACATGCATAGAAAATAGGCACCTTTCCAAAAAGGTGAATTCTTTAACTCTCCTCTGTAAAATAGTGTTTTAACAACTTTTTTTAGAAAACGTGTGTTATTTAAATTGTTTACAGATTCTGCATTGCAAGTTTTGAGTTTTAACCACACAGACCTGGGTGAATATCTTTCATACAGATTAACATACTGGTAAGGGAGTTACCTATTACTTTCTTTTGCTATTCGGTTAGCTAAATCTTGAACTTGAACTTCACAAAACTTGGTCCAAACAGACACTTCAGCACAAGCCTTCAAACACATTCCCCGAAAGCCCTAGAATACAGAATATACAAGATGAAACACAAATCAGTGCGCACAGCTTTATGATTTGTACATTTAATTTTTTCATGTTTAAAGCCCATATGCAGTTGTATAGTTATGTGGAACTAAAACTTGGTCTTAGACTGATGCATAAATCGCCTATCACAGAACAGGTTGCGCAAAAGAGGTACCTGAAACGATATGCCGTGATGGTCCTTACCATACAAGAGTGCCTTCAAAGAAGGTACATAATGAATGGTCATTGGTTGACCCAGTTCCTATCCAGCTGTCAACCGGAGTTTAGCCTCGAGTACATTTTATGATACTTCGAATCCCGGACAAAACGGATACGGCCAAAACGGAGAAGACCAAAACAGCGACGGCCACACTTGCCAACTGTTAATTAAATAACTGTCGCTTTACAATTTGGAAGAGAAACGAAAGAGATCTTTGATATAACTTGCTCATCTTTAACTTCGTAATGGGTAGGGGAGCTGGTCTCGGAGAGGGGGAAGGGCTTGGTGCCGGGGGGGGGGGGAGGTGTTGGTCCCAAACCCACTAAGACGTAAACTTTCCCGTGTACGGCTTGTTAAGACGCATAATTGTTTGCACGAACAGTGCTTAGGCACCCCAAGTACGAAATAACAAAAAGAAACATGACGCGCTGCTGTCCATGCCAAAGGCAAACTGTGCTGACACGTAAAGACAACAAAGTTCATATGAAATGACCAACAAGTTAACACTGATAAACAGAATGGTACGGCCACCGGAGGCCATGGATCACAGCGGGCCTCCAAAGCACTAAAATATGGGGAACCGCCCACAAAAATGATACAGTTCGACTCAGGTGCAGTAGGGCAATAGTGTTAAAAATCATGGCGAATAAAAACATTGTAGAGAAAATACATTTTTTTGCGAAAATTTCGCGGACTTTTTCGCCACTTCTCTAAATTGATGAAAATAAAAAATCGACTTCTGCATCTTTTTGACCCCTGACCCAGACTACCTTCATGCAAAATTTCGAGTAAATTTAACAAAATTTGTGGGAGTAGATAGTTTTCCGCAAACGTAGGGATGGGTGCGCCAAAATGGCGAAAGTTGGCCAACTGCGAAAACACAATATTGGGCACTGACACCCTAAATAAGCTGCATTTCCACAAAATTTTATTACGATCTAATGAAAACTGAAACAGCAGCAGCAAAAAAAAAAAAAAAACAAAACAAAAAAACAAAAAAAACAAAAGTTTTCAGGCGGACGGACAGATGGACGACAGAGGCCCCTTACGATGGGTATAGCCTATGTAATCAATGGCGACCTGGGCTAATAAAACTATGAACACACCAAAATATCCGCGAGCTTCAGATGCGTCTGTTCTTGATCGAGTTCGGAGATGAGGGCGCGAAGTACCGAACACAAACCACAATGTATCATCAGGCCATTATGAGTGGTTAGCACAGGCAGCTGACATCTAGCGACACTCTCAGGAAGCTGACGGTTCTCCAAAACCACACAAGTCCTTAACAGCTCTCGAGGTACGCGGGTTATACCAATGTCTCCATTCGTCTCTTTCATACAGAGATTTATTTTAAATGGCAGCGATTCCCAGTTTTCGTCCCAGCAAAATTTCAGAACAAAGATACCCACTGCAGAGGCGGTAGGAAACACAACATAATCATCTATCAACGCAGCGTCAAAATACAAACTATTCTCCATCTTCACCTACAAACAGAAAAACAAGGCAACAACAGTCAGTAAACAGTCACTAATTAACTACTCGTGAAAATACTGCTATTTTCACAACTTCTTCTACCAGTTATCAGCAAAATATGTAAAAAAAAAAACAAGTTTGTCCAAGGACAAAGTCCCAGCTTACGAAAAACAACAAGGCCACTTCAAGCGTGCATGAGCAAGGGAATTTCCCTGAAAACTTAGGCTTCAAAAGATGAGATGGCAAAGAGCAAGCTCAATAATTAATTTAGCACCGTACCAGAACATAGACCGATAAATGCATACAAAGATTTGTTTCCCAGAAAAATGGTCTGATAGACTGCATAGTCTGGCATAGATATCTTCGAACAACGTTCGCATTTCGGACCAGTGCGCATATTTATGTAACTTGCCTCGATGCGCGGTTCTTATTCAGACAAGTGCGCATGTCTATTTAATTTGCGTTGATGCACGGCTCTCATTTTGGAACAGTGCACATGTTTATTAACACTTGACAAGCCTTTGGCTTGCAAGGGTTATATGAATTTGTGCGAGCAGCGGTTCGTCCTTTTTTTCTTCTTGACAGTTTTCCGATTTTTGTGTCTTCTTCTCTGACAGTATGGGCCCTAGGACCATGAAACTTGGGGACTTATGAAGAGCTTGATCTGGACGCGTGCATGTCACTTTTTATTTTCGTCTTCGATTTCGTTTTCTTTGTTAAAACGCCATGTGAAAAGAGTGTATTTTTTGCAAGTAAATGTGGAGCATTTAACGTATAGCACAGAATACCACACAGTTGCTTAGCTTTGTGCGAGCGCTCACTGCGTAAACAGATAACACAGTGTATGCGTGATCAGTCAATCAAACCTTAAGTCAACAAAAACCAAACACTACTCAGCTTATAAGACGTATTCAAGCTGTGTTGTTTGCTAATATATTTAGCTGGTATTAAGTTATCAACCTATGGAGTTTTTTTTTCTTGACAGTGGTCCGATTTTTTAGAATATTATAAGTCGCATACATGCTGTGCCATAAGCTCTGCACATAGTTGTATAACACACTGTATGCATGTTGTAAAATACTTTATATTATTCAAGAAATAACCCAGTGAAGGAAATATTTTCGCGTTTTAATTTTTGTCAAGTGTATAACATTTCGCTAGCGAAATACTGTTTTAGTTTAACTTGCGTTGATGCGCTTTTCTCTTTTTGGACCAGTGCGCATGTTTATTTACCTTGTGTTGATGTGTAGTTCTTATTTCGGATCAGTGTGCATGTTTATTTACCTTGTGTTGATGTGCGGTTCTTATTTCGGATCAGTGCGCATGTTTGTTTACCTTGTGTTGATGTGCGGTTCTTATTTGGGAAAAGTGCGCATGTTTATTTAACTTGCGTCGATGCGCGGTGATTATTTCAGACCATTACGCATGTTTATTTAACTTGCGTTGATAGCGGTACTTACTTTGGACAAGTGCACAAGTTTCCTTAAGTTGCGTTGATGCGTGGTTCGCATTTCGGACAACAGTGCGCATGTTTATTCAACTTGCGTTGTTGAGCAGTTCGAATTTCAGACCATTGTGCATGTTTATTTAACTTGCGTTGGTGCGCGGTTCGCATTTCGGACCAGTGCGCATGTTTATTTAACTTGCGTTGATGCGCGGTGCTTATTTTGGACTAGGGCAAATGTTTAATAAAATTGCGTTGGCGCATGGTTCGCATTTCCAGCCACTGCGCATGTTTATTTCACGTGCGTCGATGCGCGGTTCCTATTTCAGGCCAATGCGCATATTTTTTTTAACTTGAGTTGATGCGCGGTTGTTATTCTGGACCAGTGCGCATGTTTATTTAAGTTGTGCTGATGCACAGTTCTTATTTTGAATAGTCATGTTATTCAAGTTGCGTTAATACGCAGTTCGCATTTCGAACCGGTGCGCATGCTTATTTAACTTGCGCTGATGGACGGTGCTAATTCTGGTCTAGTGTGCTTGCTTATTTAGCTTGTGTCGCTGTGTTTTTCGCATTTAGAACCAGTGCGCATGTTTTTTTTTAACTTGTGTTAATGCTTGTTAATGCTCGGTTCCCATTTCTGACCATTGCGCATGTTTATTCAACTTGGGTTGATGCGTGGTTCTCATTTCGGACCACTGCGCATGTTTCTTTGGGTTAAGTGGATGCGCGATTCTTTTTTCGGATCAGTGCGCATATTTAACTTGCGTTCATGCGCGGTGCTTAATTTTGGACCAATGCAAACGTTTATTTAACTTGTGTTGGCGCGCGGTTCGCATTTCCAGCCACTGCGCATGTTTATTTAACGTACGTCGATGTGCGGTTTGTATTTCAGACCAATGCGCATATTTCTTTAACTTGAGTTGATGCGCGGTTGTTATTCTGGACCAGTGCGCGTGTTTATTTAAGTTGTGCTGATGCGCAGTTCTTATTTTGAATAGTGCGTATGTTATTCAAGTTGCGTTAATGCGCAGTTCGCATTTCGAACCGGTGCGCATGTTTATTTAACTCGTTGATGCACGGTGCTAATTTGGTCCAGTGTGCTTGCTTATTTAGCTTGTGTCGATGTGCGGTTCGTATTTAAGAACAGTGCGCATGTTTTTTTTAACTTGCGTTAATGCTCGGTTACAATTTATGACCAGTGTGTTTGTTTATTTAGCTTGCGTCGATGAGCGGTTCGCATTTTCCACCAGTGCGCATGATTTAACTTATGTTGACGCATGGTTCGCATTTCGGACCAGTGTGCATGTTTATTTAACTTGCATTGATATCCGGTTCACATTTCTGACCAGTGCTCATGATTCTTTAGGTTGCGTTGATGCGCGGTTCGCGCGGTGCACAGGTTCATATAACTTGCGTTGCATTTCGGACCGGTACGCATATTATTTAAGTCCCGTCGAAGTCCGACTTTTGTTTCTATTCAACTTGCGTCGATCCGTGGTTCTTTCTTCGGATCACTGCGCATGTTTATTCAACTTGCGTAGATGTGCGGTTCTCATTTCGGACCAAAGCGCATGTCTATTCAACTTGCGTCGATGCCTGGTTCTTTTTTGGACTAGTGCGCATGTTTGTTTAACTTCCGTCGATGCGCGGTTCGCATTTCGGACCATTGCGCATGTTTATTTAACTTGTGTTGATGCGTGGTTCTCATTTCAGACCAATGCGCATGTTTCTTTGGTTTAAGTTGATGCCCTGTTTTTGTCGGATCAGTGCGCATATTTAACTTGCGTTCATGCGTGGTGCTTAATTTGGACCAGTGCTAATGTTTATTTAATTAGTGTTGGCGCGTAGTTTGCATTTCCAACAACTGCGCATGCTTCTGCTAATGCATTTTTAGATTTTTTACTTCACTTTTACCTAAAAATACAAAAATTCACCGATCGACTAAAAAAGCGCAAGCCGTATACTCGACCCCTTAGGAATGTCTCATACCAAAAAAAAAAAAAATCGGGTCAAAACTGTAGGGACAAATGCACCTTGGAACTTTTTTCTTCAAAAACTCGCTAAAAATACAAAAAATTGTCCGATCGACTGAAAAAGCACAAACCTATGCACGACCCTTTAGTGGTACCTCATACCAAAAATAAATGATATCGGATCGAAAATGTAGGAGGAGATACATTTTAGACATTTTTCTTCAAAAATTCGCCAAAAATTCAAAAATCACCCGATTGACTAAAAAAGCACAAACCGTATACAAGACCGCTTAGGGATGACTCACACCAAAAATAAATGACATCGAGTCAAAATTGTTGGAGAAGATGCATTTTGAATTATGTTCGAAATTTTTGCTTAAAAAATTCCCAAAAAATACAAAATTGTCCGATCGACTATAAAAGCACAAGCGCGTATGTACGACCCTTTAGTGGTGCCCCATACCAAAATTAAATGAAATCGGATCAAAATGTAGGAGGAGATACGTTTTAAAATTTTTTCTTCAAAAATTCGCCAAAAATTCAAAAATCACCCGATCGACTAAAAAAGCACAAGTCATATGCATGACCCCTCAGGGATGTCTCATACCAAAAATAAATGACATCGGATCAAAATTGTAGGAGGAGATGCACTTTGAACCAAAGTTTACTAAGTAAACAACTAACTAACTAACTAACTAACTAACTCACTAACTAACTTACGGACGCCATCCGCAAACCGATAGGAATACCCCAGCTTACGTGTAACGTAAGCTGGGCTAAAAAAACAACAAACACAGACCATCTAAGGTTCAACCCCTTTAAAAGTTGCAACGGTTTTAAACATTCAACAAAGATGTCACAACATGTCGTTCCCAACCCTAAAAGCGAAGATGTTACAAAGGGGAAGGAGACAGCTACCAACCTTGACAAGTTAGACATTTGTTGGAAGGCCTCCTGGTTACCATGGCTATCAAATTTAAAAGCAATCGGACCAGATCAACTCAAGATGAGCAGCATTGTTCGTGTGCCTCTGTAGTGTAGAGGCAGTTTTGAAGAAGAGGGTTTCTGTATCCAGACATTTGGGCCTGGGACATTTGGGCCTGGGACATCTGTGCCTGGGACCCTTGGGCCCGGGACATTTGGGTCGGGGTCATCTGGGCCTGGGACATTTGGGCCTTGAGTTAGCCCTGGGACATTTAAAAGAGTAAAAGAAATAAAACAATCACGCTTCATTTTTTATTTACATGCATAAATACTCTTCGATAGTAATTCTAATCACTCTAAACTTGCAACAGAAATGTATATGCTGCAAAAGTAAAAGAATCCGCTTTTAGAAACATCTTAATAAACTTAACCTTGCAAGTCAAACTCTAATGAGGGTTCATATAACATGTCATGGCCAATGATTTTGCAACGTAATTCTAAACATTTTTAACATTTTTTAAAACTACGAAATTCGCATTGCTTAGTCTTCTTCTTCGTCGATGCAGGTGATGCTGCATCTTCATTCAAGACCGTTGATTATAGAATAACTATTATAAAAAGGGTGAAGTAAGTTAATGTTAAAAAGTACCGCTGGTGTTGAGAATCAATGAAGTTCCACAGGTGTGTAGATCAAATGCCCACCGGTAAATGCCCACCGGACAATTGCCCAACGGTCAAATGAAAAAAAAACCGGTCATTTTCCCATCTTTTATTTAACTGTTGAATGTTTAAAAAATAAACTTAAGTTTCAGTTTAATATTGAAATGCAAATGTTCAAGTTAATTAAGTCCTCTTGTTTTGAAGTTTCTGGAATATGCATTCCCTGCTTTGAAGACAATTTTATATTGTTATGCAACAATCTCACGTTAGCCTTAGTAAAATTCCTACTGTTAAGGATACACACTTTAATGTTTGCTGATTACATCATATTTACTGCCACATCACAAAATACAGTTTTTGATGATCAGATGGCATGTACTTTCTGTACTGTGTGAGGATATCGTGAACTCACGACATATTAAATCATCAAAAATCACAAAATTACATAGAAATAGCAAACCAGAAAAGGTCTTTGGCCTATAAAAAACATATAAAAAACAAGAGCACCGGAACGCTGTATGCATGCATTACTTTCAAATGAAATGGCTAAGTTTCGACCTCAATTTTGGATAAATAAGTGAAAAGTCGGACAAAGAATCAGATGAAGACAAATAGTAAATCCTGCCTGTCGTGACCCAGATGAAAAAGACTTCCACTAAAATTTTTGCAGTAGCCAGTTTCCAGACAATGATAAGAAAGACGTAGAGTATAAGCGCAGTTTATGGTGGTACATACCGCATTGCTAAACTTATACCCAGACGTGTGTAGAAATTACGATACCCGCAAGTCAGGTTACGTAGCCCCCACCCCCCTACCCCGCCCTTCAGAAATGGGATAAAGGTTTTGTGTAGCCCGACTTCTGTTCACATCATATATCTGTTCACATCACACAAGCGTTGGAAAAGGATGGCGGGCGAGGTGGTCAAGGGGGGGGGCAAACATTTCTTGTTGTTGACAAAAACATACGACAATGAATGCCTAATTAAAGTGTTTGAAATGTTCGGATATACTGATGTTGCTGTGCACTGGCCACTCCAGTATGATTAGATATATTAATGTTTAGGGCTGGTAACAATATCCTTGAACATTCTTGTTATAGCTGATTAACTAGACCTTGGCTGACAACAATGTCTTTAGACCATGGCGTTATTATATGTTTACAAATCGTAATGATTTTATCTAATTCCTTTTTTCGGATAGTTCGTCCATCATTTGTCAAAAATATTTTGACGAACTGGTGATAAGATACTGACAAATTGCAAATAAGAATTTGACTAATATATGACAAGGAAATGGCAAGCCAGTGGCAAAGAAATTTTTATTTACAAATTTACATTGTAGAGTTAGGCATCATCAGGTTGATAAGTTTAGGGTCATCAATAAATTTGACGAACTTCTGACAAATTGACATGTTCGAACTGACAAATTATTGACGAATTATTAGCATGACGATTTAATGACAAGCTATAAACTGATGAATTAATGACAAATTTATGACGAAGTATGGACACATTATTAATTAAAATTCGTTGAATTAGCATTGTCAAAAATGAACAACGCAAATTTGTCAGTCTCATGTCAATTCGACTATTTTTCGACAAATTCTTGACAAAGGCATATTATGTGTTTGCTCGTAATATACCAGTAACCTACGACTGTCCGCCACTTTCGGGTGGTTTTTCAACCATTACTTTTTTGTTTTCGGTATAATGGAGTTTCCCTTTGGAATGTCGAAAATGTAGAATTTTAGACATGTTTCCAAAGAATTATAAAGCAAGCTGTAGTGTTTTTGTTGAGTTATAGGGAAATAAAAAATTTCCGGGCAAAACATTTTTGGACAACTTTAACCCGCCATTTTATTTTGTCATCCCGAAATCTAAGAATACTGCGAATTAATTGATTAAATAACTGCATAATCAATTAATGTTAAAAGAAAAAAGTATACCAAAATGCTGAACATGAACTGGTTTAGGTAGTCCTACCATTTAAAGGGGTAATGTTTTATTTAGCCGGGATGGCGAACTTGCATGAACGCATGATAAAGACATAGGTTATTGGTATACATAGTTTGCATGATGACGGCAAACACCGCACTCGCCCTTTCTACTTGAGACAAAATTTGACAGGATCTTTCGGAACTACCAAGTACAGGGCCACCAGCGGGTGTTGGGGAAAAAAAGAACGCCAAAGGCCAAACAAAAAGAACAAAAAAAAAAAAAAAGAACGGTTTGGAAAAAAGAACAGAAAAAAAGAATGCTTCAAAAACAAATAGGGTGCTTTTCTAGGGGTCTTGTGTTTTTTAATGCTTGTAGTTTCATTTTGGCGAAAAAGATATTTAATTTTAGGATTAAATGAGTCTTACCTGGAAGACGATATCTGGTCTGAATTCTGTATCTTAAAATAAACGGAGGGATAAGGGAAGAACTGCGATCATTTCTTATCCATCTAGCAAGAGTTCCTTTTGAAATTTCCTTATAAGGCTTCTTGTACGACACAAAGAGCCTGCTACTAGTGTTTCTTAATTGTTTTGTTCTCCTTAAATACTGTCTTAAATACTGATAATCACACAACCTTTTATCGTCTTTAAACTTGAAAATTCTCACAGGTTCAGTGTGATACCCAGGTCTAGTTGTTTTCATAACATCTATTATTTTAAATTCATAAAAGTCATTAGTTTTACTCCTATAATCAACTCTAAGATTGTGGATAGTCTGGGCTCTTTGACCAGTTACCAATGCAATAAGCAAAGCTAGTTTGCACGATAGCTTCTTTAATGACAAGGACACAGCTGGTCCAATTTCTTTTAACTTGTCTAAAACCCTGTCTGCATCCCAAATTTCCGAGTACTTGGGCAATGATGGCCTTAAGTTAAAAACTCCTTTCATAAAACGAATTACTAACTTATGTTCACCTATTGGGCTATTATCGACTGTTAATATGGTACTTAGCGCCGACCTAGCAGTGTTCAAAGAACTATAACCTAACCCTTCCAAGAATAATACATTTAAGAACTCGAGAACATCGTTTACAGTCGGTGACAGGGGATTAACATTCCATTCACTACAAAAGTCTTGATATTTTTGTAAGTAAGTCCCGTATTGCTTTTTGGTTGATGCTTTCCAACAAGCCTGGATAATCTGGCGTGTCTCTGTCGAAAGTTCTGGGTGTCTTGTGGCAAACCACTGATCTTGAAGACTAACATATTGGCGCGGATGGGCTGCTCTTTGTCGCTGACAGGATTCTCCAACCGTCCTTGTTCTCTAGGATGAATGAAGACCGGGTAGTCTGACATCATTTGAAGTACTTTTGGAAACCAGAACTCATTTGGCCATTCGGGTACCACCAAAATCAGAACACATGCTTTCCAACTAGCCTGGATAATCTGGCGTGTCTCTGTCGAAAGTTCTGGGTGTCTTGTGGCAAACCACTGATCTTGAAGACTAACATATTGGCGCGGATGGGCTGCTCTTTGTCGCTGACAGGATTCTCCAACCGTCCTTGTTCTCTAGGATGAATGAAGACCGGGTAGTCTGACATCATTTGAAGTACTTTTGGAAACCAGAACTCATTTGGCCATTCGGGTACCACCAAAATCAGAACACATTTTCCCTTTCTACTTTTTTAAGGACCTTTCCTATCAGAGAAAAGGGAGGAAAGGCATATCCTTTAATCTGATTCCAGCTGAAACTCACTGCATCACATATTTTGGCTCCTGGATCTGGTTTCCAACTAGCATAATTTTTCAGTTGGTTGTTCAGTCTAGAGGCAAATAAATCAAAGTTTGTCGGACCAAAACGATCTTGAATTTTGCAAAAATGTGTGGATTCAATCTCCACTCCATGTTGCTGTGAAACATTCTACTCAATTTATCTGCCTCTATATTCTGCTTCACAGGTAAATGTGCTGCTATTAACCATATATTCCGGCTAATTGCCCATTCCCAGATGTCTCTTGTAATTTTGTAGCAATCTATTTTCCTTCCGCCTTGCTTGATATGTATGTCACACATGTCGAATTATCAGACACTACTTTAATCGAGATATCCCTTCTCTCATTACACAGACTTTTGAGAGAGAAAAACACTTCCAAAAGCTCTTTGACATTAATATGCAATTTGAGCTCTTGCTCTGTCCAGTGACCTCCAGTTTTTATATTGTCTACCCAGCCACCCCAACCAGTGTCTGATGCATCACAGTAAAGCACCAAATTTGGGGTTTTTGTTGCAACGTTTACATAAGATGACTCAAGGTTTTCCAACCACCATCTTAAATCTTGTTTTGCTTGGTCCGATAATTTCATTTTAGCCTCATAATTTCCCTTTGTCCTTTTAAGTGCTAGCATTTTTTCAATATCGATCCGTCTGTAATAAAGACGGCCATAAGAAACACCTGGGAATGATGCAACTAACTTTCCTACTACTTTTGCAACGCTTTGAATGGATACTTGCTCTTGAGACAGAATCTGCGAAATAACCTGTATAATATCTTTAACTTCCTCATCTGTTAGTTTTACCGTCATTTCTATTGTATTTAGAACAAAACCAAGGTACACTAACATTTGAGTAGGTATCAAAACTGATTTTTCAGGATGGATAATAAACCCTGCTTTTGTGCTAATAAGAGCAGTTTCAACGACATTCCGAAAGCAACCTGCAAGTGTTTTTTCTATCAAAAAAGAGTCATCAATAAATGAAGTATTGAGGTATCCTCTCTTTCTCAGATTCCTAAACAACTTTTTCACTATTTTTGTGAAAACCCTTGGTCCAGAACTCAACCCATTTGGCAAACAATTATATTCATACTTTTGATTTTTAAAATTAAACCGTAGATATTTTCGATGCGGTTTGTATATGCCGAGACAACAGTACGCGTTTTTGAAATCTTTGCTTGCCATAAAAGCCTCAGGTGTCATCAGATCAATGGCAGTTTGAAGGCTTTGCATTTTGAAATGTTGATATTCAACATTTTCATTGAACTGCTTGAGATTTAAAAGAACACGAACACCGGAATCCTTTTTCGGTCTTATAAAGATATTTGAGATGAATTCCCCAGGATCTGGTTTGTTTGATACTAGTGAAATAATTTTTTGATCAAGCATTCTTGCTATTTCTTCCTCAATTTGAACTTGTTCCGTTACGGAAAATTTTATTTGTTTCGGAATATATGTCTGTTTAACTTCCTGAATCAAATCAAGTTTTAAGCCTTTTACTGTATCTATAACCCAAGGGTCTGTACTGTGGGGTTTTCCAAAATGTAAATGATTCTTAAGTCTGTCAGCTATAAAAGAGGATGCCTCAACTCTGCAGTTTTTCAACATTACAGCAACGTTTTGCTCAATTTCGTACCTACTTTCAGGAATGTTTTGGGATTCGCTACCCGGCTCTATTCCTGCCCTCTTCTTGTTTGTGTGAACGGTCTCGTCTGCCCTCTCGACTGATAATGACCCCTTCTTTGGTATCTGGACCGGCTTAAAAAAAATCTCTACCTCGCGAAGGTCTGTAGTACCCGGTACCTCTGTTATAATACGGTCGATAACCCGATCCACTGCTGTAATATTGGCCTTCATAGGGATATTGTTTGCCAATATCCTTCGTGTTTTTTGTACATTCTTCTGCGTCTTTGAGTGATTTCGAAATATCAGAAATTTGTCATATGTTTTTGCGATGCCAAAGCCATGTATTTGCTATTCAAATTTGGCTTAATAAGATGTCGCCTAATCATTGACAAATCATCCATGATCTTCCCATTTACTGTTATTGCATCACACAATGTGTAACAAATATCAGATTTGACATGCTTCGGAATCTCCTTACTCATTTTGATTTGTTCAAGCGCTTTGAAATTAGCTATAGCAGAAACACCCACATTGTGTTGGATCATTTTCAGAAAGTAATCTCTTCTTTTCACTGGTTTTTTTTCAAGATTCTATTTACCTCAGGATTAACCAATTTCCCAGACAATAAATCTATATTCTGGGGCTCAAGATAGGTTTCTTTTATTTTAGTGATATGCTCAGATTCGATCTCTTGGCCAAAACATTTTCGCGCAAATTTTGTACGCTTTTCTGAAAAAGGCGGTCCTTTCTTTGTGGACATGTTTTCCCGAAAGAAAATTTCTCCTTCGTATGAATCATCTGAATTCATTTGTTCTTCTGTATCAGTGCTCAGTTCATGAACTTTTCTCTTTTTGGTTTTTGGCTTTACCAAATTTGAATTTTCATCAGCACTTTCATTGTCAGAAATGAAATCTGAGAAGTCATTTGGGTAACCGATATCAACACTTTATGGCTCAGCATGTACTTGGTTCAACAATTTTTTCTTGTTGCATTTTTGCAATTTCCCTGAGCTCTATAAGCTCTATAAGCTCATTCGTATTGGTTTTACTGGTTTTGCCTGTTGTTCGTTTATCACTGCTTTTAGCAATACTTCGTTCTGAATTACTATGCTCCGTCATATTTTCTTTTGTCTGAGTTGTGACTTCAGTTCTTTTAGAAAAGTCACTTCTATCAAGTTTCGACTTTTTGGGAGACACACATGTGTCTCCAGCACTATTTCTTGAAAGTGAGCTCGATTTGAAAAGACTATCTTTGTCTTTTTCTTCACTTGATTTTCCAGTACTTAGACTAGCTGGCCTTCTTTTCTTTCGGTCTTTATCCCTTTGAGTTTTATCATACGCATTATCAAGCTAAGCTTGATCAAAAAATTTCTTTCTTTAGCCATATTGGAGTTAAAAGGTAAATACTGGCCTAACTCCAGCCAATACCGTACGCGTATATGGTTAACTATTTGAGCGATAATCTGAGATTTACTGTTTAAACTCGAAAACAAACTTAAGCGTCGGCTAACTTTGCCCTAATCATAGTAAAATTGTTGATTTTATTTAATATAAACTGTCTTTATATATAACTCAGCGGTTGTAAGCAGTTCCAAGTTTATTCACATTTGCTTTCCCGAAACACCTGTTGATGAAAATTAATAGCCATAACAAAGGCAATACTATTTTCCGTAATACTAAAAAAAACAAAGTAAATTGTGAAATAACAACCTGAAAGATAAATTAAAAATAAAGATTACAACGAAAAACTTTTAAATTAATTCTTTCGTGACCTCTTGCCTCGTGGCAATCTTACCTCACAATGATCTCTATCGGCGATCTACTCACATCTCAGGTCTTCTCTTATCTCGAAAATGGTTATTTTCGGATACAGAATTAGGCATAAATCAGCTTATGATAGGTGGGTTAACAATAGAAAATTTGAATTTTGAAACATTTACTTTTCATTCTTTTATATAAAATATTTATCAATCCTTTTTCAGCACAGCTTACATTACACGTAAGCTGGGGTATTCCTATCGGTTTGCGAATGGTGAACCTTAGTTAGTTGTTTATTTAGTAAACTTCTGTTTCAAAATGCAAATCTCCTCCTACAATTTTGATCTGACGTCATTTATTTTTGGTATGGGCCATCCCGAAGGGGTCATGCATACGGCTTGTGCTTTTTTTAGTCGATCGGGTCATTTTTGAATTTGGGGGGAATTTTTGAAGAAAAAATCTTAAAATCTCCTACATTTTTTATCCGATTTGATTTATTTTTTGCACGAGGCACCCCAAAGGGGTCGCGCACACTGCTTGTGCTTTCTTAGTCGATCGGACAAGTTTCCTATTTTTGGGGAATTTTTGAGGAAAAAAAATTCAAACAATTCAAAATGCATCTCCTACATTTTTTACTCGTTTGTAAATTTCTGATTTTTCGGAAGAATTTTTGAAAAAAATATCTCAAAATGCATCTTCTGCCAGTTTTCATCCGATATCATTTTGGGTGTGAGGCATGCTTAAGGGCTCTTGGAATTCAAACCCCGTAAAATAATACATACAAAAACATTGAAACTTAAGTAACAGAACTGCATTATAAAAGATGAAATATGTACAGCAAAAATTAGAACCTTCAATTTTAGGAATGCATGAGGTTCGAAACATTGACTCCACGTGCAGTTATTAATGAAGTCCTACGCTCTGCACACTACTCTACAGACTACTAAAATCTCCCCCCCCCTCCTTTCTTCCCCTTTTTGCCCCCTTAGAGTAGGCCCATGTTCTCCTGCCTGTGGTAAACCTGTGTATGTATTTATCGGTCCATGTTCGGGTCCGTTGCTAAATTAATTATTTAGCTTGCTCTTTCCCATCTCGTCTTTTGAAGCCAAATGTTTTTAGGAAAATTCCCTTACTTCTGTACGCTGGAATTGGTCTTATCGCTTTTCGTAAGCTTTGTCCTTGGACAAACTTGTTTACTTTTAGTACTATCCAAAAGCACTGATTTCCAAACAAGCTTTAAATTCCAATCAATAACACTTTAAAAAATAACTGAATTTTAAAAGTTTTAAAAATTCCTACCCTGCAATTCCTCGCAATGAAGTTGGGAAGTACATTTTGCCCAACAACCGACACTAAATATGTATAGATAGGGAGATGGCCAACTCATCCAGATTCTCTGGTCATCTCATCCAAATTTCCCTGGTCACCTCATCCAATTTTTTTTCGCCAACTCATCCAAATATTTTGGTCACCTCATCCAAATTAACGACTTTTCTTTATTTTTCTTTTTCAAATATAAATCGCCTTTTTATTCGACATGTATTAGAAAAAGAGTTCTTTTCGGATTTTCGAGACACGCTCCAATGCCATTTCTTTTGAAAGTAAAAATGCTTTAATCAACTTTTTCTCTGATTTTATCAAATAGTTAATTGTAATGGGACATCGTCAACTCATGCAGGATTTGGCGGAGCTTAAGCAAGCCAATCCGATCTTTCATAAGATTTTATGAAACAGTTAATTGTAATTGTACAAGATACGGGATTTGGCGGGGCTTAATCAAGGTGATTTGTGCCAAGTGAATTGCAATTATGTTTCTTTATCGTGCGGTTTTATATATAAATTGGGAAAAAGGGACTGGACAAAATGAAGTTAAATCGTTTGTTTTTTTTTTTTCATTTAACAACTGCTATTTTATTGCCTGTCTGTTTCGTCTGTAGCATGCATGTCGTTTTCAAAAAAATCTAATGGCATTGCCTAATACAGTTTATCTTACAAACTACACACTCATTAATTTAAGTACAGCACTATACTTAAATTCCACTCATCGTACTTAATGTAATTGCAATCCTTTTGATTGCAATTGCAAGTACAAATCTATAACATCTGCAGTCTATAAACCATTGCTATGTAATTCAGTTGCAGTCGACTATATTGCTGTAAATGAAACCTCTACATAAAAAGATTTTAGTCTTTCATTTGAAGTGGTAATCCACTCAGAATAAATATACAGGCGGCACGCGATTTCACAATTGCAATCTCCATATAATCCAATTTAATTTAATCTGTCAGAAGCGACAGTATTAAAAATTCAGGAATAAAAAGCCTCTTTGAAGATTTTATTCAAGTTTCGAAAAGAGAGATAAAAAAATAACTCTGATGAGTTGACCAATTTAATTTGGACGAGTTGATCATATTTGGATGAGTTGGTTTTTACATGAGTCGGTATTTGAATGAGTTGACTAAATTTGGATGAGTTGGTATTTGGATGGGTTGACCTTAACCCGTATAGATGCAGAGCAACTTGCAAAATTTTGATCTGCGGACTTTTTCACATAAACAATCATGTGACACTGAAAGTAACGTTCTTTTCTTCTGGCCACGGCAAGAACGCATCTTCCACATGAGAACAGTCGCGAGATGCAACCTGAATCAAGCTTGCATTCTTTAAAACAATAATTCAAGACTACAATAAAATATGAATAAATATGATATAAAAATGTATGTCTGTTTTTTTTTTTTTAAATAAAAAACGTAATTGTGTTTTTATGCGCACGCCACAGGAGCGCGTAAAAAATCAAACTTTTAAACCAGAATCACTAAAATGAAAATTTCAATGTCTTATACAACTTAAAAAAGAACAAAAAAAGAACGAACGCAAAAAAAGAAGAACGTTTTGGTGGATTTTGCGGGGAAAAAAGAACACAGCAAAAAAAGAACAATTTTTTTAAAGAACGGTCTGGCAGCCCTGCAGGTAACAATCTAGCCACGTTTGACCTTTCTCCAATGTTCAGTGGCTGAGAAATTTCGAACACAAGATTTTTACGTAATGGCATCAACGACCTTCCCAAATAATGTAACACGCGCCAAAAGCCGATAGAAAGACAGCGGGCATACATGAAAAAATCCATCACATCTTGTGTTCGAGCCATCCCACACTCGTAGCGTCGCAAGCATGTTCCGGCTCAGTATGGAAGATCCGGTCTACGAGGGCAGCGTCCATACAAGAGAAGGAACAATCAGACGATTTTTGAAGTCTATCCGATTTCTCGTTCTCGAGATATCTGCCACACATTTTGTTCACACCAGCCTGACTCACATAGAGCGTACAAACACTATATGTCTCCCCTTGGTGAATGGGGGGGGGGGGCAATGAATAACTGATGTCAAAATGTGGCAGGTTGCCCTGGCTTAACTACCTTATTATCGCTCGAATTCTCAGAATTTTATACAAAGGAAGCACAAGGAAATGCCATGAATTTACCATATGTGTCCTATGAGTTTGGCTCACTTATAACAATGCTTACACTGTAATACATGTATTATTTGGTCAGTGTGATGATATTTTATTTTACGCTTTACTGTACAAGCTACACGTACACCGGCTGTACAGACAATTACACTTAAATTGGTTATTAACGATGCTTGTTGGTCTAAAACATGCTTTGAGTATAATAAATCGATGATAGATTTGACTAATTAATTGCTTTTTAAAATTTCGGGTGTGCAATCATATTCTGGCGTGTTAATTAGCATCATTTCCTAATTTTGTCACAAATATACTCTGATTCAGGGAGTGTTAAAAGTAGGGTGAAAACAAGAGTTCTGGCCCACTTTGTGACGTCATACTGTCTGGAAGTGACGTCAACATGTCTGGACCGGAAGTGTTGTCTGGACCGGAAGTGTTGTCTGGAGCGGAAGTGTTGTCTGGACCGGAAGTGCTGTCTGGAGCGGAAGTCATGATAAGCGTTAGGATAAGCGCGGCCATCCATGACGTGATAATGACGTCATGATGACGTCATACTGTCTGGAAGTGCTATCATACTGTCTGGACCGGAAGTGTTGTCTGGACCGGAAGTGTTGTCTGGACCGGAAGTGACGTCATAGGCGTTGTCATGGAAACGAATTGAAACTTTGTAAACAAAAGTGAACTTTGTAAACAAACTGTGTAAACAAACTTTATAAACAAAATTTGTAAATAAACTTTATAAACAAAATTTGTAAACAAACTTTGTAAACAAACTTTGTAAACAAACTTTGTAAACAACATTTGTAAACAAAATTTGTAAACAAACTTTGGTTATTTACATAATTGAAACTCATTGAAACTTTGTAGACAAACTTTGTAAACAAACTTTGTAAACAAACTTTGTAAACACAATTTGTAAACAAACTTTGTAAACAAAATTTGTAAACAAACTTTGTAAACAAAATTTGTAAACAAACTTTGGTTATTTGCATAATTGAAACTTTGTAAACAAACTTTGTAAAAAAACTTTGTAAACACAATTTGTTAACAAACTTTGTAAACAAACTTTGTAAACAAACTTTGTAAACAAACTTTGGTTATTTGCATAATTGAAACTCATTGAAACTTTGTAAACAAACTTTGTAAACACAATTTGTAAACAAACTTTATAAACAAACTTTGTAAACAAACTTTGTAAACAAACTTTGGTTATTTGCATAATTGAAACTCATTGAAACTTTGTAAACAAACTTTTTTTTTTCCCTCACACACTCTCTCTCTCCACACACACACACACACACACACACCACGACTGAGCGTTTCATTTCGTAAGTAGCATAGGTATTTCAACCTTCTGATGGCAACTTTTTTTTCCCCCTCACACACTCTCTCTCTCTCCACACACACACACACACACACACACACACACACACACACACACACACACACACACACACACCCCACGACTGAGCGTTTCATAAGCCGCATAGGTATTTTAACCTTCTGATGGCAACTTTTTTTTTCCTCTCACACTCTCTCTCCACACACACCAACACCACGACTGAGCGTTTCATAAGCCGTATAGGTATTTTAACCTTCTGATGGCAACTTTTTTTTCCCCCACACTCTCATGCATACATACCAACACCATGATAAAATGTTTTGCTTATGTTGCTCTTTGTACTCCACTATTCGTTTATTTACTTTTTTTTTTTTGTTTTTGTTTGAAATGCAGTGTTTACTTAGAGAAAAAAAAATGGCGTCCTACAACCTGCAATCATCAGCAGCAGCATTTCGTCATCAGTGTAATCAGACTGCGTCATCTATAGCCAGCGTAATCAGACTGCGTAATCAGACTTCGTCATAAACAACGTAGACAGCGGTGTCTGGCTTTGTTGTTTTTCTGAGGCAGCAGTGTCTAGCTGCTTGGAGTTGCAGTGTGACCCTAAGTGTTATACTTGACCGATTTGCATGAAACGTTCACTGTTTGATTCAGTTTTATATCTAGTTTTCACATAGTCATGGACTGGTTGCGTAGCTAGCTGTATGCATCATGAATTCACCTTAAAAATGACAAGTTAAAAGTGGAATAACTTTTTTTATGATTGACCGATTTACATGAAACTTTCACTGTTTAATTCAGTTTTATATCTAGTTTTAATATTAAGTGGTTATAGGCTATTTGCGCAGCTGGCTGTGTGCATATTTACCACCATTTTAATTTTGTAAAAAGTGGAATGACTTTTGTTATGATTGACGGATTTGCATGAAACTTTCACTGTTTGATTCAGTTTTATATCTAGTTTTAACATTAAGTGGTTATAGGCTATCTGCGCAGCTGACTGTGTTGATATTTACCACAATTTTTAATTTTGTAAAAAGTGGGATAACTTTAGTTGACGGATTTGCATGAAAATTTCACCGTTGGATTCAGGTTGATGTTTTAGTTTACAGTAGTTTGTGCATAGGTGGGTTATTGGAATGGCGCGCGCCCCCCACCATTCAAACATGTGTTTGAATTATTTTTACGTCAAACTATGGTTCAACAAGTTGTTTAGCAATTGTACAACAATTCTTCAACAAGCTGTTGTTCAACATGTTGTTGAACATGTTCAACATGTTCAACAACATGTTCAACATGTTATTGAATACGTTCAACATGTTCAACATGTTGTTGGACAATTTTAACATGTTCAACATGTTGAACATGTTGAACATGTTCAACACTTGCTGTTTAACAAGTTGTTCAACAAGTTGTAGTTCAAGCAAAGAAAAAATAAGACATATGTTGAATAGGTTTATTAATACATTTAAATACACTTAAATACACTTAAATACGCTTAAATACACTTAAATATATACAGCTTAAATCTATAACAATATTATAACATTTATTGATTTACAAAGTCTTTATTATAATGTTTAGTCAAATAAGTCTATTTTTCTTCATCTGCTTCACTCTGTTCACTGGCATCCATATCACTTTCTTCGTCACTGCTTTCATCTTCCTCCTCCTGATCTAGAAGCTCTTCAAAGAATGCATCGTTTCTTCTTATAGCCGCCTTTAGTGCCTTTGAATACTCGTAATGTTTTTCATCAACAAAGTAATTGAAGTCTTCTAAAATGGTTTCATAATGTTCGTTTTGTTGTAGACGTTGGGCATATTTGAATAGTCTCATATACAGTTGTTTAAGTCGACGCTTATAAATGGGTCGAAAGTCATCACTTGCTATTTCACGCGCATCTTCAAGCCCTTGTTCTTCATATTCTGAAACCTTTTCTTGAAATTTCTTATCATGTTCATCGTAGACTTCTTGAACCATATCATACCAAACAGAGTCTGTTTCTGACTCACTTTCAGAGTCTGTTTCTGACTCACTTTCAGAGCTGCCGTCATCATCACCCTCAACACAATGTTCCATATGTTTGAACAAAGCTTCTTGACTGTTGTATAACGCACCACATTCTGTACAAGCATGTGCATTCTTTTCAGTCATGTTGACGCTTTGACTTTCCATAGAAGACTCATCTAAAGTTTCAGTGATAGGTGGTTTTACAGGGTTTTCCATATCTATCTCCAATTCTTCTTCTTCTGAAGTGTGAGCATTCTTTAAGTGCCTTTTAAGACTTTGTGGCCAATTGTAAGATTTCAAACAAATGTTGCATTTATACATCCTTTCGGTTCAACATGCACTTTTCAAATGATGAAAAAGCCTTTAAATATAGCCTTATATACAACTTGTTGAACAACATGTTGAACATGTTCAACTTGTTGAACAACATGTTGAAGAACATGTTGAAGAACATGTTCAACAAGTTCAACATGTTCAACATGTTGTTGAACATGTTGTCTACGCCTAGGGTTAGGGTTATGCCGCTTAGGGGAGTCTAACGTCATGACGTCTTTATGACGGTATCATGACATTATTATGACGTCATCACGTCATCATTATAACGTCATAATAACGTCATTCGAACAGGCGCGCGCTTTACCAAAAAAAAAACTGACTCAGCAGAATTTGTTTCTGTTTGATAGGTATGAAATGCATGTCTCACTCTTCCTTTTATGTTACTTCGATGTAATCAAAATATGGTGTGTAACTTGCTCAAAAATGCCAAACTTGTTAAAATTGCTAAAATTGCTGACTCACCAATTTTACCAAGTATGGCATATTTGAGCAAGTTACAATAAATGTTATAATATTGTTATAGATTTAAGCTCTATATATTTAAGTGTATTTAAGTGTATTTAAGTGTAGCTAAATGTATTAATAAACCTATTCAACATATGTCTTATTTTTTCTTTGCTTGAACTACAACTTGTTGAACAACTTGTTAAACAGCATGTTGTTGAAAAAGTTGAACATATTCAACATGTTGAACATGTTAAACTTGTGCAACAACATGTTGAACATGTTGAACATGTTGAACATGTTGTTGAACATGTTGTTGAACATGTTGAACATGTTCAACTTGTTGAACATGTTGTTGAACATGTTGAACATGTTGAACATGTTCTTGAACATGTTGAACATGTTCAACTTGTTGAACATGTTGTTGAACATGTTGAACATGTTCAACAACATGTTGAACAACAGCTTGTTGAAGAATTGTTGTACAATTGCTAAACAACTTGTTGAACCATAGTTTGACGTAAAAATAATTCAAACACATGTTTGAATGGTGGGGGGCGCGCGCCATTCCAATAACCCACCTATGCACAAACTACTGTAAACTAAAACATCAACCTGAATCCAACGGTGAAATTTTCATGCAAATCCGTCAACTAAAGTTATCCCACTTTTTACAAAATTAAAAATTGTGGTAAATATCAACACAGTCAGCTGCGCAGATAGCCTATAACCACTTAATGTTAAAACTAGATATAAAACTGAATCAAACAGTGAAAGTTTCATGCAAATCCGTCAATCATAACAAAAGTCATTCCACTTTTTACAAAATTAAAATGGTGGTAAATATGCACACAGCCAGCTGCGCAAATAGCCTATAACCACTTAATATTAAAACTAGATATAAAACTGAATTAAACAGTGAAAGTTTCATGTAAATCGGTCAATCATAAAAAAAGTTATTCCACTTTTAACTTGTCATTTTTAAGGTGAATTCATGATGCATACAGCTAGCTACGCAACCAGTCCATGACTATGTGAAAACTAGATATAAAACTGAATCAAACAGTGAACGTTTCATGCAAATCGGTCAAGTATAACACTTAGGGTCACACTGCAACTCCAAGCAGCTAGACACTGCTGCCTCAGAAAAACAACAAAGCCAGACACCGCTGTCTACGTTGTTTATGACGAAGTCTGATTACGCAGTCTGATTACGCTGGCTATAGATGACGCAGTCTGATTACACTGATGACGAAATGCTGCTGCTGATGATTGCAGGTTGTAGGACGCCATTTTTTTTTCTCTAAGTAAACACTGCATTTCAAACAAAAAAAAAAAAAAAAAAAGTAAATAAACGAATAGTGGAGTACAAAGAGCAACATAAGCAAAACATTTTATCATGGTGTTGGTATGTATGCATGAGAGTGTGGGGGAAAAAAAAGTTGCCATCAGAAGGTTAAAATACCTATACGGCTTATGAAACGCTCAGTCGTGGTGTTGGTGTGTGTGGAGAGAGAGTGTGAGAGGAAAAAAAAAGTTGCCATCAGAAGGTTAAAATACCTATGCGGCTTATGAAACGCTCAGTCGTGGGGTGTGTGTGTGTGTGTGTGTGTGTGTGTGTGTGTGTGTGTGTGTGTGTGTGTGTGTGTGTGGAGAGAGAGAGAGTGTGTGAGGGGGAAAAAAAGTTGCCATCAGAAGGTTGAAATACCTATGCTACTTACGAAATGAAACGCTCAGTCGTGGTGTGTGTGTGTGTGTGTGGAGAGAGAGAGTGTGTGAGGGGGAAAAAAAAAGTTTGTTTACAAAGTTTCAATGAGTTTCAATTATGCAAATAACCAAAGTTTGTTTACAAAGTTTGTTTACAAAGTTTGTTTATAAAGTTTGTTTACAAATTGTGTTTACAAAGTTTGTTTACAAATTTTCAATGAGTTTCAATTATGCAAATAACCAAAGTTTGTTTACAAAGTTTGTTTACAAAGTTTGTTTACAAAGTTTGTTAACAAATTGTGTTTACAAAGTTTGTTTACAAAGTTTGTTTACAAAGTTTCAATTATGCAAATAACCAAAGTTTGTTTACAAATTTTGTTTACAAAGTTTGTTTACAAATTTTGTTTACAAAGTTTGTTTACAAATTGTGTTTACAAAGTTTGTTTACAAAGTTTGTTTACAAAGTTTGTCTACAAAGTTTCAATGAGTTTCAATTATGTAAATGACCAAAGTTTGTTTACAAATTTTGTTTACAAATGTTGTTTACAAAGTTTGTTTACAAAGTTTGTTTACAAATTTTGTTTATAAAGTTTATTTACAAATTTTGTTTATAAAGTTTGTTTACACAGTTTGTTTACAAAGTTCACTTTTGTTTACAAAGTTTCAAATCGTTACCATGACAACGCCTATGACGTCACTTCCGGTCCAGACAACACTTCCGGTCCAGACAACACTTCCGGTCCAGACAGTATGATAGCACTTCCAGACAGTATGACGTCATCATGACGTCATTATCACGTCATGGATGGCCGCGCTTATCCTAACGCTTATCATGACTTCCGCTCCAGACAGCACTTCCGGTCCAGACAACACTTCCGCTCCAGACAACACTTCCGGTCCAGACATGATGACGTCACTTCCAGACAGTATGACGTCACAAAGTGGGCCAGAACTCTTGTTTTCACCCTACTGTTAAAGCTACAGGAACTGAAAGTATTCTTGGTGGTTGTAATCGGTTCTTTGTAAATGTAGGTAGGACCACATCTGGGAGAAATATGAAAATATCAATAATAGAAATATTTTTCAATATTTACCAACCCAAAAATGCATTTTTAACTCGTCTAGATTGGAAAAAGTTTAGGATATTAGTAAATATTTTCAAATATTTTTTCTCTACAATGCGATGATATATTGAAAGATCCTATTACAATAGGTATACCCGACATTTTACATTACTTACCAGTGGTTTGCAACCTTTCAGTAACTATATACAGTATCATTTCTGTCCATTTTCTTTTTTTTTTAAGTTTTAGAATAGGTACTTGAAAATGAATTTAAATAAATTTACAAATTGTACGGTAATAATTGGCGAAATGAAAATCAGTATGGCTTTAGTAAAAGCAGATCAACATCTTTAGCTTTGTTAAGGTTACTAGAAAAATTAATTGCATAGATATACACGTTTTTATATATTTAAAGAAAGCATTTTGACTTTATGAATCATAATCTCCTTTTGCAAAAACTAAACCACTTTAATAACAGAGGTCTTGCAACTGATTGCTCAAAAGCTCCTTACTTAATCGTTGGCAGTTTATTGAAATTTAAAATGTTCCTTGTACTGTAATAAATGCTGTCTATGCACACATAATTCTGTCTCGTCACAGTTTGTCAGGGTTTGCCAAGAACTTTTCAGTTGATTGTCAATTTGACAAGTTTGACCTCGTCAAGGTCTTGACGAGTTTCTGACAAATGCCTCATCACACAATGACAAACATTTGTTGCCAAATTGTCAGACACTTGTCACGAATTTGTCTTGTGCTGTGTTACATACGTCACATCCTGTTCAAAACAACTGAAAATACGCGGAAATTCTTCTTGAGATTTCTTGGGTTTTAAAGAATAACACTTTTAAATTGTCACTTCTTAAAAATGTTTTCTAGATAAACCATAATGTAAGTGCACACATCATAACCTCTGCATGCTTTGAAATAACACACATAGTTTTGCCCACAAATTTGTCCTTGGTTTGTCAAGAACTTGTCAGTTGATTGTCCGTTTGGTAAGTTTGACCTCGTCAGAGTCTTCAGAACAAGTTACATCAGAACAGGTCTTGAAAACAAAGCAAATTGTTTATAAGTTATAGAACCTAAATTTGAAACAAGCTATCTCATAATGTACACAATAGCAAAAGTTTCAATATAAATTAAGGCAAAGTTGAAGAAGTTACGTTACTGGTAAACAATTATACCAATAATTCATAAATAGGTGTGCCATGTGTTCAAATATAAACAGTTTGCGTTGCATCTTGGTTTAATTGATCTTATTAGTTTAATATTCCCTGCAATTATGTAAACCGAATAGGCTCAAACCCAGCAGGCAAAATGATGTCTTTATGACCTATTGGAGACGCAATGGTCGATTTTGCAACGAAAACGGACATCCTGTTTGAGATGTAAAAAGACGTCGTTCTTGGGCGTCTTCATGACGTCTATAAAAGGTGGATTTTGCAACAAAAAAAAACAACTTTTGGGGGATTTGAAAAGACGTCGTTTTCAGGCGTGTTTACGACTTCTAGAAAAGGTCGATTTTCTAGTTTTTCTGAGTCTAATATCGATTTTGTAGACATCTTTTTTGAGAATAAAGCAGGAAAAAAACACAAGAAAATTCAATAATGTTCCTCTATACAATTGTATTATTTCACTGCTAAATGAACGCATTGAATACATAATCACGACGTTTTAGGCGAAAATTGTCTTACTAAATGCGCACTGAATCACAAGGAGCGCTGCAGAAAAGCGCGCTGAATCACAAGACGCACTGACCAAAGCGCCCTGAGCAACAGTGTGTGTAGAATTTTGACATGTCCATAAACAACACAAGCTCGAATTGGTGGTCCAGACTATCGTTCACGGACCGAATAATTCATCTTTTCACTCGGGCGGTGTGGACACCAAACGTACGGATGGACGGGCAGATATGCAGATCAGTGAGAAGGGAAGATGTCTTTAAAGTTGCACTCGTTTATTTCTTCAAAAAGAACGGTGGAGCTGTGTAAAAATACAGATTTGTAATATATATACTTAATTTAATTCGCTTGACATGCACTTTAAATAAACAACATAAATCATTGAATTTAAGTAATTCGCTGTCATTCCAGTTAAATAATGCGACAAAATCAGTGATTAAGATAAGAAATGTATTGCAATTTTTATTGCCACTGACTTCACCTCCAGAAAACTGTCAGACAAACCTGTCCGGTAAAACAAAACTGTCACAGATATATTCTGTCATTTGGCTAGAATCACATATCTCGCCAATTTAGAGAAACAAACATTTTACATGACATTAGATGCAAACATTTCAAACCATGTATATTAAAGATTGTAATAAATCTTACCTTTTAAATTGACATCATAGTCCCAATTACTTTAAAAATTAAATCCATATTATGTCCGTAACAAATGCCTTGTGTTAAATCGGAAAAGCACAGATTTGTTTGCGCGTGCACAGACTTGCGGAGTGCCGTTTCCAAATACAATTGGAATAATCGAGATGTGCAATTTATTTTCATAATTATTTTATAAAATATTTTTGATAAAGCTGTAAATAATTTTTTGTACATTTATATGTTTCCTGTTGCATTTTATATCTAAAATTGAGTTAAGCCGACTACTCTTGCTTAAATCATATATTTTAAATTACATAGAATCTTTCAATATTCAAAGATAAATTATTCTTACACATTTCAAATAACTTTAAGGCGTCTTAAACTATTTAATTTCTTCTGCATTTTTGTTTGTCTCAGTTGTTTATAAATATACGACAATAAAGAATATTAATTTAGAAATTTATGCATTTGTGAAATATATTCATTTATCGAAGTCATTTGCTTTCTAAGATTCATATGAAAATAAATATTTGTAGAAAGTTTTCTGGCAGACCAGTTTTAGATCAGAATGTGTGAATACGGGAAGTAGGGGTAGATAGCAAGTCTTTAAAAACTTACCTAATAGATATTTACAACAAAGACTACACCGTAAACAATAAAAAAATGGTTGTTTTCATAATGCACTCTTGAATACGAGGAGTACTCGTTCACTACACATTGCTTACTTATATATTTTAGCACATTGAAGGTTTAATGTCAAAACTGCTTAAATATATACATATATTTATAATACAAATAATATCTCAGGTATGCATTTTTACGTATATGTATTTATCAAGACTGGAAATATTAACATTTGGCGTATTCTAAAAAGTTCGATCTTTAACTTTTTAAAATCTTGATTTTACTGGCGTCAGGAGTAGAATATTCGCATAATTATTGGACAAAACAAGCAAGGCATGCAACTTTGCATTGCAGAGCTTATTCTGTGATGTCTCTTTTTTTTTTGGATGGTATGATGTGACCGAAATTTGACCTTTTTGAGCTTGTCGAATCCATATATGGTTGCAATGACGTCGCGACCAAAGTGAGACGTTTTGGGATTTTCTAATTGTCTAGATATGGTCTAAACCATGTTAGGACCTTTTTCAGACCACATATTACGTCTTTTGCCTGGGTGGGCTCTTCAATAAGTGACAACTTTCAAATGTTTCTCTCGACAGTCCTTTCACGAAGTTTTTTATTGAAAAATCTTGCACAATTTTCTGAATAATAAAATCTTTTACCTTATGTAAATATATCTTGTGCCCAGAAGTCAGGTTACGTATCGTCTTTATCTCATTGTTGAAGGGGGCGGATGGCACGTAAATAGATTTGTGGATATTTCAATACTTTCTTTTTTCTATATAAGTCCAGGTACAGGTATTGTATCTGGGTCTGGTAGGTGGTCACTACAGAAAGATTTACAGTACGCCTTTTATCCAAGTCCGGATGGTGGTCACATGTTGTTTTACTGTACATTTTTCTCCCAAGTTTAGATGGTGGTCAATAAAACGTTTTATTGTACGTCTTTTTAACCTCAAGAAGGAAGTTGCCAAAATAAGTTTTACTGTATATCTTTTTCTCCGGGTCTGGAAATTAGTCACTATAGCAGTTTTACTGTATGTGCTTTTCTATTCGGGTCTGGAAAGTGTTCGAGACATGCAAACTATGCTAACTGTTACATAACAACTCCCACATATGCTTAACAACAGTAACGACGTAATGACGTCATATGCCAGTGTGACAGTTGCCAGCGGTTGCCAGCTGTGTCTAGGCCACATGGAGAGTATACGACGAGATCTGTGTAAAGCATCGCTGCGGTGGCCAAGATCTTCATTTCGGTGGCCCAAACGCCCGACTGACCTATGTTGCTTTTGGCCGAGTAACTCTCGGTTTCGTTGGTTCTACTCTATACAAAACTGACAGAATCTCTCGCACCTACCCAGCAACATTACCCCAAATTATTTACTGTCTCCCATGTTCAGCGGCTGAAAAATCCTACATACAAGATTTTAACGTAATGACGTCATACGCCTTTCTTAATTTCGTTACCGTCATTCAAAAGTTAACAGAACCGCCCGACTGACAGAAGGAATATCCGTAGATACAACTTTTACATGATGACGCCATCTGCCGTACCTGTTCTTTGTTCTCTCGACAAAATTTGACAGAATCTTAAGGACCTACTAAGCAGCAACCCGCAAGTTTGAACTTTCTCCGATGCTCAGCAGCTAAGAAATTGTGCACACAAGATTTCTAAGTCATGACGCCATACGCCTTCCTTAATACTTAATAATTTAACACGCGTCAAGAACCATCCGACCTGTCAAAGGAATAAATAGACCGAGTTTAAAATCCATCAGACTGACATATCTTGCAGAGATTTTGTTCACAACAGACTGACACACACACAGAACGTACAAACACTGTATTTCTCCCCTCGGCCAGGAAGACATAAATACATATTTTCAGTCTTAAATAGTTTTGCCCATAATTCTGCAGTAACCGAGGCGGACAGGATTTGGTTCGCCATTCGCAGTACAGATCTGAACTATGACTATAACTGTGCAGGTGAAAATATGAGCGCAAAATTTTAAGATAAACCTGTTATTCTCTGGAAGCCAGTTTCAGTACCTTTTCTTCCTTTAGGGTAAACCCTTATTGCTTTAAGATCTTGCACACCCGTTCGATTTTTTGCTCAAATCTTCTCAAATCAGCGGTCTTTTTTTGTGACTCTAGTGAGGAATGAGAAACAAGTTAAAATTTCCTCGCCTAAAAATTATTGTTGCAGCCACAATTTCTAAACTTCCTAAGAGTAACTGTTTTTTTTTTCACTGCAAAAAAAAAAAAAAAAAAAAAAATGAAATCCTCTTAACACAGAACACCCCGCTACAAGAGCAGTTTGTTTGGACACGGTGTTCCTCTACAGACGGGTTTTAATGACAACGAAATACAAAGGCAGCATGTGTTTGTTTCGCGTAGTACTAGCAATCTCAGTCACAATTATCAGTGCATATTTAAACAACCGCCCCAGTAGCGAAATGAAACTAGGTACATCTTTTGGAGCAGGGTTTTATTACATAACTCATAATACTGCATTTAGGAGACTTCCTTGACAGTAAATTCAAAACTGCTAAGTTTGTCTTTTTAATTCACATAGCTTAAGAACTCATCAATTTACAAACGCCTGGCAAATAATACACAAACACTACACACGATCTAAGATGAAAGCACTCACACTTCTACGATACAAAAGCACCACAACTTACACGTACAGAACGCCTTCTGCACCCCAATACTTCAAGTAAATAAAGCGACCAAAAATAAAAAAAAATCCATTTCAAACATTTTGAGTTACCCACGAACGAGATTCAGCCGCTTTGATTAAGCCTGCATCTCTAAAATAACATTGTCTAAACAACGCACACTCTCTTTGTCCATAGCAAACAAATATACAGTGGGTAAAAGTTAGGCCTCTTGTTGATCTCGTCACTCCTCCGCTATTTCCATCGTGCTACTTTGCACTGACTTGTCAACAAACCCCAGATAATCCTTCCCAATAATGAACAGAGATAGCCCCGACAAAAGTCCAAAAATAGTTCCTACATAATTACACTTCGGGAGTACATTTTTGGCAGTAGCCCATAACAGGACGGACCCGAAGTTGAAAATGACTGCTCCAAAAGTGCCATACAAGATCCTCTGGTACGTAGCGGCTCGGCGAATATGGGCCCTGTCATAAATGTAGAGGCCGACACCAACATGGGCATTGAACCACAGGCAATTTGCAACCGTGACTTCGTTTGCAGCAAATGCTCTGAAAAAAAGGTTGTCCATGGAATACTGATGTCACAATTTATGACATACAAGTATAAACTGTAATGAAAATTCCAAGACAGTACGGCTATGTGCCTGGCGTGGGAGCAAGACAACTCACCCAAAAAATCCTTGGATAACTCACCCAAAATCTTAGACGACTCACCCAAAATTTTGGACAACTCACCCAATAATTTGGGACGACTCACCCAAAATTTTGGACAACTCACCCAATAATTTTGGACGACTCACCCAAAATTTTGGAAAACTCACCCAAAGTCTTGGACGACTCACCCAAAAAAACATTTTATTATTTAACCGCAAATAAGTCGGCGTTTTTCTTTCGATAATTAAACTTGCATAATTTTCGGTGAACAGACATTTTATTCAATTTTTGCTAAATGCAAATCGTTCGGAGTCGCTCGTGTTAATCCTAATAGTGCGACACATAGAAGCTGAAAAGTAATTATAAAGTGAAATTAATTAAATAATGGCCTGTCACCACTGTTCAGCTCGGAGTCGCTTAACTCATGAGGTGAACAGCTTATTGGTGATTCCCGGGGTCGTTCAGCCAGAGGGCCTCTTATTTATTGGAATATTAATTAGATTTTTCGGGAGTCGTGCACCGAATGACATTATGACTGAATGAACTAACTTTGCTCGTATTAAATGCATTTTAGATCTGTATTGATATGTAGTTACACACTTTAATGAACGAATGTTTCACTTACATAAAAGTTTTACTTAAATTTTAGTCATTTTGATGTTGTTACTAACTTCAAATACAAATTTAACTACGGGAAAAGATGCGGGCTGAATTGTAAATATCAATAAAACCTTTTTAAAAGCCTCTTATAAACATTTCACACCGTCTTGTAAAATTGGTTGAGTCGTCCAAGGGCTTTGGGTGAGTCGTCCAAAATTGTTGGGTGAGTCGTCCAAAGGTTTTGGGTGAGTTGGTTTTTGGGTGAGTTGTCTGACATCCCCTGGCGTCAATCAAGATTTAATACAAACAAAGTTTATCGATAATATATCCACCAATTGTTGGCGAATCGCCAAATAAAACAGAGGCATCAGAGATGCAAAGCCCCCAGCCAGCGTGACATCTGTTGTAAAGAAAGGCCTGATAGATTAAAAGCATTGGTTTTGATTGATTTTATTTGTCGCACATTTTAAATGTGTAGTCTTTCATTGTGTAAGGTTTCAACGCCTTATATCAAACCGTTCATGTCGAAATGATGCGTACAAAGTCGCCTGTATGACAGTGCAATACACGAAAAATTGCTTAAGTTCAGAGAGCCATAATTTCGACAATTTTTGGTCGATCAAACTGAAACCTTGACATTGCATGCATTTAATATATATTCTTTCACTGTGATAAATTTGAAAACGATCCGACCACGGAAACTTAGCGTAAAATACAGCACCCCAAATGCTAACGGAGAGAAAGCAACTGCCCTCAGCCAAAATTTGACTGGGGGCTAAAAAGTAACAACCGTTTTGATGTCCGTTGCCTTTAAACAAAATGTAAAGACAATAAGACATGATACTTGCATTAGTTAAGACCTCTATACGACCTCAATGGTCTTAATAAAACCTCAATGGTTTCTCACCAATATTTTCGAAAATTTTGTTATGAATCGCAAAAAAAAACTAGAGCAGTGTGCATAGCCCACATATTCCCCACAGCCGCCCCCCCCCCCCCCCCAATCAGTTAAACACGACCATCAATAGTCAAGCAAGAGCTGATATTTTGCAAGTCCAGTTGGCGCATTTTCCTTGGACGAACCTGGCCCGTTTACAATACCGATCTGTGTTTGTTCTCACAGAAGCTACATACCAAGTTTCATTAAAATCCCCGCAGTTGCTCTTGAGATATCCTGTTCACAAAGTCAATCCAATGCTGAGTAATTTCCAGGATTTGTTAAATTTCAAAGGTTATGTGGCTCATTTCCTTGGACCAACCTGACCCATTTACAATACCGATCCTTGTTAGTGCCCACAGAAGATACACACCGAGTTTCATAAAAATCCTTGCAGTTTTTCTTGAGATATCATGTTAACAATAGTCAATCAAGAGCTGAAATTTTTCAAGTCCAGCTGGTCCATTTTCCTTGGACGATCCTGGTCAATTTACAATACCGATCTGTGTTTCTTCCAATAGAAGCTACACATCAAGTTTTATTAAATCCTTGCAGTAGTTTTTTATGTCTTCGTGTTAACAAGCTCTCACAATAGTCAATCAAGCGTGATAGTCAGGAGGTTATCAATGCCTGCCCCTTTAATCAAAACTTCAAGAGATTAAAGCAAGATACCTAGAGTCAGTTGAGTTGCGTTTTCAATAATGCTTTTGGCGAATCACCAAAAAAGTTACAGCCAGATCGGTACTAATTTCCGTTTCTCTCCAAAATTTTTAGAAGGTAAGATTATATCCTAAGCGTTAGTAACGATTTTAGTAAGAATTGGCTGTTCGCCAATATTTCCTCCTTTTTTCAAATTACGAACAAGCATGTCCAAGAACATGACCAAGCCGAGTGACCAAACAAGGAAAGAGAGAAAAACTCTGAAACGAATACTGTTAGGTAAAAAAATGAAGAATTTGTTTCTGAAGCTAACTTTTTCATAATTTTAATACACAAAAACGAGTTTTCCCGGGTGGAAGCTACCCGAAAAGGGATGTTGGATAGGTTGGGTTTTGACGATTCACGTATTTACGGACATTTACACAATTTTACAAATTTTTTTAAATTCAACCATTTCGGCTTTTTTTGCCATTTGCGAAAAGAAGAAAAATCCAGGTGGAGAAGCACCTAAGAAACTTTCGATTAAAGTTTTATAACTATTTGAAAAAGATTGAGAGAAATGAATGGTTTGACAATTCAGTTATTTACTACCATTTATTCCAGTTTTTGCCACACTTCAAAGCTCCGCAATTTCGGCAGGTTTTAGCGAAGCGCGAAAAAAGATAATAGCCTGATAGGCGAACCCCTGGGGAATATGTAAAATATGGGGGTAAAAATGTAGGAGTAGCATTTCAAAAATGGGTCAAAACGGGCACAAAAAGTGCCCCATTTTGTCAGTTTTTCGTCAATCGCAAAAAAGTAATAGCTAGGTGTGGGACCACCCAGGGAACATTCCTGAATAATATAAAAACGATTGGAGCAAAACTGTAGGAGGAGTAGCATTTTAAATAAAAAATTTAACATATGCACATACATTTAAGCCCCCCTATAGTGATACGACTAACCCAGTCCGATAATGTCGGCTGGGTTAAAAATGAACCATAATATGTACATATGCAACAGTGGCAGACGACAAGTCGATTTTGCTAGAAACATATTCACAAGTGAGCTATAAACGAGGCAGAATAATATGTAAAATAGTTTTTGAAAGATCATATGTTGGCTTTTATTAATGTAAAAGGCAGCATGTTCAAAAGAAATTAGAATTTTTACATTTTACCCCTGTCATTTCTTTATAATTTATACCAAAAAATTGCAGCCAAAACGGTTCCTCTGTCGGAAAGGCCATCAAGTACGAACTGACTTACAAGCGGATTCGTACTTAGACTTTTGCCGAAAAGTTTTTGCGTTCCGACTGAATTCAGTTGGAATAAGGATACTAGGAAGGATAGAAAAAAGTGGCAAAAATCAACAAAATTACATTTTGCCAAAAACAAGTTGGCTATTAAAGGGACTGAATAATATGTAAAATAGGTCTTAAAAGATCATATGATGGCTTTATAAATTTGAAAGTGTGCATGTTAAAAGAAAATTACAATTTTGATGTTTTCTCTAATAATTTCTTTATAATTTATCCCCAAAAAATCGCAAACGAAACGACACCTCCATCGGAAAAACCCGAAAGTACGAATTGGCTTATTACTTTCAAGGTCAACATTTACAAATGCCCTAGAGCTGAACCATATTAAAATCTCTCACTGTATCATCCAAATCAGCTGGTATGCCTTGGAGTGGGATTCAGTGGGATAGTTTTAGCTATAAAGCCATTTTGTGTACGAGTACTCTTATCGGGAATCGCTTCTTCGAGTGCGTACCCACTGACAATCATGTGCTGAAGAGCGATATTGTAAGATTATGCTGTTTATGACATACCGTTGGAAAAGTTTTGGATTCATGACGTATACAGAAAATCCTAGAGCGCTAGCACTGCCGGCCAAAGGTATGTAGCGGAAGCATGCCTCTGAAAGTGTTTTGAACTTGCTGGAAGCCCGATCTGACACTTCCACGGGCGCATCCATCTTGGTATGTGGTTATTGGTAGGAAATGAAATCTGTAAATTGGTTCCCACAAGCAACTTTATTGATGACGCTAGGCCGGTGTATACCACTTCGGTCATAATCAGTCGGTATGGAATTCAAACAGAAAAAATCTAACTAAAGAAATCATACCAAACACAAAGGAAAAAACAGAATGCTTAAGATGAACGTTCAGGGACAGATATGCATATTGGTTGCAATCCTGTGCCCCTCTTGGCCGTGTTGTACTCCCGGCCTATTGGTAATTACCGACAAAACTTTCCTTCTTCTACTTGCAACTACATCGGGTATTTTGATTGGGCGTTTCAAACCTAGAGCTGAGGACTGAAAACAAGGTATGTTTTTATGTTTTAAGAAGTATAATTTCAGCAGACATATCCCTTTTGCAGTTGTAGCGGTTATTTTCTGATATGGTTTTGCTTGCAATAACCGATAGGAGAAAAGTGGGAAGTACTAGAGGTTGCGGGCGATAATATAAGTGAAGGTGGCAAATAAGTGATCTTGAGTGGTATTCTGCTCTGTCCTTATTTTTAAGGATGTCCTTATTTTTCAAAATAAGGATAAAAAAGCTATTCTGCTCTATCCTCAAACTTAACTAAGTCTTTTAAAAATAAGGATGAAAATTAAGGATGAACCGTCTAATCTCAAGAATAAGGACGTCCTTAAATATAGGACAGAGCAGAATACCACTCCTTTGCCGTTTGATATTGCCGCAGGATGGGGTGGGGGGGGGGGGGTAAACCATGGCTTTGATCTGTTTGCCTCCACCTGTTTACTATTTTAACAGGGAAATATAAATAATAATAAATAATGTACAAATCATACATACTACATATTTTCATAGGCAAGGTTTACATCTCCACATTCCTTAACTGTCGTCCGGTCAGTATTACCAAGTTCACACACACACAAAAAAGAAAGCGCGTTTAAATTTTTTGTTATTTTCACGCCTATACGTATATTTGACAAAAAAAAAAAAAACAAAAAAAACAAACAAACAGGCAAGTGGTGTGTACTGATTTAGTCTGATGTTGGGGTGTGAGATAGTCCCAGCGGACCCTTCCTATTTTCTTAGGACATCATAGGAACACCGCAAGAGTCATCTAGGACTAGGTATGAGGATTAGCATTACGGGTTGATTCCAAATCGCAATTGTGATTAAGGCGGGTTCTCTGTATTTTAAATAGCGAATAAACGCAAGATTTCCGTGGGGTGAGTTAATTGCAATTTATTCCGTAATATACTGTGTTGTAAAGTTTAACAGGTGTTTCTTATTGGTTATTCGTGATTAATTTTGCAATGTTTCAACTATAAAAGGCTGCCCAAAAGGCGCTCGAAAACCATTTCCAATTTATGAGTCTTGAGAGAATGGCTTGAAATTTTGTTTTTACCGGACGCATCGAATGGACTTATGTGCAATCGTTATTGTCTGGATAAATTTAATTAATCAAACCTTTGAAATTCGGATAAATTCACTAATTGTGAACGGGACTTGAGGCCTCGACAGTAAATTGTAAAATGTTTGTATTGTTCTTGTTTGCAATATCGGATATGTGGATCTAGTATCTCACAAAGAGAGTATCAACGCGCAAAAAAGGTAAATTTGCACAATTTTGTGTAGAAACCAACGAAAGTGTATGCACCAAATGTGTAGAAACCAATCGAAAGTCAAACTATGGTGAAAAAGATCCCTATGAAAAGGATGTGTTTATGGTGTGTAAAAGGTGGACTGCACAAGATTTCCTTTGTAGTATTTCAGCCGCTTAAAAATTACAAAGTTCACGGGTTCGCCTCAGAAAAAAAAACGAATTTGTTAACTAATCACTGATTCAAGTACGTATGTTTCTTTTATTTTGGCTTTAGAGACAAGAGGTGAACACGGAAGTAATAAAACTTTAAAAAAATGGGTGGGTTGACTTTCAGGGTGGGTTGAGTTGCTATGAAAAAGTGGGTTGACTTGACTTTCAGTGTGGGTTGAGTTTGCTTAGGTTGACTTGGTCGTGGGTTGACTTGACTAAAGACTTTTCTGTCAGAGCTACACCGCCTTCAATTTTTTGGCTAACAAGGATCAATTTCATTTGATTTAAGGAAGGCCCGAATCCTGCATACGAGTCCTTATTATTCAAACGTTTAAAGAAAGTTCGTCCCCAATATATCCATTTTGTAAAAAGGGCACAATTTTTCATGGGCTGGATATCTTTATTTCTTCGTTGAAGTTCAGAAAAGTTCCGCACTCACCTGTCAAATATTTGCTTACGTTCCGCCCTTTAAATGTCATGTGACCAAAGTCAAGTGACCAAAAAAATTAAATAAACGGGTTGAAGGTAATCTGCAAAATGTACGCTGAAATAATTTATGGATGAAGAATTAGGTATAATTTTATTCTGTACACCCACAGTATTTATTTTTTTTTTTCATGCTTTGTGGAATATCAGTTCAACAGTTTTTAGCGGATAATTTTAAAAGTTATTTTCACTTTTTCACGTAATAAACTATGCTCCCTGTATGCAAAGAAATGTCAGTTATTGCGGGAGATTTGTGGTTATTTCCGTATTCTTTTCTTTTAAAGAAGTGTGACACAGATGTTGTATATCATTACCGTTGTACTTTGAGGGCCTTTTGCAAATGCCAATAAAGACTTGTGGGTCGTTGAGTCTCGCACAAAGTCGCTATAGAGGTGCCTCAAAGCGAATGCAGTTGACTTGCATATCGGTGTATAGTGATGAATCGAAGCGGTACGTGGAAACCCTGTAGCGTGCCGCTTCTTGGAGCAAGAGGCAATTATTCATTTTTTTATCTTCAAAGGGAATATTTCGGAAAATACAATTGTATCATCCTTCTCCTAACTGATTGTTATCGCCGATGATATCAATTTTCATGTAGGATGGTTAAGGTCTTCGACACACATCAATAATATTTTTTTCTGGTGCTTCTATTGACACTTTCCAGCATGAGCATTGTAATTTACAACGTAGCCGTTTTGTCATTGTCGGGTAATCGTCCCGGGGGCAATAGTCGGGGGGGGGGGGGGATAGTCCTACTGGGGCAATTGTCCCGAGGCAATTGCCCTGTTCTTATTAACATGAAAACTCACAAACAATTTACGGAACATCACCAAAATTTAAATTATGTAAGCCAACAAAGTATTTGGGACTAGTATTTGGATGGATTGAAAAACTGAAACTGACCACCAGTCGCCATCTTGGATTTTCTCCCCGCAATTCTTTTCAACGTGACAGCACAAAAACCACTTGACTGATCATTAAGAAATTTTAGACCTCGCTTAATCGTTTGAAAAGCACGCACAGGTTGATTTTGAGGTGAGACGAAAGATTCAAGTTAGCGGCCAGCCACCATCGATTTTTCTTGTAACACGACGACTCAAAAACTGATATGCATAGCAGCGCCAGATTCTTATAGTGGATAAACATATTGAAATCATGCTCGGAATTTAGATTTCCAGTCGGTCGGAAAACGCAAAATAGTTTGACGTCATCTTTCTGGATTTTCATTTTATTTTTTCTTCTGGAGCAAATTCTGCACGTGGAATTTCACCGGAATTCACCAATAGACCTTGTGTGTGGAAAGTGGTTCGTAATCATACAAAGTTTAAGTTTTTTTGTTTCAGTTAAAGAAGATAAACGATGGATGATTACATCAAAATAGAGAAAATTGGTGAAGGTATGAGGATATATATTGTTGCTTAATCTGAAACTAATTACTCTTTTTTTTTAAAATAGAAAAAATCTTTAATTTAGATAGATATTGCTGTTAAAGATCAGTCCTTTGCCATATCGTCACTTTGAAAGCCGATAAAATTGCAGTTATATTTATGTCGCTTTGAGGGCTTTGACTGTTATCAGTATACAGAGAAAGACTTCCCGTCTAATTTTCACGTGAAACATCGAATAACTTTAAACAAAAATTACCAGGCAACAGCTACGGAAATATTTTTGACCGCTTGAGAAATTCTAAAAATAAACAAGTCTGTAATTAGAATGTGTAATTTGACAATACATATATTGAAAATATATTGTAATTCACAAAAGAATTGAGAATTTCAGAACAAATTGCGACAAAATACTTTCAGTGTCTACCAGAAACGCTACTGTAAGCTAGATGGAACTTCTGTTGTAATTATTCCTGTACATTAATAGTCAGCAGTATATAAATTCAAGCGCAGCAGATTGTTGTTTGAGTTAATGGATACTGTTGATAGAGTGCTCGAAAGTGCTGAAATAGTACAAGACGATTTGATGGTTATCTACAGGGACGTATGGCGTGGTATACAAAGCCCGACACAAGAAGACAGAGAAGACTGTGGCTATGAAAAAGATACGCCTGGAGAGTGAGGAGGAGGGCGTGCCTTCCACGGCCATCCGCGAGATCTCGCTGCTCAAAGAACTTCAGCATCCCAACATTGTGTGGTACGTGACATTATCGCGACACGGGTGTTACTGAGGCAGTGGCACATGGCCTACGTGAAGGCCAGAAGTTATGTATGCGGTGTTTTTCAGTGTGATGTCCCGAGTATTTGCCTCACAGCACCTATTCTAATGGTTTTCCGCACACAGAGAAAACAGCGTTTTTGAGGCGTGTAACATGTCTTATTTTATTTATTATTTTTTTTGATGAGGCCGCGTGGTAAACTCTGGACACCGGAGATTGTAATTTACTTGGGGATATTAGGCCGATGCCTAATGGATTGTGGTTATTTGTTACGCGAGAAATGTTTTCATTTTTTTATGAAACAACCGTCATTGTTTAAATTTTAAAAGAATAAAGACTGTGTGGTTGTGTATGTATTTGTCTGTACTTCCAGTTCATAAAAAAACTTTGTTTTCAGCCTAGAAGACGTCTTAATGCAGGAAAAGCGGCTGTATCTCGTTTTCGAGTTTTTATCCATGGATCTGAAGAAGTACATGGATTCTATTCCAAGTGGACAGTTGATGGATTCTATGCTAGTCAAAGTAACTTTTTTTGCACATAATCAAAATCGTATAACGCATGTGTGATTGGAGGATACTGCTGCTGAGTAGCGTTAATGCGGTGCATAAACCCCTCGAAAGATGCAAATCGCAGCTTGTATTTCAAGAAGTCCTTTTGTGGATTATATTGCTTTTCTGCAGGAACGGAAAATCTAACTACTGATATATGAGCTTTGGTTTATATAATTATTTGTTTGGTTTCAGTTTATAAGTGTAGCAGTCACCAGAAGTTTCAAAACAGAAAAATGATTTTGCCCTGAAAATGGAGGTGCCTCTGTTTTCTTGTTTCAGAGTTACTTGTATCAGATTACGGAAGGAATTCTCTTTTGTCACCAAAGACGTGTCCTGCACAGGGACCTGAAGCCGCAGAACTTGCTGATTGACAGGAAGGGTGTCATTAAACTGGCAGATTTTGGCCTTGCCAGGGCGTTTGGCATTCCAGTCCGCGTATACACGCATGAGGTATGGTGATACTGTAATGAAATTAAAAGAAAACAGAGAGTTTCTTATGGTTCAATCAATTAAGCCGATTCGAATCCGTGAGTACTGTTATTTTCTGAATTTCAGTCGTGATGAAGCCTTAACCAGTGCGCGAATGTCCGCGTAATTGTTGGGTTTTCGTGCTTCGTCGGTTTGGTCGGATTGCACCGTAATTCTAAATCTTCTCTGATGTTATCTATTTGTCTTAGCAAGAAATATCTTAGTTGAAACACTCACAGGACAGAGTCAAGATAAATTTGACCTTTTGCAACGTCAGGCAGAAAAACTCCTCGCCTTGTGCCCAGGTGTTGTTTGTACTAGAGGTTTTACATGCATGCCTTGCGGCAGGTGGTCACGCTGTGGTACCGCGCCCCGGAGGTGTTGCTCGGCTCGGCCCGCTATTCCACACCGGTCGACATCTGGTCGATCGGCTGCATATTTGCTGAGATGGTCACCCGGAGACCTCTCTTCCACGGCGACTCCGAGATTGATCAGCTCTTTAGAATATTCAGGTAAGAAAGCTTCTGTCGTACTGTTACCTAGCAGTTTGTCAGGCTTTGACGTGTTCATGGCATTTTCTTTTTTCCAGCCTTGCCTTTCCTGTGAGCATCTTACTGTTCAAAATATGCTTCATTTGTGTATTGAAAGATCAATACAAGTTCAAATGCCTGCAAAATAAATAAGGAATACAGGCATGCTGCGAATAATTCTCAGTTTGTTGTTGCCGTCAGTGTTTTGGGTGAGGGCTGTTTAAAGTGAAAAGTGATGCTATCTTGAGCCTGAATGGTTTTGGAATTCATTTAAGCGTTTCTGTTGCAGGACTTTGCGTACACCAACGGAAGAACTGTGGCCTGGCGTCACCGCACTTCCGGATTACAAGCCCACATTCCCCAACTGGAAGGAGGATACGCTGTCCCAGAGTGTCAAGCAACTCGACGAGACGGGTCTCGATATTCTCTCGGTAAGCGTGAAATGTGTCTAGTTCATTTGTTTGCTTTAAGTTTTTTATTTAAGATACAGGCTGCGAAATGGCGTTTGTTTATTGATATTCAAATCCGTTGAAATGTTATTTGTAAACCGCTTAATTATAACCGAAATGGAATTCGGGGCAGATTCTTGTCACCTAAATTTTGGGTCCAGGGAACTAGACACTAATTTATTGTTTTCGTCAAAATTTTTAAATCGCGTGCTTTGTCTTGGCTAAGCCATGAAAGACTTTATTTTTCGTTCGTAGCTTGTCTTATTTTTTTCACTTTGACAGAAAATGTTGATCTACGACCCGTCACAGCGCATCTCCGCAAAGGCCGCTCTGTTGCATCCGTACTTCTACGACCTGGATAAGGCGTCACTTCCGTCAAACAGCATCCAGACACGCTAATGAGTCGCTCTAGATTTTCACACATCACCACTAACTACTTCATTCTGTTTTTTTTTTATTTATTTATGAAGAAAAGGAATGGTATAATTTTGTAGGTACGACACAACAGGCGTAGTTCTAGGCTCTGTGGTTCAGATTAAATAAGAAGCTCATTGTGATGTGTCAGTACATGAAAGAATACGTCAGCGGAACTATTCGTCCGAATTTATAGTAAACAACTGTTCAGATTTTACAAAGAAGAAAGAACTAAAACACACAATACACTTTAAGGATGCAATATTAGGTGCGATGAACTCGACATATAATCAACTTGAAACATCTGTGAAGTATGGCGTATCTGAATAAAATCAAAAGCTCTTCATATTAGGACAGAGGTCGGACATGCGAGCTATGCAAACGGCAGATCGCAACGCCGCCGCTTCTGCTCTACTCCCTGTGTCTGTTCAAAGACCCACCGCTCCACGAATCGTCATCAAAGTTTAATTGTCGCCATTTAATTTGAAGTGTCTCTATTTTGAGAGAAGCTACTGTGGTTTGTTTATATTAACTGGATTAAGGGTCTAGAAAAGAGGAGATCATTAGCGATTTGGAGCTTCTTCGTGGGTTGTTCAGGAGGAGTTTCTCGGTGTGCAATAATTTCACTGATTTGATAGCTTTCTCGGGCGCGAATTGTTAGCTTTGGCTTGCCTTGTATTTAAGATCGGAAACAAATTAAAACAGAAAAGGGTGTATTCTGGGACATGATTCCAACGTGGAAATTGTGCTTCTGTGCGCAGGATGCAATTTTGGTAAAAGTTATGCAACACAATTATTCTTAGTATTTTCAAAGCCAGTATGTATCTGCGAGGTGCGTCTTTGTGTGATGTGAAATGCGTGAGTGTGACCGTGCAAGTCCGTGATTTCGTTTTGTGCGATAAAAGCGTTCTAGAAAACTATGGCAAAGTAACTAGTGTGTGTTAATTTATTAGTGTATAAAACGTTTGACACCGACGTGTTCATTTACAGCATATATGCGTATTGTTGTTCAAGAGATAGTTTCGGTACATGAACAGAATAAGCACAATCTGGAACGTCCAGTGTGTACAAAACAATATACTGAGATATATCATAACCTACTTAATTGTTTTTGTAAACAAAAACGTAAGTCGTCCCAACCAAATCCATGGTTCAGCATTACCCAGTTCCTATTGTGTTCTTTTACAGAAACAAAAGAACAGTTTTCCTTTTCTGCAAGTGTAATCAAAATTCATAATGAAAAATTCAAATAAAACAGTCATTCACAGGAATGACGGTAAAAATATTTTTAAAAAAAGTAACTTGTAATCACATGCAATACTTTTTAATCATGGGATACTTTCCCGAAATAAATAAATAAAATGAAAAAGAAAAAAAAAAAAAACGTTTTCTTCCTGTATGTCTCAACGATGGGTCCGGTACCCTATTTAACCTAACCCCCCCCCCCCCTATGAGCCCTGCACAACTCCTTAAATAAAACTGCGCATCATACTACTCAGCTGATAAATTGTTCACGTGACGAAATGGCCGCACTGTACTTTTAGGGAAATTTCGAGAATGTTCTCTGTACCGCTTACTCACACAGTTGAATCGCATCTCTTAGTAGAGACCCATCGTTTACTTTGTTTTCCATAACACAAACAGTCGCAGCATTTTACATCATATAAGTGAAACTGACCCGTCGCCGAGGAATTCATTACGTAGTACCAGGGCAAAAAGTTTACTTTTCAGCTCCGGGTCCCGTGGGACCCCGACCTCTGAAACCAGGGGTCCCAAGGTAAAGTGGTGGGGTCTCGACATTTTCGGGCAATAAAAAAGTTAAATTCTATAAAATCAATTTTATTGCAACAAAAATAAACGCGATTAGTGATATCATGCAAATCACAAAACTACTAATTCTAACAACAAAAAAGAAACACTGAACGATGTTACATTAAACAATGAAAAAAATCATCATTTTCGATCTTAGCGGTGATACTGAGCAGTTGCAAGAGAACACCGTCTTTTTTTTTCTGGGGTCCCACGGGACCCCAGGGTCAAATTCCAGGGGTCCCGAGCCGATTATCAGGAGTCCCCGTGAGCTTTATGCCCTGAGTACAATTCAGTGAGCGCTCACCGAATGGCAGAAGAAAAAACGGTAAAAGACAATGTTAACAGTTACGCAGCATTGAACGATGGCTTGACCTGCGCTGTCGCTGTTTGGAGGCATGATCGACAATCTTTCTGCAAAACGCTTTGATACCCAGCTTAGTGATAACTAGATGCTGTCAGAGAGCAGCAATATCCCCCGTGAAACCCTAAATATTACCCCTATGCAATATCTAAGCTAATGGATTACCATTGACAGGAAACTGGACACCCTTCCTTGAACGACAAATCAACAATACTACAAACTGTCTTTGAACAGATATAACCCGAATCTATTTTTTATTAATCTAATGTAAAGCATTTTTTCAGGCTAGATAAATGTCGATTTATGACGATTTTTAAAAGCCTGTCATTTTGTCAATTTTGCTTCGATCAAACTGAAACCTTGACGTTGCACATCTATATACCCTATATGTTGCCTATATGAAATATGAAAGCTGAATTATGCTTCGTTGATATAGAAGTGGTGTCCACAAAGTCCTATACATGTGCACATATGTCTATTTTCGACGATTTTCAAAAGCCTGTCAATTTGTCAATTTTGCTTCGATCAAACTGAAACCTTAACGTTGCACATCTTTATACCCTATATTTTGCCTATATGAAATATGAAAGCTGAATTATGCTTCGTTGATATAGAAGTGGTGTCCACAAAGTCCTATACATGTGCACATATGTCTATTTTCAACGATTTTCAAAAGCCTGTCAATTTGTCAATTTTGCTTCGATCAAACTGAAACCTTGACGTTGCACATCTTTATACCCTATATTTTGCCTGTATGAAATATGAAAGCTGAATTATGCTTCGTTGATATAGAAGTGGTGTCCACAAAGTCCTATACATGTGCACATATGTCTATTTTCGACGATTTTCAAAAGCCTGTCAATTTGTCAATTTTGCTTCGATCAAACTGAAACCTTGACGTTGCACATCTTTATACCCTATATTTTGCCTGTATGAAATATGAAAGCTGAATTATGCTTCGTTGATATAGAAGTGGTGTCCACAAAGTCCTTAGCTTGAAGAGGGGACGGACGGACGGACGGACAATCTCAAACCTATATCCCTCCGTTTCACGGGGGATAACAACAAAATTTTACTCACTATACTTCGTTGCATGCGTCAAAGTCTTATCGAGATATTTTGCACACAAGATCTTGTTCAAAATATATCCATAGTTTACCTAGTGACGTGCAGAAGTACTCCATACCAGAACACACTCGCACATAAATGTACAATTGTACAAGTTTGCAACTGCACACAATTATGTACGATGGAATTCGAAGCGCAAGGACCTTAACAAGGCACAGTCACCAGACAGTACTCCGCCGATTCCAAAAAATAACAGTTTAGTTTTCACACCTCTGTACTGCCCATTTGAAAACTATGTTTAAGACTGTTATTATCTGGTATGTAATAAAAAGATTATCCTTCCTGTCATGGCTATTCTCAATATGCGATGACTGGTTTATCCGAACCATGCATGACCCTCCAAATACATCGTTATCGCTTTTACACAAGAATGTCCATTGGGCATTTCATCTCCCGATAATTTTTCGATGTTGCACTGATGTAGGCATATCTGCCAATCAGCCCCCATTTCCCCCTCTCAAAAAAATCATAATAATGACAATAACGATAATAGCTATGATAACTAGAGCCTGAGTAAGGCAGGATCCCCCCATGAAGCAGTAAAAGTAAAATGAGGTCAAGTTACGCTGCAAGGTTTCAGGTTCCTATGACATACTCTTCTATGAGAAGTCGGCCGGACAAAACATCGTCTCACGGCTAAGTTCAAACAAAAAATTAACCATATTTGATAATTTCCCACAACGTCAATTTTTGGCTGATTCTGACAATAATGCCACGTTTCATATCTTCAATATATATATTTTCACCAAGCGAGGTTTCAGGTTCCTACGACACTCCCTTCGATGGAAAGTCGGCCGGACAAAACTTAGTACTTTTTGTGGACAGACAGACGGACGGCGGACCAGCTCATGACTATATCCCTCCGTTTCACGGGGGATAATGAAAAATATACCTATTCTTGCGTCGAACCAAAAGAAAACTAATGCTGCCCAGTTATCGATTTTACATCATTTTATCCTTTCTTGTTTTCCAAAATTCGTACTGCCCTACAGACAAAGCATGCAAAGCAAGTTGATTCGCAAGCTCTGGCGTAAACCCCACAATAGTCTCGCTCTGAGTGTTCACTTGAAACTGGCTGGCACGTGCAGCGACGAAGTTTTTTATGGTCTTTGGCGAAACATAATAAAAATCACCAAACGACTGAAGCAGCACTATGGGTTCCTCACCATCTAAACAAACTACTGTGCCTGATTCAAAGCTCTCTTTAGGTTCCCACGGCAAATGCATCGACAATATCGACTCTACGTTGCAGGCTATTTCAATCTTGCCGTCGTGAGGAAGAGCAAGCGTATGAACGCCAGGCAGGCCCGTTGGGCTTGATGCGCGCAGCTGTCCGGCTATACGACGCCCCAGATCCAGGTTCGACGTCTCTATTGTCACGTTGCAGTTCATCACGTAAGGGATGGCGCCGATACCTATAACAAAATTTAAGACCAATTGATTCAACATACATGTATTTCAGTAAAATCAACCCGAATTTGAACGGGCGTAGCCTTGTTCACTGGGGGAATGGGATCGGCAACACCTTTTCTGGATTCACTCACAAACCATTTAACTCGTAACTTAAACATTAAAGCTTGCTAACACCTTCGCAAACACAGTTAATAACAGAGGGTACCTGTTAAGCCATAACGTGCGGTTGGACTTTCGCCAACATCTTGGGAATTTTCCATGAACTTTCCACTGTACCATTTCACTTCCTTTCTCCTATGAACCAGACCCCTGTGGTGGGTGTCAGCGTAACCAAACAGAAAAAATGATGTTCCAGGAACATCCTGTGACAGCCGATCGGCGATGTCTGTAAGCAATAATAATAATAACAATAATAATGCCAGCTTAGCACTTCACCAACAATTTGTTCAAAGAGAAAACTTGAGCCCTATACAATAAGACCTGTATTAAAACATGACTTAACAATAAAAATAAAATTCCCGAAAATCGTTCTCTAATATCTGACCATATGCAGTTCTAAAAATGTCTTTTTAGTGATCTTTTGAAGATGTTGACATCTTTAGCCATTCTTAGACTGTATGGGAGTGAATTCCAGGTTCGGGGCGCAGCGATGTCAAAGGACCCGTCCCCAGCTAACCTAAGTTTAGTCTTTGGTGTGACTAAGAGAAGTCCTTTGATGGTTCGGCGTGTGTGGTGACATGGTTGGATTTCTAACAGATCGCGCGAATAATCCGGTTCGTATGGTCAGAACATTGAACACGATGACTGCAATTTTATAGCCAATGCGAAATCTAACTGGGAGCCAGTGTAGTTTTATCAATCCAGCGGAGATGTGGTCGATTTTTTTCATTCCTATAGTCATGCAGCTGCGTTTTATACCCTCTGAAGTTTATTTAATAGTCTAGAATTAATCCCTTATAGCAATGAATTTCAATAGTTAAGGCCGGATATGACCATACTTTGAACAAGCGTCTGAGCGGCTTCAAACGTAATGTATCTTCGAATGGATGAGATTTCGCGAATCTTTGCATGGCAAACTTTTACTACGTGATTGACGTGTACAGTCATTTTCATTTCTGCATCAAAGTGGACTCCTAGATTCTGTACACTAGTTCTGGCTCTGATGTTTTTTTTTTCTTTCTGCATCTATGCTATCAAAGTTAATCCCAGCTAATTGTTGCTTCGAGCCAAAAATTATGAATTCAGTTTTTTTTTTCAAAGTTCAGTGTTAGTCTATTTTCGTTCATCCAACATGATAGTCAGCTAATTTCTGTCTCTATGGCGTTTTTGGCATGGAACTGAGACAGTGAAGAATTTGGATCAAGGGATTTGTGGAGTTTTGTATCATCGGCAAACATGTGGTACTTGAGCTGCTGAGTGTGTGTAAGGAGACCCAGGGAACCTGTATATTTCGTGTAGCCCCATGGGCCAGTGCCCGAACCCTGGGGCCTGCCTGTAGTGAACGTCAAGGGAATAAATAGAGATTGATTTATTTCGATAATTCGGGTGCGATCTACAAAATATGAAGCAAATCAGTTGAGTACATTGCCCGATATACCATTGTCAGATTCTAAGCGGGACAAGAATCTGTCATGTGGGACGGTGTTGAAAGCAGCTGATAAATCAAGCAAGGTAAGTAGACTGACGCATTGGTTATCCATGGTATTTAGAATACTGCTACTGCTATCAACGATAGCAGATTTGAAGCTTTTTGGTATAGATCCAGCGGAAAGTATGCGATTGACCATAACGGTGACAATTGGGAGGGTCTCATTCAGACAATCCTTTAAAATAAAGGTGGGCACTGGGTCATGCTCGCAAGATTTGGCTGAGGGTTTTTCTATGAAAACTCATAAGTTCGTCTTGAGACAGTGTGTGTGTGGGGGGGGGGGGGGTGGGCGGGAGCGTCACAGTGACAAGAACATGAAGTGTCCGGAGAATTGTTTTCTGTTGCGCTATCCTTGGTTTGAAACTGGTTTGATTTTTTCTGTTTTTGAATTGAAAAACATTGCAAAACCATTAGCTAGCTCACTTTCATTCCTTGCTTCACGGTAGATGGGCTTGGTGGGCTTAATTGTTAATTTCTTGACAAGTTTGTGTAGTACTTTTTGATCCCCGCTATGGTTTTGAAAGACAGTGTGAAAAAAGTCAATTTTCTTCTGACCACAGAGTTTGTTCACGAGGTTTCTTTGCAGAGTATAATTTGTTCTATTTGCTTTGTTATTATCGGAAATCATTGCTATTTCTAATTGTCGTTCTTCTTTCTCAGTTCAATAATTTCGTCATCTGTAACATAAATATTTTCATCACGCAATGTTTTTAAAGGATTCGCCACAGACCATAATTAATTTACTTATATTTTTCTTTACAGAATTCAAAATCTGGCTTCCTCCATAACACTGCTTGGAATATTTTATTAAATCGTTCAAACTAACCATTGAGAAGAAAAAAAACAAAATATTTCCAAGTTGACCAACTTGATTTTTGGGTATTTCGAGTCAAAGAGGGGCATCTACGGGCTCTCGAGATATCTTGATCACACGAATGAATTACTGAATTTTGACATCAACCCTTTGGGAACATAAACATACAATAAGTTTGTTATTAACTGCCCGAAACATTCAAAATATTATCGAAAAAAGTACAACTGCCATCCTAATAGTCTTCCTATTATTGGGCAATAAAGGCGGAAGTAACTGTGGTCTTGTCGCATAGGTTGCGAGAACATGGAAACTTGAGAAAACGCCGAGTCTCGATACAAAATGTCTAAATTTTTATCATCTCTTGACATAATGCCAGTGTCCTTTTTGAACAATTAAAAAAATACAATATTGCAATATACATGTCTAAATTATTATTATTATTATTATTATTCATTTTTATACCGGTTACCTTCCCAAACTATCCTTTCCTAGCACCACACAGATGTACCACACAGCACCACACAGATGTAATAAAATTTCATCGTGGTATTAAAATATATATATTACTGACTACCTTCACATCTAGCAATCTAACATTTTTAATAATTCTTTAAAAAAGAGAAGCTTTCGCTGCATCCTAAAAAGAATACAAGTTCGGATGACTCCTTAGTAGGAATGGTGAACACAGCGAAAAGAAAGGCGCCAATGTTTGGCCACAAAAGCGCCAAGATTTCGCTAAACGCAAAAAAAGTTAACAGAATTCCAATCAGGCGCAACGAAGGCCCTAGCATCAAAATTCTCGTAGAAATTATCGAGAAAATATAGTTTTGGTGAACATTTGGCGAACACTGAAATTTTGCCAATTCGTCAAATTTATGAAAATCCAAAACTGAAAAAAAAACTTTTTGGTTAAAGGTTCGCTAAAAATTGGGCTTTACACAAATAATCACAAAATGGAGGAAAACACACATATCACTCCAGCGCAACTTTCTGTGAAGTCCGAATTACATGTGCCATCAGTTTTGTTGCGTTATTTATCTTTGTTTTAGACAGATGGGCAGATAGATAACAAAGACCACGCGATGGATATAGCCCACCTGGCTTTGGCCAGCTGAGCTGAAAAGGAAAGAAGTCAAAGTGAATGCAGTTTGCATGAACTCTGCAGTTTTTTGTTATGCTCAACCAAACATTCATAAATAAATAACTTATGTGAGTCAGAACAGCAGAATCGAAAATTCTAATTGATGTCTCAAAACGTATATACCAGGTAAGTACGAATGAACACTATCTTTAACCAAATTTTCAAAACAGTAAGGCCATTTCCAATATTTCCGCCAATTTTGGAGAATTGTAACAGACAGGTAGGTACTTAGTCAGCTACTATCAAACAAAAAAATCTCAATTACTTAGAATGAGATACGATTTTTCAACTTAAAAGAGTACATATACACATACTTTCAACGACTGCTTTAGCTCCTGCTTCTGTAGGAAGGTGGGGCTAAAAACATCATAGCTTTTCTTCGTCTGAGAACACTTGGGAATTTCCCCAAAATAACAAGCCAGCGTAGAGAGAAATGAAATCAGAGATGGCGGCCATTGCCGCGAACAGTTAGACAGGCAGACGGACAAACACCAAAACCTACGGTCCCCCTGGTTGGGGGCTAATAATAATATTCTTACTGGGCAGAAAGTTCTGTCCTGGTCAAGTGATCTTTGTTTACAACAAGTATCTGGAAATTGGCCACACTTGTACTTCACATCGAAAGGAAGATAGAACTTTACTTTGCAGTTCAGTCACAGACCTCTGGCAATTTCTCCACACTGTTCTAGTGTCGTTTCCTCAGACAATGGATGGATGGGAATGAGATCTACAGACCCTAGCCTCGGATGACCACCAGCATGGCTTGACATGTCGATTGCACTGTAAGCCTCTTTACAAGCACTAACTACACTGTTTGCTACAACAGAGAAATTAACATGACAGGTAAGTGCCAGGACAGGTTCATTGCCAAAATTACCTAAACATCTAATACAAAAAATTAGAACATCTTTCGTAGATGGGCGATTCACAGTTTTGCTAAATCTCAGCTTTTACATATTTGACAACAAGAGCCTCAGCCAGACACGACCTCCCGTGTAGCGCGGATGACCTGTCAAATCGGTGCTAAGGTCGGTTTCCAAAGAGTCATACTTCTGACACTTCCATGGTCTTTTTCAGAATTCTAACAGTTTTACCTTTTCAAATTTCAACAAAAGCTAAACAAAAGGTATTTTGGCAGTTTTCAAAATCTGTTTTATCCGAGTGTGAAATTTAAACAAGTTTGTCCAAGGACAAAGTCCCAGCTTACGAAAAACAATAAGACCAATTCCAGCGTGCATGAGCCAGGGAATTTCTTGAAAGAATGAGCTTCAAAAGATGAGACGGCAAAGAGCTAGCTCAATAATTAATTTAGCACCGGACCAGAACATAGACCAATAAATGTATGCAAAGATTTCTTTCCCAGAAGAATGGGAAACAGATTTTTTGTATCTCTGGTAGACTGGATACTCTGTTATAGATACCTTCAAACAACGCTCGCATTTCGGACCAGTGCGCATATTTATGTAACTTGCTTCGATGCGCGGTTCTTATTCAGACAAGTGCGCATGTTTATTTAATTTGCGTTGATGCGCGGCTCTCATTTTGGAACAGTGCACATGTTTATTTAACTTGCGTTGATGTGCGATTCGCATTTCGGACCAGCGCCCATGTTTTTTTTTACCTTGTGTTGATGTGCGGTTCTTATTTCGGATCAGTGCGCATGTTTATTTACCTTGTGTTGATGTGCGGTTCTTATTTCGGACCAGTGCGCATGTTTATTTAACTTGCATCGATGCGCGGTTCTCATTCCAGACCAATGCGCATGTTTATTTAACTTGCATCGATGCGCGGTTCTCATTCCAGACCAATGCGCATGTTTATTTAACTTGCATTGATAGCGGTACTTATTTTTGACAAGTGCACAAGTTTCCTTAGGTTGCCTTGATGCGCAGTTCGCATTTCGGACCAGTTTGCATGTTTATTTTACCTGCGTTAATGGGTGGTGTTTATTGGAACTGTGCATATGTTTATTTAACTTGCGTTGGTGCGCGGTGTGCATTCTGGACCAGTGCGCATGTTTATTCAACTTGCGCTGATGAGCAGTTCGAATTTCGGACCATTGCGCATGTTTATTTAACTTGCTTTGATGCGCGGTTCCAATTCCGGACCAGTGCGCATGTTTATTTAACTTGCGTTGATGCGCGGTTCGCATTTCGAACCACTGCGCATGTTTATTTAACTTGCGTTGATGCGCGGTTCGAATTTCGGACCACTGCGCATGTTTATTTAACTTGCGTTGATGGGCTGTGCTTATTTTGGACCAGTGCAGATGTTTATTTAACTTGCGTTGGCGCGTGGTTCGCATTTCGAACCACTGCTGTTGTTTATATAACGTGCGTCGATGCGCGGTTCTTATTTCAGGCCAATGCGCATATTTCTTTAACTTGCGTTGATGCGCGGTTCGAATTTCGGACCACTGCGCATGTTTATTTAACTTGCGTTGATGCACGTTTCTTATTCTGGAACAGTGCGCATGTTTATTTAACTTGCGTTGATGCGCAGTTATTATTTTGAATAGTGCCTATGTTATTTAAGTTGCGTTGATGCACGGTGCTTATTTTGGTAAAGTGTGTTTGCTTATTTAGCTTGTGTTGATGTGCGGTTCGCATTTCGGACCAGTGCGCATGTTTTTTTTTAACTTGCGTTAATGCGTGGTTCGCATTTTGAACCTCTGGAAATATTTATTAAACTTGTGTTGATGCTCGGTACTTATTTTGGACCAGTGCAAATGTTTATTTACCTTGCGCTGATGTGCGGTTCGTAATTCGGACCAGTGTGCATGTTTATTTAATTTGCGTTGATATCCGGTTCGCATTTCGGACCAGTGTACTTGTTTCTTTAGGTTGCATTGATGCGCGGTTCGCATTTCGGACCAGTGCGCAGGTTCATTTAACTTGAGTTGACACGCGATTTGCATTTCAGACCAGAACTCATGTTTATTTAAGTCCCGTCGATGCCCGACTCTTTCTTTCTTCGGACCACTGCGCATGTTTATTTTAACTTGCGTTGATGCGCGGTTCTCATTTCAGACCACTGCGCATGTCTATTCAACTTGCGTCGATGCGTGGTTCTTTTTGCCGGACCAGTGCGCATGTTTATTTAACTTTGCGTTGATGCGCGGTGCTTATTTTGGACCAGTTCGCATGTTTTTTTATCTTCCGTCGATGCGCGGTTCGCATTTCTGGCCATTGTCTATGTTTATTTAACTTGTGTTGATGCGCGGTTCTCATTTCAGACCAGTGTGCCTGTTTCTTTGGGTTGCGTTGATGCGCGGTTCTTCTTTCGGCCCAGTGCGCATGTTTATTTAACTTGCTTCGATGTGCGGTTCAAATTTCGGACCAGTGCGCATGTTTCTTTAGGTTGCGTTGATGTGCGGTTTGCATTTTGGACCAGTGCGCATGTTTCTTTAGGTTGCGTTGATGCGCGGTTTGCATTTCGGACCACTGCGCATGTCAATTCAACTTGCGTCGATGCGCAGTTCTTTTTCTTCGGACCAGTGCGCATGTTTATTTAACTTGTGTTGATGCGCGGTGCTTATTTTGGACCAGTTCGCATGATTATTTATCTTCCGTCGATGCGCGGTTCGCATTTCCAGCCATTGCCCATGTTTATTTAACTTGTGTTGATGCGTGGTTCTCATTTCAGACCAGTGCGCATGTTTCTTTGGATTTTCAAACACTAATTGTCCCATCGACTAAAAGGCACAAGCCGTATGCACGACCCTTCAGGTTGCCTCATACCAAAAAAAAAAAAAAAAAAAAAAAAAAAAAAGACATCGGATCAAAAATGTAGGAGATACATTTTAAAATTTTTTCTTCAAAAATTCCCCCAAAATTAAAAAATCATCCGATCGACTAAAAAGGCACAAGCCGTATGCACGACCGCTTAGAGATGCCTCACACCAAAAATAAATGACATCGAATCAAAATTGTAGGAGTAGATGCATTCTGAATTATTTTTCTTCAAAAATTCCCCCAAAATTAAAAAATCACCCGATCGAGTAAAAAAGCACAAGCCGTATGCATGACCCTTTAGGGGTGTCTCACACCAAAAATAAATGACATCGGGTCAAAAATGTAAGAGGAGATACATTTTAAAATTTCTTTAAAAAATCCCCAAAAATTCAAAAATCACCCGATCGACTAAAAAAGCACAAGCCGTATGCACGACCGCTTAGGAATGCCTCACACCAAAAATAAATGACATCGAATCAAAATTGTAGAAGTAGATGCATTTTTTTCAAAAATTTTGCTTAAAAAAATCCCCCAAAATACAAAAATTGTCCGATCGACTAAAAAAGCACAAGCCATATGCACGACCCTTTAGGGGTGCCTCATACCAAAAATAAATGACATCGGGTCAAAAATGTAGGAGGAGATACATTTTAAATTTTTTTTCTTTAAAAATTCGCCAAAAATTCAAAAATCACCCGATCGACTAGAAAAGCACAAGCCGTATGCACGACCCCTTAGGGATGCCTCACACCAAAAATAAATGACATCGGATCAAAATTGTAGGAGGAGATGCATTTTGAAACAAAGTTTACAGCGAACTAACTAACTAACTAACTAACTAACTTAACTAACTAACGGACGCCATACGCAGACCGATAGGAATACCCCAGCTTACGTGCAACGTAAGCTGGGCTAAAAATCACTGATGAATTGACAGCCTGGACGATACGTTCCATTGCGTAGACACAATTATATCAAAACACGCACTTGTACCAAATTCTGGAATGGACACCACGTCCCAGATACTCTCAGTGCTAAAAACTGTCATTTTGCCATCTTTCATAACTCCGAATAAAACAAGACGTTGCACACCGTCCATATGTGTTCTCTCCGTGCATAAATTTCGAACAATCCGACCTGGACACGACGTGCAATATCCACGAAGTTGAAAGAATTGAAAAAATGTGTAATTTTGACAATTTTTCCACGAATCCGAACAAAAATACGACATGGCAGACCTTCAATGTGTGTTCTCTCTGTGGATAAAATTTCAAAACAATGCGGTCTACAGTTTCGGAGATATAGCCCGGACCGCATGCGGACAGACGGACAAGCTCACAACTATATCCCTCAATTACACGGGGGATAATAACATAAATTATACCTATGTGACTAGCAGTAGAAGCTATCGTTATTACTGACCGATTGTAGTCGTAATCGGAAAAAATATTCAACACTGAAGACTGACCAGCTCCACCTACAGATACAAAACAGATTAGAAATTAAGCTTTTGTACAGTTCCACACGATGTAGCACAGTTTCCAACGGAAAAGTTAGAAACGTTTCCGTCAGAATATGCATTGTCAGTAGAGGTGTGACGGTTCGTACCGAAAACCGAGAACCGAGAAAAGGCTTCGGTTCGGTTCGAACCGCTAACCGAAAAGCCCAATCACGGTTTCGGTTCGGTTTTTTTACTATTCATAACAAGATAATGCATTAATTTGGTAATGTTATTTTAGTTCTCTTAGTATAGTTTAGTCTTAGTATATATATATATGTATATGTTACAGTCAATGAGTGAAATCCGCCATTTCACAAAATGGCAAATCATTTTAGCCGTTTCGTGAAATGCCTGAAATCTTTTGCCGTTTCATGAAAGGGCAAAACATTTTAGCCATTTCGTGAAATGACTGAAAATTGCAAGGCTTTGTTGCATTGAAACACCCCAGCATTGAAACACCACATCATTGTATGGGCCCATCCAATGGCTAAGCTAAATCAATACAGAGGCTATTGAAACAGCACATACAGTTTCTCCCCTTGAAACACGACTCTATGAAGGAAAACAGCGCATAGAGACTTCGTCTCTAGCCTCAGCAAAACATTTTGTTTCATATTTAGATTTGGGTGATATTTTTTTCTTGCTAAAAATTGTTAATTGACGAAACAATGACAATATTTTTCAGTTAGGGTTGTCGTCTGCTTGGGTGGTACTAGTGTCACTACCGGGTCCTCTGCAGTGCCGGTAGTGGTACTGAGGTCCCGAAGTGGCACTGGGGACCCGGTGGCACTGAGGACCCGACAAATTTTTCATATGAACTCCCCGCCCCCATCTTTAATTGTGTCTTAAAATCGCTGCTTCTTCTGCACCCCCCTCCCTGCCACCCCGTTAGGCGACGCCGTCAGGGGTGGCATGGGATCTTTTATCTTCTTGTATTTTTTCCCATAAAATATATATAAATACACATATCTATTCACAAATTGTTCAAGAAAAAAAAAGATGCAAAATTTCTCTTTTTGGCATATATATATATATATATATATATATATATATATATATATATATATATATATAGCCCCCCCACCCCTCCTACGCAGCAAAAACAAACTGTGTTTTTTTTTTGCCTTTCCCATCGGCTTTGTAATTAAAGCCTTAGCGGCTTGATCAAAGCAGCAATTTTAAGCATTCAGTACCACTGGTGGTACTGAGGTCACGCCTCAAACATTAGGTACAATTCTGCCGGCCTTGCATGTGCTGTTTCCATGGATGGGGTATTCCTATGCAACTGTCTGTAGATTTGGCCCATATTCTTGATCAGATGTGTTGCTTCTATGGAGGGGGTATTCCTATGCATCTGTCTATAGATTTGGCGCATACTGATTCTATATGTGCTATTTTTGTGGCTTACAGCTATGGGATGGGCCCATTCTACACCCATCAACCATTAAAACAGCCCATCCTGTTCACAACACACTGCAGTTTATTCCCATTCTTCAGGGGAGAAGAAAATGTGTGCTATTCCTATAGCCAAATATGAGCTGAAACTATAGAAGCGCAAAAAAACGAAGATGGGGTGAATCAATACCTCGCTGTTATTGGATGGGCCCATCCTACGGATGGGCTGTTTCAATACAACAGGCTTCATTACACAATATGGCAAATACAATCAGGCAATCTGTGAAACAGTTTTGGTGGTCTTTTATTTATTATATGAAGGGGTCTTTGAACTCCTCTGAACCACATATTACCCAGATATTAATCATTTACAAAATACTTTTGTTCTCTTTTAATCATTAACTAAAACAGGCTCAAAAGCTCTCCAACTAAACCTGGGGTCTAGGATAATTCCCCCAAGACAATTCCCCCGGAATAATTCCCCCATAGGACAATTCCCCCCGAGGACCATTCGCCCCCAACTAATTTTTATTTTTATTTTACTTTGAATGCCAAAACATAAATAAAACAACCAGGTATCTGTCATTTCTTTTTTTTTTTTTTGAAAACACCTTAAAATCAAAAATGCAAAATGCGAAATGATCTGTTCCGGTGTTTCCACGGTTTCCTTAGCCTTGCATTGCACTTCGGATGAACAACACTGCTCTAGGATTGCAATTATAATGATCAAACAACCCAGTTACTGGTTGTGTAATTGCAACTTAGTATATGAAAGGCAAAGCAACACAATTAAAAAGAGCAATTACAAGATGAAAGGACAAATTCCTGCATACAGTTGAAATAGAAAAGGCATGTAAATTGCAATTGCGACAATGTTGAAAGGACTATTACACGGCCTCCAGTTAGAAGATAGAAGGGCAATAATTTGTAAAAAAAGGAAAAATATAAAGAAAAGAAAAAAAAATGAAAAATAAAAATGAATTGAGGGGGGGAGGGGGGGTATGGATGAACCAAGCCAGGAAATCGTACACCAAGACAAACCAGTGGTTGCAACTAGTAACTTTGATATTGCCACCACTCACTCAGAAATGACCCCCAGTGACTTGGACATCGCAGCCAGTAGCTCAGATGTTCCTGTTAACGACGTGTCACAATCGTCCGAGCCTCCACCATTGAGTCCAAATTTAAAAATTTAAACTTTTAGAGCATCTTGTTCTGATAACGATTCGCTGAAATGTGTAACTGTTCGAATTTGTAACTAAAAATTGGTAAGATTATCGCAGAAATACGAAAGAGTATGAAAAAGGATGTTACTGTATGTTACACTGGTTTTTGTGTGGTGATGGTGTCAAAATTTGCAAATAAAAAGTTCAAATTATTCTGTTTTTTATTTTCAAAGTCTGGTTTGCCATTTCATGAAATGGCAAAGCGGAAATTTTAGCCATTTCACGAAATGGCTAAAAATTTTAGTCATTTCATGAAACGGCAAATGATTTCAGGCATTTCACGAAATGGCTAAAATGATTATATATATATATATCACATCGGACAAATCAACATATATTTTACACACTTGTTTTTGGAACTATGATGCGTTTATTATGGCTACATGTGAGTCTGTCAGTCAATAACAATGTAAATTCTTCTGTAAGTAAGCTTTGAGGTAATAAATATAAAACATTACCGTTATATGTTAGATTTTGTCTGTTCTAACGTAAAAAGAAATATCGGATTAAGTGCAGGCAAATATAAATAAATAAACAAAATAAACACACATACATATATCTCTATATTTGAAAAGAAAACTACTGATTGGCTTTGCTGAACCGAACCGAAAAAACGGAACCGAACCGAAGATTTTTGTTGAACCGAACCGAACCGAATCGAACCGAGCCGGTGGTGAACCGTCACACCTCTAATTGTCAGTATTTGAAATTCAAAGCTGCGAGTCAGTACGAAACATATTAGGGCAAGGCTTTTACAAGGAGATTATTTACGTAAGTTTGATTTCTTTCATTCCTTTTTAGGCGTTATGTTGCACGAAGCATAGACAATCAAGCATCCAGCATTATAAGCCCTTGCTCTTCAACTGTATTTATCTCTTTATAATTCCAGTTGTTTGAGAGCGGATTATTTGCTTGATATCAGATACCATGCTTGATATCCATGGACACTTCCTCTGCTCGCAAATAAGGAGTCCGGATTTATGACATATAATGCTTATCCATAGGTTCAATCCCTGTCATAAGTAAAGTTTTTGATACAAAAATGGTTTGTCCTCACTATTTCTGGCATTTTCGGCGAATCGTCAAAAAAGTAAAGGCTGGCAGGTTGACACTAACGACCCTCACCTTAGTACAAAAGTTTAAGACGTTTCGACTAAGATCCCGGGAGGAGATGCGTCTTGTATGAAGTAATTGCCACGTTGGTACTTATGTTCGGCAGTTGGCGTCATGGGCAACACTGCTTTCAAAGGACCGGTTAGTGGGTCAAACAGGAAGTCCACTGAAGATCCTGGGATCGGGGAAAGGAGGGAGGGAAGGATATAAAGGAGAAAAAAAAAGAGAAGAAAGAAAGACAAATTAATGTAGTGCGGGCCTCCATATACTTCTGTTGGTGGCAGAACTACAAATATGGCCAGTAAAATCTAAGAAGGTGAACAATGAGCAAGTACGCCCACAGCGGCGACTGAACTCACAAGTCTCGCTTTTCAGGTCACAACGAACACCACTGCTTCTATGCGAGGCAGAACTATAAATATTCCTCACAAAGCTAATAAAGAGGGACAATAAAAGTTCTCAATGAGCGGGGCTTGAACTCAAGATCATTCTGCAATTAGACAGTTTTCCGCCATTATTTTGGCCAATTTTGACCAAATTGCCACAAAAAACAGAACTCTGATGCAAGAACATTCTTGTAAAATTTTAACGTAATCGGATAGCATTTTTAAGCTTGGCCCGAATTTTAGCCAAATCACCCCCAAAAATACAAGTTGTGTGGGGGATTACCCAGTGAGCATTTCTGCCAAATTTAAAAACAATCGGAGCAGCAATGTAAGAAGCATTTTGAGAAATTGTCTACAAACAGGCACACACAACTGGCAAGTGATACCACAGAAAGTCGGCTGGGTTATTAAAACATGTTGAAGCTTACAAAAGCATGTTATGGGAGTGTCCCAGAAACCAACTGGTGCAGTCAGTGCACCCAAAATAGTACAGGCTTATATCACGCACTTTAGTTTCTTGCTTTTGTAAACAAAAACAAACGTCTCCCCGACAGCTCTTCCACAAAGTTTTATTTGAACAAGTTTGTACTATTTTCAGAATAATAACACCTTTTACCTCATATACATGTATCTGAATAAACATATCTCATGTGCCGAGAAGTCGGGCTGCGTACCACCTTTATCCAGTTTTTAACAGTGGGGAGGAGGGGGGTGTAGATAACTTTATTTGTGGATATGTCAATCCCCCTTTTCTATACAAGTCCAGGTACAGGTGTTGCATCTGGTCTGGAAGGTGGTCACTACAGATAGGTTTACGGTATGCCTTTTTATCCGGGTCTGGAAGGTGGTCACTAAAAGAGTGCAGTTATAGCCATGACACACACGTTGTCTTCGCACATTCCAATCGGCCGAAAAGCACTAGAAAGGCGTTTTTCACAACTGGCAATAAATGGCTCACCCCAGTGGGAGGCGAGGGGAGGTGGCATTTTGGTTGCAAAATGGTGAGCTGCTTGGCAACTTGGAAACAAGTTTGCGGCAAAAAAAATAACAAATAGCTAGACCTAATGAGGCATGTAAATAGGACCATATTCGTATCCCTCCTCCATGTCCCCAGATCCTGACACACTCCTAACTAAAATGTGAGTGAGACGAGTTTGTGGGAGGGGATAGAGTGTAACACACTGTGTTTCCTCAAACACCTCCCTGAATCAAATGCGCCATAATTCATGGCACAAGGCTACAACTCACATGTTAAACTTTCACCCATTATAGCCTGTCACAGCAGATAAAGACCTCATAATGCACCGCAACTGACACTGAACCGTGACTGAGTGACAGATTACGTAATAGCTGTAGGTGAGTACAGCAGCCCCACGTTAATTCGTCCTCGGTTAATTCGGTCTCCCGGTTAATTCGTACCAATTTCGCTGGTCCCGATTTTGGAGCCCATTCACTCCTATGTAGAAGTACGAATTAACCATGACTTGGCTAATTCGGCCCAAAAGTGACACCCATTATTCAGGTCTGTTAACACTGTAGAGTAGGACAAATGGCACTTTTCACTTGGTTTAAACAAGACGTAGCTCAGGCGCCATGCGTTGCAAGGTAAAAGGGATTAATAATCACGCATTGTGGGGCATAAATGCCCGGGTGCGAATGTTGTGACTGACACGATCAACTCCGTGAACTGCCTGTTTTAGTGTTGTCGTGAAGCTGGTATCTATAATGTGTGTTGTGAAAATGAATATATACAAACATGTAACTACAAGTACATTTGTGCTTGGCTGTTTCCATGAGTTGCAGCTTTTGGCTTAGTAGTTAGCACGCTCGCTTATGAAGCGAAAGGTTCCCAGTTCGAGCCCCGCTTGCGACTCACATATTTTCACAACATGTGCACAGTCTTTTCATGGCAACACCACTCCGGGAGAGTGTTTCTTGGCTTACTGGGCTGCAGCTTAAGATGCCTTTTATTTACTACAGACAGCTTAGACACTACGCGCTCCGGAGCGAGCATATAAATTGTGAACACTGGTCAATTCAACAATTCAACTTGCAAAATGGCAACAAAACGAAAACACCATGACTACACTACAAATAACGAGTGAGTCAAAAATAGGAACGCAGATCATGACGGAGTACGGGATACCCCAAATACTCTTGCATCATGGATAAAAAATAAGGATCGAAAATTCGACCCCCGCTTAATTGGTACCCTCGGTTAATTCGTACTTTTTCCCTTGGTTGCGAAGAGTACGAATTAAGGCGAAACCCCTGTAACTCACAAAAAGGTCAGTAACAGACACTGTAAGAAATAGCTATAAGTCGATAGTTGTGTTGCCAATGTCTTCAAATATGTCTAAAGACTGCAGTCACATTTGAGGAGCTTCGGAAAACGCTGAAATCCCAAGCGTGGTTAATAGCTATGCTTAACTAACAAGACAGCCAACAAAGCGGGAAGGTGGGGTGGGGGCGGGGTGACAGATTTGGCGACTGCAAATTATCACATAATATTTTTTAAGCGATGGCGGGTTTCTTAATTTTCTTTATGAGTTTAATGTTTAACAAAACCGTGCAACTTATCCAAGGAATAACTACACCAAGTTATCAAGATATTTTTTACCTAACTTTTTCCTAATGACGACATAGGCCGTTTTAGTTCCTTCTCCTCCGGGCAAAATTTGACAGAATCTTTTATACCTACCAAGCAATCGCACCTACCTACCAATCGTACATGCTAGAGTTTGACGTATTCACGCCATATACCTTTCTTATTTTCGCCATACCCCTCAAAAGTTTAAAGAACCGTTCGACAGACCCAAGGAAAAAATGAAGTCGATATGACTTTCCGTTATCGAGTTATTTTGCACATAAGAACTTGTTCACAAGATATACAAATTTTACGCGAAGACGCCACACGCGGCACGCGATTGTTCTACTCGCGACAAAATCTTTCGGACCTAGCAAGCAACAATCCCACTAAGTTTGAACTATTCACAATGGGAAGTCACCCAGTACGCGCTATTTGGCGTTGTTTTGGCCCAACGGATCGATAATGAGCTCAAAATCTCTAACCGTTTTAAAATACTGATCTTGACCGTGATCGAGATCAAGATCACCAAGATACCTCTTACACAAGGTTGTTTAAGTATAAATGGGTTGAAAATGAGCTTAAAATCAATCTCTAACCGTTTGCTAGCTAATGGTCAACTTTCGGTTTTTGAACTTGTCCGTATTCGAGAAATTCAACGAGGTACCTCTTATGTAACGTTGTTTAGGGACAAAGTGTCTAAAATGAGCTCAGAACCGCTCTATCGATAACCATTTTCGAGATAATAAGCAACTCCCGGTTTTTGAAATGGACTGTGACCGAATAGGTCAAGGTCATCGAGATACTTCTTATGTACTGTTGTTTAAGCCCAGAGGGTCGGACAGAGTTTAAAATTGCTTTCTCTAACCGTTTTCGAGGTTAATAGCTATGCTTAACTAACAAGACAGCCAACAAAGCGGGAAGGTGGGGTGGGGGCGGGGTGATAGATTTGGCGACTGCAAATTATCACATAATATTTTTTAAGCGATGGCGGGTTTCTTAATTTTCTTTATGAGTTTAATGTTTAACAAAACCGTGCAACTTATCCAAGGAATAACTACACCAAGTTATCAAGATATTTTTTACCTAACTTTTTCCTAATGACGACATAGGCCGTTTTAGTTCCTTCTCCTCCGGGCAAAATTTGACAGAATCTTTTATACCTACCAAGCAATCGCACCTACCTACCAATCGTACATGCTAGAGTTTGACGTATTCACGCCATATACCTTTCTTATTTTCGCCATACCCCTCAAAAGTTTAAAGAACCGTTCGACAGACCCAAGGAAAAAATGAAGTCGATATGTTTCCGTTATCGAGTTATTTTGCACATAAGAACTTGTTCACAAGATATACAAATTTTACGCGAAGACGCCATACGCGGCACGCGATTGTTCTACTCGCGACAAAATCTTTCGGACCTAGCAAGCAACAATCCCACTAAGTTTGAACTATTCACAATGGGAAGTCACCCAGTACGCGCTCTTTGGCGTTGTTTTGGCCCAACGGATCGATAATGAGCTCAAAATCTCTAACCGTTTTAAAATACTGATCTTGACCGTGATCGAGGCCAAGATCACCAAGATACCTCTTACACAAGGTTGTTTAAGTATAAATGGGTTGAAAATGAGCTTAAAATCAATCTCTAACCGTTTGCTAGCTAATGGTCAACTTTCGGTTTTTGAACTTGTCCGTATTCGAGAAATTCAACGAGGTACCTCTTATGTAACGTTGTTTAGGGACAAAGTGTCTAAAATGAGCTCCGAACCGCTCTATCGATAACCATTTTCGAGATAATAAGCAACTCCCGGTTTTTGAAAAGGACTGTGACCGAATAGGTCAAGGTCATCGAGATACTTCTTATGTACTGTTGTTTAAGCCCAGAGGGTCGGACATAGCTTAAAATCGCTTTCTCTAACCGTTTTCGAGATAACAGTCAATTTGCGGTTTTGACCTTTTGACCTTGACTGTGACCGAGAAGGTCAAGGTCACCGAGATGCCTCTCATGTAACGTTTGTCAGGTCCAAAGGGTGGAAAATGGGCTCATAATCGCTCTATGTGTGACCGAGAAAGTCGAGGCAACCGAGGTACCGTTTATGTAACGTTGGTTAGGGACAAAAGGTAGAAAATGATCTCAAAATCGCTTTATCTCTAAACGGTTTCGAGATAATAGTCAACTTCTGGTTTTTGACCTTGATCAGGACCGAGAAGGTCAAGGCCACCGAAACACCTCTTATTGTAGCGCTGTTTAGGCCCAAAGGGTCGAAAATACGCTCAAAATGGCTCTCTATTTAACGTTTACTAGATAATGGTCAACTTCCTGTTTTTGACCTTGACCGTGACTGAGACAATCAAGGTCACCGAGGTACTCTTATCTAACGCTGTTTAGGTTCAGATGGTCGAAAATGATCTCAAAATCGCTTTATCTCTAAACGTACTCGATTTTGGTTTTTGACCTTGACCATGACCGAGAAGTTCAAGGTCACCTTAATACCTCTTATGTAACGTAGTTCAGGTCCAAAGGGTCGGAACACGCTCAAAATCGCTCTATATCTAACGGTTCACTAGATAATAATCAATTTCCTGTTTTTGACCTTGTCCGAGAAAGTCAAAGACATGGAGGTGCCTCTTATGTAACGTCGTTTAGGTCCAAAGAGCAGAAAATGAGCTCAGAATCGCTCTATCTTTAACCGGAGTTGAAGGTGATTGGAGCGCAGCGACTTGTCTTTGCCTGCCCTAATAATGAAACATGCGTCAAAAGTTGAAAGAACCGTCCGATATAGACAAGGAATAAAACGATCAAGTTTGAAGTCAATCGGATTTTCGTTCTCAGTAATGGGGAAAGGAGACTTTTGGATATATATCTTTGCACTGGTCCCAATTGAAGATGTGGTAGGTGGTCAAAACTCCGCAGTCCAGGCACGTGGAAATGTAGTCTCTGTTTTGAGCAGCATCCATTGTGATGGAACAGGTGCATGATGTAGACAGCATGTGTGGGCATTCAGTGCTCATGCACCGGTCTTCTTTCAGCCAACACCCACATTGCCCGCATATGGAGTTGTAGACATTGGACCCAAAAAGGATACTGCCTCGAAGGTCGACCACGTCCCAGGCATAAATTGTAGACTGTAGTTTGCTCTAACTGTGCCTCTTTGCCTCTTCAATTGCCTTCAACCGCCATCCTTTCACCACTCTGGAGTTGAAGGTGATTGGAGCGCAGCAAATTTCACTTCTCCTGCAGTCTGGGTAGAGCTCATACAGGGACAGCCTGCATAGTAATGGTCTTGAAGTTCTGCCTGGGACACCAAAGTCTTCAATGGAGACTATTTCATCAAATTGTAAATCATGAATGACGGTTTCAATTTGCTTGATAGTGAGTGGTTCATAAAACTCCCAATCCGTACTTGCTGTAGCCATTGTGAAACGTTGTATGCAGACTGAGAGAACACGCTCTATATATGCGGAATAAGCCACCAAACAAGGCATAACGACAAGCCGCCCGCCCGTTTAGCGACTGGTCTGACCTTGAACTCTCCCCAGCCCCTGGTGAGTGACTAGTCTGACCTTGGACCCTCCCTCCCCCCACCCTGATTGAGAGTTGTGCACATTTGCACGTTTCAGACAACTCGGAACTTTGGTTTTTTCGGCCTACCGACCCTACGGGATAGTTCCAAGGGATAGTTTTACGTTTCAGACAGTTCTGAACATTTTTCACTTTCACACCTGCCTGCTGGTGAGCGACTGGTCTGAACTTTAACCTGTCTAGACGGTCTAGAACTGTCATGAGACTTCTGGGCCGTCTAGAAATGTTGTCATTGTTGCTGCCATTGTTGTTGTCATTGTTGTTGCTATCGTCATTGCCATTGTTGCTATGGATCTCGTCGTTGTCATTGTTGTTGCCACTGTTGTTGTCATTATTGTTACCATTGTTGTTGTTGCCATCGTCGTTGTCATTGATGTTATGGTTGTCGTCGTTGTTGCCAATGTCGCTGTCATTGTTATGGTTGTTGCCATTGCTGTTGTTGTTGTCGTCGTCGTCATCAAAAATATTTACATTCAAATTGTATTGTTCTTTAGATCCCTTTCAACTGCTATGGTCATATCGGGATCCCCCTGCCACATTATACTAAAATGGGGCATTCCAGCCATCCTTCTAACCCTTACATGTGGAGTACCTCACAGGGTAGCAAGGAGGAGTCCCAATTTTAAAGTCTTAGGTATGACCCGACCGGGGTTTGAACCCATGATCTTCCGGTCTCGAGGCGGACACTAACCACTAGGCTACCGAGACTGGTTTACATTCAAAGACTTTCTTATTTGAACAGTAGAACCGAAAAGACATTTGTTCGAAATGTTACCATTGGCCAAAAAGTTTTGAAAAGACACTTTAAACATACACTGTGAACAAAGCTAAGGATGGTTATAAGAAAAAACAATGCATCCTTTGAAGAGCTTCTAGATGAGATGCAGGATGATGATGAAAGCAGCGACGAAGAAAGTGTTAACGATGAGGACAGTGAGGTGGAACAGAGTGAAATAAATGAAGACCAATAGACTTGTTGGACCGAACTTTGTAAATCAACAAATGTTGTAATATTGTCATTAATTTAGGTGCTGTCTTCAAAGTGTATCAATAAACGTAGTTTCAACATACTTCTCATATGAAATCGCAATGTTCAGTTTACCCTCCATTGAACATAAAGTCGTGCTGCGGGGGGGGGGGGGGGGGGTCCGAGGGTAAAAAACCAAAGTTGTTCTGGATTGTCTGAAACGTGTAAAAATTTGGGAGGGGGGGAGTCATCATCCAGAAATCACATCCAAAAAGTAGTTTATACTCTACTGTTCTCGAGATATCTCGTGCATCACATTTTGTTCACAACAGACTGACACACACAAACACACATACACAGAACGTACAAACACTATATGTCTCCCCTTGGTCGGGGAGACCTGAAAACAGTGAAACTAATAATTGTTATTATTACACTTACTATGTAGTACTGCACTGCTTCTCGAAACGAAAATTCATCTGAAATACCTATTTCCAGCCACTAGGAGTAAAATGATTTCCTTTCTTTCTTTATGACCACTATTTAAGACAACAGTACACAAGAATCTCTCGTGGCCTAGTGGGAAAGCGGCTGACTCCAAATCAAAAGATTGCTGATTCGAGTCCCCACAACAGCCGCCAAAGTCAGACAACTGAAATCTGGATAATTATCTCACCATATTATGGTTGCCAAATTACAACAATAACGGAACTTAATAGGTCATAATTATTTTTACCAATATTTCGGGTCTTGAGTTGAAGTTGTGGTGTTAAATTTCAGATCGTTTTATGGCTATAACGTGAAACATTATGGGTCATAATTCTAACGCAAAATACAGTAATAGTATTGATCATAACATGGGTCAATTTTTCGTACCGAGAACCAAATGCGTTATATCACGAAAACTGCATCACATTAATGACTCTATCAGTTATGGAGCACAATTGTTATGGTCCAAACAATTTTATACTGAGAAAAATCCGTTTTTCTTGTGGTTAGGATGTAGAAAGCCTATTTATCGTTGACAACAATGAACATACAATGGCCTTTACTCAAGTTTGGGAGTTCCGTCGAAGTCCAAAATCGGTTGGTTTTTTTTTTTTTTTCGAGAAAAAAATCTGCTAGTTTGGATCTCGGCCCTGGATGATCCACAGCCTGGAAAGTTGACATCTGTGTTTATTCCAGATGGCGAATCTGTGACCCTTCTGTCCCAGGAAGACTGAAGGGTCCGCTGGGACTAGAACGTTTCGTGTGGAAGGGCAACGGCGTAAATACCATATTTCACAGCCGCCTTGGCAATTTTCTGCACAACAGTTTGATCCCTTGCCTCCGACACATTCAAAAGACAGGTACACAGCCTCGAAAACTTGCCGGTGGAAGACATCTAAAACACATCAAAATGATTGTACACATCAAGAGCAGACATCACTCATAGTGAATAAAGGTGTTGCACGAAGCTTTTGCTGGTATACAAAACAAAAACAAAAACACTGATTGATTTCGGTTGTTCACGTTTGACAATTGTACATGTTTGGAAGGTTTAGTTTCGTATGAATTATTTACCAATAAAACACTACTCTGAAAGCATACTTGTGTAAAGAAAAGTAAAGGGACACTATTATAACATATATTTGTCCTTTCTATTTATATCCTGTTTGTTAATAATGAAGCTAATGCAATCCAACTCAGACATACACACAATGTTTAATCAAAGTCCCTCAAATAGTATTCAAAGTAATTAAACATGTCTTCACTACGCTTAAAGACTGTGTTTACTATGTTTTAAATTTTTAGACTATCTAAAGTTCTAAAACTTTACATAGGTAACGAATTTTAGGTTAAAATAATATTCATTCTTGAACAGATAAGTGTGTTTCTGGTTTATATTTGTATTGTCGTTTATTGTTTCCTTTTGCAAACACTCGTGATCATTCACCATAAGCTGTCATTACCTGGCCAAATGATATCATTAATTTTTTAGAATTTCATATATTTGAAAACAACCCGTATGACCGATCCACCTAGTGATGCCCCATACCAAAAATAAATGAAATCGGATAAAAACTGTAGGAGGAAATGCATTTTCAATTTTTTTCCTCAAAAAATGCCCCAAAAATGCCCTGATCGACTCAAAAAACCACAAGCCGTATTCAAGAGCTACCAGGATGTCTCACACCCAAAATAAATGATATCGGATCAAAACTGTAGCAGAAAATGCATGTTGAGGTATTTTCTTCAAAAAAATTCCCCCAAAAATCAGAAATTCCAAAATCGAGTCAAAAAGCAACAGCCGTATGCCCGATCCACCTAGCGATACCTCATACCAAAAATAAATGAAATCGGATAAAAACTGTAGGAAGAAATGCATTTTCAATTTGTTTCTTCAAAAATTCCCCAAAAATTTAAAAATCACCCGGTCAACTGAAAAAGCAAAAGCCGCATGCATGACCCCTTAGGGATGCCTCACACCAAAAGCAAATGACATCGGATAAAAAATGTAGGAGGAGATACATTTTAAAAGTTTTTCTTCAAAAATTCCCCAAAATTTCAAAAATCACCCGATCGACAAAAAAAAAAAAAAAAGCAGAAGCCGTATGCAAGACCCCTTAGGGACGCCTCATACAAAAATAAATAACATCGGATCAAAAATGTAGGAAATGCATTTTGAATCATTTCTGAATTTTTTTCCTCATTATTTTTCCTCTTGCGGTCTTTCTATGACAGGAAGACAGAAAAGGTGCGCACAGACCACATCTTCGTAGGCTGAAAACAATTGTCAGGTCTCGCAAAATAAAGAAATTTTGAGTCGGAACGGTTGACAAATTTGCAAATGGTTTATAAAGTTGAATTAAAATTGGACATTTTTTGTCACCAATTACGATTCGTACTCAACCAATTGTATCTCCCCTCCCTCCTACCGACTTTACGAGATTGCTGCCATTTAGCTCCAAGAAATGATCCGCTACTGAGGTTCGACGGGGCGCTTCAAATCGTCGCTATATAACTATATGCAAGTCAACCACGCTCGCTTTGAGGCACCTCTGTCCCGATATTGCACATGTTAAGACACATAATCAGATTTATGAAGTGTTATGGAGTGCCCTCAAAGAAAATGTGTAGTTGAAAACTACACATATCCTGATATTTTCATAAAAAGAACAAGTTCTAGAAATAACCACAAATTCCCAGAGGCACGCATCCTTTGTTTTCCCATCATGGGCATGCGTAAATTAATGCGACATCAATAAAGCGTTGTTAGAAAAAAGCTGACCTATGAGTATAAACACAGAGCGGATAGATATTTCATAAAGTAGTTCCCCCTTACTGAGTATTATTTTCGTGTAATCTCCAGTGGGTCTGCAGTGTAAACGGGCATTATACAGAAACGACAGATCCCCACACAGGTCAGCTGTTTTATAACAACGGTCGAATTGCATGCTGGGTAGAACAAACCCGGAATATACACAAAACATTTGACAGCTGGCCGATGCCTGTTTTTTTTTTCACCTTTTACGCATAATTTTAAGAAACACAAGACATGAAAAATGTGGCCTTTGGTGCACAAATCATGTGTTCGTTCTGTGACATACGTCACAGTTTCTGCTAGTTACAGAAACTTGGTGTTCTTTCGGGGCTGAAAGTGACACATGCACGTGCTTCTGGCCTGAGTTTGATTATACTTGAATTACTTACTATCTCCGGCAAGTAAGTGGCTAAACTTGACCTTAGAGCGGATGCCAGCAAAAAGTCACGAAAAAAACAAGCCAATTCGCGCTTTGACTTAAGGCACTTTGACTTTTGCCGGAAAGTTTTTGCGTTTCGGCTGAATTCAGTTGGGATAATGATATAAAGAAATGATTGAAAAAAAACGGCAAAAATCAACAAAATTCCATTTTGCCAGAAGCATATTCACAGTTGGTTATTAAAGGAACTGAATAATATGTAAAATAGTTTTAAAAGATCATATGATGGCTTTATAACTTAGATGCGTGCATGTTGAAAGAAAATTAGAATTTTGATGCTTTTCCCTTATCGTTTCTTTATAATTTACCCAAAAAAAATTTGCAGCCGAAACAACACCTCCACCGGAAAGACCCGAAAGTGAAAATTGGCTTATGGCTTCAAGAAGGTTATTACTTTTTCTTACGTTTGTACTATTACGCCCTTCTGGTCAAATATTGAGATCATTTCACTTCACTTTCTTCGCAGTTGGCTGTCAAAAAAGCGCTTCACTGGAAATGGCATTGCCAACTCAGAATCAGTGACAGATACTCTGTCAGGCCATTCTTTGGAGCACTGAATACATGCCAAATCACACTTTGGGTGTTTCGAATAAAATGCGCATGAATTTTGAATTTCGACCGAGAGGGAACCGGGTAAAAACATGACAGAAATGATAGAAAAATATAGACAAAATATCGCAAAACAGCTTATACTTGGAACATAAAAGAAATTGAAACTTGAAACTATGTGTTAAAACCGTTAATACATTTTTAAATAGCATACGGGTTGTTAAAAACTCGACTGATCTATGGTGCAAGAGAAATTTTACATTTAGGAAAAATCTCTCTATCATTTCTTTCATTTTACCCGGTTATTTTTTATTCGAAGCTTAGAATTATTGTACATTTTTATTGGGAACGCCAAAAGTGTGATTTGGCTTATGTTATACCTGTTTCAGACCATAGATAAGCCAATTCGCACTTTCAGATTTTCCGGTGGAGGTGTTGTTTCGACTGAAAATGTTTGGGGATAAATTATAAAGAAACGATAAGGGGAAAACATCAAAATTCTAATTTTCTTTCAACATGAACACTTTCAAATTTATAAAGCCATCATATGATCTTTTAAAAGCTATTTTACATATTATTCAGTCCCTTTAATAACCAACATGTGAATATGTTTCTGGCAAAATGGAATTTTGTTGATTTTTGCAGTTTTTTTCCTATCATTTCTTTGTATCCTTATCCCACCTGAATTCAGCCGAAACGCAAAAAAATTTTTCGGCAAAATCTGGGTACTCGTTAGTCCCGAGTGACCCTAGTCCATCACCAATCTTCTACCCGGACTAGGCTCTCCTCTCTGGAGGTGGGAGTCACCTGGGACTTGGGACTCGTAGGATGAGGCAGCGTACCAAAGTGGGTGAAAATCAATTTTATAGGCTATGACATACAACCACTAGTTTTAAGAATGTATATATACCTATCCTTCAAAGAAATGTATAGAGAAGCTGCGAGTTTGCTGTGTTATTTATTCAGAAATTACGAATATTTCTCAAATAAAACAGCTGGCTTCTGTTTGTGAATGATGAGGCTATGGTCGTCACAGCGGTCCACAAAATTTAAGGCAGACATGAGAAATAAACAAGGTGCACTCGAAAATTAGATGAATAATAAAGGACAAGCAAACAGTTGACATACGCTTATTAAAACTAAATATTCGTAGATAGAAAGTTAAAGGAAGATTACACTTGTATGTTATTGCACAGATATACCATGATTTTCAATTGAAAACACAATATTAAAATACAAACTTAATTGAAGTTGAACGGAACAGCTGTTAAAATGGTGCTAGATACAGGCTCGGCGCTTTCGATCATGTCAAAACGTGATTGTAAGAAATACCTTGGCAAAATTCCTCTAAGAAAGACCAACGTGTAAAACCAGAAGGTTTTGTCAATGCTAAGGTCCAGTATGAAGGGCAAGAACAGCGACTAAGGTTACATATTCTGCAGAGAGGAGGTCCACCATTGCTTGGAAGAAATTGGTAACGTCATATTAAGCTAGACTGGCGAGAGTCCATCAAAAAGGTCAGTCAAAACAAGAAGTTGGACCAGATTTTGTAAAAGTACTCCGAGTGTTTCGAAGGCGATCTTGGTACACTCTGCCTGAAGTCGGACGCTGTCCCCGCCTTCTGCAAGCCACCTCAAGTTCCGTTTGCTTTAAGAGAACGAGTGGATAGAGAACTTGACAATACGATGAAGAAAGGTATCTTAACACCGGTTGAATGGAGTGATTGGTCAGCTCCAATTGTCCCTCTCCCGAAACAAGATGGACCGGTTCGAATTTGTGGTTATTTCAAGGTTACAGTGAATCCACAACTACACGTCGACTCCTATCCCATTCCTACAATAGAAAACATGTTATCCAATTTGGCAGGGGGACAGAAGTTTTTCAAAATTGATCTACATATCTACAAATGGTGATAGAAGAAGAATATCGGAAATATCTAACAATCAACACGCAAAAAGGGTTATTTCAATTTAATTTCGTTTGGCTTACAGAATTTTTCCAGCGGTTTCATTTGGCAACGGGTGATAGAACAAGTTTTGAAAGGAATCAAAAATGTAAGTGCATTCTGGACGATATGATCATAACAGGACCTGATGACGACAGCCATTTGCAGACTCTCCAATAAGTTTTCGACCGGCTGAAAAAGTATGGATTGAAAGTCAACGCGAAGAAATGCGAATTTGTCCGAGATTACATGGAGTTCTGTGCACATAAAGTTGACAAGCATGGTATACACAAGACCGACAGGATCCAGGCAGTTTCCGATGCACCAGTACCGAAAAATGTATCCGAATTGCGAAGTTTGGTAGCCCTCGTCAATTATTTTTACCAGCGTTTTCTGCCTAATCTCTCTACAGTACTCCACCCACTGCATCAGCTACTTCACAAAGGATAGAAATGGACGTGGTCAACGGCGTGTGAGGAAGCATTTCAGAAAACCAAGCACGTAATACCTTCAGATCTAATTTTGGCTCACTACGACCCCATATTACCACTGCGTTTAAACTGCGATCCTTCGGCCAAAGGAATTTCCGGTGTTCTTTCTCATGTTTATCCTGACTGTAGCGAAAGAACTATCAGTTTTGCGTCTAGAAATTTCAAAGGCAGAATCTAACTACATCCATATTGATAGAGAAGCATTAAGCATTGTCTAGAGTATGGAGAAATTCAACATCTATTTATTTGCCAGAAAAATCACCCTGGTTACAGATTGCAAGGTATTGGTTTCTATATTGCATTCCGACAACAACAGCTTCCAGAATACAACGATACGCCGTATTTCTTTCACGCTATAATTACCATATAGAGTATCGAAAGACGAGCGTCCATGCAAATGCAGATGGTTTAAGTAGACTTCCGTCCAAGAATAAACGCAGCTATGAAGAGAAAGTCGTTTTCTACGCATCTCTACAATACAACTTTCCTGTATCCTTCAAGCAGATAGCCAAAGAAGCCAGAAAAGATCGAATTCTCTCCAAAATAGTTCACAAAGTCAGGATGGCCAGTAGACAAATTTTAGAGAAATACAAATCTCACGAAACAGAATTTTCTATCTCTCAAGATTGTCTGCTACTAGTAAATAGAATCGTGGTTCCCAAAAATTTCCAAAGAACATATTTAGAAAAACAGGAATATCTCCAGTGAAAGCTACAATTCATCCATGGAAATGGTCAAATCAACCCTGAAAGCGAATTCATATTGATTTCGCAGGACCCTTCCAAAGACACATGTTTCTCATTATTGTAGATGTCCATTCCAGATGGCCATAAATTCGAATTGCGGAAAATATTACAGCCCAAGAGACGATCAAAACATAGCAAGAACTGTTCAGCACAATTGTTATGCGTGACGTTATTTGTAGTGATAACGGGGCTACGTTAGACTAGACTCGATCTGGCGAAACCCAACCTCTAAGACATTGTTTACGAAAAAGTAAACTCTAAAGATGAACTCTCTCGAAAATCTAGTACCAGTCAGGGACTAGAGACAGAAACATAAAAAGTGGATATTCGCACGATTTTCAGAAAAATTGGGACTTTAATGCATGAAATTTCTGTCGACAACACACTCTGGCGATGCCATGTCGATCAAATTCATAGCCCCCCAACCTCCTATCGAAGAAATAAAATCGGTTATGAGCGACAATACCATCCTACCAAAGGTTTACACCCCGACACCGAATAATGATCGAGTTAGGACTCCCATTTCTGAAGTGACATCTAGCGACCATACTGTACCCCGATCCACGAAAACTGAAAAGACTGTTATTTCTAAGCAAAATACTGTAAAAGTAAAAGTATCTGAGTTTTCCAAAGACATTTCAATACCTGCTTTGTCTTCACCCCAAGACTGATTATTCGAGCACCGGTATAAAAATAACGCGTTCAAGTCGATCTGTGAAAGTCCCAAGAAATACGGTATTGATGAGTAGTGTGAATCCTGTACCTTTAGTTAAAATAAATCTGTTTACATAATTTATTTATTTAATTTAACTTATTTGTTTATTGATCAGATTCGTCTGAATTTTCTGGATTGTCTGAATTGCTTGAATCCTCTGAATTACCTGGATTGTTTGAATTGACTGAATTGTCTGAATGATCTGAATTGTTTGTATTGTCTGAACTCTCTAAGTTGACTGAATTGTCTGAATTCTTTTAATTATCTGAATTGCTTGAATTTTCTGAATAGATTATATTGTTCACTTGCATGTTCTTACCTTTTCTTATTCTGCTGTCCACCCTCGACCCTTCCAATCCAAGCTATGAAATATACAACAACTTATCTAACTGATCTCATCATGGTGTGTAAAGTTGTGTTTATTTTAATTATCTGATATTTTTCTCTTTTATATGAGGTAAACAAGATTTAAATCTGCATTTTTCTTTCCGTTACCAATAATAATTTTGCATCAGGATGACAAACTTTCTTTATCGGAAATATAATTTTATTCATTTTCAGCGGTATATATCTAGTCTTTGAAAGCACAGAAAGGCATCCTTCTTACTGAAGATCTATCGCGCCAACTTTTTGCGACAATTATCCAAGTACTCAAAAAGTATTTTATTAAATAAAGATTCACCTAAGAATCATTAGGACTAAAATGGAAGGCAAAACAAAATTATGGGAGGAGGAACATTTTGAAAATGCCTCGAAAAAAATTAAAAATAATCAAAAGGCATATTTTCAAGAGAGGGCAACCTTGGTAACATTCATAAAAATTGAAAGCAGTCCGACGAAAATAATAGAAGTGTTTTGAAAACTAGCGCCAAAAAATTTGAATGTGCCATTACATAATGATATATAATAATATTATGATATTGTGAGAAAGATTTTTTACTCCTTTCGAAATCTGATTTTTGATGTAATATTATATCAAAATTTTCATTTATTAACTGATATCATTTATTTGCTAATTTCTTAGATGACGACTGCATTGGGTTTCTTTTCTAAAAGATTAAGTTTTTCAGGTGGAAGCATCGTAATTCCCAGGTCAGTTCTTTCACAGCAAATTGGTCAGGTTGACGAACTAGTGACAAGTTTCTTGTTCTTGACAAACTACTGGCAAAGTGTGACGAGGCAACATTACGTGTGTAATGTTTGGAGGTGGTAACAATGTCCCGGAACATTGGTGTTGGACTTGATTAACTTGAACTTGGCTGGTCACGATGTTCTTAGACAATGGTGGTAATTGAAATGTTTTCAAATCGTAATTATTTTGTCTAATATTCCTTATTCGGATAGTTCGTCAATCACTTGTCAAAGTTATTTTGATGAATTTGTGACAAGATATTGACAAACTGCAATTAGGATTTGACAAATACATGACAAGAAAATGACAAGCCAGTGACAAAGAAAAATATTTGACAAATTTAGGTTGTTGAGTTTGGCATCGTCAATTTGACGAACTTTTGCTCTTCGAAAAACTGAGAATAGAGATGAATCCCTTAAATAGTATTCGAGATAAAGCTTATTCAAATGTATCGACAGATAAGCAAACGGGTGGGTGAGATGGACAAACCCGAATATAAATGGCATGTCCTTTATAGCAGCAATAGAGGAATATTGTTTGTTAAATCTTCTTTGAGGGAGGTAATTTCTTGAATCTTTTTTAAGGAATACTGTTTCTTAAATCTTTTTTTGAAGAATACTGTTTCTTAAAGCTTTTTTTCCATTCACAGTATGCGATAATAATCAACATGTACAATATCCCCATTACGTTTTTATCGTGATAAATTTAATCTTGGTTGTGACAGTGGCAGTGTCTTACTCAATAAACATGGCTTATGACAATTGATTGGTAATTTTTCACCAGGTAACACGCTGCGATTTATCACTTTATGACTGAAACATTTAGTTTGACAAATAGATATATACTTTGTAATCCTAAGGATGCGAACACAAAAGGACATCAAGCTAGCTGCATTCTTTAAATTCATGTTTAATTTGATGTTATCGCTTTGCAAATGAGCCAGTAAGGTTGAAAAATGTATCACGCCAAAGTTGACGCCAGGGTTTTTGAATCACACCAAGACTGTGGTCAATCACACCAAAACCGTTTCTACTAAATTTTCCCTGTCGTACCTAAGTCAGTGAAAACCAATAAACAATCTTTTTTGTAAACGTAGAATTCTTCTTGGGATCTTAAACATGTATGAATATACCTAGTAGCCCTTGATACACTGGATCAACTGCAGTACCAAAAATGACATGTTTTGCTTCTGATTTATACTCTTTGAAACATATGTTGTACTCTATCGTGCATGTCTAAACGAGAAAAGTTACGGGCCATAGCAGGTTTTCTTGCTTAAATCCATAGAATATAAGGAAAATATTCATTTCCCTGCATGAAAACAAACTTGTCATCATTATTCGTCTCCAAAACTGTTGCCTGTGCGCCAAAATGTAACAAAATCGCCAAAGCTGGTGTAAATATATGACACTAAAATGCCTTCCACTGTCATCGAGTGATACCAGCCAAATACAGCTGTGTTCTAGCCACAAGGTAAATAATCTATTATTCATCTTTTATCAAATGTTCATCATCATAATGCCAGTTTAAACCGAAAGGTATGACTAATTACTTCCTCAAATCATTTGGATCAAAACAAAATACTAAACTAGTATTCCACGATTGTCATGTTATTGTATGTCTTATTTATATTCTTACTGCCGAATACGAATAGTCAATTGATTAACTATTGAAAATAATATATCGTATGACTTTAAGAATGGTAGAAATAGTCTTCCTATAAGCTAACGTATGGTATGTACAAGCCTTTACTAAGATTTGTGGCTTGCTTGTTTTTTAAAACAAGTTTTGATTCTTTTCTCATTATAATGCTTGCACTCAAGATTAACACAAGCTAGCAACATAACAAAACAAAGATTGAATCGTGATTTCTATTTAGGGGTTACTGTAAATCGTCGCAAAGAATATAGAGAACAACCAGATCAAGAAGACTATCTTTTCGAGATATGTCATGCATTGAACCGTGCCAATATACTCAACCCAGCATTGACACTTACTCATCATCCGTCAGTCCGTCTGTCCGTCTGTCTGTCCCCATCTATAATGGTAAGTTTGTACGCGCCATATCTCTCAGTAACTAATATAGGGATTTCATTTCTTGGCTCGAGAGAGAGCATATAATGGAGGTGTACAACGCAAGGCTATTTTTTTCTCTCTCTCTCTCTCTCTCAAAAAAAAAAGAAGAAATATTGCCAGATTTTTGAAATCTTGTAAAATTGTGTAATATGTCGGATCTATAGTGGTAACTTTGTACGTGCCATAACTTAGTGACTAAACTTAGTATTCTCAAACCGATCTAGTGTTTTTTCTGGAAAATATATATTTTTTGTTTGATTTTCAGGTCAGAATGTTTTTAACTGCAGTTTTATGGGAGCCATTTTTGGTGGAGTTTTGTGAGGCTCGGAAATCCTCCACCGTAATCTAGCGGAAGAGTTGATGAAGTTAAAGAAGCCTACGACAAAGAAAGAGTAAATGGATGGAAACCTGACGTTATGTTTCTGTTGAATTGTTAAATAGTAATTGTTAATCCGTGTTTTGCAAAAGTTAGTTTTGTAGATGAGGAATATAAAAGGCGGATTAAATTTCTAGGATATTTTTTAAACCGGTTGGATATCTTTAATATCTTATCAAATTATTTATTATGTTAATATGTATTTCATAAGTTTGTATTTTTCTGAAAAAAGACTATTGCTCATATATATGATTTCAAGTGTGGATGTATACTTCTTTTGTACAGAATTAATGTTTTTGAATGGTACTTTATGTTATTATCCCGCCTGTAACGAAGGGATATAGGTTTCAACTTGTCCGTCTGTCTGTTTGCATGTCTGTCCACGCTTTTTGTACTCCCCATAGTTTTTTTGCTGTCATTAATTTACTCTTTATAATTCTTAATATACTATATAATAATTTTTAGCATAATGTACTTTAATTATGTTAATTAGTGAAAGATTTTTTTGTGGATTTTATCAGTATTTATTGTTATTAGTATGTGATCATGAATTTAACAAATAAAATTAAAACCTTGGGCCAGAAAACATATCATAAGCCATCACACAATTCTTGGTTTAAACAATATATCTAAATAACCAAAACTTATGATAAATATGCCGATCATAAGTGTGTATGAAAGTCAACCAGAGTGAAAACTGAAAGGGGGGCCTTTTCATACTGATAGCATAGCTCGTAAGAAATGAAAAAAATACCACGGTTTTTCAAAAGAGCGCGGAACGAACATTAGCTTGAACACAATAAAGTTGAAACAACAAAACATTGACCTGAAGATGAGAAAAATCCCCCAAGAATTAAATTTCCAACTTGTAACCAATAAACTAAACACAGAATGAATAGGTGCATCTGAATGCTTTACATTTTAAGATCCTCTCCTAGACGAGCGGTGAACCTTGATTACGATTCCTCATAAATATATCTAGGCGTTTTGCAGACCTAGATTTGTATATAAAGTAGTTGTGCAGTGTCAACTTATTTTTCGATTTGTCAAAAAATTGTCAAAATTATGTCAATTTGTCAAACTTTCGACCTTTGCTTCTTGTTCGCGCTATATCTCCGACACTAGCCATTGGAATTCAAACATACTTAATAGGAAGAAAGTATATATAGTGAAGTTGTGGAACATGTGTTTATTTTCTGATTTGTGTAAAATAGGTTCATTTTTCTAATTTTAGACTTGCGTAGTTGTAAGCGCCTTATCTCTGCCGTTGTTCATAAGAATTCATTAATACTTTACAGAAAGAAAGCATATACAGTTAGGTTGTGCAACGTCAAATTATTTATTGTTTTTTTTTCTAAATTTGGATATTTGCGCCCTTGAAACTTTTCATCGCACTTCAGTTAAACTTTACAGGAAATAGGTATGTACAGTCAAGTTGTGGAGTGTCAACGTATTTTTTGATTTATCAAAAAAAAGAATATTTCTTACTTTTAACTTGCGCCTCTTGTACGCGCTATATCTCCGACACTATTCATCCGAATTCAGTCAAACTTTACTGGAAGTAAGTGTATAGTGAAGTGGCGCAACGTAAAATTATTTTTCGATTAGTGAAAAAATGTCAAAATTATGTCAGTTTTTTCTAATTCTTCGCTTGCGCTTCTCGTAGGCAACATAACTCAGACATTACTCATTGGAAGCCAATCAAACTTTACAGAAAGAACGCAAATATAGCAAAGTCGTGCGATTTATCAAAGAAATGTATAACTTTTTTCTATGAATCAAACGTTGCGTTTAATGTTAAAGTGTTTCAGCTGGTTATGTTATTATAAGTTTTCAAAGTTTGCAATTTTTATCACAATGGGAACCGTTCCCAAATTTACTACTGTTCTCTTGATAAAGCCGATAGGCATACTTGTTAAGAGACCTGATTGAAGGAATTTTGCAATTTATCAACTGAAAAAATACGATTTTTTTTAATTTCTGTGTAGCATTTTCGTTGAGTGATAATTGCATTTCGTACAAAGTGTTCGTGTGTCAAATCTTAAACAAAATATAAGGAAGTAAATACTAATGTGTTAATTTGTTAAGCTGTGATATTTTAGATGTTCCATGATAGACTTGAAAATTAAGTTTTAAAATGGCATATGTTAGTTTCTTGTCTTGTAAATCGACTTCTCATGCCAAAGGTTAACTAACTGCTTACGCTAATAGTCTTACAATTTGAAGAAGACTTTCTCAGTGACCCTACCCCTTCAGCTTTCACGTTGATTTTATTTTCATAGGATATGAAAGAAAACTGAAGGGCTACGTGGATAAACGTGGTAACGCATTTTATCAGGAAAATGCAGTTTTGCTACTGTTGGATGTCAGAAGTTGTAACCTACAATACAGTAAAGTTTTATGTCTGAAAGCCAATTATAAAGCGCTTTATGTAAAATGCCTTGATAATTCCTTATGTTTTATACAAAATTTTGGAATTTAAATGCGATTTTCTCGAGTGATGATAACTCGAGTTATCACAGTTATGCATGGAGCCCTTCTATTGCTATAATGCGATACGCGTTTGCTGTTAGAAACTTATGCCTCCACGTTGAAAGTCTTCCTAGCACCTGCTGCGCGCTTCTCGAATAACATATTCAACACAGAAGTTCTGGTTGTATTGTTATGTAAATCACCTATGAATATTAAAACAAAACAGTAATACTGAACACATTTTCATACAATCAATTTCATAATATATGTACAAGTTGAAAATTCCTACATGAGAATTCAAAAATAGGAGGATGATTCTAAATAATACAGGATTCACATTTCATTTGTTCAAGAACACCAATAATAGAAACCTCGCATTTGTTCATTGGAACTCAGCAAAGAAGAGTGAGCTTCTAGGTTTTTAGGTTTCTTAGTCTTTACCTTCTCCAAACTGATGCCAAAAAAATCGACGAAAGCAGAAAAGTACAAGCTTTTAATTTTACGTACAGTTTACCCAAGTTAAAATATTTTTGCATTCAGTTTTTGTCTAATCTCAATTTCATAGATAGCCCACGATGATAGAAGCAAATTGCACACCATAATATCGCGGTTTCCTTCGATAAATAAACATAATTATGAATAGTTTTTTTTTACATATATGGCGATATGACTTGTGCGTAGACTAAGTGACTATACATATTTTCATTAATTCAACAATGTAAACCATAAAGTTTAAGTTTTAACTCTTAACCAACCGGAAAATCTCGTGCCTGGCTGCAACGGTTCCAGTTTCACAGCATTATGAAAACCTCAATGCAGGATCTGCCTTTTTAAGACAAGACATTCTTAGTATCAGGGGTGTTCTAGAGACGTTTAAATGAAAGGAAAAAATCTCAATTCTTTTTCAAAGTGCAATATAAATAGGCAATTATTTTGCCAATAATTTTGTATTTGAAGTTGAGGGTTTACAAAACAGAAAGGAATTACAATTCAGCCCTGCGATTTTCACCGCAAGGATGCATCAAGCTTTTCGTAAGAAGACAGAAGGGTAACTTTTCCAATAAAACCTCAGGTTCTAAAAAATCTCTTCCGAATGAATCAGTTATTCGATTAAATGTTTTCGGTTTAACATGTTGTAAACTGTTTTGATAACTTATACTATTACCTTTCCATAAATAGCGCCTATTTAGCCTTGTTTACGTTTGCAGAAGAAATATACATATATTCAAAAGGAAAAAAATATGTAGGCAATATCGAGTGAAACTACAAAACTACAGTTTTCGCAAGCAAGCTATATAAAATAGCTTCGTTTGATAGTCCTCACAATAATTTATAATTTCACAATTTACGGGTAAACTGATTGTTTTACACGGGCATAATATATAGCAAATCTTTATAAGTGCTTACTTATAAAATTGTACTTAGTACAAACGGAGACACTGAATCAGTTTTGTTCTACAAAAAGAATATGATAAAATGAAGAAAAAAATCAATCGAAAAAGCACGTCTCAAATAAAGATTTTGGCATTTCTGCAGTTCCAATAAAACAGTAATTGTTGTATAAATAATCCATGAATAATATCAATTTCGTTCAAATAACTCACTTCGGTGCTATTCAACCTAATCAAAATTGACTCAGTTAGCGAACACAAACATTCATACGAACAGACATCTAAAAACTAAGTCGATTTTTTATTGCGAAAAATTAAGCTAAATATTTACATTTTTTAAAATATTTTCATACGTAATAAGAGATCTGGTCGGAGAGTAAATAATATAAAGTACAAGAAGGGTACAGAGCTGTTGAGACTCTCAGACTGTAGTAAATATGAAGAGTTAATTGATTATTAATGTTGTGTGTATTGAAATATTTGTGGTATATAATTTTAAGTTAACATCCCCTACCACGTGGATATTTATTTTGTACCTGACATCCCTTTATTTCTGGCGTTTCCCATTTGTCATATGCAATTCTGCCGCACTTGTCAATAGTTTTCAATTTTTCACATTATGTTTGTTTGACATCATTTAATATATAAAGAATGCCACGTGTTCGGGCGGGCATTCTGTCTTGGTTTAATCGCTAAATTTGTACGAGTTTTGGTATGAGTCTGATCCTTTGGAAGAGACTGTGGCGAAATAAATACTCTATCTGATTTAGATTCAATTTGAATTTAACTCTGTTGGAAAACTGCTAAGGCAGAATCATTTTGATTCCATTTATCCCACAGAAGTACAAAATTAATGCAAAAAATTGGAACTGAAATAAATTAAAATGTGAACAAAACTCAAAATGCCAATAGTTGAGCCCGACATCGCAAGCTTCAAAGTGACAGAGCTCAAGAGAATTTTAAGTGAAAAAGGACTTAGAACGCCAGGAAATAAGTCTGAACTAGTGCTGCGATTGCGTGAGTACTATACCACTAAAGAAGAAGATGTACAAGAACCAACGGAGGATCTGCAGGAGTCTATTCTGCCCTACGACAGTGCTTCCCAGACAAGTAGCTCAACGAGTAGCGCACGTTCTCGAGCTGCTGCCAGTTTAAAAGCCAAATTAGTAGCCTTGAAAGAAGAGGAAGGAATACGTGCCGAACTGGCGGAGAAAGAAGCCCAACTTCGCTTTCATCAGCTTCAGACAGAGATCCAAGCTGTTTCTGCCGAGGAGCAGGTGTTTGCCGGATATACAGAACTTGCAGCTCCACAAGCCGCTATAGAAGGGAATGCTCCAGCTATTTCGCCTGAGCCCCCGCGTGTAAACCCAAATACGACACAGGCTGCTACGATGCAAACATCCTCCTGATGTTCGCAGTAAGTTATCAGTTCCTACATTGACCACGACCGCACTGAATCCGGATGCGCTAACGTACGTGCCCAACTATCAAGTTTCGCCGCAGAAGAACGACCTACCTCAGCTTTGCGATCCGGAAAGCAATCAAGTGTTTAACTTCAAAACGACACCGGTGACATCAGAGCACAACAGCAGATGTTTGATATATTGAGTTTACCGAAGCCAGAGCTCTCTTCGTTCGACGGTAACCCTATTGAATTTCATTTCTTTATGAATTCATTTGACACTTGCATTCATTCAATCAGCATAAGTGATGCCGCAAAACTAAATCGTCTTTTTCAACTGTGTAAAGGGAAAGCTCTAAAAGTCATATAGTCATGTGCTCTTATGGATCCAGTTATGGGTTACTCAAAAGCTAAATCGCTTTTGCAAGAGCGCTTTGGTAATGACTATGTTATCTCACAAGCATGGGTCACGAAAATCATGAGTGGTCCGCCAGTCAAGAAAAATAGCAAGGAGTCCTTGCAGGAATTTTCAGATGACGTTAGAAGCTGCGCTGAGACTTTACGAGCCATGGGTCATTTGGACGAGGTGGACTCACGAGTGAGGCTAGTACAACTGGTCGAGCGGCTGCCTTACTACTTACAGGAGCGCTGGAGGAAGCCAGCAATTTGTGAATACGACAAAATTGGAAGATATCCAGGTATTGATGAATTTCTTAGAGAAAGTCTCACGCGAGGTTAGTGATCCGGTCTTTGGTATTCAGGAAGCAAGAGAAAGTGAAGGCTGTGGGAAGAAAAATAACACCTCAAGTTTCCATGTAGATGCAAAAGGAGGTAACGAATCAAATATCTCTACTGTAAAATGCTGCGTTGCCTGTAATGAAAAGCACATGTTGCACCAATGTGACGTGTTTAAGAAGATGCCCGTTATTCAGCGTCTAAAATTTGCCAAAGACAAGCAACTCTGTTTCAACTGCTTAAAAGAGGCTAAGCATTCAGCAAAAAACTGCAGATTTGATCGAAACTGTGGCATCGACGGCTGCACCACGAAGCATTCTAGGCTGCTTCAGCATGCCTTCAAATCCAAACAGAAAGATTCGCCGCAAGTGGAAAATACTGGTACGCAAGATGACTCCCTCGTCTTCAATACACAAGCTGGGTCCTACCAGAGTTCAAAGTTCGTATTGCCTATCGTACCTGTACTTGTAAAAGGTAAGGACACCGAAAACCTACGCTCTACTAGACTCTGGTAGCAATAAGACATTTTGTTCTGCAGCCCTTCTAAATGACCTCGGAATTGAAGGTAAGCAAACCAGTCTCAAGATTTCTACCTTAAATGACGGAAAAGAAATGCATGTAGAAAAGGTCAACTTATCAGTTTCAAGTGTTTAAAAAAACTGTGCAATCGAGTTGTCAGAGGTGTACGCTTTGAAAAAATTTCCGTCGCTTGTATCGAGTACTGCTTTTAGCACAGACGTTGACTGTTGGGATCACTTAAGAGATCTGCCAGTTCATGTTAATGATGGCATAAAGGTGACGCTAATCATTGGTCAGAATATTCCTCAAGCTTTGCTGACATTGGAGCTGAGGCGTGGCTCAGTTGGTGAGCCATATGGAGTGCGGACACCTTTGGGATGGACTATCAACGGTCCAGTGCAAACAACAGAAGACGACACAGGTGTGTGTAACTTTGTTAATTGTGCCATCAATGCCAAGTGTCTTGAACTACAAGTCGAACAGTTTTGGAAGCTTGAGAACAGTGCTTTATCTACTATTGAGCTCTCTCGTAATGACAAGAGAGCATTGCAGATATGGAACGACAGTGTACATCTACGAGGTGATCATTACGAGCTAGACGTTCCATTCAAATCCAAAGAGCCACAACTGCCAAACAACAAGTGTGTTGCTGAAAGGCGATTGTCTTACCTGGGGCACAGGCTAAGTAAGGATGACCACCTCTTATCAAGGTATAAAAATGAAAGTGAAAGACTACTGAAGAAGGGTTACGCGGAAAAGGTTTCGGATCCTGAAGGGCCACTGGGGCTTACCTGGTATATACCACATCATGCTGTGCTGAATGTCAACAAGCCCGATAAGGTGAGAATAGTTCATGATTGCGCAGCTGAATATCGCGGAACCTCATTAAACAAAGAAGTTTTACAAGTTCCTGACTTGACAAACAGACTACTTGGCGTTCTGTTACGATTAAGAGATGACACGTATGGTATGATGGCTGACATTGAAGCAATGTTTTTCCAAGTGAAGGTGACACCACATAACCGAGATGTACTCCGGTTCCTTTGGTGGCAGGAAGGGGATCCAAAAAAGGCGGCAGAAGTCTACAGGATGACGGTTCACCTAGTCGGTGGTATCTGGTGTCCAAGTATCTCCAGTTATGCGTTGAAAAAGACTGCTGAAGAGGGTCAACAAAGGTTTGACAAGCAAACTGTAGATGCTGTACTACATAATTTCTATGTTGATGACTTGTTACAGTCAGTTGTTTCAGAGAGTGCTGGCATTCACATGGCTAAAGAGCTTCGAGACCTGTTGTCGCTGAGGGGCTTTAACTTAACGACATGGGGCAACAATAGTGGAAAGATCATCGAGTCGATACCGAAAGACTGCAGGGCCAAAGGAATGAAAAATCTAGACCTGCAGCAATCCGCGTTGCCGGTTGAAAGAGCGTTAGGTGTGGAATGGGCAACTGAAAAAGATGTCTTCCGCATTACGGTGAGACAGCCCCAAAAAGATCCGATGTATACTCGTCGAGGATTGCTTAGCGTCGTGTCATCCGCGTATGATCCATTGGGTCTTGTTTGTCCTTACGTGCTTCTAGCAAAAAAGCTGTTTCAGAGTGAGTGCAAGTTGGAGAAGGGCTGGGATGACAAGCTGGAAGATACAACTGTCACATTATTTGATTACTGGCTGCACAATCTGGACATCCTCAGGTACTTGCATATTCCTAGATGCTTCGTCGCAAACGTGAGGTCTGAAGTAAGCGATGTCCAACTACATCACTTCTGCGATGCATCAAGCGAGGCGTACGGTATGGTTTCCTACCTGCGTGCTACAGATATTACAGCTAACAGACTTATCTTGATTCACGACGGTTCAAGTCCAGATCAATAGAGGTACGTGAGTTCACAAGATAATCCGGCGGATGATGCTTCCAGAGGTATCGATGCAAATAAAATGTCTAGCAGATGGCTTCTTGGACCGACGTTTCTTCAGAATTCTGAGGATGAATGGACAAAACATCCAGATGTCTTGAAAGAACTCAATGACGATCCAGAAGTGAAGCACTCAGTGACTAGCTGTTCAGTTGAGGCGGCGGCTGATCAGGAGCAGAGATCTATTCATCAACTGCTGCACAGGTTCTCCGACTGGTTAAAGCTCAAACGATCAGTAACGTAGATTTTACGGTTCATCCTTTGGCTAAAGTCAAAGAAGACGAAAAGGTTTGGCTTAATTACAGTGCAAGAGCTTAATGCAGCAGAATGTGCAATTGTGAAATATGTCCAGAGGTCTGCCTACAAAAGGGAAATCAATGACCTGAAAAAGAATGAACATGTAAGCAAAGGTAGTTCACTATACCACCTGGAGCCCGTACTGATTGATGACATTCTGAGGGTAGGTGGGCGATTGCGGCAGGCGAACATCCCGGCTGGTTCGATTAATCAAACTCTGTTGCCGAGAGACCACTTTGTATCGAAGCTACTTGTGCGCTACATTCATGAAGCAAAAGCCAGACATTGTGGAACTGAATATGTCTTGTCTCTACTTTGAGCCAGCTACTGGATACCGACGGTGAGACGTCTTATCCAGAATATCCTGCGCAGCTGTGTTATATGCAAAAGATTGTACGGTAATGCAGCAAGTCAAGTCAAGTCATGTCAAACCTTCCAGCCGACAGGGTTATACCGAATGTTTCACCATTTGAGAACGTTGGTCTGTACTGCTTTCCACCTTTTCTAGTAAAAAGGGGCAGAAGTCATGAAAAGCGGTACGGCTGCGTTTTCACATGTTTGACCATCCGAGCTATTCATCTTAAAGTACTGCAATCATTGGAGTCTGACGCATTCATTAACGCGCTGATCAGATTTATGTCCAGACGCGGTACCCCTAAAGTAGTTCGTACAGATAATGCGACAAACTTTGTCGGGGGATCTCGGAAGCTCCTTTATGCTATGTGCCGCTGGAATGAATCAAACAAACTTCACAAACACTTGTAACATAATCAGATACAATGGATATTTAATCCACCTGCTGCATTCCACATGGGTGGGGTATAGGAAAGGCAGATTCGGACAGTTCGTAAAGTCATGAGTGCGATAACGCGCAACGTTGTGCTTGATGATGAGCGATTAGCGACAGTGTTCTGTGAGGTTGAATCAATCGTCAATAATGTTCGAATGAGCCAAATGACATTGACCAGTTGATGCCAAATCACTTATTGCTTTTGCGCGGAAATGCAGCTCCCCCCGTAGATCGCTTCATTAAATCGGACATATACAATCGGAGTGGAGGCATGCTCAATACCTGGCTGATATGTTTTGGCGACGCTTGATTCGAGAAAATACCTACCTACAATTCAGCATCGTCAAAAGTGGCTGGCAAGTACTCGCGATTTCTGCGTCGATGATATCGTGCTGGTGATGGATGAAGTGACACCAAGAAATTGCTGGCCTATGGGAAGAGTGGTGCAAGTCAACCGAGGCAGAGAAGGTCATGTTCGATCTGCGGTTATTCGAACAAAATCAACCAGTCTGACAACCCTGTGACAAAGCTTTGCCTTGTAGAATCTTGTGATCGAAGCTAAAATTTTTTGTAAAATGATGCGAGCCTAGCGCCGTCATTAAAAGGTGGTGAACACCTAAGCGATCACAGAAGGATGTGCCTAGTATGTTCATACATTCATTTGTGTTGCATATATTTAGTCGGTTTCGAAAGTGCATAAAAAACGTTAATAATACATGCATGTTGCTTGTGGTTAAAAGTAATTTGAAATTAAGATTAATACAATATTGTAATTTCTTACCTTATGAAGTTCAATCTTCATAAGGATTGAAGTTGTTTGTTGATGTTATCCACAGGCACAATTTATCGTTTTTCCCGTTTATTTGTGCCCATGGTATTTTGGTGTCATATAATATTCACTAATAATCATGTGCATTCATCCTGGTTCATGCACAGCTGAAAGTATTTTCTTTATATTTTTAAAGATTTATTTCATAGCCTTTTGCTACGGTAATAACTGATTTTCAACATACAAATAAATTATCAGGTCATTTCTGCTCTAAATTCATGTATAAAAATGACACACGTTCTGAAGTGTCAACGTTATAATGTATAACTCCTTAATGATAAACATATTACTTATTTCCCATTGCGTATAATGTAAATAGTTTCACGGTTTCTAATGTTCCTCGTGTATGCTTAGATTTGTTCATACTGATGTCCATAAACAGTACATTCAGTATTTATAATGTTTCAATACATGTATGAATTACTTCCGTTGTGTTCAACTTCCGCTTTCAAGTTCCACTAAAAAACTTCTTATGCTTGAAGTGGTGGGGAAAAGATCATGCACAAGTCTTAACGCAGCTCGTGGAAATTCCTCTGCATTTCTAGTCTTCGCATAGGAAAAGGAGCAGTGCCTATGCTAGACCGCACCAAAATATCGGGTTTTCCAATTTCCAACTTCATTATCATAATTAACGATTATGTCATTTACCAACATAATATGCTTATTTATACAAATGACTGCTGATCATATCATCTTGCACAGGGGATAAACTTGAATAAAAAATGCAAGAAAGATTTCAGCGTTTGCTGGGTATTGCATACAGGAAATTTCAGTCGCACATATTTAGAAAGCTTAATCATTCTCTTGGTATGGCCATCGAAATTGGTTCCGCAATAACCTGAGAACCAATTTAATTTCTTTCGTATCCTATGGTTTCGATTCGCGCTACACAAAAGTGCGTACGGTTATTGCGAACCCGGGTTGCTTTTTGTAAATATTAAACAAAACAGTTCGTATTCAGACACCCACACATCCATCGCTGTATTACAAATACCAAAAAAAAAAGTTTATGTCTCTTATTCACTTTAAGTAGGCTTACATAATATGTGTCTTAATGTAAATTATTGTTAATCATAGCTTCTAGTATAATGGCTTACATAAATGTTTAGATGTGCTCAATTTTAACAAAAATTTTGACAAAGGTATCAGTATTTGCGTCTTTTTATTAATTTGTTTATTCAACAAACCTGAACACATGTATATAATCTATTTTATGGTCAACTGCTCCTAAACTGACACATGAATTAGCAATCAAAAGTGTCAGACCAATATAAACATCTCTTTTAGCCAGATTTACATAGCATGATGATGATGGCTGTTGTTTTAAGTCCCTTTGAGTTTCGAAAGCGCTACATCGGGACTACCCTGCCACATTATACTAAAATGGGCCATTCCAGTTTGAATCCATAGGGGAAGCATGACTGACGTGTAAAGCTAATGGCAAGAGCGAGATTCGAACCCGGGCCGTCTTCGAAGCCTGAGCTCACTTGACGGCCGCCTTTGACCACTGGGTCACACCGTCTCCATTCAGTTCAATATAAACAATATCTAATAGCAAGGTTTATATTTTCACCTCCAGTTGTGATGTCAGTTAGGATCTTGATGTCGACAGTGAGGTATTTGGGATGCACACCGTAAAACTCTGCTTCACCTCTGAGCAGTTCATCCACGAATTGCGGCTTCTTTGCCTCCATCTGCACTTAGCACTGGTGGCCCGAGGTTAGCGTACCCAGGAAGTCATCTTTACGTTCAGAACACTGTAAGAAATACAACGAATTTCTAGACATTTGTTTTGTTAGCTTACAATTATGAAAAAGAAATTGTTAGAATGAGTTATCCCATTCGAATGGCTAAAAATTCTCACATGAACTTAAGGCGAGTGTGAGATTTTGCTTCCACAAGAATTAGTTAAGTCATCTTCACACCTCTGAGCCTTTGAACCGTATTCTACACACTGGAATGTAGTTTTAAAAAGCATTTAAAATCATTTATAAACTGATCTAAATCACTTTATCGATAGAACTGCATTGTGACGTCATAATTGATTATAAATTTGATTGACAGTATATAGTAGCTAAGATTCATTGATGTTGTTTTAAGTCCCTTTGAGCTACGGATCCGCTATATCGGAACTACCTTCCCACATTCAGGCATCGTTTTCGGCTTAAAAAGGCGGAAAATCTAGAACAGGATTTTTTTGGAAAAGGTATATGAAAAAGCTACAGTATAGTTAAAAAGTCAAATTTTATCAGGCCAGCGAAAAAACGGGCCATTCCAGTTTGAATCCTTAGGGGGAGCATTAGAGCAGCTAAGAATCAACTTTATACATACTCATGTTTTCACCAGCACGTGGTATGGAATGCGCATTTATTCATTTCAGGCAGTGAGTGCGGATAGATCACCCGGTTACTTAGAGAAGTATTTAGTAAGTGTGTGAATGGGAGGAAGGGATCTATTGGTCAAATGACATAAAGTTTAGGTTTATTGCTTTAAGTTCCTCAAAAATGACATAAGCTCCTCAAACCAACTATATAATGTCTTTAACAAAGTTATTCCAATCATACTGGTAAAACATCGCTCTTTCCGAGTCAAGTTCTTAAGGATAAGAAAGAGAGGTATTTAACGTTCGTCTTGCTCTATCACAGCTCCCACAGTTAAAAGTCTCTTGCAAGGACTTCGTGACTGCCTATGCCTACACCGGTTGCCGGCTCGAGGCGGCAATGTTACCATAGCACTTTATGAGAACGAGTTTTGTGACTATAGTAGCAATCTAAGGACTAGCTCACAATTTACAATGATAAGAATATTGTCAGTTGTTACCTGTCTCTGGTAACCAAGGACTAGCGCATAATTTACAATGATAAGAATATTGTCAGTTGTTACCTGTCTCTGGTAACTAATGACTGGCTCACAATTTATAATGATAAGAATATTGTCACTTGTTACCTGTCTCAGGGAACTAAGGACTAGCTCACAATTTACAATGATAAGAATATTGTCACGTGTTACCTGTCTCTGGTAACTAATGATTAGTTCACAATTTACAATGATAAGAATATTGTCACTTGTTACCTGTCCCTGGTAATTAAGGACTAGCTCACAATTCACAATGATAAGAATATTGTCAGTTGTTTCCTGTTTCTGGTAACAGTTGTCGATGTTATCACTCAGTTCGGAGCACTCGCTGGGCGACCTCGTGTTGTTGCCACAGTGGCAGTCTGAAGAGTCCGGATCTCCTGAGCACGGATGCCCGTCTCTTTTTTACAATAGCTGCAGTGTCCGCTACACATTTATTATTATTATTATTGAAAAGGAAGACATTGTACGTCACATCAATTACTCACATATTTACACCAAAAACCTTTCAGCAACCTTTAGCAGACACAGAGTTTGCACATCGCTAGGTGTCGCAGCACCCACATAATACTGCAATTATTTTAACAAATGTCTATAAATTCACTCGCATCTATGATGTAGTAAACATTTGGAAGAAAAAGCAGACATGAAACACAAGAAATGAGCAGAAGTGCCATAGGGTTTTTTGGGATGTATATATGGTTTGATTAATGTAGTTATACATTAGCGAGATAAGAAAAGAAGAAAAGAAAGCAAGATCCGTTTTTCAATTGTCCTTGATGGACCAAGATCCCCATTTCCTATGGGATTTATCATCGTCTAAGATAATCTTATCTACTTACATGTACATGCTTACTTCATGCATGATGGTCGAATGATTAAAGGCTAAATTGCGGAATCGGGTATCCCATATTCGATATTTTAAAATAGAAAAATGAGGTTTTCAGCGTTGTTACAAGATCCTAACAGAAACTCAGTAGCGTGAAAGCCTTTAAGACCAAGAAGTTGCCATGCTTTTGTATTATTGCCACTGATTTAGGACAATTCATGAACAGATAGAAATTATCTTCTACTACATTACATTCAGTGCAATTTTTGTCTAATTTAATTCCACATTTTCCAGATTTTTTTGTGTTGGTTACTATGTCGCTTAATATCTTCAACTGGAAGGAAAGTAGTTTGTTATCGCGACATGACATTTTGATACTTTTGTTTACTAGGGTAAGATCTATCCCCTTGTTCTTCCACATTTTTAAGCTAGTCGGGGGTTGACTTATTTGTTTCACTAGTTTTTCAAAAAAATCCCTTGACTTACAATTTGTTACATGTAAACGCTGACAACTTCTAGTTGTAAATATGTAACTTCCTAAAGCACAGGTTTGATTGGGTAAAATTTGTTGTTTAATTGCTTGTTGAATGCTAGTTAATGTTAAGTAATTAACTTTGATGCTATATTTTCTCATTAGTTCATCGCATGTCAGCCATGTATTCTTTTTTTCATTAGATCTTGTATAAAAACAATTCCGTTTTGGAACCAGTTCTTAAAGAATATGGGTTTATTATCTATAAGTATACCTTGATTGTTCCAGAGTAATTGCTGAGACATTGTCAAGGTTTGAAATATTGTTTTAAAAGCTTGTAAAATATCTTGATAAAAGGGAGCCATAAAGGGAGTTTTTTTACGTCAAAGTTGCAATGCATTACCAAACTTAGACCATCAACCTTATCTAAGTAATAATTTACTACTTTTGACCACTTTTTTCGTTGCATTAATTTTGGTAACCAAGCAACGATATTATGTGATTGGATGTCAATTGCTTTTAGTCCACCCTCATCATAATTCTTTATTATAGTAGTATGTTTAACTTTTGGTGTAGAATAACCCCATAAAAATAACGAAGTCTCTTTTTGTGCTCGCTTTATGTAGCCTGCGTCACATCTAGTGTTAGAAAGGGAGTAAATTAAGTTAGATATTCCAAGTGACTTAGTTATTAGAATTTTTCCTAACAGGCTGAGTCCTCTACAAGACCAAAAATAGGTACTGTTCTCTCATTTTTGCAACCTTATCAATAATGTTCTTCTCCAAGATTCGAAGCATGTTGAAACAGTTTCGGGACACTTCTAAATCGTAAACGCCTTTTCTTTTTTTCAAGGTCCCAGCCATATGAGTAAAGTTTTATCTTTGTTGATTTTAAGGCTTGACCGGCTTGCAAAATATTCTAGCGTTCTAAAAAATTCTGGGATTGATTCAACACTACCCAAAATACCTGTTGTGTCATCGGCAAACCGAGTTAACTTAAATTCATGTTTTACCACCTTTAAGCCCATGATTTTGTCGTTGTCTCGTATCATTTAGGCCATGAACTCGACTGCGAGAACAAAGAGTATACAGGAGAGACCGCAACCCTGTCTCACATCCCTTTGTATCTCGAACCACCTGGTGCTATAGCCGTTATTCATTACTGTACTAGTGTAGCATAGCTTATATCTGTGTAGCATAGCTTATCCAAGATATGAGTTCCGGTCCAAAATTAATTTTTTTAACATTTTCAGCATAAAGTTCCATTCCAAACTGTCAAAGGCCTTTCAAAATCTATTTGAAGGAGCAAACCAGGGATTCCTTCATTATCAGTAAAGTCTAATAGATCTGAAATCAATCGAATATTTTCACCAATGTATCTTCCTTTTATAAATCCTGTTTGATCTTCATTTATTAGTTTATTTTTAAGTATTGGGAGATACTATTAGCTAGACTTTTAGATAATATCTTGCAATCTGTATTTAATGGGGAGATTGGTCTCCAGCTGTTAATAATCTCAGGGTCTTTACCCCTTTCGTGCAGCAAGGTTATAGCTGCTTTTCGAAGTGAGGGTGGTTGTGCACCTTCTGAATGTGATGTATTTATGACGTCAGTAAGTATGGGACCAATGTTATTCTAAAATTTGATATAAAATTCAGAAGACAGGCCATCGACGCCGGGGCTTTTGTTTGGTTTCATAACTTTTAGGGTACTATAAAATTCATCTATTTTTATCTTGTCTTTAATGCTTTGTTGTTCAAAAACACTAAGCTTGGGTAGTTGTTTAAATTGTTTAAACAAATTATGGGTCTAATTACTTAAGGCTCTGTGAGCTATATAGCTTGCTGCAGTAGTCTTTAATATGGAAATGAATTTCTTTGCTTGACATGGTAATGGATCCATCGATTGTTTTTAACTTGGTGATTGTTATTTTCTCGTATATTTGTTTTGCTATATTAAAAAAATACGATGTCTTTTTTTTATTTTTTTCTATAAATTCAAGTCTAGGTCTTGAATTGAGCGATTGTTCCTCTTCCCGTCTTCCTCTGGCCCTCTTCTTGTCGTAAATTAAACTTTATTGCATTATTTCCAGTTTTAGGAAATCGTATCTGACTCTTATATCTCGGATATATGATAATTCGTCCCATTTATCGGTTATTAACCTTTCAACGGTTTGTACTTCAGTTGCTTTTTGAAGAAAACTGTTGTTTAGTTTCCAAAAATTTGGACCCCTTTTATCCAGACAGAGGCCAACTATTAAGCTAATACTTTTATGGTCAGTAAATGGACAGTATGAAATGTTCGTTTTCCTTGTGGCTTTCACAATACCCGGTGTGACCAAAAAGTAATCGAGCCGACAAAGGACTCTCGGTGTCTTTTGAGACCATGTATACTGCTTTTTATTTGGGTTGCAGTAACGCCATATATCTGTTAAATTGAACCATTCTATAATGTTTTCCAGAATTGAAAGACTTTTTTTTGGATGGAGAACGGCCGCCAAATTTATCAATGGGAGAAAGCACCAAATTAAAGTCACCGCCTATAATAAATTCATCACACCTTATGTCAGACAATATTGCCATAAGGTTCTGATAAAATTTTACTTGGTTAGCATCTTTGTTTGGGGAATAAATATTGAAAAAACCCATTTGAATTAAGTTGACTTTAAGGATTATATATTGAATATTGCCACCATCATAATTTTTTCACCAGTGGTAGTCAAATTATTGGACATCAGGAACAGCACACCTGCACTTCTGTTTCCCCCTACTCGCTTTCTCAGACATTTAGGTCATCACTTGTTGAGAAGCTCTCCTGCAGCATTATAATATCACATTTTGTATTTTTTAATTCTTTGAACAGAGCCACTCGTTTGCTTTTCTGGCGAATACCCCGTACATTATTTCTTAATAATGATAGCGTCATTTATATGAGGTATAAAACGCTCAACAAAACGTCGATCCTTATGTTTACATTTGAATCTAATGATATCTGGATTATCTCGGTAAGACACCCATGGCACTTCCGACACTTCCGTACAGGCATAGAACACATACAACATATAGAAAAAAACAAAGAACATATATATTAATCACACAGAGAACCGAAATTAAGCTTGGCAAATAATCTATTTATTGATATGCCAACCGCTTATTCTGTTAAATATTCACACAGAATCCCCTATATGTTTAGGAGGGCATATACTCGAGTAATTATCCTAGGGATAATCTTGACAACGCATTTTATTAAGTATCTAAGAGGATAATCTAGATACAGATTTATTAGTAAGAGAGCAATGGGGGTACATGAAGGCTCGAAACAGAGCAGCCAACGCAAATTCCATTTTTAAATATCGTAGCCCGCGTCCGCACTAACCCGTCCCTCATAACATACACCTCAATATCCCCCCCTCAAGAAAAAAACGTCCTCTTCTCGCCCCTCCACATAATTACATTACGTGCCATGCCACGCCACGCCGGCCATTCAAACACACACGCACAATGTTATGCATAATCTGGGAACAGTATTGATTGCCTTATTTGGCTTCGTCTTCTTGTCACAGATCCACTTAACACGTACATATCACAATTCACACACCATAAAATGTATTTGCGCATTATTGGCTTTCAATGTTATTCAATATTGTAAGTGGGGCCTGACCCATAAACTGAAACGCCTATTTTCCGCTCTTCTTTCCGCATATGTTCAGTATTTAACAAATTAGCCACTGTGCCCGATGAGGTGCAGGTTTCGCTACATTTTAGTTGGAGAGGCCGAGGTTTTGCAGCATTTCATTTACCGGTTACACATGCCCGCTACACAGGCACCTAAGATAAACAACACAATATGACAAAATATTGATAATAACAAATATAATAATAATAATAATAATAATAATAGAGTCATTCCATGCCAAGTCGACAAGGGCTTCCCAGTTTATGTCAGCGATTTTCATAAGATTTTAACCACATAATCGGTTATCCTAGCTAGGTACTACTGCCAAATATTTTTGCTCAAAGCCTCATAGTTTTGGAGATGTGATGATTTAAAATAGTGGTGACTTCAAATTGGCCAATTTTTACTTAACATGAACAGTTTTCAGTGGCGATTTTCTAGCCCTAAATACGAACAAAATGCCTCTTTTGCTTATATATTGATGAAATAGACCCAGCTGATTGAGAAATAAGATTGCTTTGCGATGGATCACGGTTTTAGCCCGAATTTGGTGAGATTTTGAAAGGTACCCATTTCGCTGCACAGTAAGAGATTTTTCAGTTTTCGATCGGCTCGTACTATCGGATTTGACTACTATAAATGGTTTGACTGCGGTTATTCATTCTATGGGTGATAGTGTTTAAGATGCGCTAGGGGTTTGGTTAATGTTTGCTCACAAGTTTGATTCTAAGTGTTGCGCATATGAAATTTTTTTAATTGCAATGTTTTGCTATCATTGAGTGAAAAATAGAGATTGTGCAGGTAAAGGATAAGAGCTTTAGAGCTTTGCGCTATGGCGAGACTTTGAATTTTGACGAAAATTTGAATTTTTTATATCAGAATATTTCGCCAAAAATCACAGATGCAGTGCCCTATTTATAGTTATAATAAGCTACAAATTATTGCTATTAAATTGCAATTATTGCATTTTCAGGTCGTAAACTATTTTTATTTTAGCGAAAAATTGCTTTCATCTTCTGATATACAATGCTACTTCTGTGATTAATTGACTGATTGATTGGTTGTTGTTGCTTTAAGTTAATTTGAGCTGCGAATGCGCTATATTGGGATTAGCATGCCACATTACACTGCAACGGGACATTCTCATCGCAAACTCGTACAAAACATTGCGACAGTACACAGCATTTGAATCCCAAGCTATTTTAACTTATTTTGGCGTTTAATAAAAGCGGTACTGTAAGTTTCGTTCAAAGGTTTCACTTGACATTGAGAATAACCCGATAAGTGCAGAGGCCCGCATACACATCTCAAACCAAGGACAATTTAGAAAAGAAAAGCACGAATAGGCACGTTCTGATCATAACTCTGGTATTTATACATTAGCACATGCGACTGTATTTTCCATAAACTTAGCACACTATATTACAATTATTTATTGTGATGTTCTGAGCAAGTTAAAAGTCAAATTGAAAATATGATATTTAGAAAATGATTTAAAGCAAAGCTCTATCACGACCATGTTTTAGGCGTGGAAATTGATTTTTACGCAAAATTTATTTATTATTTATAACATGAATTCCTTGCTTCAAAACCTCAGGCGGGGTGTATTCTATAAGCATTAAAATAGGTGGAAGCAAACAAGTTGATTCACCTAAGAATATTGAGTTTTTATTAGCCTGAGGTATATCAATTCTATCAACATCTCAAAATGGTGTGTAAATCGTGTCATCATAAATCCACACATGTAACGCAATTCATTCATAAGTGCTCAAATACTATGACAATGATTGCTCTGAGTAACTGCAGGTCACTTTACAAAAGTAGCAACATTTTTCGCTCGATGTTCTGAGTCACATTTATGAACAATTAAGAATACATAGTTAAGTGGTACAGCGCTTGCCTTCAAAGCACAAGGTGTCAAGATGAATCTCGATCCAAGGGTGGATTGTGAATGAATTCAAGTGTGACCTAACAACAACTTACGGAAATGTAAAAGTTTTTCCTATCTCTGAATTCAAAATAATTCACCGTTACTGGTGAGTTTCGATTTTTCCGTGCAAAAATCAAGATATCGCACAATATTCTGTGGTGCTAGTTAATGCTATAAAATTACAAAACTGTCTAGCGACAGTGCCCAGCTGGCACCTGATCCACATATCGCAGCCATTGGCATTTTGAGAAACCAACTTCAAACATACAAAACATGATAATATTTAGGAGCTCTGCACACTTTATGATTTATCAATTAGATATGCGGCTACTTTCTATACACATTTGCATCTTTTTCTCTATGCCAATGCACTGAGAACCTTGTTGTATTTTAAATTTTGTTAGCAAATTATTACCCAGCAAATCTACTGTGACATAACGGCTTAAATGAATTCCAGATTCAATGCTATTAAAAACATTATCGCTTGACCATAAAAATATTGTTTCTTGAAAAATACTGATCCACCGGTGGGACTCAAACCCGCTATTCTTGCTTTCAGAAGCCGATGCCGTATCGACTGGGCCAGGGCGTCTTTACGTGTTATTGGTCACGCCCTAAACTGTGGACGTCGAACACAAACCTGTAAGACTATCCTCTTCGCTTGCCAGCTGGCTTTAAATTACTTCATTTTGCAGGTTCACAATGCATTTCATTTCAAGCTACACAAAGTAATTGCACCCAAAGTACTATGGATTTCGATTTCAGTGTCCGATCTCTGTATCTAGAAGATAAAACATAGGCATGGGAGATGCAGAGCCCTCAGCGCTTGCAGCTACATCACTGTGGGCGAGTTACCTTTTTGAGATATCGCCGAAACAAAAGCAAAATTTAGGTGTGACGAAATGGCAAGACGAATATGTTATAAAATAAACTTCAAATTGCCCAACTACAGTTTCATTTGCTTTTTGTCTTTGAGGCTTATGTCGTTGACTTTAAAGATATTTATGCAACATTTCATAATCAGCTTTTTAGCACGTCTCTATTATACATGTTATAGTCACTTGCTTAAGTGTAGTCTCATAACGCATTTGTACCGAACGCTAGGTTTATTAGTTTTCGAATATTTAAGTTTTAAAACATAAATGCCGTCATAACTCATAACTGATGACGTCATAGGCAAAAAAATCAAAAGTGCGATGGACGGCCATACGGACGGAAATTTGACAAGTTAAACCCCCCGTTGCACATCCACACTATATATCCTTTCTTCTTGTAAGATTTGATGAAGATCCGATGAAGAAACAACAAAGACTAAGCTTCAATCGATCGTGCAATGCAATGCGTATGCTAAAACGAAAGTAAACAGTGATCCCAGACAAGCGAGAGGTCCCCGGTTCAAAACCAGGCTGAGGTCATACGATGAAATGAGCCGAAGGTCAATTTCATTTTAGAAAAAAAAACAGAATGTAACAAATTAAACCCCTCGTTGTACATTTACATTTTGTATACATTCTTCCTGTTTGATTTGGTCCGATGAATAGTTCTTGAGATATCGTCCGCACAAGAAAAAATTTAAAGTGCAAATTGAACCCTCCGTTACACAGCTAAACCTTATATACTTTCTTCCTGTAAGATTGGGTGTAGATTCGATGAACAGTTTTTGAGATATCGCCCGGACAAGAAAAAAGTTTAAGTGCGACGGTTTGGTGACGGTTTGGTCCTGTAAGGTTTGGTGAAGATCCATTGAATAGTTTTTAAGATATCGCCCGAACAAGAAAAGGTTTGAAGTGCGACGGTCACGTGAACGGAAGGTCACTTGACAAATTGAATCCCTAGTTGCGCATCTACACTATATATACTTTCTTTCTGTAAGGTTTGGTGAAGCTCTGATAATTAGTTTTTGAGATATCGTCCAGACCAAAAAGTTTACGGACGGACAGACGGACGGGCAGACCGATAACAATAGCCTTCAGACAATATTGGCTGACGGCTGAAAAGGTGGCAATGCCTTTTTGTTTGCTTTTAGATGTTTGAACAAAACTGTTGCAAACTTCCTCTTTCTCCATAATCGATTAGGAACCACATTCGCATTCGCTGTTTTCATAAGCAGCTTTATTGCTAACTAGACCGAAATTCACCCATCGAATTAGATCCGACTTGGAATTATAACTCATCTGAGAACTGTCTAAAAAAAGATGACTGTTCTTTCTGCAATTTTAACCATCAAGAAGAGAAAAAATGGTAATGTGTTCTCGTGCTCCCTTTTCACATACAAGTAGACGTAATTACGGGGATTGAACCCGGGACCTTCTGATTTGGCTAAAAAAATCAACGCTTTATCCAACTACGCTAAATAGGCTACACTGCTCACCGGTAACAGTGATTCGCAAATAAACATATATAAATCTGTTTAAGTGTCTTCTTGTCTGTCACGACATACGCAATTAATGAATGACCGAGAACTCAGGTTTTATGTTTAGCAACCCCCTACATCGGACAACCATAGACCTCGAACGACTTTAGCTGAATCCCAACTTCAGTCCGATTTCCACGGTTTTGGGCTCGAAAGTGAACTAGAGATATACCTTAGTAACGTCGTAGAGGTGTGGAGGTGGAAAATGAGGTCAGAATTGCTGCATTCTCTTACCATTTTTGAGATATAGGACAACTTCCGGTTTTGAGCTCGAAAGTGACCTTGAGGTCAAGTGCACCAAAAGCTACACCGTAAGTAACGTCGTAGAGGGGATGGAGGTCGAAAATGAGATCAAAACTAGAGGGGCCTGTTTTTTGTTAAAACTAAAACGGATATGTCTCCCCCTAGTCCCCACTCAGTGACTTGGAACAGAACGAATACAGAAGTGAAGGCATGTTCGCAAATGATGACGTCATAAATACAACTTTGACATGCCAAAATATTCCTTGCTTAAAAATAGTCTCATAATGTATTTTGTGCCAAAGCACTAGGTTCAATAGTTTTCGAGTTATTGAGCTTTAAAACATAAATGACGTCATACCTTAAAAGTGATGACGTCATAGGTACAGCTTTGACGTGCCAAAAATCCTTTGCTTAAAAGTATTCTCATAATGTATGTTGTGCCAATTCGTTGGGTTCATTGGTTTTCGAGGTATTGAGCTCTAAAACATAAATGACGTCATAACTCGCAAATGATGACGTCATAGGTACAACTTTGACGTGCCAAAAAATTCTTTGCTTAAAAGTAGTCTCATAATGTATTTTGTGCCAAAGTGCTAGGTTCAATAGTTTTCGAGTTATTGAGCTTTAAAACATAAATGACGTCGTAACTCGCAAATGATGACGTAATAGGTACAACTTTACGTGCGAAAAAATTCTTTGCTTAAAAGTAGTCTCATAATGTATTTTGTGCCAAGGCGCTAGGTTCAATAGTTTTCGAGTTATTGAGCTTTAAAACATAAATGACGTCATTACTCGCAAACGATGACGGGAAAGTGACTTCGAAGTCATGGTCACCGGAAGTTATACCTTAAGTAACGTCAAAAAGGGCGTGGAGGTCGAAAATGAGGTGAACATTCTCTTACCGTTTTCGAGATAAATCATTGTTTTTCTTAAATAACGTTTTTCGCGATTTTACCATGATAAAAAGGTCAAGGTCAAAAATTTCTAACGCGTGCCTCAGATCACATCGTCCTTTATATATGTGCCAAGTTTGGCTTTTCTAGCTTTAACGGCCTTGCTGAAGATGTCTTGAAACCGAATGACCCTTTTCGCGATTTGACCTTGACCAGTGAGGTCAAGGTCAAAAGTTTTTATCAGATACACCACTTCAGATGACTCCCCAAACATGTGCCAAGTTTGGTTGGTCTAGCTTCAGCGGTCTTGGAGGAGATGTCTGAAAACCGATTCGGCGGAAGAAAAAAAATTTAAAAAGGGAGGAAAAAATAGGTGAGGAATTCGAGGCAATCCATCCCCATTTGGCATTTTCAATGCCAAGTGGGAATTATACATATGTGAAGAAATGGACGCTGCATCTCATTACATAGCATGTATATGGTATATACAAACTTAAAACAAATATACCACAGTCGAACAAGTACAAGTACATGATATTTGGATACTTTCATATCCATTACCGCATTTAAAACAAGTGTTTGATAACTGCAGTGAATGTTAATGTAAAGTTTTCTTCTCGCTGTGTTGAAGTGGGCTAGTTGTTACAGTAGGCAAATTGTCAATAGTGCTATGCATTTAACTACATATACAGATAGACATTATTTCCGGGATACTGTGAACACGATAAGCACAAACGACACATCTTGTGTTTTATTTTATTGAATTGGAAGCCAGTCTAATCACTGCAATAATCACTCATAATTTTAGATCCGTTTCAATATATAAAAATTATTTTAAAATGATCTCATATGCGGATAATCATTTCATGTATTGGCCATTCAATGATATTTCTTTACTCTTTGGATATTGAAATTAACCTTAAACATGGATCACGGCATTGAAAGAATAAGTCTGGAAGGCTGGGAATATGGGGAAAGACACTTTAAAGATATTGACCACATAATTCAGGATGTTGTCAGTGGATATCACACTGTGTGCTATGAATGTGTGATTTATGCATCAATGACATTCGACGTGGCCAAGCTTAGATTAATCATAGAACACGCTTCGCTTACGATACTGGAGCCGGAGGGAATTCATTACGTGGTGCAAAGTAGACATGTTGAAGTGGTACGTGAATTGTTAGATAGTGGGTGCCATAGCGTTTGTTCGGAATGTCTGAGATTGTCAAAAGAAATGCTCATGTTAGATATGCTGTTAGCCCGCGCTTCGCATCAGACAGTAAAGGACGGATTTCATTGTATGGTTTACCAAAACAGGGTTAAGTTCGCCCGAAAGATAATAGACAGTGGACATCATAGAATATGTGGGGAATGCTTGAAGAACGCTTCATCAACAGATAACCAAGCTATGCTTGAAATGGTCGTCGCCCGAGCTCCGCCACAGGCATTACAGGATGGGTTTCATTTTATAGTGTATCATGGATGGGTAAAGGTTGCAAAAACGGTGATAGAAAGCGGACGCCACACTGTATGTGGAAAGTGTCTTCAGCAATCAAATCGCATAGCCATGCTCGACATGCTCATAGCACGCGCCCCTACCGAGATACTGAAAGAAAGGTTTCATGATTTATTGAGAAGTACAAATGTGGATCGTGCACGTGAGATAATCGACAGCGGATGCCACTACCTTTGTCAAAAGTACTTTTACGCAGCATCGCAGTCTGCTAACTCAAGCATGCTCAATATGCTTATAGAATACACCCCACCTGAGGTTTTGGAGCAAGGAATTCATGTTATAATCAAGAATCGCAAACATAATAAACTCACACGTCAGATTATAGACAGTGGTCGCCATAATGTGTGTGATAAGTGCCTGTATTACGCATCGATGTCCAATAATCTACCCTTGCTCAACATACTTGTAGCACGTGCTCAACTCGATGTACTGGGGATAAGATTTCATGAAGTAATAAAGAGTGATCAGGCTGATCTAGCACAAAAAGTGATAGGAAGGGGATTACACCGAGTCTGTGTGGAATGCTTGGAGAAGGCATCAGTCCCTTCAAATCCTCATATGCTCAATATGCTTGTAGCACAAGCTCCACTAAAGCTCTTAGAAGAGCGATTTCATGATGTCTTGAAAACGAAACAGGTTCATATCGCAAAGAAAGTAATAACAAGTGAACGTCATATTGTATGCAAAAGATGTATTGAGTATGCAGCGCGTAGTCAAAACGAAGCCATGTTAAACATAGTTCTGTCACACGCTTCACCTCAAACTTTGGAAGACGGATTACACAGTGTGATATGGTATTGTCCTTTTGACTGCTTACGCAACGTGATAGACAGCGGGCGCCACACTGTGTGCGAAGCATGCCTCGAATGGGCGAAACCAGGAAAAGACTATTCGGCTAGGCTTAGCATGCTAATTGCACGGGCCTCTCCTGAAGTACTTGAGAAAAGATTTCATGATGTAGTCAAATCACAACACGTTCAACGTGCCCAGGATCTAATAGACAGTGGAAGACACAGCGTGTGTAGGGAGTGTTTTGATAACGCCTTATTTTGCATTAAATTAAGCAACGGGGGCGGGCCTGAAAATCTACGAGTAATACCATTTGATAACCGCGCAATGCTTGATATGCTCGTTTCACGCGCATCGCCTAAGACTTTGGAGAAAGAATTTCAAAGCTGGATTATGGAAAGTGAAAATGTTGAGCGCGCACAAAAAATTATAGACAGCGGACACCATCGTGTTTGTAAAGAGTGCCTAAAGTTGGCATCAGAGAGAAACAATTTTGCAATGCTAAAGGTGCTTATTCCGCGCACATCGCCTCGGGTGCTCTTTACTAGTTTATGTTTTTGCCTCGGAAATGCTACTCAGTACTCTGATGCAGCAGTTGTGCGATTCTTGCTTAAATACTGCGACATGTCTGAAACGTTTCCATATACGCTTGTTCAAACAACAAATTCTGATATCCAGTATTTGGAGGTCGACAGACATCCGTTGTACGTATATTTGTCACAATGCTACGATCTACACAACCGTGTAGCGATAAACATGAATAGAGCCATAGAAAAAAATAACATTTTTATTGTAGAGATGGTTGTTGACGCATGCATAGAGAATGGTCTGAAAATAAGTGAAGAGATTGCAGTAAAACTTCTGCTACTGGCTGTGCAATACGACTCTGGCTGCCGCATTTTAACAATGCTAGATAGGTTATGGCGATACACATTTCCACAGGGTCAGTCCAACGTGGAGCAAACGAAAAAGATTTTAGGCTTATATGCAGAGATACTTAATTTAAATCAAAACGATGAGGGTAGGTCCAAAGCAGCTTTCACTTTAGCCATAAATTTGGGAATAGAAAGACATGTTTCTTTGTTATTCCGAAACATAAAAAAGATCAATATTTCCCATAACCCAGACCTTGTACACCATACTGAGTCGATTTCCAATCTTTTAAAGGCCACTAGTAGGATAGAGACAATAGTATTTAAGGAGAGTATTCCAAAAATTATGGATGAGATTGTCTTATCTTTAGAATGTCATGACGATGGTATTCGTAGTGCAATAGTGTGTTTTATGCAGGAACTCTCAAAGGAACTTTCTATTGTTGAACCACACATGGCCTGCACCGCCAAATTGGTCGGGAGCGCAGCGGAAGGAACCCGCTGCTTCAAACCAGATGAATTTGATTTCTTGTTGATTCTCACTAATGAGACTGGGCTTATGAATGTACCAACGGAACGTATATTAAGTTCTGAACTTATTGACATGCGTCTGAATTCCGAAATAGAACAAATTCAGCAGTCGTTACTTGGATTAGTGAATAGCTGTGTGCGTAATGTAATGACGAAGAATCACTTAGCTGGGAACAATAGTCTTACTATAGACACATACATGGATGTTGTGTACATAGGGAAATATCTGGTTTTGAAACTGATATGGAGTGGTAATATCTACAAATACCTTCCGATAAAGATGGACCTTGTCCCTTGCCTTCAATATCCCGATTACAGTAAAGTTTATTCACTCCCCAGGCATAGCTATTTGCCTGAAAACAAAGCTTTGCAAGTTACATTCACCCATAATTTCAAAAATGCAAGTCTCAGTTTCTCTGTAGTGGAGAACCGTATTATGCTTGCACTTCCAAAAGAGATCAGGGCAGGCTATAAACTCGCCAAAGCAGTTCGCCATGAGCACATCCTGGCACCAATCATTCCAGAACTCACAGAGCTCGGTGTTACAAATGATTTGGAGGATGTTGTTCGTTCATATTACCTGAAAACCACTGTGTTCTTCCTTACTCGGAATCACAAGGATGTTGTAAGAAGACCACAACAAACTCATATAAACTGGACAATCACGATATACAACTATCTTTACAAGCTGCTTGTGATTGAAGGGCGCATACCACACTTCTTTAAGGAGAACGAATTATTTCGATGCCCTCACGGTGATGATTACAAAATAGCACAAATGTTTTGTTGTAGGCAGCGGCAGAGCATGCTTATCACAATTGAGCACATTCTCACGGTGCTGAAGCAGTATGCCAAACGAAAGACAGATAGCCATAAGTTGCACACTCGAGCAGCGCGTATGTTAGAATCTATCTAAGCACAAAATACTAGGAAAATGCTGGTACCATTGTGACTAAAAGCTTGAGTAAGCACATTTACTAAGTATACAAAATGTATGAAAATGATAGACTTATCTATTCAATATTCCCCGCTGTGCAGCAGTAGGGGATTGAATTTTCTTATGTCAATTCAATAGTGAGTGATAACTTAAAACTTCAAGTGGTATAGACCGACCGACGGACTAATGAGCCATTTTTAAGAGTCCATGAGGGAGCTATGAACTACTGGGGCTTAAACTTATCATTATATTGCAAAAGATTCATAAAACTTGTAAGTTAACTATATTTGAACAAATATAAACCTTGTTTAAACGGATGCAGATCAACTAAACATGTACACGACACATAAATAACATGTCTGTGACACTCATATTCATTGACTAGTAACTTACCTAATAAAGTACCTTTCAATAAGTAGAGAGCTCAAATTATTACAGATTGTTTAAGATAAAAAAATAAGTCTGAATGATCAAAAATATTCTTTCACAAAATGGAAATTAAAGCATGATCTGCCAGAATTCATAAAACGCCGAATCTATAAGTTTTATGTTTTCTACAAAAGAGTTTTTATTCGGGTCACAACAAAAAATATCTTATTGAGAATAACTTGATGAATGCAGTGGGCCGGACAAACACCTCAAGCCATTTGCCAAAGATAATTTAATAAAGGAAAGCGTGCATAGGCACGTTCTGATTATTACTGTGGTGTTTATACATTGGCACATATGACTGCATTTTCCATAAAGTAAACTACTACATTACAATTGCAGTATTTCAAGCAACCTAAAAAGTTTTTTAAGAGTTCCGATCTCAAAAAAATTAAGTTTTTAAAGGTTTTTTTCGAGAAAGTTTAACTGATGTCAAGCGTCTTAAAAACATATCTTGTTATACTATTAGTTTATGAAATTAACTGTTTAATGGATATTTAAAAATTAAAGGGTTTACAAGAACCCTGAAATTAAATAAGTAGAGTGTTAAACTGTTCATATTTTTTTAGCTAACACAATCAAGACTCAAAAATGAAGAATATCCTTTATGAAAGGATAGATAAATTAAAACTTACCAGACTACATGCTAAGTCTTACTAAAATGGCTAAATTACTAGTTTTCCACAGCCTTCAAAAGAGGGATTTTGCAGGTCAAAGTCAAAATAAAGTGTTTTTATAGGTTTTAAGGGCTTTCAGGCTTTTATAAGGGTTGCTCACAAACTAAAGGTTTTTAGGGTTTTTACACGAAACTGATTATTATTATGCAAGTAGCAACATTTTCCGCTCGATGTTCTGGGGCACATTAATAAACAATTTAAGAACGCGTAAATTAGTGGTAGAGCTGTTGCCTTCAAAACATAAGGCGTCGTATTCAGTCCCGATCCAGGGGAGGTTTGTGGATTCTTCAATGTGTGCTTACTAATATGTTAATATAGATATTCATATCTCCAAATTCTAAGCATTGATTGCGGCTAAAGAGTATCGATCTCTCGGTATATTAATCAAAATATTTTGTGGGACGGGATAAAACTATAAAAAGAACTTATTTTCACTTTATAAGTTCACAATATACTTCACTGAAACCTAATAAAACAATCATGACCGACGCACTTTCAATTTCAGTCACATGTCTCTTTATCTAGAAGATAAAAAAATGGCAATGCATTGCTGCAATGATTTTTGTTTGCTTTCACATGTTTGAAAAACATTGTTGGAAGCTTCCTCTTTCTCGATAAACGATTAGGAATCGCTTTCACATTCGTTTTCATAATTTCCAATATAATGTAAGGAATATCTCATTGCATAACAAAGTACATATCACACACTAACTTAAACAAATATAGTTGTTTAAGTATAAGAACATATTTGAGTGCATTCATATTCATAACTACATGTCAAAACAAGTGCGTGATGACTAAGTTCATGTTTGTGTACAGTTTTCCTCTCGCTGTGTTGAAGTGGTCTAGTTGCTGCAATAGGCCTTTTGTAATATAGTGCTGGGCTTTCAACTACACATATTAACAGAGATTACATCCGGGATACTATGTTTTGCAACAGCAACACACTGCTTGCGTTTCATTTCATTCAAATAGGGAGTAAATTTAATCACTGACAGTTTTCAAGATTCTAGATCTGATTCAATGTATGAAATATAACCTTAAATTTATCTCATCTGCGGATAGTAATTTCTGCTTGTTTCTGATGCAAAATGTATTGGACATTCAATTAATGATATTACTTTTCTCTTTGAATACTGAACGTAACCTGAAATATGGATAACTTTATTGAAAAAATAAATCTGGAAGGCGAGGAATATGGAGAGAAACACCTTAAAGATATTGACCTCATACTTGAGGATGTTGTCAGTGGGCGTCACATTGTGTGTTATGAATGCATGATTTATGCATCAATGACATCTGATGTGGCGAAACTTAGGTTAATCATAGCACACGCTACGCCTTCGATACTAGATCAAGGAATTCATTACGTGGTGCAAAGTCGACATGTTGATGTGGTATGTGAACTGATAGACAGCGGGTGCCATAGCGTTTGTTCGGAATGTCTGAGATTGTCAAGAGAAACATCCATGTTCAATTTGCTTTCAGCCCGCGCTTCGCCTCAGACAGTCAACGACGGGTTTTCATTCTTTAGTTTGCTAGAATCAGGTTAAGCTCGTGAGAAAGTTAATAGACAGTGGACGCCATGCTGTATGTGAAGAATGCCTAGAGAACGCTTCAAGTAGAGATGACGTGGATATGCTCGAGATGGTCGTCTCCTACGCTCCGCCACAAGCACTACAGGATGGGTTTTATTCTATAGTGTATCATGGATGGGTAAAGGTTGCCCAAACAGTGATAGACAGCGGACGCCTATGTGGAGAGTGTTTGCAGCAATCAAAAAGGATAACTATGCGGAACATGCTCGTGGCACGCGCCCCTACCGAGATACTGGAAGAAAGAGTTCATGATTTATTGATGAGTACAAATGTGGATCGTGCACGTGAGATAATCGACAGTGGGTGCCACTACATTTGTCAGAAGTACTTTTGCATAGAATCGGAGGAGTCTATAACGAGTTAACCCTAGCATGTTCAATATGCTTGTAGAACGCACCGCGCCTGAGGTCTTGGAACAAGGAATTCATGATATGATAAACAATCGTAGACATAATAAACTCACACGTCAGATTATAGACAGTGGACGCCATAATGTGTGTGATAAGTGACTGTATTACGCATCGATGTCCAATAATCTACCCTTGCTCAACATACTTGTAGCACGTGCTCAACTCGATGTACTGGGGATAAGATTTCATGAAGTAATAAAGAGTGATCAGGCTGATCTAGCACAAAAAGTGATAGGAAGGGGATTACACCGAGTCTGTGTGGAATGCTTGGAGAAGGCATCAGTCCCTTCAAATCCTCATATGCTCAATATGCTTGTAGCACAAGCTCCACTAAAGCTCTTAGAAGAGCGATTTCATGATGTCTTGAAAACAAAACAAGTCCATATCGCGAAGAAAGTCATAATAAGTGGACGTCATATTGTATGCAAGGAATGTATTGAGTATGCAGTTCGTGGTCAAAACGAAGCCATGTTAAACATATTTGCATTACACGCTTCACCACAAACTTTGGAGGATGCCTTACACAGTGTGATATGGCTACTTCCTTTTGAGTGCTTAGACAGCGTGTTAGAAAGCGGACGCCACATTCTGTGCGAAGTATGCCTCAAAGGGGCAAAACAAGGAAAAGACTACTCGGCTAGGCTTAGCATGCTTATTGCACGCGCCTCTCCTGAAATACTGGAAAAAACTTTCATCATGTAGTCAGATCACAAAATGTTCAGCGCGCACAGGAGCTAATAGACAGCGGAAGACACAGTGTGTGTATTGAGTGTTTCTATAACGTCTTATGCAGCGTTAAATCAATCAACGAGTCTTTCTATAACGTCTTATGCGGCATTAAATAAGGTAACCAGTACGGGTTTGAAAATCTACAAGCAGCACCATTTCATAACCGCGCCATGCTTGAGATGCTCGTTTCACGCGCATCGCCTCAGGTTTTGGAGAAATGTTTTCATATGTGGATTTTGGAAAGTGGAAATGTTGAGCGCGCACGAGAAATTATAGAAAGTGGAAGTCATCGAGTATGTAAAGAGTGCCTAAAATCGGCATCAGAGAGAAATAATTTTGCAATGCTAAATGTGCTTATTCCGCGCACATCGCCTTTACTCTTTACTTGTTTATATTTTTGCCTCGGAAATGCTACTCAGTACTCTGATGCAGCAGTTATGCGACTTCTGCTAAGATACTGTGACATGTCTGAAACATTTCCATATACGCTTCTGCAAACTAAGAAATCTGAGTTCCAGAGCTTTGTGGTCGACAGACATCCGTTGTATATGTATCTATCACAATGCTGTGGTTTGCTTAGCAGTACAGCAATAAACATGAATAGAGCTGTAGAGAAAAATAACATTTATATTGTAGAAATGGTTGTTAATGCATGCATAAAGTATGGTCAGAAAATAAGCGAAGAGATTCCAGCAAGACTTTTACTACTGGCTGTGCGACACGACTCTGATTGTTGCACTTTAAAAATGCTTGATAAATTATGGCAATACGCATTTCCACGGGGTCTGTCTAATGGGGAACAAACGAACAGGATTTTGCATTTGTATACAGAGATAATTAATTCTGGTCAAAACGACGAGAGCAGGTATGATGCTACTTTCACTTTAGCCATAAATGTGGGAATAGAAAGACGTGTTTCTTTGTTATTCCGAACCATAAAAAAGATATATATTACCCATAATCCCGACTTTATACACCATGTGGAATTAATGCCTTAACTTTGTAATGCTACTAGTAGGACGGAAACGGCAATATCAAACGAGAGTATTCAAATAGCATGGAAAATATTACATTAACCTTCGAATGCGATGACGATGATATACATAGTGCTATTGTTTGTTTTACGAGGAATTCTCCAAAAAAAATTTCCAATGAAGAACCGTATATGGCCTGCAATATAAAATTGGTGGGAAGCGCAGTGGAAGGAACCCGCTGTTTCAAACCAGATGAATTTGACTTTTTGTTGATTTTAGCTAACGAGACTGACATAGTAGATATTCCAAAAGAACATATATTATATTCCGAACCTGCTGAGATGATATTTAATTCCGAGATAGAAGAAATTCAGCAGTCGTTACTTGGATTAGTGAATAGCTGTGTGCGAAACGTAATGGAGAAGAATCACTTAGCAGGTAACAACAATCTCATTATAGACACATACAGGGATGTTGTTTCCATAGGGAAATTTCTAGTTTTGAAACAGATATGGAGGGTTAATATCTACAAATACCTTCCAATAAAGATGGACCTTGTCCCATGCCTTGAATACCCCGACTATAGTGAAACATATTCACTACCAGAGCATAGGTATTTACCCGAAAACAAAGTCCTGCAAGTTACATTCACCCATAATTTCAAAAGAGCTAATCGCAGCTTTTCTGAAGTAGAGAACCACATTATGCTTGCACTACCGAAAGAGATCAGAGCAGGCTATAAACTCGCCAAAGCAGTTCGTCACGAACACATTCTAGCGCCAGTCATTCCAAAACTCACTGAGCTTGGTGTGACAACTGAACTGGAGGATGTTGTTAGGTCATACTACCTGAAAACCACTGTGTTCTTCCTAACTCAAATTCACGAGGATGTTTCAAGAAGTCCACAACGAACTCAGGTAAACTGGACAATTACGATATACAACTATCTTAACAAGCTGCTTGTTACGGAAGGGTGCATACCACATTTCTTTTTGAAGAACAAATTATTTCGATGCCCTCACGGTGACAATTTCAAAATGGCTCAAATGACTTGTTGTATTCAGAGACAAAGCATGCTTATTACAACTGAGCACATTCTCACGGTGCTGAAACAATATGCTAAACGAAAGACAGATAGCCATACGGGATACACGCGACTTTCGCGTATGTTACAGTCCCTTTAAGCATGAAATTTTGGGATCATGCTGGTATATTTACGCCTTAAAACTAGAATAAGCCAATTCCTTAAGTATACAAATGTTTAAAAAAAGCTTTGTCTATGTATGAAGTAATACAAACTGTTTCAGATCAAAATAAACTGAACGATGAAAAATATTCTTTTTTCTCGAAAATAGAAATGAAAACTCTTGCATTATATGAAGTTATTCATTACATCAATAGTTTTGAATCTTCCTCAAAAGTGTTTTCTTCCTCGCAAAATAAAATTCGGTTGAAGGGTTACGAAGATTTCTAAAGGGTTCCTTGAAAGACTGCAATAATTTTATGTATCTAGCTTAGAAGGATGGAACTGATTGCTTTAACGATACAGGGATCTGATGTGTACTATACAATGTTCTTCACAAAGTTATTCCAATCAAAGTGGCAGGTTATCCTTCTTTCTGGGTTCACTGTGACCCAAGTCTCACCGATTGTTTGATGAGGGTTTTTCCAGTTTGAAATCTCTTGCAAAACCCTATACCTGGGACAAACAGGTATGCTAACATTACATTATCAAGGCCAGTCATCTTTCCCCGGAATCGAACTAGAGAAACAGTGCGAGCAAAATGAGCACTGTATAATCATAGAGAGATTGTGCAACTACTTGTTTACGTTCAAAAGCACTTCCGCTAAGCACAAATTATCCACAACATGTATCACATAAAGTAACATGGCAATTTGCCTGAATCAAATTAGGACTATTCCCATTTTGTATATACTAACATGACCGAATGCTTATATACTTAATAAAACCTTTGTAAAGGGTATTTCAAACCACATCTACTTACGGACTACAAGCCTGAGTGCTTGCTGAAACGACCCCGTTGGCAGCGAAACACACACACACACACACACACACACACACACACACACACACACACACACACACACACACAAGATACACGTATTTGATACAGGGGTGCGGTACAAATTCCGTATCACACGCTCCGCAGCACACTCTCCGTATCACACTCTAGTTACCTCACGATGATTTAACAAGTCACCTGTTTAAAAATTTCAAAAAAATAATTAAAGAATAAAACATAATTATTTTAAACCAAAGAAAATTAGTGATAAAAAGAGATAATCACATGAGGGTGTGAAAAAAATTCAGAACGAGTATGGTTTTTGGTCAGATTAAACGACGCCGAAGGCGGAATGTGATCTTACCCAAAACCGTACGAGTTCTGAATATTTTATGATACACGAGTGAAGTTTTGTTTTTATCACAAATTATCTGTGTTTTTCGATAGTTCTGTTTATTTGTCTAATTGATTTAAAAATTGTTAAATGATTTATTTATTTTTACAATCGGGTATTGTTTCGATGCAATGGGCTTGTATACGACATAATGGGGCTATTGTAATGAGACAATCGCAAAGCCATTATTACGTCACAAGAGCCAGATACGGAAAATGTGATACGGAGTGTGTGAGACGGAGTTTGTACGACACCCCTGTAGCAAATGCATTTATCACGCAATAATCACTTGAATTTGTGATAAAAATGAAACCTCACTGGGGCGTGATAAAAAATTCAGAACTAATATGGTTTTGGATCAGATTACACTCCGCCTTCCGACCCAAAACATACTCGTTGTGAATTTTTTATCACACCCTCGTTAAGCTTTCTCCTTAAGTTATTAACTTGTTATATACATTAATCTGGCATAGACAAAGGCAAGTCCGCCACGGACATCAAAAACTAAGAAGGAGAATTGATTTAAAGATACACTGAGTTAAACCCGGCTGCCCAGAAGTATCAAACAAGATTGTTTTTGAGTAGGAGGATGGACAATTTGCGAGTGTTCTGTTATAAACTGGCCAACAGTCTATGTCTCCTAGCTGCGAAAGACTACATGTGACCTCATCGGGTATCGAACCGGGTATGTGAATTAAAATAAATTTACACTTTCGTGGACGAAAGAATCAGGAACAAGAATGAAGGTAACCTTACACCTTGATTACATGTTTTAATTACACCAGTTTGTTAGCTTTCCTTGTATTCAGATAGAATGCAAATTTTCACGTACCCTTTCTCGAGTTATAGGAATGCTATCACTACGAAATTGGCTGTAGTCGGACAGAAATGGCAAACATCAGTGTGTTGATGACAGTAAGTAAAGCATGATACACAGTGACCAGAGTCCCGCACACACAGCGACATAAATTCATCACATTGTGGGCCCTGTAATATCACACATAAATGTAAACATAAGCATGCTGGTGACAGTGAGTAAAGCATGATACACGGCGACCAGAGTTCCGCACACACAGAGACTTAAACTCATCAAATTGTGGGCCCTGTAATACCGAGCCTAAATGTAAACGGAACCCTGCTGGTGACAGTGAGTAAAGCAGGATACACAGCGAACAGAGTTCCGCACAAACAGCGACCTACACTGATCACATTGTGGGCCCTGTAACATCACACATAAATGTAAACATAACCCTGCTGGTGACAGTGAGTAAAACATGAAACACAGCGACCACAGTGCCGCACACACAGCGACCTACACTCATCACATGGTGGGCCCTACAATATCCTACGTAAATGTAAACATAACCCTGCTGGTGAGTAAAACATGATACACAGCGACCAGAGTCCCGCACACACAGCGACTTAAACTCATTACATTGTGAGCCCTGTAATATCAGACATAAATGTAAACATAACAGTAGTTGAGAAATGGGTGTTCTGAGCCACCCCAGGACAAAGTGGTCAGACCCCTCCCCCAAAGGACATAGTGCGTCAGACCCCACGTGGGAAAATTTGTGATTTTTGTATATTTATCCGCTTCTGACAATTCTGAACATTTTTGGTTTTTTGACCCCCCGTGGGAAAGTTTTGTGATTTTTGCATATTTAGACGTTTCAGACCATTTTGAACATTTTTGTTTTTTTTTACCCCACCCCCCCCCCCCCCCCCGTGGAAAAATTTTGTGATTTTTGCACATTTATCCGTTTCAGACAATTCTGAACAACTTTGGCTTTTTGACTCCCCCCACGACATAGTCGTCAGACCCCCCGTGGGACAATTTTGTGATTTTTGCATATTTATCCGTTTCAGACGATTCTGAACATTTTTGTTGTTTGACCTCTCCCCCCCCCTCGGACGGGCCATTTTGTGATTTTTGCATATTTAGGCCTTCCAGCCGATTCTGAACATTTTGGAACATCTTATATCACTTTACAAATGTATAGCAATTGTAGTAAATCAAAGGCCACATTGAAACTGCCGCGGTAGTTTTGTAACGCTGTTTTATTTCTTTCCATCTTCAAAATCAATACAAGCAGATCTTAAACAGCTTTAAACCGGTCTAAACAGATTTAAAAAGATTCAAACAGGTTTAAACAGGTACAAATTATTGGAATCTCGCGGCAGAATGCCAAATGCTGCGAAAATCCATGTTTCTATAGTAGGAGGACTGTCAAACACGAGTGAACTAAACATAATTGACATCCTTTTAAGATATCAGTTATGGGAAAGGAAGGGGTCTAACATTTCACAGACCACCCGTCAAATAGCATGTAAAATAACTGAATGCTGCTTTACAGAAGCCCTTGAAATAATGACAAACAAATTGACCGCACGCCTGAACTTCAACCAATTGACAAATCAATTCCATGCGCTACCCAGAACGCCCTTTTTATTAAATGGCTCGTCTTGTATTTCTTACACCAATACTTCGTATATTCCCTTCATCTTCTAAGCATTTTGCACTGGATCTGCCAGTATATTTATATTACTGCAAAAAAATACTGCAATTACATAAAAACCATGCATTGCAGATCCCCCCAACCATTATACGATAAATATATTTTGCTGGAGGTACATGTATGTTTTATTGAATTCTGAGGCATTTAGGATTACCGAGGTGGTAGGCAACTAGTTTAAATAGTGAGAATAACAGATCAATTATGTCAACAGATTGAGAAGGCAATTTTTGCAAACTAAAAATGGGAAAAGTAAGTAGTATTTACTAATTCTGGGATGGAATAAAATGTGATCAGAATATGTTCTACTATAATTATCAAGGTATACCTCAAGTAATCAGATGTGCAAGTAATAAGATCTGATTATGAAGTAGAGTTGAAAATCGTCTAGTCTGTCGTGCAGTTCCAGCAAGAATGTGCCCTAAGCTGTCATGCAGTTTTTTCTTTATTCTGATAGGTTGTCATGCAATAATGTTTTAGGCAGGGAGATTAATGCAAAGTTGGTAGGTTTTAAGCTACACCACCATAAGCTTTCCACAGCTTTACGGCTTAAGTACCAACCATATCAACTGGAAACAAACACAAAGGAAAACATACATATCTTACTTGCTGAATGCTAAACTTTGTTTTTCATTTTGTTTCCTTACTTGCTCATAAATTTACGAAACATTTTGGTCATTTGTCGTAAAATCTGCTTGTTTCATAACGACTGTCACGCTATTTTCAACAATTGTCATGCAGTTCCCCCAACGCGATTCCTGTGAGAACTAGAGGCTGTAGCAAAATATTTTTTAGAATAACTTAAATTGCACTCAGTTTTTTTTTGTTTATTTGAATCATTATAAAAGCTGTTTATATCATTTCATGCTATCAAGTCAAATTCATAAACACTGTATCAAATGTCGGATATAGGCATAAACTCCCCTTCAGTTTTCAAGCTTGCAAATGCTTGAAGCAGCACAGGTGTCATAGAAATCAGTTGACAACACTTTGACGTAAACTATTCAGAAATCCATTATCAGTTTCTTGTATACTGAAACACACAGGTGAAACACATGGAGCGCGAAAGTATACATTTCATGAAAAAAAATGACGTAAGAAGTTCCTCGTGGTAAGCCAAAAGAAAGAGCAAAATTTTACAATACAAAAGGCCTTGGTAGGTATGACATTTCTTTTATTTCAAGATATTGTTCGGCATTGGCAATTATCTAATAAACATACCTTCAAAACACCATTTACAACTATACATGAAATCATACATTGCAAGCAATTTCACTCTCTACTTTCGCACTACGGACAAAGCACTGTTCTGTTTGCAAAATTACTGATTTGCACAATCGATCAACAGTGAACACATGTTAATATGGATTTGTTGATGGGGAATGACAAAAAACAGTTACACTAAAAATACACTAACCTTAAGGTGTAAAAAATGCATCATCTTGATATCGATAAAGGTGCGTAAGAATAACTTGCGGAATGTGGAATTTTCTGATCATTCTTCGTGATATAATTCACATTTAGACGATGAATATATTGTAACTTATAGTGATTTCATGTACGAGTTTCACTCTTTCTGTTGATGCTTTAACACTTATTTGAATGCATCGGATGGCTGTAAAGTCGCCTTCAAAAATAAATCCATGCGTTCATAAACCCTATCTTTTATATTTACATAAACACATACATGCACATACATACACGCATACATACTCATACAAACATACATATATACACAAATACACATACATGCACATATACATATACACACACACATATATACACATACACATATATATACACATACATATATATATACACATGTACATATATACACATATACACATACACACATACAAACACACACATACACATACATATACATACATATACCTATATATACCTACATATACCTACATATACTAACATATACCTACATATACCTACATATACATACATATACCTTCATATACCTACATATACCTACATATATCTACATATACATACATATACCTGCATATACATACATATACATACATACATACATATACATGCATACATATAGATACATTTACACACATATACCTACATATACCTCCATATACTTACAAATACCCAAACATACCTACATATGCATATATACATTAAGATACATATACATATACATACACGTGCATACATATACATACACATACACACATATACACACATGTCAGGTTACTTTTTTCCAGCCAGCTTATCTGTTCTTCCAGCTGGAAAGAAAAGGAACAGATCAAAATTCAGACTTCAGCTTTTGGCCAGAAAACCTGTCAATGTAGTATGTTTCCGCATGGAATACCGTCTATTCACTATTATTTGTGAATTTGATTAGATTATTAGACTTTCGGCATGTGAGAATGAAAATAGAACAAAATCAGATCTGTTCCTTTTTCAAGCCAGGTGAGAATGCCAAAGGAACAAATCATTTTCCCAGCTGGGAACATTTTTGAGAGGAACAGATATTTTGAGGGGTACCTAATGCCAGCTAGATATTTTGGAGTTAAATTCAAATAAGGAAAATCTTATCTTAATGTTACTCATTTAACTATGGATTTGTTCCTAGTAAATGTGTTTTTATTCATATTTCGAGACAAAATTCACTTCTTTACCTATTGAAATTCCTAGCTGAAGCGTTCAGCTACCAAATCTTCTAGCTGGAAACAATTCACGATCGAACAGATAGTTAATCGAACACATCGTGCGATGCCCTAAATAGTTGTCCTAAGCTTTTATTTTGCACCTGCTCTGGATTATCATGATAAAGAACTTTTGCAAATGAAATGCTTCATTCTATGCGTATCAATTATAGGCTTAATGATAAATATTGGTACTAAAAGTCCAGTAGGTTGCTTTTACAGGGGCACCCAATGATCTATTTCTGGAAAAAATCTGTTCTCGAAGATTTCCTGGCTGGCAAATTCCGGGAATAAAATAGATATCCATTCCCGGATCCTCCCAGTGGGAAATTTTAGTGAATAGAAAAAATAGTAATATACTGGACTACATGCCAATGTTGTGGTAAAATCGTGCTGAGAATATTTGTGGATGGTAGTGATCATTTTAATGTATCAAAATTATAATACAATTTGATGTTTCTATTTCTATTCCCGCTGGCAACTCAAAAATTTCCAACTATTGATGATAATCTGGCTGGAAGATGGGGAAGTTTTAGGTTTGTCTTTGGTAACTTTCAACTTTCTGTGATATATGATCACGTTTCAAGCCTTTTGAAACATTTTAGTCCATGTTTGAAAAACCTGTCATTAAGTGGTCCCCGCTTTTAATCATACAGTTTCCAAAACGCAGGAGCATCGCAATGAGTACAAGATATGTCAATCAGCGTTTTTTTCCAAAGTTAAGATAACGGTAAGATGTGAAAAGGGTAACTGAACGTAAAAATAAGATAGCACTATGTACGCTCACCGCCCAGGATGAGAGGGAAAGAGATTGACTGAATTAACCATATATTTTGAGTTAACACTCTTAATAATGACTAACACATCGTTATTTCGATTCCATGTCCATGATAGACCATGTCAGTTACATATGCAGGACTGGATTCTACTATCTGAACTGGATTTGGAAAGTCCGAAGCTGTCTCACAACCGAGGCAGCGAAAGCTATCACCCATGCTCTGGTCATAAGCAATATTGATTACTGTAATTCCCTTTTAGTTAATCTCCCTGAATACACTATCCAACGGCTCCAACGATTGACGAATGCAAAAGCTAGACTGGTCACACGTATACCTCGCCACCATCATATTACACCCGTACTGAAACAACTACATTGGCTCCTTGTGCGTCAACGGGTCGAGTTTTAAGTTATAACACTCACCTACAAAGCGCTCCATAATGAAGCACCGCAATATCTACGTGAGCTGCTGGTTGAGTACAAGCCAGCACGTAGTTTGCGTTCAGCAGACTACCACACTCTCAAAATACCTCTCACAAGACAGATGGAGAACGGTGTTTCAGTTATGCCGCTCCCACACTCTGGAATGCACTTCCCAATGAAATCAAAACCATACCAACAACTGTTGAATTCAAGAAAAGATTAAAGACCTATATGTTCAAAAATTACTATGGATAAATCAAAATATTTAAATACGTGACTTTTTAAAAGACAGTGACTGTTATACAAGTGATTCTTTAGCAGTATTAATTTTAAATCAGTGTTATAATCATGTGCGCTTAGTGGCTTTGCCTAAATAAGCGCTATACAAATGTTCATAGATATATAAATGTTCATAGATATATATTTCGACTGGGGATGTCATACCTTTTCCGCGTTTATATGACCGTTATCTTTCTGATATCTAATGAATACTTGTTGCACAAGCAGGTCCTCCAGTTTTACATCTCTCGTGGAATGTTACTCATGCTTTTGACGAATGTCGAAGCAAGTACCGTGCGGAGGATCATGAAACATCGCCACTCATCTACCCAGATAATCATAATAATGATAATCATGTCTGTCCGGTTCAATCAAGCACTGACATAATTGTTATTACGCATCATGTTCCAATCGCTAGTATATAGCTCAACTGATTTTCCTAAAAAAAATAGGTAGTCTAATGGTCTCGGGAAATTACGAAAGCCAGACTGAAGTGTCTATTTTGAAATTCAGCAGGGATGCACATGAGCATCGACATATCGCCATGTCGAGTGTGGATTTTCATTGGCGAATGTAAATTTTAAGTCACTTTGTTAAAATTAGGAAAATACTCATATTTGGCACCTTACTGGCGAGTGTAAAATGGCGCTGGCGAGTGTAAACTCAGGAATTTTCCTTATGCGCATCCCCGAAAATCCTAATTTTCTTAATAATAGAAACAAGACAATCGTAGCCGCGCTCATCTACTCTATAGATATTTTCCTCCCTTAAGGTATAGTAAACGATGAATAGTTCCAAAGATATATATGGCCTGGATAAAGACAGTTACAACAAGTATTTTTTCGTTTGCATGCTTACGCCTTGCTTTGTTCGCAACAAACTTGTTACTTTGAGTAAAAAGGATATTTTAACAGAAATGGAACTTAATAAATAAGAAGTGTTCCGATTAGTTCCACTGCTACCAATACTTCTATAAACTAATAAAATTAGGTTAATGTACATATATTGAGTTTTACCTGCTTTCTACTTGAATTGGTTTGCTATACCTTTGTTATCACACAACGGTTTTATTGGTCTACGATAAATAGTTACAAAGATACAGCCAGGCCAAAGTTGTCTAAAAAACAACAAAGGTCTAAATTGTCAAAAAATCGCTAAAATTACATGTTTTGAAGAAATTGAAAAATAACGTTATACAATTACACGTTATATACTTTCTACCTGCAGGCTTTTATTGGTCTAGTATAATAGTTGAATAGTAACAAAGATACGGCCTGGGCAAATTTTTCTGAAAACAACAAAGTCCAAATTGTGAAAAATCGCTAAAATTACATGTTTTGAAAAATTCGAAAAATAACCTAACGTTGTACAACTACACGTTATATAACAAAGATACAGCCTGGACAAAGGGATTGGGGACGGACAGACGGACGGACACGAGGCATTTCCTTATCCCCCGCCCCCGGTTAGAGCGGCGGGGATAATTACAAATATATAAGCAAAAAGAAGTATGACTCTTGCTTAAACGAAATTATGTGCCATTATTGAACATGTCTGATAACTACCGATTTTAAAAAAATAAAAGGTGCAAACAAAAATCGAAAGCACGCGACTCACTCTCAAAAGCGCGTACATTATTGAAAAAGAGCGTATCGATGTACGCGCTCAGCTCTCAAAAGCGCGTACATGTTTGCAAAAAGCACGTATTGCGTACCAAATACGCACCCCAAAATGGACACTGAATGTGGGCTTCAATGTGTTCAGAAATTCCCCAATATACCAGACGTTCTGTTGTGAATACTTTGCCAGCCAACTGCAAGCATTATAGAGTTTTATCCGATTACGCCGTTGGGTGCTAGTAGGGGGTAGAGGTCTTTTTGCCATGTTCTGTTCTGCATAATATATACAGAACAGACAGACTGTTCTGTATAGGGCTGGTATAAATGATAGAAAAAAAACTGACGGGAAGTGACGTCATGATGTGCCTCCGGTAATAAAAAAACTCTGAGTCAGCCTGTGTCCATGTATGTCATTATGTATGGACAGTGTGTGTCCATGTATGGACAGTGTGTACGCTCTCTAAAAACGTTATAGTCATAGCGTGTCATCATAGCGTTTCATAATAAAAGTACATTTCCGTTTTATGCACTTAATGCATGCGCACACTTCAGAAGTGAATGGAGAATTGGAGATAGATATGGAAAACCCTATAAAAACGCCTATCATGGAAACTTAAGATGAGTCTTCTACGGAAAGTCAAAGCGTCAACATGGCTGAAAAGAATACACATGCTTGTATAGAATGTGGTACGTTATACAACAGCCGAGAAGCTTTGTACAAACATATGAAACATTGTGACGAGGGTACCTATGACGGCAGTTTTGAAATTAAGGCAGAAAAAGACTCTGTTTTGTATGATATGGTCTAAGAATTCTACGATGACCATGGTGACAAATTAAAAAAAAAGGTTTCAGAATATGAAGAATAAGGGCTTGAAGATGCACGTGAAACAGTAAGTGATGACCTTCGACCCATTTAAAAGCGTGGACTAAAACAACTCTTTATGAGACTATTCAAATATACCCAGCATTTAGAACAAGCAAAGATTATCAGAGCATTTTAGAAGACTTTAACTACTTTGTTGATGAAAAACATTATGAATATTCAAAGGCACTAAAGGCGGCTATAAGAAAAAACGATGCATTCTTTGGAGAACTTCTAGAGGAGGTTGAGAATGATAAAAGCAGCGACGAAGAAAGTGATGTGGATGAGGACAATGAGATGGAAAAGAGTGAAACAGATGAAGAATAATAGACTTATTTAACTAACCTTTATAATAAAGACTTTGTAAATCAACAAATGCTATAATATTGCTATTGATTTAAGCGCTGTCTTCAATAATAAAACTATTCAATATATATCTTGCTTTGTTCTTCACATATGAAATTGTAACGTTCAGTTCTCCACTAAAGACAAATTAATGCTGAACAGTTTTGTACAAAAAATTGTTAAAATCGATCAAATACTTTTAAAGTTATGCTCGTTTGAATTTTTTTTATTACATAATGTAATCAATGACGTCATCAGTACGTCATCGATAAAAAACTTAAGTCTGGAATATTTTGCTGAAAACATGGTTAAAATCGGTCCAGTAGTTTTAACGTAATGCGCTGTTTAATATCTTCCTTACATATACCTCTATAATACCATTGATCACGTTTCAGGGGAGAGGGGATGAGGAGGTGGACGATGACCATAACAGGTTTGAAGGGAGTGGATATCATCAACATCAATAAGAAAAATTAAAGTCTTATACTTTGCTAAAAACATGGCTAAAATCGACCTAATAGTTTTAAAGTTATGCTTGTTTGAAATCTTTTTAGTAAATGCCGTCATCGAAAAAAAAAAACTTAAAATATTATTGAATACTTTGCTTGAAAAACATGGTTAAAATCAGTCGAGTAGTTTTGAAGTAATGTGCTATTGAATATCTCTCCTACATCATGCCCATCTATGACGTCATCTTTTACGAGGGGGGGGGGGGCGATAATACCAGGTTTGAGGGGGGTCGGACGACACTACCAATTTTGAGGGGGTCGGACGACAATAACAGGTTTGAGAAACAAAGCACTTACCTGAATGAATGAAACTCTATGATGTTTTTGTTTTGCTTTGTTTTTACACCGTACGCACAATATCCACAACGGTGATAAAAAACAGTACTTATCTTTTGGTTTTGTTCACAGTGACACTCTCTATAATATTTTTCCGTTATTTTTTTTCTTTTGTTTTTTTTTTTTTTTGTTTTTTGTTTTTGTTTTTATATTTTTTTATCACTTACACAGTATCCACAGCAACAATAACAAAACTGCTTATAATGCATAAAAAGGAAATGCACTTTTATTATGAAAAGCTATGATGAAACGCTATGATGAAACTCTATGGCGTTTTTACAGAGCGCACACGCTGTCCATACATGGGCACACACTGTCCATACATAATGACATTTATGGGTGACGGCTGACTCAGAGTTATTTTTGTAAGGGGGGGGGGCACATCATGACGTCACTTCCGGTCAGTTTTTTTATCATTTATACCAACCCTATACAGAACAGACTGTCGGTTCTGTATATATGCAGAACAGAACATGGCAAAAAGACCTCTACCCCTAACTGGTGCCCCTTACAGTACCAAATTTTGTATACATAATTAGGGAGTGACCAAGTGAAGGCTGCAAGCTTTGAATTTCTGTTGAGCTGACTGAGAAATTTAGACAAGCTTCAAATTCCTGTCAATTAGTTTCAGTCGACGTATGAAATGTTCTTGGATGCTCCCTCTAGGGACATCAACTTGTCCGTTTCGTGTTTAAAAATAGTCAGCCTGGCGTTTAACTCTGGTTGAAATGTTCATGGATAGTGCTGTAAGTTGTACCAAAGCGCTGAACGACGAATCGCGCTTTTTACATTTTAAATGTTCCTTGCGACGTATTGATAATTGTTCATATTCTGTTGGTCTTTTTTGCTCATCAAAATATTTTGGAACATTTTTGTTTCATTTGCTTTTTCAGAAGTTGTTCGAAAATTTACTATAATTAATAAAATCTTGTATTATCGCTTACTTTGCAAAAAATTTTCGAAATGCAGCCTTTTAGGGTCAAAAGCTTTACCATATTTATGAAATCTGGTGGTCAGTTTTGTAAAATAAATGAAACGATGTGGTTAACGCGCTGGTTACAATTGAAAAGTTGGAAATTATGATGTCTTAGTTGGACAATTTTTAACCCCCGCCCTTCTGACAGAGGCGGGGGGATATAAAAACGCACTCTGTCTGTCCGTCCGCCAGTCGCCAGTTTTGTTTCCAGACGATATCTCCGAAACAAGTGGGCGGATCTAATTCATATTTGGTATGCGTAACAACCAAGACATCTAGATGTGCCTTTTGGGGTTTTGGTAGGATCGTAGTCCTAGATTACTCTTGCTTCCCAGCAAGAATCATACTCGTAGTTCCTATAATATAACTTGTCATTGATCTCAATTTTGCGTATCTCGGCGCATGGCTGGGGCTAATGGCGTTATTTTAGAAAGGGTGTATCACATAAATAACCCAACTATAAATTATGGCACACAATTTTTATGGCCAAATAACAATTTTGTAATGAGAAAAATAGATGTTTTCTTCAGATCAGAATATAGAATCTCCCATTATCGCCCACAACAACAACGAATCTACAGTTGAGTTGCAAAACCACTCTTTACTCCACTTTGGTAGTTTGGCCGAGGTCGAAAATAGTGCGCCAGGATACTTCTCAATGTGTTTTTTAAGAAAAGGCATGCTGCTCCGAACCTCAGTGTCCCGGAACATGCGCCGAAAGATCTAGAGCCGCGAAAATTGAGATCAATGGTCATTTCTATTACAGGAACTGTGACCCTTTCTGACCTAGGAAGACAGAAAGGGTCCACTGGGACTAGTCGGATCGGAGCCCATCTGGATCTGTATTTGGACTTACCATCTCAAAAAACCCGGATCTCAACGTGTACTTTGGTTTCAAGGCGATATCTCCGAAACTGGTAAGCGGATCCGGTTCATATTTGACATGCGTAACAACCAAGACATCTAGATGTGCCTTTTGGGGGTTTTGATCGGATAGAAGCCCATCTAGATCTGTATTGGGACTTGGAATCCCAAAATCCGGATCTCAACGTGTACTTTGGTTTCCAGGCGATATCTCCGAAACTAGCGAGCGGATCCGGTTCTTATTTGATATACGTAACAACCAAGATATCCAGATGTGTCTTTTGGGGGGTTTGATCTGATCGAAGCCCATCTGGATCTGTATTTGGACTTAGAATCCCAACATTCGGATCTCAATATGCACTTTGGTTTCCAGACGATATCCCCGAAACTAGTGACCGGATCCGGTTCATATTTGATATGCGTAACAACTAAGAAATTTAGGTGTGTCTTTTGGGGGTTGTGATCGGATCGAAGCCCATCTGGATCTGTAATTGGACTTAGAATCCCAAAATTCGGATCTCAGTGTGTACTTTGTTTTCTAGACGATAACTCTAAACTATTTGCCGGATTCGATTCTCAGTTCGTATGGATAACAACCATACAGTGTAGTTGTTTTATCTACTTAGTTTAAGTGCGAGGTGCAGCACCCACCTTACTAATTACACCCACGGCGGGGGATATGGCAATTACTGATTGCTCTTGTTCCTCATACGAGTAACGAGTGAAGTGTGAAACTTTTGAAACGAGGAATTTGTGAAATGGCGTTCGGTTTTTGCTAACGGCACTTAGATCCACAATGGATTTTATAAATTTTATAAGAACGATACTATTTGCATGTTATTATAAATTAAAGAAGAAGCGGTTGACTGTTATTTGTCGAAACGAATCCAGGTCAAAATGACCACGGCCAAAATTACTAAGGCCAAAATGCCCCTCAAAACTGCAAGGGGGTCAAAATGACTACGGCCAAAATACCCCAGATTTTTCATTAGTATATTTATCTGATTTAGGGATCTTTTGGCATTTTATTTTTTGCGACAAAATTGGTCTTTGGGTCTTTTATTTGGTCAACAAAATTTATTTATTTTATGAAATGAAAATTGTTGTTTTTTTTTCTTCTTCCATTTATTACAACATAATAAACTGAACCAGTGTGAAAATGTGATAAGAGAACATATTTACACACGCGCATTATGCGAAATTTTCTGTCCTCCTTTGTTGCTCTTGAAACTTCCATCGCATTATTTTTAATGGAAATATGATAATTTTGAAGGTACCCCCACCTATATATATACATTGTGGCCACTACCGGATTAGCAGCCGCGTACCCACTGGCACCGTTTCTGGCATTTTTGGAAGACGGATTAAGTACACTGGGGGCATTTTTGGAAGATAAGAATATGTCGCCAGTTGCCTGCATTCCTTGTTTCTAGACGGATTAAGTACACCGCATACGGATTAAGTGCGATGCATGTGGTGCACGCATTGCCAACAGACAGCGTAGTGAACGTGACACGAACTACTCCGGACAGTCCGCTAAAAACCCGCCACGTTTTTCATATCTGGGGGCATTTTGACCGTACTAGTCATTTTGACCCACCTTGCAGATTTTGGGGGCATTTTGGCCGTAGTCGTTTTCACCGGATACTGTCAAAATAGACCACCATTTCACAATATTCCTCGTTGCAAAATATTCATGCTTCCCTCTTAATAACTGTTACGAGTACCATTTTTACTAACATCCATTCCAAACCAGTAAATAATAAAGATTTTGTAGAAACAAATAAAGATTTTATTAATTTTTTGTCAGAATCGCATTGGACTTACTATTACCTCGTGGTTCAAACATATACATATAATCAGTTATTATGCTAAATTATGGGTTTAAGGCCTGGTTATTTCTAGATAAATGAGGGTCGTTACCCATTTATATTTCCTTCCGCTAAATTTTGTTTAGAATACGGGGAAGTTGTAACCCACAGATCTCAAGTTTTGAAAGAAAACCTTACCGATGTCCGTGATGACGAAATATTTCAGCAGCCTGACGTCGGACAAAATACCACCGGACATAATACCACCAAGGAAATGAAAACTAGGACAAAATACCACCACAATCTTTTATTGCTTTCTCTGATTACCGGAGCTATCCATAACTGAATGTAGCTAAAAGAAACGTAAAATTACATTCACTGAGGACATTCTACTTTACTGTAACTGTTCTTAAAGTCTCTACAATGCATATGCTCATTATGGCAAAGCTTTTGCCCGCCCTTTTGGGAGGTAATTATTTCCATTTTTTGTAGATCCTAGTTAGTTTATTGTCGTGGTTTATTGCTATTGATATTGGTTTAAATTCTGCTCATTTCATTTGCCCTATTTATATGCGAAAAATCTCACGCTATGGTAATCCCTTATCAATAATGACATAACGGAGTATATATTCTTATTCTCTGCGACGTACTTCATCTGATTTTTATAATACCTAAGCCGTCTCCGTCATGCATCTTATGTTGAGTCTCTTCCTCGATGACTGGACGCCACCCTGTCTGGGTGAGCCACGTGAGTATGTATCTCTTATAATTCCTAAGCCGTCTCCGTTTCGCGTCTTATTTGAGCTTCATGCATGACTGGATACCACCGAGTCTGCGTTGTTACGCTGTATAATAAAAGGTTCCTGGACGTTCCGTACCTTTTCCTTTCCGTACCCCGCCTTTCCGCACCTTTTTTATTGGACGTTCCGCACCCTGCCAAAAGACGTTCCGCACCCTATTTCGCCGAACCGCACCCTTTGTTAATTTCAGCCTTTTCTTCAAGCTTTAGTTTTTTTTTTTACATTTCATTTTCAACCTTGTTTTTCGGGACAACAGATTTGCAGCATGATCAGTTGTAAATTATCCGATAAATTTTCAAATCGAGTAGTGAAGAAACCAGCAAAGTTTGCGTTTTGATGACCAATATTGATTAGCTCATTTTTCAGCACGGATTGCAATTTTAATCTTCTGAAGGACTTGATATTACGAGTTGAGTAAGTCAGTCCAGGGTAAATGCTGCCAGCAATACATTGAACTGAATAAAACTTAAGTATATGCCATTTACTCTGATGAGGGAGACGATTAACGGAGATCATGGCAACCATCATTTATACCCTGACAATAACTTAACGTCCAAAGACAGGGCTTACTCCCCCGAAACGGATTTACTCGCCAGAGGCAGGCATTACGTGTACTAAGACAGGCTATATACCAGAGGTGATATGCCGCGGTGCAGTGATCTCCGTTAAGATTAGCCCGAGGGATCACAGTGATCACAGTAAATTGCAATTTTTCTCAGTTTTATTCAGTGCAATGTACTGCTGGCAGCATTAACTCGGACCGGACTGATTTACTCAAGTCGGAATATGAAATCCTTCAGTATACTGAAATTGCATTCAATTCGGGAGAAATTGAAGTGATCACACGTTCGCCTCAATATTGTTGATTGCAATCAACTTGTTAAGTCATCGAAACGCAAACTTTGCTCTTTTCTTCAGAACTCAGTTTAAAAATTTATCAGATAATTTACAACTGATCGTGGTGCAAAATTTTTGTTTACCGAAAAATAATAATGAAAATGAAATAAACAATATTTTAAGTCGACGAAAACGCCGAAAATAAAAAAAGGGTGCGGTTTGGCCAAATAGGGTGCGGAACGTCTTTTGGCAGGGTTCGGAACGTCCAAAAAAGGGTACAGAACGGTTCAAAAAGGGTGCGGAAAGGAAAAGGTACGTAACGTCCAGCCCCCTAATAAAAAGATCTTTGGTGGTATTTTGTCCTACTTTTCATTTCCTTGGTGGTATTATGTCCGGTGGTATTTTGTCCGGTGGTATTATGTCCGGTGGTATTTTGTCCGGTTCCCCTGACATCATGTCACCTTTATTGACTTTTCCCATTCTACCAGAACCGACACAATATGACCCTTACGGGTTGCTGTTGTCGTTAAATCAATCAATCAATCAATCAATCAATCAATCATGTCACCTTTGATACACTTAACAAATGTTAATGAATTGAAGAGAAGCAGGGGCACCCAAGGACAAATTTTTTAAACATGATCTCAAAATGCTCTTCAGAACTTGGCACATGCTTACATGTTGCAAAACCTTCAAGAAATTATCACATGTATGTAACTTTGTTCTGAATTTTCTGGTCATCTAGTCGAAAATTCGGCTTTTCTAGCCAGAATAGCTAGAATAGATTTTTTGGGAAAAAAATGGAAAGGCAAAACAAAACCTACGAAAGCTATTTCTGAAGTGAAAGTTGTTGTTTATATGAAGTTTATGAAAGAACGTCATTCATTAGAATATTTGCAGTTTTTAGTTCAAAATTGAATTGAGCTTTTCTATTCGTGGCAGGGTTGGCTAGTTTCTTCCCTCGAGGGAAAATTCCGGGTAATTTCCATGGAAAATTTCCATAGGGAAGAAATACTTTCTTCCTTCCCATAGGGAAACACTATTTTATCCACTATTTTCATTATAAACAAATCAAAGACGCACATTTTCGCGGTTTTTAAACACCTTTATCAATGACATAAAATACACATACAGTTTTACTCCGTACGGCGATTAGTCACTTGAACAAACAATCTTAAGATACACAAGTAGCCTCCTACTACTATCGAGCTGCCCTGTTGCTAAGCACCACCCCTTTGCCCTCAGAACTTACTGGCTCCCTTCTTTATCTACCAGCTGCACAACCTAGACCCAGCTACGTGGTGGAAGGGTCTTAAAAGCCGAAACATCCCAGCAACATTTGCCACCATGGCTATTCATCTTTTGTCATCAGCATGCTCATCGGCGGCTACTGAGCGCGTGTTTTCAAACTTTGGGATTATTCAGAGCCGAATCCGCAACCGCCTTGGAAACGAAAAGGCATCCAAACTTGTGTTCTGCTACAGCATGCTCCAGGGAGCTTCAGAAATCGAATATTAAAATGAAAATCAAGCAATATATAAACGACAATTACAAATTATGAAATGTAGTTTAAATTTGTGTGCATACGTTAGACACATTTTGGATATTAATATATATATATATATATATATATATATATATATATATATATATATATATATATATATATATATATAGACAGGAATAAGCGGTATGTTTTTTTTTCCTATTTCTTCCCGGAAATTTCCATTTCTTCCCTATTTTCCCATGTTTCTTCCCTGGGAAGGGAAGAAATACCTTTCTGCCCGGAAGAATGCCAACCCTGATTCGTGGAATTTTTCCTGGCCAGATCAAATGCAAGAAAAACCTTCTCTGTGGTTTCCAGTAGTACTTCATAACTTTTTACCGTTAAGATATGACTCTTACAGGGTGGAACATTAACACTTTTTCACACTGTCAAGCACCGCGAGTACCATGAATTTCACACTCAAAAACTGAATTTCACACTCGCGGAATATGCGAGTGTGCCAAGATCACACTCGCGAGGTTTTCAGAAAATTTGGATTTTACATTGATTTCAATGACATTGACGTTTAACAGCAACAAAATACGTTTTTCCTAGACCTTGAAAGCTTGAAAATGTGTATAGTCCACATATAATTTACTAATCCATCTGTAATTCCCTAAACTTTCATTATTCCTTGTAATCGCCTGTATGTTTGGGACGTAAATTTTCACCTTTTGTCAGATGTCGCCACAGTTGTGATATTGTGATTACTCAATGTCCGCTGCAAAAAGGCGCGTATTGTTTTTTTTTTTCATGGTTAACCAGTAGTTCATGCTTTTTAACAATAGTGTTTTTTGTGTCATTACATGTTTCTTTCATAATTCGTTTTATTTTGGATTCATAATTCTTTAGTGAATGCTTGATTTTCGACTCTTTCGTTTGACAGTAAGTGCATCACTTTTGATTCTGCCTTGTCTTGTTCCTCTTTTAAAGAATGTGATGAATGAATAGTGTCCCTTTCTCAGGCCTTCAAACGTTCCTATTTTTTTCTAGTTTTTTTCTGACCCAAAAACCCCTTTTCAAATCGTGTTGCTTTTCGATTTTGGGGGGTTCTTTTTTTCTCTTTTTGATAAAACTGTTATTAATTTCTGTCAAACTGCTTGGGATTGTTCATGTTAAGAAGTATTATAAGATCAATGAATATATTAGCATATTACTTATATGGGGTTTGGTTGGATGGTTGGATTGGATGATAAATAAGGCAGCTATTGGGAATGTCAAATTTGTCCGGTAAGCCTAAATGTGTCTTTAGCCGCTAACAGCGGGTGAATGACTTCCGTTACATTTTCATCGATAAAGATTGACAGAGTGCCTACAGATAAATGTGTTCATGTATTTGATATTTTTATGTCAATTCTAAAAACACCGGACTATATTTGAGACTTTGTTCAGAATTTTGTCGACAGTGTTATTATCAAATATACATAGAACATCTGTGAACTGCAGTCTTTGAATAGGAATTGAAAACTATAAAAATAGCATGGAGTATGGAATATGCATGGAGCTGGTGCTCTTCCCTGGTTTGCTGTTACACTTTAAATGTGATAATGGTTGCGTTTTTGATTCACAGCGCGAATTTGGTCCTAATTATTTCACTTGTTTGTTTACTTATTTACTCATTTCTCGGCCTATATTTTTTAGCACTGAGTCTTCTATTGTGCTTATGATGTCTTTATCCCCGTGTAACGGCGGTATATAGCTTTCATATTTTCGTCTGTCTGTCCGAGGCTACTGTGCGCCATATCGCCGACACTATGCATTGAAATTCAACCAAACTTCAGAGGAACGAAGTATATATGGTAAGTTCTGTACCGTAAAATTATTTTTCGATTTGTCAAAAAATTGTCAAAATTATGTCAATTTTTCTAAATTATGAGTTTTGCTCCCCTGCACCATTCATCAGAATTAAACCAAACATTACTGTAGAAACCGCTACGAGCGATTTCTGTTTCATTTTTAAATGGGCTAAATCTGTGAATAACTCTGTATTTTTTGTGCATTCAATTTCAACTTTAAACGTGGTTTTGTGACGTTATTACAGATGTTTTGATCCTATTTTCCCAATCATCATATGTTCATCTGAGATGCGTGCGCATACGCACCTCTACGTAATATGTATGAATATTTATGAATATATGTGCTTAATTGCCTGTAACAAGTGCTTGTTTAAGTCCTAAGACATTCGGCTGTTTACGGCAAAGCCACTCGTTGGGTTATGAAAATAGGGATATTTCCATGGTGGCGGACTGTAGAAACCGCTACGAGCGATTTCTGTTTTATTTTTAAATCGGCTAAATCTGGGAATAACTGTATTTTTTGTGCATTCAATTTCAACTTTAAACGTGGTTTTGTGACGTTATTACAGATGTTTTGATCCTATTTTCCCAATCAGATTAGTAAGAACTGCCACTGCTTTAATGTATTGATGTATTTTGCGACCGGATAACCTGGTGGTTTCAAAGAATCCAAGTAAATACTGCTTTTCCTTACTGATAATAACTTATTTGTTTTTGTGTAAAAGATAAGACCTTATGCAACAGCCTTCCGCAGCCAGCCTATGAAGTTAACAAAACCTTTGGTCTTGAAGACTCTTTCTGAGTCCACAAAAGAACGAACTAATCCTTGTGTATTTCAGTCAAAATTTGCAGAATTAAAGGATAATTATATTAACTACGATTTCATATATACCGATGGTTCCAAACTTGAGGACAAGGCTGCAGCAGCTATTGTCACAGAAAATAATACTTTGAAAACCAGGCGCCCTGATGGGTCTTCTGTTTTCTCTGCAGAGGTTAGAGCCCTGCAGCTAGCTATACAAATTGTTAAGATTAGCCGTTACAAAAAATTCATATTGTGCGTGGACTCCATGTCAGTGCTTGAGTCACTAGAAAACCTACAGGTATCCAAACTAATAATTTTGGACTTGATAGAAAAACACGACGAAGTGGTAAAAGCTGGCAAAGAGATAATATTTTGTTGGGTACCGAGCCACGTTGGAATCCTGGGCAACGAGGCAGCGGACAAAGGCGCCAAAGAAGCGTTAAACCAAGATTGCTCAGATTTCCTTATGCCGTCATCAGATTTTAAGTGCCATATTTCAAGATATGTCAAAAATCTATGGCAACAACATGGGGATGAACAAACCAACAATAAGCTATACCAAATTAGCCCTGTGGTAGGGCGCAAATTGCCCTTCCTAAATGGCCTTCGCGACGATATGGAAATTCACAGATTAAGAATAGGACATTCTTACACTACTCACATACACCTCTTAAGAGGTGAACCACAACCCGAATGTATAAGTTGTCAGGAACGGTATACGGTGAAACACATCTTGATAGATTGTATAGACTTCAATCACATTCGTCCCCGTTATTATAGAGTTGATTCCATGAGAGAGCTCTTTGAAAAAGTAAATTCCAACAAGGCCTTAGAATTTTAAAAGAGATTAACATGTATTCCTATGTTTAGACCACCATTAAGTCTAGTTTTTAGTATATTTAAGATTTTATTTTATAACGATTTTAAATCAATAAAGTCTAGATTCGACAAAGTTACCAGGAATGACACAATATGACCTGCAACAGGTTGGCGGTGTCGTTAAACCAATCAAATAACTAACTAACTAACTCCGCAGCCATCAAAGGTCTCTGGGCGGGGATTTCTATGTTTGCCATAGGGGTTATTATGTAAGTAAAATCCGTCACACCTTTTGGTTGACATGGTGGTCAAATTAGATAAGTTTATTGGGTCAATGATTTGGCCTATTGTTGTAGACCACTGTAGATACTGTAGCCAATAAGATCCCGAATTGGTGACGGGGCACGTGTGGCACTAGTCCGCCCTGGGGTAGAATTTGGGTATAAGAATATGTAATTTTGTTCCATCTTGAAGTGATTCCGAGGTAACGCCCTCGAGATAATAAACACAGATAGACAGAAGGTCTAAGTCCTAAGAAGTGGACAAATTTAAGAGTCCCACAAGGGGGCAAGAATTGAAGGTTCAAACGGTTGAAAAAGTACTTATGAGGTCATAAAGTGAAGAAGAAGTTAAGGTCCAAAAGTGGACAATATTAAGATAAAATAACTGTATAATTGTTACGTCCTAAAGTTGGACAGTTATTTAAGGCTGTTTATTAAGAATAAGTACTGAATCTCTAAGTGGATAAATGGGTGCCTAAAGAAACACAGATTTATTTTGGAAAGTTGTAGGAGGATCCAAAATAGTTTTCGGTAAGCTATTGTCATTTTATTAATATTGTGGTGTTATAATCACTTACCTGTATTTTAAGAGAAAAACGTAAAGGCCAATATTCCAGAAAATATGTTCGTACATTTCAGCGGTTTATTTCATTTGACAGCGATTTGTTTATGTATTGCTACTTGTTACTTAATCGTCAGTTAAAGAAGAATTCTGGTTAGTGAATAAGTGTCAAAGCCGTGTACCTGAGATTGACGTGTGACTGAATATGTGTTGTTTCAGTTACCGTTGATGACCTTTATAACCACGTTGAAGAACCATCCATCAAGTTTTAACGCTGGTGACGTACCAGTAGGTTTTCTGTGGGCTGAACGCTTCGTTAATTGTGGGCAAGCGCGCCCAGTGTGTACGAATAATTGAATAAAGGATTCCAACGCGTCAACAAACGTTATCCGTTTTAGTCCTGTCCTCGCAACGCAGCTTTCTAACAATTACAGTAGCCTCCTTTAGGTCAAAATCGGTTTACTCAATTTTTTCGCTTTACTCAAATTTTTTGGACCCTCAGTCTTTTTTGCAAGAAAATCCTTGTATTTTCACCAAAATAACACGGAAATTGTTTGCATATGCAAACCCCTTTGTGTAGAATTAGTGTGGCTTTGTCTGTACACATTATGGCCCCGAGTAACCTAGCAACGGAGTACATGGTCTTTGATAATGGTTCCCGCGGTTAATCTGTAATTGTGATTCTACAACCTGAAGTGCAAACAAAACACGCGGCTTGTTAACAATTGTTACGACTTGTACAAGTGCAAATCTATAGGAGCACCCAGAGTGACACTAAGACAATGGGGATTTGGAACTGTGTCTTAAAATTGACAAACTGCATCGTGTCTATGAGCCTATATAATACAACATGCTTTTCATTACATCATATGCGAAGGAAAAATAACCACGAAAACATGAAAAACAAGTCAAAATAAGTCAAAGAAAAACGCATGTACACGAGAAAGGTATATAAAGTGAAGTTGTGCCAAAAATGACTTAGACGTTGTTTTTCGAGTTATAAAAAAATGTCAAAATTATGTCACTTTTCTTACTTCTGAATTAAACAACCTGTGCACACCATACATGTATATCTAACAAGGTGAAGAAGTAAACGATTGAGCAAGGTTTCTGATTCTTGCAGGTCAAAATGGCCACCCGTTACACGGGAGATCCCCCATCTCTGGTGGCTGAGTCGATTTTGATTATCGTAGTTTTCGAACCTAGAAACTGTGTTTCTTCTTACTGGTCAGCACGTTTTCCCACATGACATGACGTTACTTTAGCCATAACGTGATCGTTTATAAATTGTTTGTATCCTTTAAGCCTGTGTTCCGACGCCTTCAGCGTCGAGTCGGGCCGGATCGGCCTAGCTCCGGCCCGTCGAGCCAATTCTGGCCGGGCCGGCAATATATAAATAATGAGACATCGCAAAGAACTTAATGGAATTAATCTTACCTATTTCTACACATAATGGGTATACATGAAATAGATCTTAAATAACCTGGATAGAGAAAAGCTTTGTTTTATAAACATTTATGTGAATTTTAAATAAACTAAAACATTTTTAAATAAAAAAATTAAGAATATATACCTAAATTTATTAGCCCGACCCGGCCCGAGCCGGACGGAAACTGGGGTCTCCGGCCAAGGCCCGGCCCGGCCCGACGAAATTATTCGGGCCGGCGGGCCTCGTGCCACGGAACACAGGCCAAGTATCTTTTGAAGGAAAGTAATTCAAATATAAGATTGGTCTTCAAAACTAGTGGTGTGATTCGAACCATCATGTAACCAAGCACAAGACCATCATGTGGCCAATCACATGATCATCATGTGACCAATCGCATGACCATCATGTGACCAGTTATATGACCATCATTTGACCAATCACATGACCATCATGTGACCAATCACATGACCATTATGTAACCAATCACATGACCATAATGTGTCCAATCACGTGACCATTATGTGACCAATCACGTGACCATCATTTGACCAACCACATGACCATCATGTGACCAATCACATGATCATCATTTGTTCAATCATATTGATATGTGTTTGATTGGTAGAAGAATGAAAAATGATAAATAAGATGCATAATTTTCGAATATTCGAATACTAGAATAGGGTTCGAACCCTAACAAAATGATTCGAATATTAGTCTCACCACTATTTGAAACAATAAATTTTACCCTTAAAGTTCCATTAAAAAAATAGGATTTTGATAATAATTTTAAATTCATACCTGATATGTAATCGTTTATGTTTTAATGTGAGAGAACCCTTTAAAATGGTTCCTAGTTTTTATTTCTTGAAAAACCATAAAAAAAGTTCCTAGTTTTTCCTAGTTTTTTGCTTTGGGAGGTTCCTAGTTTTTCCTAGTTTTTTCCCTATTATTTCTCAAGAGGGTTTGTCGAGGGTCTTTGTTTCAGAAACGAATGGTTTCTGTTGATGGGTTCATTTGCTATGTGTGTTTGTTTGCTATTCCAGATGTAGACGATGTTGGGGATATCACTGTCAAATTCTTGCATTTTCTCTAAATATTCCTTTGATAACATATTAAGAGTTTTTAAATCCACAAGATTACCCAAGCTCTATTCAAACAGTTTTCTTTAAATAAATTTTCGTTTAAAACTTGTACTGGGCAGTTTCAAAGATGTATTCCTTTTAACAGTATTAACAGATATACCCAAATCTGTTTGTTGTTATGTTTTAGATGATATACATGCAGGACTAAATAGAGAATACTTCAAGGCAATCGCATGGGAAAAATTGCAGGATATCACAAAAGCATTCATTTGACGCTTGATGAACAGTTTCTATTGGATGCTGTAAATTTGAAGTGACAGTATGGCAACTGCATTGGAAGATGTGACTGACTGTCCGGTGTGTTGGCAAACGTTTGTGGAGCCGATGAATCTAGCATGTGACCACACATTGTGCAAGAAATGTGCAGTTCGAATCACGAAAAATCATCAGGTGAAATGCCCCAAATGCAACAAAATAACAAAGGATACACACATGAAGCCCGACTTTCGTATCATGCAGTTCATGGATGCTTTAGAACACCAGGCAAAGACACTCATGCGCCAGCAAATGGAAGAAAACGTTCGCGAATCACTGGTATGTGAGCTGTGCTTAAAAAGTAAGGTTTCACATCAGTGTGAGGACTGCGAACAGAAAATCTGCGGTGACTGCAAAGCTATTCATCTAAGAGCAAAGGCAACCCAGCAACACAACGTATTTTCTTTGACTGGCAAAGCGAAACTGGTCAGAAATCAACTGAGCCAAGAACTGAGTGCAGTGGAGGATTTACTGAAGAAATATCAACAAGCCATTGACGACATGGAAGAAGACCTTGTCAAAGCTGAAACCATGGCGCTCGAGACGTTAACTTTATCCAAGGGATGGAGAGATTCCTTTATTGCTACCATCAATAAGCTGTTTGATGAGTATGATGCCCGGGTTTCAACAAATCAGAAACAAAATGACACCACAGTTAAAGCACAGAAAGCCAAAATCGAAAATGAAATTGAGACATTAAAGCGTGAAAGCAGCCAAATAAGGGAATTGATGGAAGGTGACGATATAGAATTAGCTGTTGAAGGGGAAATCAAGGCTTCGCAGGTCACACAGTATGTGAGAACTAATCGACTCCTGCTAGATTTGAAGTCGTTGAAAGTTCCTCGCCTAGCTGTGCAAAAAGACTGGAATGTGGGCAAACTAGCCATTTTGAATTTTATGGTATGCTCGCTTCCATACAACTAGATATAAATAAAAAAATTATAAATATATTGGAGTATATATTGGTTATGTCTTCATTTAGTTCGTACGTATTTGGACGGTACTCCTCAGTTCTATTTCATCTTTACAGGACTTGACATAACGTGGCAATGAGCATTCCCGTTGGACATGTAGCGTAATATTTTAATTGTTCCTAAGTCTATGTGCCCAATCAATTACTGCTCAAATTATTCTAAAGATGTCCAAGTCGTGGCATGTCAGAAGCATAAAATTTCTGGTTGTCAACAGAAAAAATGTTACCGATCTCAAGGCTAACGTGCATGTCGGGTCCTGTATTACACATGTAAACTGCACTAGTTATTTGCTTGAATGTTCATATACACGCTTGCAAGATAAATTTTCCTACATTTCCTTCAGAGAGTAATGTTTAAGACAGAAAAAATTCTTGCAAAAGAATGAATACATGAAAACATTCGTATTGGACTACGAAGCCCGAGGCCTAAATTTTTAGTAAACGAAATTTGACGATTTTTTCACTTGCCAGCAAGCTGTTAATGTTGTGTCTGAGGAAGCCATCTATTTTATTTCTTATGAAGTCCAACATGGGCTCTCCCGAGGTGAGATTTGCAGCGTAAATTTAACTTTGTTAACAGTTTTAAAACATTTTTTCAAATATGCGTAAATTCTATTCATACATGTAATATACAACATAAATAGAACAAATAATCTTTCAGTATATTTCTTTGATGTTTTGTAGCCTTTACATGGGGTGGATTCAAGCGGAGAACCAAACACTAGTAACTCTGTATCGTCGCCAAGAAAGACCAATAAAGTACAGGTGCACTTCTAGTTACGAATTCAGCTTTGTGAATTAGCTAAACGAACAACAATGCAGACCAACTTATTCGTCCCATTTTTGGCGAACAGTCGAATAAGTTTGGACATAACTTTCTTAACGAAAAACAAGTTAAAACAACAAATTAACAATCAGTAGCAGAAATTGAACCTTTCTTCTTTTTAAAACACCTTAAGTAATTTAATTTTCGATGCGCACATTTAGATTGAAATTGTGTCAAAAGTTGGCGGTAGCAAAAAATTCGAAAAAACCATATTCGAAAATGGGATGGATTGCCCATCATGTACGCATCAGGATAAAAGGGTTAATAGATTTTTTTTGTTAAGATATAAATAGTGACCTTTTGAACCATGAAGAGTGCTTGGTAAATAGTTAATGATAATCGTGTACTGGGTTCGCGCTAGACCCAAATTTCCATTCGCATGATGGCGCTAAAGAAATTCTTCTTTCGCATCCCCGAAATTCTGTTCGCACGTGTTTAGGAAGCTTAACTTTCTTCGTCACAAGGCGATCAGAATTATATTCACGGTAACGTGTGAAAGGATATTTTATTTTCTTTCGCATCTTACGATTTCACGCGAACGGTTGGCGCGATCCCAGGTACTGTATAATAATTCTGGAGGAAAGAACATTCCAATGAATGTAGGTCTAGAGTAGGGTAACCAGAACTCTCTATGCCGGACCATCTTGAAAATAGCCGCTTGTTGTTTAATAATTAAATGCAAAAATGGCAAACGTGACCGCCCGTTCACCAGCTTGTGACCGCCCGTTCACCAGCTTGTGACAGCCCGTTCACGTGCTTGTGACAGCCCGTTCACCAGCTTGTGACAGCCCGTTCACCAGCTTGTGACCGCCCGTTCACCAGCTTGTGACAGCCCGTTCACCAGCTTGTGACAGCCCGTTCACCAGCTTGTGACAGCCCGTTCACCAGCTTGTGACAGCCCGTTCACAAGCTTGTGACAGCCCGTTCACCAGCTTGTGACCGCCCGTTCACCAGCTTGTGACAGCCCGTTCACCAGCTTGTGACAGCCCGTTCACAAGCTTGTGACAGCCCGTTCACCAGCTTGTGACCGCCCGTTCACCAGCTTGTGACAGCCCGTTCACCAGCTTGTGACAGCCCGTTCACCAGTTTGTGACAGCCCGTTCACCAGCTTGTGACAGCCCGTTCACCAGCTTGTGACCGCCCGTTCACCATCTTGTGACAGCCGGTACAATGAGCCAAGGACCGGCCAAAATGGAAAGCCCGGTTTGACGTGTTGGTGTAAGATTTGTATTTTTGTATGTCCACAGACACCAGATTGTGCAGTACTAAATGGACGAGACTCTCCTAGCTGGTTAGATCTTTCACCAGGACGTTTTACCACGAATCCAAAAGCAAATGTACATAGCTATTTGATATGTTAAGCTAGATGAAGTATGTGGTAAACACGACTAAAAAAGAAAATTAACAATGTTCTATACTCTTTCGTTTGTAATTGCATATACGTTTATACCTTAAAAATCACGTGGTAATAAGACGTGCGTTAAATCTGGTTTTATGTTTGGCGTAATGATGGTCATGTCAGATGGTTACCTAGCCATGAAATCAATGAACTGTTTTCCCCATTGTAATTACTATTATTAGGTTTCATCACCGGCACCAAAGGCTACAAACGAGAAAAAGTCTAAAGTCCAGTCGACGAAAAACTTAAAGCATAGACGAGAGGAAACCCTTCCACCGTACTCTAGGTGCATCCGCCATATTAACGGCCAGCTGTGGGTGTGTCATGAAAATGGCATCCAGATTTTCGAGAAAGATACTTTGAGGGTTGTTCGCAGTATCAGCTTGCCGGGGATGGCCTCAGTCAACGATGTGGTGGCTTGGAGCTCCCGTAAATTAGTGGTGGCGTCCACCGCAGGAATCATACAAATCAACAACAATGGTAGGAGTTTGCTTCGAATAAACGCTGAATACATGTACAAATTGTGTCTGTATTTTGTATTCTTTTACAATGGATATATGGGCACATTGATTGATTTTTAACCTGACTCTGTTGCACGCAATGCAGGGCTCGAAAAAGTTCTTTTTTTTTTCGTCGCTGGACATCGTATCCTCCACTTGAAAAAAAAAATTAGTGGAACGGAATATAATTTAATGGACCAGAAGCTTTCAATATATATTAGACCAGGGTCAGACTGTAAAGGATACCCGGTCTAGCGACTCAAAAAAAATGGTGGACCGGCGCAAAATTTGGTGGATTTTGTCCACCAAATGCTAGAATTTTTCGAGCCCTGCAATAAGACCTACATGTATAAAGCAAAGTGTTGTAAATATTAATTAATTTGGAAAATTGCTGGCACTTACATTTCCTTTTTCTGGAGCACTGGAATTTGATTTTATGAAAATAGAAATAAATTCATTTACACAAAAACTCTTCAACTTATCATTATATGAATTCAAACTGTCATTCAGGTCTGAATCATTGATCTATATCAAGATTTTTTGAAAATCATAATTTCTTGGTTAATCCTCTCAAAATGCAAATACTTTTTTTGGCAAAATTCTTTCGGGTAGGACAAAATATTGTGATGTGTAACGTATATCTTCTTGTAAAATATACAATACAAATACAACATTTATTTGCAGTTCATGTTTCTTTTTGTAGGTAAACGACTCCACAACATTGACTTGAACGCAAATTTCAGCTGTATTCGTGCCAGGAATGACGTCATTTTTGCAGCAGAGGTAGACACCTGTAGCATTAAAGTCTACAGATTCACGAACAAATCATGGGCCTTAATTTATAAGCATAAAATAGGCGATTCACAAACCTATATGACATTAGCACAAGACGCATCCTGGTTGCTGGTATGTCTTCGCGAAAGCGGAATAATGTACAAAATGCATTTTACCCAAGATTTCAGCGGATATTTCGTCACCGAACTTGACAGAAAAACGCCCGCAAAGTGGTCATATATCTACGAGCTCGACAACGGTAGTGTGCTCATACTCTACAGCCAAACCGGCAGGGTAGTTCTTGCCGAAAAGGAACAGCAAGCTGTGCAGTTCGAGCTGGAGCCAAAGCCTCTGCATGCCAGAAGCGTGTTTCTCAATAATGGGCAGTTGTACGTAGTGTGTGACAACAAACTGGCAATGTACTCGTAAACAGCACGTACGAAACAGATGAAAAGCACAACTTGCAAATCAAGTCAAGAGCAATATTTCGGTTGCATGAAAGTATGTTTTGCCATGGCAGCGCACGAAGAAACTCAAAGAAACTCAAATATGCGAGCTGATAGTTAAGTATTACATTCCTTTTATATCAGTTTGCCTTTAGAAAACGTATAACCTAAGGTTTAATGTATATGTAAGAAATGATTTATTCCCCACAGGGGGGAATATATGCGATCGACCGTGTGTCTGTCGGTCGGTCTGTCATCAACAGCTTGTTAACACGATAACTTAAAGACTGATGCAAGGATTTTAATGAAACTTGATATGTAGCTTCTGTGGGAACAAACACAGATCGGTATTGTAAATGGGCCAGGTTCGTCCAAGGAAACTGGACCATCTGGACTTAGAAAATTTCAGCTCTTGATTGACTATTGTTAACACGATATCTAAAGGACAACTGCAAGGATTTTAATGAAACTTGGTGTGTAGCTTCTATGGGCACTACCAAGGATCGTTTTTGTAAATGGGTTAGGTTGGCCCAAGGAAAATGAACCAACTAGACTTTGAAATTTAGCAAATCCTGGAAATTATTCAGCATCTGAATGAGTTTGTTAACAAGATATCTCAAGAACAACTGCAGGGATTTCAATGAAACTTGGTATGTAGCTTCTATGGGCACTAACAAGGATCGGTATTGTAAATGGGTTAGGTTGGCCGAGGGAAAATGAACCTAATGGACTTTGAAATTTAGCAAATCCTGGAAATTATTCAGCATCGGAATGAGTTGTTAACACGATATCTCAAGAACAACTGCAGGGATTTTAATGAAACTTGGTATGTAGTTTCTATGGGAAGAAACACGGATAGTTGTTGTAAATGGGCCAGGTTCATCCAAAGGAAAATGCACCGACTGAACTTTCAGCTCCTGATTGACTATTGATGGCCGTGTTTAACTGATGGGGGGGGGGGGGGGGCTGTGGGGAAATATGTGGGCTATGCACACGGCTCTAGTTATAATCTGTAGTCAGGGCAGGTTGAGATAATATGTTATTTTCAGAAAACGGCCTTAAAGTGCATAACTTCCACAAGAGAAATTGTGAAACAGATTTTCGCTCAACATGGTCAAGCGTTGATTTAAAAAATATGCATGTGCATTAAACCAAACCGATGAAGCTAAATTTGCAGAAAATAATACGAAATCGTTATTTTGCCGAAATCAAGGACTTGTATATATTATATAGCTCGATTTTTTTTTTGCGTTAGACATAGCATTTCATCACTTGACAAAAAATGGTTGACCAGAATAAAATTTGGTGGACCTATAAAATGATAAAAAGCGCCATTGCCACTTGTGTTCACCATTTGTGCCATCACATTGCATTTTTGTGTTCACCATTTGTGCCATCAAATTACATTATTGTGTTCACCATTTGTGCCATCACATTACATTTTTGTGTTCACCATTTGTGCCATCACATTACATTTTTGTGAACGTGAATTCCACAATTGTAGTCAGTCTTTGTATAAGTATTGTTTTAAGGCATTAAATATGCAAAAAATTTCTTAGTAGATTTTTGTGTGATTCAAAGATGACAGCATTAGGGTTAAAGACTTCATTCTTCACTAGTAAATACTAGTAATACTAGGGTAAAAAGATATGCAATCTTAAAAATGATCTTTTTTCTCGCAGCAAACCTTTAAGTGATTTCTTGCAGCCAATGGTCATTTTCATTTCTACAAACAAATGACTGTAGATTAGCACATAATCTTTAATGTGAAGGGGAGTCATTTTCGCCTAACGGAATCTACTGTCAATTGGATTTCCAAAATAAAATCTTGATTCTTTTCTATATATGACGTGTGATTTTGTCCATGCGAATAAGATTTGATTACTTTCTACATGTTTTACATTTAACGGATTGGGATATAAAGTTACGTGGTATTTAAAATTTGATACCTTTGTTACTAGGAAAAAGTTTTTTTTTTTTTTTTTTTTAATAAAAAAAATAAATAAATAACAAAGGTTGTACAAGGGAAAAGGAGGAGTTGGCGGACTTAATACATTTTGATTTTAATGGAAGATAAGAGATTTTTAGGATGCATATTGTCCTCTATTCATTTGTCTTCCTTTGTAGTGGAGCGAAGAATGTTCCGTTTTATGAAGAAGTACTGGCTCGATATTAGGAATCTTTTTAGCTATTTGTATTTTTTACTGCGATAAAGCGACCAGCTTTCCTTCATGGCCAAGCGGACATTCTGAGCTGCCAAAATTTGTGCCTTTCAAAATTGGGAGGGTTCATTGTTTTCTATCATTTTCACTAATTGAAAGGGAGCATTTTTGCTGATGCCACGCAGCCTTCTGCCACTGCAACGCCTGTGAAGGTTTTCACAGGACCATCAAAACATTTTTGGCGTAGCACTGAGATAGGTTCTATATTATCCCAGTTTCCGTTCGTGCCTTTTGCCTATGTAATTATTGTGTAGGGGAGAATCCTAGATATGTTCCTTCTCTGATAGTTTTTCATTGGTTGAATTGCCATGTTTTGTTTATTCATTTATGAACACATTTTTTAGAACCTAAATATAATGATGATATCATCACTGCGTTGTTCCCTTCATACTCACAAAGTGTAGGGTTAATTTTGTGTTTCATAATGCAGTAGATGCTCGTGAATTGGAACGCGTGAGGACTAGAGCAAATAGTGCAAACTGGCTATTAGTTTTAAGTACATGTATATAGTTTTGGCTCTGGTATCATGGTTATGATGCTCTTTTGTTTATTCAAGGATGACCAGTATTGACATAGTTGTAGTCAGTGATATCATCATTGATGCCGTGGCCATTACACGGTGATCAACATAGTTCTTTATGGTGACTAATGAGTGCATTTTATGCCTATGTTGTGTCGTAATTCAAACTAGTAGAGAGAAAGAAAGCGCGTAAATGTAGGAAAAAAATGAACAAATACGATGATTTAATAGTTATTTGTCTTCTTTAAATTTTAGCAAGTTAATGAAGTATTTAACAAGTAGCAATTTGGACAATTTTGGTGTAGAAAAAAGACTAGTCGTTCTGTTTTTGTATCACTCTTCATTCGGACTCGTAAGTGTGAAATGCTTTAAAAGCATGACACCACTCAGGTTACAATTGTAGGCTTTACTTTAACATCTGAAGTATGATGCAAACAACTAATAAAAGAACGACAAATTTATACATACTGATAATACATTACATCTCAATATTTTGAACACATAACATGCCCATTGGAAACTAAAGGAAATGCTGTACTCATGCAGAGTTCGTTGTAGAGATGAATAGTGGATATTTCTTTAGGCGATTGCTAAATAAATGATTTTAGAACGCTTATTTTCAAACTTCAGTATCGCAGGTATTCGTGCCTATAGCCTTGTTATAGTTAAGTGTCATCTTCATTGCTATTTGCATTTTTTTATTTTTGTATTGATTTGTTATAAGGGATAATTCATAGACTTTGGAATGAAATTGTGAGCCGCGCTATCGGCCAACGTCGTCCTCGCGCCACCGGCCTCCGTCGTCGCCGCGTCGCCGGCCACTGTCGTCGTCGCTCCCCCGGCCTTCGTCACCGTACCGAATTCAGATCAGCTTGTGTAATTAATGGGCCTTTTGACCCCCTGAGTAACTTTTTTCCTTCGATTATTCAGTATGAAGGGAGATCATTCTCGAGCTCAGAGCACCTTTATCAATACGAGAAGGCATTACATTTCCATTGTTACACGTTTGCAGAACAGATTTGGTATTGTAAGAGGAGTGCGTATGGTGCAAAAGTTGTAGCAAATAACAATGTTCCTGGGTACAATTTTAGTTGGAATAGACAGAAAGTAGTTACAGGGTGGCCACCGACCCTGGAAATCAGGGAATTCAGGGAAAAATGAGTCGATATTTTCCAACCAGGGAAAACTCAGGGAATCTAATTTTTGGAAAATTCCAGGTTTTCCAGGGTATTTCCACGCAAATTTTTCTTTTACAAACTTGGACAGATTTAGTAAGAATTTGTCGAACGTTGTATTTTTCTAAGCATTTAAGAGAAATTATGGGATACGCAGTCGGTGATTATTGTTTTTCAACCAGAACATGCAACTGTTCGAATTCTGAAAACCTGCGCTGTCAGAATTCATTGTATGGAAAATGTCTGGAAAACACAGGAAATTCATTTCGGATTCCAGGTGGCCATCCTGAGTTATTATGAAAGAAATATTTCGGTTGAAAAGGGAAGAGTATGCCTTTTAGAAGGAGTTTAATAGACATACCGTTTGAGTCATCCAGTACGAGATTCTTTTTTCAGGGCAGTATTGACAAAAAATGCAAAAATATGTTCTGTAGATTGCTTGAGGAATTTCGTACAACCGTTATTTCGAAAGAAAGTAGTGCTCATTGGCCAGGTGGAAAAAGTAGTAGTTCAAAGGTTTCAGTTGGCAAGAATGGGGGGTTTTATTATAAGAATACAGTACAGGTTTCTAGTAGGTATGCTTCGCGGAACAATCACTCATCTTGTCACGTCACGCTTGGCGTCGTCGACGCGTCACCCGCCTCCTTCGTCGCCGCGCCACCAGCCTCCGTCGTCGCCGCGCCACCGGCCAACATCGCCGCGTCACCGGCCGTCGTCGTCGCGCCACCGACCTCATTCATCACTGCGCCACCGGCCGTCGTCGTCACCGCGCCAAAGGCCACTGTCGTCGCCGCGCCAAAGGCCACCGTTATCGCTGCGCCACCATCATCGCTGCGCCACCGGCCTCCGTCGTCGCCCCGACACCGGCCTCCGTCGTCGCCGCGCCATCCACCTCCGTCGTCGCAGCGCGCCACCGGCCTCCCTCATCGGCGCGCTACCGGCCTCCCTCATCGGCGTGCTACCGTCCATCGTCGTCACCGCGGCAAAGGCCACTGTCGTCGCCGCACCAAAGGTCACCGTCATCGCCGCGCCACCGGCTTTCGTCCTCTCTGCCCCACCTGTCTCCGTCATCGCCGCGCCACCGGCCTCCGTCGCCGCGCCATCCGCCTCCGTCGTCGCTGCCCCACCGGTCTCCGTCGTCGCCGCGCCACCGGCCTTCGGTGTCGCCGCGCCCCCCGGCCTCCATGACATTAAGGGGCGTTTTGACCCCCCTGAGTAACTTTTTTCCTTCGATTATTCTGTATGAATGGAGATCATTCTCGAGCTCAGAGCACCTTTATCATTACGGGAAGGCATTACATTTCCATTGTTACACGGTTGCAGTACAGATTTGGAATTATAAGAGGTCGTATGATGCAAAAGCTCTAGCAAATAACAATTATCCTGGGTACAGTTTTAGTTGGAATAGACAGAAAGTAGTTATTATGAAAGAAAGATTTCGGTTGAAATGGGAAGAGTATGCCTTTCAGAAGGAGTTTAATAGACATACCGTTTGAGTCATCTAGTACGAGATTCTTTTTGGGGCAGTATTGACAAAAAATGCAAAATTATGTTCTGTAGATTGCTTGAGGAATTTCGTACAACCGTTATTTCAAAAGAAAGTGCTCACTGGCCAAGTGGTAAAAATAGTAGTTCAAAGGTTTCAGTTGGCAACAATGGAGGGTTTTATTATAAGAATACAATACAAGTTTCTAGTGGGTATGCTTCCGGGGATAAGCACTCAGCTTGTCACGCCACGCTTGGCGTCGTCGCCGTGCCACTCGCCTCCGTCGTCCCGGCGCCACCGACCAACTGTGCCGCGTCACCGGCCGTCGTCGCGCCACCGTCCTCCGTCGTCACTGCGCCACCGGCCGTCGTCGTCAGCGCGCCAAAGACCACTGTCGTCTCCGCACAAAAGGTCACAGTCGTCGCTGCGCCACCATCGTCCTCGCTGCGCCACCGGCCTCCGTCGTCGCCGCGCCATCCACCTCCGTCGTCGCAGCGCGCCACCGGCCTCCCTCATCGGCGCGCTACCGGCCTCCATCGTCGCCGCTCCAAAGGCCACCGTCGTCACCGCGGCACCCGCCTTCGGCGTCGCCGCACCACCCACCTCCGTCGTCGCCGCGCCACCGTCCTTCGGCGACGCCGCGCCCCTGGCCTCCATCATAAGCTTCGTGTAATTAACAAGCGTTTTGACGCCCGGAGTAACTTTTTCCTTCGATTATTCAATATGAAGGGAGATCATTCTCGAGCTCAGAGCACCTTTATCAATACGAGAAGGCATTACATTTCCATTGTTACACGGTTGCAGAACAGATTTGGTATTGTCAGAGTGCGTATGATGCAAAAGTTGTAGCAAATAACAATGTTCCTAGGTACAGTTTTAGTTGGAATAGACAGAAAGTAGTTATTATGAAAGAAATATTTCGGTTGAAATGGGAAGAGTATGCCTTTTAGAAGGAGTTTAATAGACATACCGTTTGAGTCATCCAGTACGAGATTCTTTTTTTTGGGGCAGTATTCACAAAAAATGCAAAAATATGTTCTGTAGATTGCTTGAGGAATTGCGTACAACCGTTATTTCGAAAGAAAGTAGTGCTCACTGGCCAGGTAGAAAAAGTAGTAGTTCAAAGGTTTCAGTTGGCAAGAATGGAGGGTTTTATTACAAGAATACAGTATAGGTTTCTAGTGGGTATGCTATCCGGGACAAGCACTCAAAGCCGGTTGATACCGAGGTAAGTGATTTTATGGGCCAGAATGTAGGATTTCAGTATAAGAATGAAGTACAGGCTTCTCGTAGTGGTGGTCCCTGATACAAGCACTCAAAGCCGGTTGTTAACGAGGTAAGTGATTTTGTTTTGGGTAAAGTGTTGGAAGTAATCTTGGCGCAGCAGTAAAAGCCCGTGGGGAATCATTCTCCGCGAATTGGGTTGGTCAAACAATGAAACAAATAAGAACAAGAACACAGCTTATAAGCGTATTTTCTGTTAAGAAAAATACAACTGGAGATGTCTAAAATGGTTAAACGACTGAGATGCAAGACGTAACAAAACCGCATTCTGTGTGTAACATAGAAGGTTAAGCCAAATGAGACAAGTGTGATGAATGGGTTTCTTTTCTGTGCTTGAAAATAAAAGGAAGCTCAAAAGCGACAATGTGGTATTGCAGGAAGTGTAAATAAATCGTTTCCATTTTTAATAGAGGAGGGAGTAAGGAGGCAATGTTGAATAAACATAATGAAAATGAAATAACAAGAAACAAGTTAAAGTTTCTTTTTAATTTCAATGAAAATATTGACAGATATTAAAAATGCTCCCAATTTTTATAACTCAGCCGACTTTGTCGGACTGGGTGAGTCCTATCACTATAGGGGGCTTAAATGTATGTGCGTATGTTAAACTTTTTCTTTAAAATGCTACTCCTCCTACAGTTTTGCTCCAATCGTTTTGATATTACGTAGGAATGTTCCCTGGGTGGTCCCGCACCTATCAGTCTTTTTGACGATTGACAGAAAACTGACAAAATGGCGGCACTTTTTGTACCCGTTTTGACCCATTTTTAAAATGCCACTGCTCCTACAGTTTTACACCAAGAGTTTAGATGTTATGCAGGGATGTTGCCCAGGGGTTTGCCTACCAGGCTATATTTTTTTTCGCGGTTCGCCAAAAACTGCCGAAATGGCGGAATTTTGAAGTTTGGCAAAAATAGTCGATATCCGGACCCGGAAGTGAAATTATTTTGATTAAGTATACGAAACGCCATGTCACGCACCACTTAAAGTGGGTACAGTACATCGTCATAGAAATGTCACTGAGCGACATCGCGGAGAGGTGCAAAATGTATAATTTTTAACAGATTAAAACTGCAATAAAACAAAAGTAAAACGACGCTAATACTTGGATTCTCGCCTTTCAAGCTCATACTACCAGTGGTACAAGCGGTGGAATGGGTCTTCGGAACCATCTGTGCTAAAGAACACCATAGTTTTGTCGCTGAGTTCTCAGTTACTCAAACACTAAGCTTTTAACAAGTACATTTTAGTAGTTGTCATTCAGTGAAACCGAGGCAGAAGAGGCGATTTTGTAAAGACACGAGAATAATGTTGCAAAATAAATCAAATGAATAATTATATAATAAATTAGCATTTGTACTTTTTCTATCTTAAAAATTAAAGATGGATATTTATTGATGATTTTCAGGTTTGTTTTATTTTGCACTTATTTCAAGTTTTTCACATGGTTATTTTGGATATTTAGCAATTGTAATTGTGGTAACAGCAGTAAAAGACTTTCTATAATGATTGCAAAAGTAATTGGAATTTGATATATGTTTCGTGAGCCTTAAGGACTTTTCTTTAGGCATTATTCTGATGCCTTGTGCGTTTAAAGTATTAATCGAAAGTCCACAGTAACAACAATTTTAAGAGACCAAAATACTGTCGAGTCCCAAGTTTTTGACAACCAGCGAGACTCATATTTTTCAATCCTGTTGAATCATTGCTTAACCAATTTAGCAAGTGCTGAACAAATCTGTTGAGCCATTCTGTTGTCTTAAACCTAATTAATAAAATCCTTACGCACAAAATGCACACAGACAAAAACCCGAGTTCTTCCAAGTGAGTTTATTTAGCGAGTTCTTGTGTTATTTGTAGGTTTTTGATCCAGTAGTTACGCTTAGTTTATTCGAACATTTACCAGGTTGTAAGGATGTAAGGTTATTACGGCTCTTAAAAATGAGATTATTCAGCGAGCTCTTATGTTATTTGTTAGATCCCCATTTACACTTAACCTATTTAAACATTTAGCCACGTTGGATTAAATTGAAACTCTTAAAACAACTAGAACCTTATTTCGCTATTTACAACACTTGACCAAAATTAAAACGCAGAAATACTTCCTTCAATGGGTTATTTCTTGAATAATATATTGCAAACAACACAGCTTGAATACGTCTTATAAGCCGAGTAGTGTTTGGTTTTTGTTGGCTTAAGGTTTTATTGACTGAGCAGGCATACGCCGTGTTATCTATTTACGCAGTGAGAGCCCGCAGAAAGCTCAGCAACTGTGTTCTGTGATGTACGTTAAATGCACTGCATTTACTTGCAAAAATACACTCTTTTCATATGGCGTTTTAACAAAGAAAACGAAATCGAAGACGAAAATAAAAAGTGACATGCACACGTTCAGATCAAGCTCTTCATAAGTCCCAAGTTTCATAGTCCTAGGGCCCATAGTGTCGGAGAAGAAGACAAAAAATCGGAAAAACTGTCAAGAAGAAAAAAAAGGACAAACGGCTGCTCGCACAAATTCATATAACTCTTGCAAGCCAAAGGCTTGTCAAGTGTTTATTAAGCTGCAAGAGTATTTAATTAAAATATTGTGAGTAATAATGTGATTGATCTTAGAACTACTTATCACAGCCCAGTTTTCTAGCTCCCCAAGAACTGTGCTTAGGTTTCAGTTTGATTTTTTAAGCATCTACAAAAATATGGCGGTCCCTGGAGATTTGACATGTTTACTTGTGGTCTTGTGGCTTTTAAGATGACATACCTTACCGCTTGCTCATCCTCTTGTGGTCTTTCCTCATGGAAGAGTAATAATATTCTCCGTAAACAGGAGGTTATTAAGACACGGGTTAGAAAATTAAAAGGCAATTGCTAAGCACTAAAGGCAATTAATAATGACAACTGGTGAAAAATAAAGGTCAGCATTTCTGCAATGTTTTTTAATTATTTTTCATTATTCTATTAGAAGTTATTCTTGATTTACATTACATACTGTATATTACATTTCAAAATCGAGTAGATTAAATTTATAGATGCATATAAAAGCAGAGATCACAGTAGAATTTGGTATTTGAATACTGTTAGACAAACCCCTAGATTGTTTGAAACTCTAGCTTTCACCATGATGTCATGGCTTCCTAGTTTGTCGTTGGAAGATTTCAATCAGGGGAATACCATATCAAAGAGTATGAAATCAACCCTGCAATATGTTTTCCAAGTAATGTTTCGTTGTTCGTTGTTCAAGTGTAACGAATAAAGTTTATGCTTAATTATGGCAATTATTGAATTTTCAAGTCTTGTATTACACATCTTAGCCGATTTTCAACCCTCTTCTTTTTGGCTGGATTTTAAATATTTGAATATATTAGCATTTTTCAACTAAAAAAATTGGCGGAGTTTTCCAATTGGTCATCTAAATGATATTTTTCAGTTTTATTTTCCTAGAACATCCTATCAAATGAATCGCATTTTTAGCGACAGTTTTTATTAAGAACTGTATAAGCGTGCGCTTGAGCCATACCATCTAAGAGTCTCCCCTCTTTAATTTTTTTTTGCGCTGTGGTATCAATTGTATTAGTCTGTTTTTTAATTTTATGGAAGTGTAGAAAAGACGTTTATTCGTTTCCAAGCGTATAGCTTGCTTTTAATTGAATTTGATTTTGCTTAGCTTTAACATGAACTGTTTCGGCAAAGGCACCACTATTTTTGCACTTTCAATTCCCAAACTTTATTGAATTTGCACGATGTGTTGTTTTCGTTGATTGCTTATTTCTTTGCCATCATCTTGACGGTTAACTTTTTGAACCAGAAAATTACGAAATGGATTACAGTAACATGTCCAGTCTAGTTTTTCACATTCATTTTGCATAGTGAAAGAAAATAAATAGATATTGAAGCTTATTCATGAGCCATAGCACATTATTTATAAAATCAATTTTCATGAATGCTCTAATAAAACTCGCGAATAAACTAAAATTTCCATATTTTAAATTTTGTCACTTGAACTTTGCAGCAGTCATTTCAGTATTACAGCAAAGATATTCATTAGACTCGGAAAAGACGGTTTTAGTTGAGACCAAAAACAATGTTTAAACAATGTTGCTTAGAAGAAGAACTGTTATCGAGACAAATTACATCAAAATTACAGATGTAATATTTACATCTCGTCCGTTCTATGTCGATACCTGAAATCGGCGTTATAAGAACGTCGGTAGATTTACTCGGATAAATCACGTCAACAGTTATGTTCTTTAGAGAAGTCTTGCGGCCTCAAGTGTAATTTTCGTTACTCGGTTGGTGAAACTATTTTAAATTTGTGTTGGAAATGCGCTATTAACTGAAGGAATTAGTAACATATCAACTTTGGCTAAACTTAAGAATGACTGTAATTCGATAATTCTCTTGTCAATATTTTGTCTCTAAACAATTGAGTCAGATTTGACTAAAAAATTAATGTTTGTTTTGCCAACATTATAACAGGAAATACTAATGGGCTTTCTAACAGCACACAAATACACTTAATTACCCTTTTATGGTATGCTATAATTGTGATCTATTCCATCAATAATGTTTTAACCAAAGCAAATGAATTTAATAGCCTGGCTGTTAAAGTCTGATAATTATCAAATGACATATGCACTCTCTGAAAATGCAGCAATATAGAATTAAGTTAATTATTAACAAGCGAAATACTTAAAATTACGTCAAAAAGTATTGTAAATAAATTTATAAAACTATATTTGTAAACTTTATAAAATACACTCTTTTCGCTGTCTTAAGTAAATTAAACATCATCAATCACGATATATTCTTACGATATAGTAATTGAATAAAAAAAAGCTTTTTACAATTTGCTTGCACTTGCATTTTTCTTTAAAATGAGAGTGTTCTTTTGCTACTGTGGCATGTGTTTTGTTTGGATAATAGCAGATCAGGCATGCAAGGCACTAGATGGTGAGAGTATGCTACTCTGACATTTCATTATATTATTTTTCGTAATATAATTCACATTAAAATAATTGAAATATAAATCTGATTTTGATAATTAATTGTTACACATATGTCTTCTCATGAAAGATTTTTTTTCTTAAAAATTATTCCATTTCTTTCTCAAGATATTTAAGTTTGGAATACTGGATGTTTTTAGGCAGAACTGTCATTCTCCACAAAAAATCATCTGACCTCGTATCCTTCATCTTCTGATTTGATCCTTTTAATACTTTTTTGGTTTTAAAACAAGTAATCGAGACGACAACTGAGAAAATCGATCGAGTTCAAGGTTCACTTAATTAAAAGCCTACATTTTCGAAGTAGAATATTTCGCGACAACCTCGAAAATTTCCTCAAGTCTCCAAAAAGAAATTTGACAATGGTCTTCAAAATGTCAGTCCATCTGAACTTACATATTAGTAACTTTCTTTTCTAAATCGTTACTTTGAGCACCACGGTTATCGGTCACTCGATTTATTATTTCGAGGAATTGTTCAGAAGTGAAAGTTTTTGGTCCCATCTACGGACTGAAGCCTCAATACGAACTTTGTTGTCTTGTCTTGTCTCGCTGTCTCGCTGTGGCTGTGGCCATTATATAGCACAATTTTTAAGTTACAATATTTTGCATTTTTCATGTCCACATGTACTTTGCCGTTCATTTAAAATAAACTGAATTGATATGCCAAATCCAGACACAGATAAAATCTTTGGAATTAAAAACTTAAATTTTATTGTTCAAGTATTTTTTGCAGATGTAAGTAACGCAACGTTATCTGTTGAGCATGAAATTATCCATCGGATTGAAAGTACTTACACGTACCTTGGAACCTCTAGTCGTCCGGTAAAAAATTATTCAATTGCTGTTGAAGTAGCTGTTGAGATTAGACTGGTGCAAATACTTGGATTAAATGAAGGAAGCCAGTTACTGTCTACTTATATTTGGCTTTCTGTGGTACGTTTTATTTGATACATCCACCTTTTTATTCTCGTGGATCACAATCTATTTAAACATGAAATTTGCCATTTTAGCTTAAGATCTGAAATTAGTAACTGAGATAGAGAGTAACAATCATACGGGTAACAGTTAGGAGAATAATCAGAAGAAAATTTAGTATTTTCTTGTATGATTAGAATTTGAATAATTTTAGACTAGTATTTAGTATGCATGACATGGCTTTCATACTGACGTTAAACTGCATCGCAGTATATTCCTAAAAACAGTCAACCATTTTATTTATTTTAAGTATGCATCTGAGTAACTACTTGGGTTAATTATATTACTGGCATATTATCAGATAGACTTTCTGGCATCAGCATTTAAAGCCAATTTCAGCTTTGAAAAGTAATATGTTCAAACTGTGGCTTGTAAGATGAAACTAACAAGAAATATTTGCAGCAATGGCAAGATGATATCATCCCTTGGGACCCATATATGTTTCGTAATATGTCGGACATTCGGATAAACGTCAAGAATATTTGGACTCCAGATATCGTTCCATACAATAGGTAGTTTTTAGCACAGCATAAGTATTTGAATTTAATAATTTTGGTAAAATTACCACAAGATAGTGTCTAAAAACAAGCATTGCTCAGAATATATTATAGGCATTTAAAACCTTGATTCATGTTTGTTTTGTTATGTCTTAATCTGTGATTACCTTAGTCATAAAGGTTCCGTTAGTCTGGTCAGGCAATCAAATGTAAAACTAATGTGTGTCAATAGTGTCGCGACTACTGAGAATTCCGGTGAACATTTTGGCGTAGTTATGAGTGATGGAACTGTGAAACATTATAAAACACAGATTTTGCAAACAACGTGCAAAGTAGACATGACACTGTTTCCATTCGATGTCCAGACCTGTGAGTTGATCTACGGCTCATGGTCGTATGACATTAGTAAACTCTACATCACCCAAGGTACTTTTTATCCTTCTTACTAAATATTCATAACTTTAACACAGTAATGAAACAGATAGAAACTGGAACAAAAAGTAGTCTTAATGGTTGGATTGCCTAAAAAATGTAATGCAAACACTTTATTGTGGAAAGTTTGAAACGTACAATATTATTGGCTCAGAATTTCTTTGCGTTTCAGCTAAGAGTTTAATTGACGAAAATTTTAACTTTGAAAACAAAGAATGGGAATTATATGAGCAACGTTCTGAAGTTCATAATGTCAAGTATGACTGCTGTTTTACTTACCAATTAATAAGATTCCATATCAAAGGTAAGAAACTTTTGAAATTTTTCTATCAAAAGTTTGAAAATTAGATGGTTATGGTTAATGCAGATATTTGGAGTGTTTGTTTTTAACTCCAAGGCCGAACGTTTGGCTAACCGATTTACTCTCAGTCTAATTCCCTTTGCTAAACAAAACATTATTTATTAATACATATATTTGTAAACTTTAACCTCAGAATAAAACTTTTTAAAATTTTAATAATTTTACTTGGCTAAAATGAATTCAAAATTGTTTTAGATGTCAGTTCAATGTTAAATTTATATAAAATAACTAGAATAATACATTTTTAGTAAAGCGCAGGTCAGGATTCTATGTAAATCTGCTACTTATACCAGGAGGACTTTTATCGGCAATGTCATTGCTTATATTTACTTTACCAGTCGACTTTCCTGATAAAATAACAATAGGTGAGTTAATATTCGGTTTTGCTTTCAAAATATTTTATTTACTTGCAATCTGTGCAGAAACATGAAACAGTTTTTGCATATTTGCATTTGCTCAATATGAAAATTTTAGAAATGTGACAATTTAATATTTTATTAATACCACACAGCTTGTTGCTTGTTGCTGCATTGCTTACATTAACTGTCTTGGCTAATATTTTTTCCACTGTAATATTGCTTTTTTGTAGGTCTATCACAGTTTGTGTCATTTTTCTTGATGCTTCTGATATTAGCTGAATGGACTCCGCCATCTGCAAGTGCTGACTCTGTACCTATAATAGGTCTGATTAAAATATGCATATCGGTTGCAATCTAAATCGGAAATAGGCATTTCATGTAGCTTCTAGATACACAAAAACTTAGATTGTGTTGTGTAAATACATTGAGAATGAACCTGGTGAACTCAGTTTATTGCAACAGAAATGTACTCACCATTCGTTTTATTCTTTTGCTAAACCGCTGTAACATCCACATTCACAATTTGAATCAAGTATGAATAAATGCCAGAAACACGACACAAATTTGTGTTCTTGCAAAAACACTATACCTACATCTGTCTATCATTTGTATATATTTTGTAGTTAAATTTTTGTCTCAGTAACATAGCGGAGCATTTATTTACAAATTTGGATAATTTATTATGTTTGGTGCAATTTAGGTTTACATAAAGGTTTTAAAATGGATATGGTTTTCGTATGAATAACATGAAAGCATTTACTGTCAATTTATAGTGTAATATATGATACATCGGTTTTCAGGTAAAAGGTTACTCCTTGTACGTTTCCTTTATTTTTGTTTAGGCGTCTATTTTTGCATCAATATGATATTGAGCACCTCATCAACCTTTATATCAGCATTTGTGTTGTATGTTTGCTCAAAAGATGATAGTACAAAAGAAGTTCCAAACTGCTTAAAAGCTGTAAGCTAGAGTTTATTTGTTTCTTCCTAAAGTAAACGTCATTACAACCACTATCATTGTTTCATAAGTTTGCTAAACGTTTTTAACATTTATTTTATCCTTAGCATTTTCATCGGATAGATTGAGTTCAAACGGATTATATCGGGGATGGTTGCTTATATTTAGGTTGTTCTTGGAATCCTGGCAAAACTTGTTTGCATACGAAATGGCAGTATTGTTACGGAACGCTTGAATGATGGTCAGGACATTGTGTTACAAAACCCCAATCAGGAAAACATAAACAAGGTAATTCTATGCAAATAAGAAATTAAATTAATTTCAGTTATCACAAGCAGTTTTTTCTTATCATGATTGTAATACGAGTATATACCAACATTAACATTAATATCTATAAACTTTTGTCAATTTGAACAAATTTAAGCTCAAAAATGGCATAAATATATTCAGGAACTGCAAAGAAACGAAGAAACAAAAACGGATGAGAAGAAAGATGAAACATATGTTAAAAGATTTGACAAATACGCACAAAACCAATGGAAAGAGATTGCATTAGTACTAGATAGGCTATTTTTGGTGGTGTTTATTATAGCAATTGCTGTTCTTCTAGCAGTTCTATTGTTAATATGAAAGTGCAAATTGTAGTATTACAACACCTAAAGCAACAGCTTTCACTTATTTTGGATTTTATCAATGTTAAACTTATAAAAGGGCTCTAAAAAATTTAATCCGGCTTTCAATTTGAAAATGCTTCTGAATAACACCGAAAAATATCATTATACACTTACATCATCAATTGTATATTATCGAAGCTTTATGACCACCCTTAAATAAAAGGCGTTGTGTGTGTAATACTGTGTGCGTGATAAAAGGCGTTGCTCTCATTAATTCTGAAATAGGTTGCAGCTGCTAAGTAACTGGTAAAAGCAAATTGGTGTAAAATGCAAGATGCTAAATACTGTGTGTAATATTGCATTAGCATTTCATGGCATGGGAACAAACGTGCTTTAATAGTCTTCTGCAAGCAAAAGTTGTCTTCAGGTTTGAGAAGCCAATAGTAGCACGGTTTTCCCCATGTCGAATATTATTTTTAATATGTATATTTAATGATCAATTTCTGCTCGTTATTATGTAAAATTTAAAGCCTCTTTGATGTATGTTATGCTCAAATGGTGCTAGCATTTTGTGAGTGATGCGATGGTTTGAAACTTTTGATTTTCAGCTTTCTGTATTATGATATATGTACAACAAATCTAAGAGAGATCAAAAGTAACATTAAAAAACGTTCAAATGTTACCTTCAAACGAGTAAAAATTTTGAAAAAATTGCCCGCTGAAATGGGAAGTACAAAACAAAACACACCGTGAACTAAGCTTCAAATATCCCACAAAAAGAAATAAATCCAAAAGAAAAGGCAATCATACTTAAGATGTTATCTACATGTTGATGTGTTCACTCCACATTGCTTTGATTTTTTGTGCTTGACTCTTTTTCACAATATGTGCATTTCTACCACACTTTCGAGCCATTTTCTTCCAATTAAAAAAATTGTACACAAAACATACCTCAACTAGGAAGAGAGGTAAATATTGCAGATAGCAGGACGATGGCAACATATTTTATAAAAAGGTTAAGGAAGATTTGAGAGTCCAAAGATCTCCCAAGACACACATTAAATGCATTATTCCCTATCGCCTCTAAGTCTCAACCGGCGTTCCCTTCCCACAAGAAACAAAGTCGTCCGCTTGAATGTCTCGCAAGGATGTTTGTAATCCATCCAGGGCAAACACCCTTACGCAATTAATCGGCATTTTTATTGTAAAACGATGCCCGCATGCAATAATGTATATCATAAAACAGCATATAGAGTTGTGCCCTAGGTGTATTTAAAGTTATGTGTTTAAAATAAAGCAAATCACGCTTTTGTAATTTAAAGGAGCTTATGCAGCAACACTTGCTCATCCATGATCTAACTTAAAATTGCTAGAATTACAGAAACAATATTGAAGTAATTTGCAGTGATTTCAAATTTCACAAATCAGTTTGTAATGCTGGCCCATCAATGTTCTATGCCTAGATGTCTCCATAAACCATTCCAATAAGTAGAGGGTGAAGATTCCTAATTGCGAAGATGCTTCTTCTACGCCCCGTTGAGTCAGACATAAATATACCTTTCGATGTAAGATATAAATAAGGTATCAGAGCAAGATGCATAAAGATGGGGAATGTTTTCAAATGTATTCATGTTAACGTTATTGTGAATTGGTGACATCAAAATTTTTGCTGAAAGTCAAGGATTGATGTTGAAAGAAATTTCTCACGCGGTGCTAAAGATCCCTCCGAGTTGACATTGTTGCAAGTGCCATCCGCAAACTCGACGTCATCATGGCCTTGTGTGTTCAATACTATGATTGATCAATACTTTTGTTTGTTTTAACACCGTTTCTGTAATGAATGCATGCCGCTGTAACAGTTTTTGATGACTTTTGGAAAAATTTTACAAATCATACTTGCAATACCTAACGGGCCTAATATAAAAATATTGTTTCAAAGCCCTTTTGTTAATGGTTGGCTCTAAATTTTAAGATTTCTTTTGTATAAGATATACTTGGTTATTTCTTAGATTGGTTTGAACACACATTAGGTCTGCTAATGTCAAAAACATCGACGTCACACATTTCGACGACAACGAAAGTTGATCGCTTCCCAAGGACTTCAAATGACAATATACAAAAACAGTTCTTTGAAAAATAAATGGTAGACTGCATTCCCATTTACAGTCCAAAGCTTTCGATTTTTGTCAGGGATTACCTCATATATTGGTGATATTGCAATACTTGAAACAGTCACATTCAGTCAAAACAGCTATATGTTTACTATTTGTCACGATATAGATTACAAAATACAGATACACAGTGCTCCTGTCAGCTTAAAATTTTAATTAAGTAAAAAATATATTTAGAATTTTTAAAAATTGGCTCAAAATCAAAGGCAAGCTTAGAGACGGGTATTTTGCCAAATGGTGAATATATATCTCACTATGCTCAAATCTTTGAAAGTTTGGTTTTCAAAAACTCAACTTTTAGCAATTTTCGACTGGGTTAAGTATATGTGCATTTGCCACCTGAAAATTCATCTCTGATAGGATCACAAATAATTACCTGGTTGCCCATAAATAGGAATATTTTTGAAAATATAGAGCTGTTTGAATTCAGTTGTAAAGGTGTTTTGAATTGGTTGTGAATTTAAGTTTCTATAATATAAAATCAATGTCCTATTTCACAACCTAAGAGGATATGACAGTCATCTTTTTATGGAGAGTGTAGAAAAATTCAAAACTTGAAGCTGTCAGTCATTTCCAACACTATAGAAAGGTACAGTGCGATTACCATGAGCAAGCTGAAATTCATCCACTCGTAACAGTTCATAGGAGCATCTGTGCAAAATTAGTAGCCAACTTAGCGGCTGAAGGCAAAGATAAGTCTCAGGTGCGCGACAGTCAGCAGCAAGGGTTACTTTTGAGAAAAGGAGTATATCCCTGTGACCCTGCTTAAGAACCCTCCAAGTTTGCAGAACCAAGCTTCCACCACAAAGAGACGTTTACACTCAGCTGTATGAAGAAACAATTAGTGATGAGGGCTGTGCCCATACACAATTGGTCTTGAGTGTATTCCACTGCAACAACTTTGAAGAGTGTTATAACTTCTATCTGAAAACAGATGTCTTTAAATTCACAACCAATTCCCTGACAGATGTGCTTAAAAATTTCAGAAAAATGTGTCTCGGCACGTATGAATTGGATCCTGCTCATTGCTATACAGCACCAGGTGTGATATGGGACGCTATGCTGAAACATATCAATTGCAATTGACAGATGATACTGACATGTATCAAATGGTGGAGCAACGTCTGCGAGGAGTTATTTCAGTCATTACACACAAGTATGCGAAAGTCAACATTCCAGAGTATGATATGAACAAGTCAGCAAACTACATCACTTACCTTAACGCCAACAATCTTAAGGAGTGGATTATGTCACAGAGTATGATATGAAAAACCAAACAAACTACATAATGTACTCTGACGCCAACGATGTCTATGGGTGGATTATGTCACAGAGTTTGCCAGAATGTGAATTTGCAGGGGTTCATGTAGTTCAGAATCTCTGAACTACATGAAGTAAAGTGAAGATGCTGAGAAAGGATATACTGTAGAGGTAGATCTCGCATACTCGCATGAAATTCCTGATCACAATTTCTCCAGCTGCTCCCGAGAAGAAAACTGTTCAAATCAGTGAATTGTCTGAATACAGTCAGAATCTGAGAAAGCAGCTGGGATTGAAATTTAATCTACGGAAAGGTTGATTCCCAATCTCAATGACAAGGAAAAGTATGTGGTAAATCACGTATCTATTGGCTTGAAAGTGTCAAAGATGCATCGAGCCGTTAGGTTCCAGCAGAGTAAATGGTTAGCTAAATACATGGGTGTCAATATAGAGAAGAAAAAAGTGGCAAAAACCCATTTGAAAAGGCTTTTATCAATTGATGAACAATGCCATATTTGGCGAAACTATGGAAAATGTGAGGAAACGAACCAACGTAGAATTGCTTTACAATTGAGAAATTTTCAAAAAGATGGTGGCTAAGCATACGTTTTACAAATTCCACATTTTCAATGAGGATTTGACAGCAGTACACTGCCTCAAATCAGATTTAATTTTGAACAGGCCCACTTGAACTGGGTTTACTATTCTGGATCTCAACAAAACCCTCATGTATGATTATCCTACAATTACATGAAGAAGAAGTGTCCAGAGGCAAAACTACTCTTCAGTGACAGAGAAATTGTGCTATGACATACCGATCAGAGACATTTACAAAAATATGCAACAGGACCTTTTTGATACAAGTGATTATCCAAACGCCCATTTCTTGCATTTCACAGCGAACGAGAAAGTGCTGGGGAGGATGAAAGATGAAACTGCGGGAGCAACTATTGAGAAGTTTGAAGGATTTCGACCACAGATGTAGAGTTTGCTGTGTGGTGGGAAAGAGAAATGTACTACTAAGGGCATTTCGCGCGCCTGTCAGAGGCAAAATACACATGTTAAATATAAGAGCAGTTCATTTAGGAAGAGCAGTTATGTGTCGTAGGAAATATCATTCAATGCGATAAACATGAATTTTTTAGAGAAAATTGTGAAGGTTGGTCTATTCCCATTTGATGACAAGCGCTGTGTTTTGGATGATGGTAAAAACATGTTAGCTCATGGACATAACACAGCTCATAGTGCAACTCATGAATACATGAGTTTAAAGGCTCCCACCCTCAGACATAGCAATCATTCAGTATCTGAGTGTTAAAGAGTCAACAGCAAATGACATCTGCGATGATGTCCATGGAGACAATACCTACAGCAAAATCTGAGGCATTACCTACAACAGAGTCTGAGGCAAGGCCTACGGCAAAGTCTGAAACAATACCTACAGCAAAGTGTGAAACAATGCCTACAGCAAAGTCTGAGGCAGGGAAGTGGGTGGGTACACAGTGGGTGATGGCTTCTACGTATACAAGATATTTTACTCATAATAATGAGTATTCAGAAATTAAATACGTCAGTTTTAATCTCGAAAATATCAGCTTGTAGACTACGAAACCATCAGTATGTGAGACTAGAACTGGTGGTGGGAATTGAATATCCAATGCATACGGATTGGTTGACATACCGTCTACAAGACACTATGCCATACACAAGGCAGAAATAAAAGAAATAAATTCAATTTCTTCTTTTAATTTCAGCGGGATCTCACCGCGTACTGCCCATTTAACAACAATAAACAATATTCAGTGGGGTTACACCATGAAATGGCCATTGTTGACACACATTTAGTTCGATGAACCGAAGTTATCATACTAAAGTTCCCCCCAAAAAAGAGGAGAATGTGAAAACACAAACAAGTCACTAGTAGCGCTGTCAACCCGACGCAGCATATTGTACCATGGGCAAAACCGCTCTGACCAAAAACCAGCCCATCGTACAATTTCCCTGCATAGGGCCGGCAAACCAACAGTCATGTGATAGCCAAACCGCCAGACTGCCGCTGCACATCGGACCTGCTGCCCACGCCGCACTCTGCTTAGCGGTCTTCTTTTTCTTGAAAGCCTTCTTCCCACGAGAATGCTGGGGAATCCTGCAAGAGGGAGAACCATTATGAATCATCGATTCAGCAGCAACAAAGGGTCCAAGACTATGCAAATAAGTTAACGTATCCATAGTTAACTCTTGCATTTAATGTTTAATAAACGTGTTTGGAGAGGCCTAACAGCCCGCTCGCAACAACTCACATCGAAACGCCATTAGCGACCCGCAACGAATTCGCTACATGTCTAACCTGATGAGCCTTAATCGATAACCGCTTCTGAATTACATCCTCCGGTTCTAAATTATATCATCATAAGCTAACAAAATGGTTTTCTTGATATAATTAGAAATAAACCCTTTCGATAAATTGACCGTTATGCTACGCATAAAAGAAATAAACAGACGACGCGGTAACGCACTGCGATAAGCAGCCGACCGTTTTAGGTACGCTCGTAAGACGAGCGACGAGGTATCGAGTCACCACGTGACCGAACTCCCGTCAAAACCGGTATCACAATCTTCTCAAACGTCTCCAGGCCTTTGGTAATATCTGTCTTAGCCAAAAGGGATGGTAGTGGCCGCAACACCACTGCCTCCCACGAACCATTGACCTTAGCAACGGAGTTTTGCAAAGCATGCATATCCCCGCGGCGTTTACTCGACGCAAACGCCACTAGGAAAACGCACTTCAGGGTAAGTAATTTGTCAGAAATAACCGAGTTATGGAAAAGCAGTGAGACACTTCAAAACCAAAGACAGATCCCAGGACACCACTGTTCTATCCGCGATAGGTCGTTCCACTTCCACTTAAAATCTGACAACACCTCCGAAGATGACAAATCATAGCCCGATGTCTTCTTCAAAATAAAATAAATAAAGAGCAGAGCGATAAGTCAAAATTGATCTAACCGAAACCTTTCTGACTTCGAACAGATACAAAAGGAAGTCAGCCACTGCCACTGCTGTGGCAGCTACGGGATCAATTCCCCTATCCATACACAATGCCTCAAACAAACGCCAATGCGATAAGTATACCTTGTTGGTGAAATTCTTGTGAACCCTGTCCATTCTCTGAGTCACACGCTGCGAGAACTCTTTCGATTTCAAGAATAAAAACTTATGCACCAGAGCTTGAGTCGAAACAACTGAGGGTTTGGATGACAATACTCCCAGTGGGGCTGCCGCAGACTGCCACACTCCAGGGGAGCGTAACGACTCATGCCGCACGGTAACCGCATCAACAAAAGAAACCAAGACAGTTCTGGAAGATCGGGAGCCAACAATAGTAGGTGCAGAGGCTTTTCGTGCCAAACCTTCACAAGAACTTGAGTGATGTCGGAGGAAAGGCAAACAGCACCTGCGTTGGCCAATGACACAACAAGGCATCGTTCAGAATCGCTGCCACATCCGGGCACGGAGATATGTACGCCGGAAGCCGATGATTGAGACGATTGGCAAATAGATCGATCCGAGATGGCCTCCACGGTAATTTTGCCGTCTGTCCTGTGTAGAAAAGGCTCTGGCGCACGCAAAATCCAGCAACTCCCCGAGAAACGTAATGTTCTGCGTTGGCACAAGCTCCGACTTGCTGTAATTGACCAGCAAACCCAGAACACCGCACCGACTCAAAATCTCCAATTGTGTTAGGAGCAACTGCCTGTCCGCATTCACTAACAATGAATCGTCGAGATATTGAAACAACAGAAACCCTTCTTTGCAACTCCACCTTTTGACTACTGTCGTAATCTGAGTAAGCACTAACGGAGTCGTCGACAGGCCGAACGGTAGGCCAAGAAACCAATAGTTTTGATCCGCCACCATTATTGCGAGAAAGGGACGAGCCGACTGATGCATGGGAATGTGTAGATATGCGTCTGACAGATCCACCGACACCGCCCATATACCCTGTGTTAGGGTGGCCTTGATCAATTGCGGAGTATCCATCGTAAACGACGTGAGATGCAGGAATTAGTTCAGCCGTGACAAGTCTATGACAAGCCGCCAACCCCTTGACTTTTTGGGAACGAGAAAGACACGACTGAAAAACGCCGGTGTGCGTATGGGCATCTTTCCTATGGCTTTTTTACTAACAAATCATGAATCATCTCTTGCAACGCACGTTGCTTGTTCCGATCGTGATCGTACGTTGTCACTAAAGAAGGATTGGGAAGCCTGCCAAGCGGTGGAAAAATTTGGCATCCAGACGTATCCCTTGCAAACGGAAGAGGGTTAACCCCAACGTAACCACCGAACAATATTTTTGGGAGCTCCCAAGGCCTGCCAGGCTGGCCAAAAATTCCTTAGCCTTCGCCTACGGGCACATCTACGTTCAGTTCGTGACATGGACCAACCGATTCTTCGCAAAAACCGAAAGTATCTGGCAGAGATCGCCGTGCGATCCGTGCCGGATACTTTAACTGGTTGCTACCTCTACTTAGGAGTGGCAGCTTGCTTTCTAGAGTCGTGTTTGTTTTTCTTTGGCTGAGGTGTCGACACTGTCGCGGAACCCGGCCTCTTCCGTGGCGTAGCTGCAGGTAAGGAAGCCGCATGACGTTGTTTCGTCTGAACGGTTCGTGGTGTAAGTGCTTTGCGCGTCAGGGAATCTTGTCAGCGCACGCGCGCCTCCTCAATAACAGTCCTGAGTATCTGAGGTGGGAACAAATCCGACTGATTGTCTATGGGAGCGAACGGCAACTTCCTGGCATCTTCCGCCCCGATGTTCGAGTGTGGCAACATTTGATCCCTGCGCGTAACAAGGATGACATTAAATATGCGTTCAACTTCAATACGTCCGACGATGCTGCCACTACTGAGTCGAACGCACGATCAAACAGTACATTGGTGCCCGGGTCAACAAGCTTCCGAAGTGCTTGAAACGCTGCGTCTTGAAAAGACAAGGTACGCATTGCCTTCCTGATCGTCTCCAAAAACGGCAGTCACACTCCACTAACGGCACACTTGAATCGGACGTAATCTTAGGTAGCCAGGACACCATATCCCTGGGATACACCAGCGGCTGCACGGGTAGAGCACCGTCACTAGTCTGATAAGCTGCCGTCTTTAAATGCAACACCTTCGATGGTAACAAACGTGACCACGGGCGTGGGCGGACCTGCTGCATTGACTGTAGTTCTTCCATGCGTGCTTGTAGAACATTAGTGACGCACGAAGCTGTGGATAACGCCATAAAGTCCTCCAGCTGCTGGGGCTGCGCTTGAGCCGCAAAGAAGAGAACCGCTGGACTGACCTGTTGTAAAGTCACCAGCGACGCTGAAGAATTATCGACAATAAACCTAAGAATATCTCTGAACTTCCTCCCACTCATCCGGTGGAAGTTCCATCTCAGGCGGCGTAGGAGTACGTACTGGCCCGAACGCCCTAAAGTCCTCCCACTGCGAGTGCCGATACGCGATGGGTGGCGCAGTACGCGATACTGTAGCCTGCGGCAGAGGAAGATGTTGTGGTCGTGTCGGTGCAACCGTCAGCAATGCCGTCGCAACAACAACCAGAGCCTGAGAAACTTACGGTTGACCTTGTTCTTGTTCACTGAGCAATGGCTGTTCCTCTTCCGCCGTCGAGGAGTTATCCTGTGAAGACTCCGACGAGGAGTCATACACTGCGTTCCGTCGTAGAGTACTTGATTTACCAGTCAAAGGTTGAACTGGCGCAATGAGGAGAAGCGGAGGGGGTTGTAACTGCCTATCCTTGGGCGAAGAAGGCTGAGTTGTTACAGTGGCAGGCGGAGCAGAGTTGTGACGTGACGTAACCGACGCCACCGATCCCAAATTGGAAGCCAGATTACGTAACATGTTCAACTCATCGTCCGATGCATGACGCAACGTGTCCGGATGTAAGTTCAGACTTCCGGCAAATTTCTTTAAGGGAGACAGTTCTATTCTCCGAGGGGAAGACTCCCCTAGCAATTTGTAACCGCCGTGAAGATCGCACCGCCTAAGTCCCCGCTGGCAGACAATGGGGCACTACGGCAGTATCCGTCATAATATCTGCGTGCAAAGGTGCATCCAAAAGGGATTGAGCAGGCATCTCAGTCACCAACACTGTTCCAATGGAAGATGGGACATCAACTTGTCCCTGTTGCGGAATGAGTCCCTGCTGCTCAAACTCTGCAGACTGTAACAGACATAACGAAATAGTCTTAGGGATCAGTTTCTGAGCTTGCAAAACATCCTGAGTATCCGCATCCAATACCATCGTCGACGGCAAATTGAGGGGAGAGAAGCCTTGCAGGGATCCCGATGATCTCCTACTCTTAGAACGCCTGCGACCCCTATTCCGTACCCTTACGTACTCGTGTTGCTGGAGAAATAGAGTCGTCCAAAAGTGTGCACTGATCACAACGGTTTTCCAATGTACATGGTTGAATGCCCCAGCGACGAAGGCAGGCTGAGCAGCGTGAATGAGGATCATCAGCACGCTTGATGTGAGCACACAAATCCGGCATCTGCAGCGACTCTACAATCACAACATCAGCAGCATACAACAACTGATGCAAGAACATGTGCAAAAAACAGCATACATAAATGATAAAAGACCAACGAATCATATAGTCATTAAGCTGTTTCGTTTTCTTTTTTTTTAAGAAAACCACTAGTGTTCGCAAAACATTATCATCAACGCGCCGCACACAGACATTAGAAGCAGAGCAAGACGTTGCAGACAAATTGCTAAGCCCACGGAGACGCCGCAACCACGATCTATGCACTCAAAGGTCTGTGGCTACCTGACCCGTGATGCCAGAGAGTCGGTAGCAATCCAACCCCGTGAGCACAATGAGTCGGTGGTATTCCGAACCGATGGTATTCCAAGATGGTGGCATACCAAGCCGGTGGCACTCCGATTCAGTGCCACTCCGAGACGGTGACATTCCGAGTCGGTGGCAGTCCGAGACGGTGGCACTCCGAGACGGTGATATGCCGAGTCGGAGGCACTCCGAGTCGGTGCTATTCCGAGTCGGTGGCACTCCAAGTCGGTGTTACTCCAAGTCGGTGGCACTCCGAGACGGTGACATTTCGAGTCGGTGATATTCCGAGTCGGTGGCATTCCGAGTCGGAGCTATTCTGAGTCGTTGGCACTCCGAGTCGGTGGCACTCCAACGAGTCGGGGGCACTCCAACCCACTCCCAGAGTCCGTGGATGGCAAAACGACCCGCCGGTGCAGCAAGTCAGTGGCAAGCCGACCAGTGTAACCAGTCGGTGGCAACACGACCCGTACGCGTGCCGGTGGCAATCCCCCTGGGAGTACCATAAACGGTTGCCCGAAACACCGAAATGTTATAGCCGTCACTGCCACGGATTAAACACACGGTTTACAACGCGTAAATTCGAAACACAGTACCACCACATGGCGGTAAGGAAGCAACTCTGGAGCTGTTCGAACAGTCGTGATGCCGAGTTGTCGTACCTGTTGAAGGTACGACACCGCTATAGCGAGAACATGATTGATTCAACACCGAGTCAAATGTGTCTAGAAGCGGATACACTGCTCTTTAATGTGATAAGCATCCTCCTAAAGCAGATGGGCGTGCAAAACCACAGTAAGAGATCGTGTAAGCAACTCCCCTAAGAAAGTTGCCGCAGTATCGAGGCAAAAGGAGACTAAACTTCATAGAACCGTGACAACTACGTGTCCAGCTCTCCCACAATGCCTTGCTGCTGGCAGAAGGAAAGAAGGACGGTGGAAAGTCGAAACTTTCTTGTTTGCCGAGCCCACTCAATGCAAACTGTTTGCTGACAATAAGGTAAAAGCTCGGAATGGAAAACCGAGAAACTCGCTAGGAAAACAACCCACTGTCTGTTACGCATAACCCACACTACGTTTTGATGGCCGGGAAGCATTTACAAAACGAAAGCCGGTCTGACAAAACTCAGAACTCAACATGTAGGAATCAGCAAACGTACACAGCAAACACAGCAAACGTACAGAAAGCAAGACCAAACTTACAGTATACGTAAATATATCCAAGATAACGAATATCCACAACAGTATGCATTTACCTTGATTTTGATCCGTCATTTTTCCAAAAACTTAACTGGAGAAAAAACTCCTGTCACTCGGATCGCGATAAGTTGGGAATGGTTTGATCACATGATAGGAACTGCAGCGTGCGCTGACTGGTCGGTTGGTTGACAGGCATAATAAACATAGCAACAGGGCACCTGTGGTGCTATGTGTTCCAAACATTTTTTTATTTATTATGGATCACGATAACCAATGTTAATACATTGGAAAACCCATAGTGATGGCTTCGTAGTCTGCAAGCTGATATTTTCTAAATTAAAAGCCTACAGCATGTGATGGTTAACATTTGTGAGTATATCAAGGATGATGCTTCTGGGAGGTTATATCCGTCCAAGAACGGAATTCTGTTGTCATTTAAAGAATGGTAAATGCTGAAGAACTAGATGTCGTCAGTGGTTCACACGCTTCAGCAGACTGATGCATATAAATCCTGTGACATTCAGCAGGGAAGTAATCATATATCATCATGAACTCAAACGTGAAACTATCTCTGAGTCACTTGGATGAATTGACAATCTGTTATTTTGGAACTTTCATTATCCTAATTTCTAAAGAACGAGCCGTTTTACAGGATTATTTGTAATCGTTACCAATACCAGGATTTCATCTTAGTTTCAATAGTATGGCGAGGTTAATGATTTCATAACGCTCAGTGCAGAACATTGCAGTCAAGTTTATGATGCTTGGCAAGAGCTTGAAACTTAACTTTGAACCAAATGGACATACACAATTGATACGTCGTCCAAAGAGTATTGAGCTTACACTTCATATGTAGACTATGATAAAGAGTATTAAAGGTTTAAAAGAATTGACACTATCAGACCATGGCGATGTGAAAATGATTGGGTTGGATCAATGTTATGTCATTTTTTTTAGCATTTACAAAAGGAGTGATAGCATTTATGATACTTCTGCCAATTTATGTTGTTGTGAATGATCCAATATGTTACATGTACTACAATAATACGTATGTGAAAATTTTTCGTTCTCAGTAATTGTAAATATTTTGATTTGTTGTGTGAAATAAAAATGAAAAAAAAAACACATAATTTTTTCAACTTTTTATTATTCCTCAAACAATACTTCACTATAATATATAACAATACATAATGTATGTGTGAGTTAATACTTTGGCAGGGACGCTCCAATTAAATGAAAGGTTTATGATGAGTGAATGATGAGTGAGTCATTAGAATGATATGACATTAGTATAGAGTGTAGCAGTAACTTCTTACAACTATAATTTAGATGAACAGATCACTAAACAAGCTACAAATTTAAAAAGAATTAAACAAGTTTAATGGAACAGTTGTTTATAATGTCTATAGCCAAAGTCTTTGACTACAAAATCTCCATCACTTCTTTTTTAAGATATCTATAATGTCAAACATGCTATAATCTCGAGCTCTATGCAATATATATATATATATATATATATATATATATATATATATATATATGTATATATATATATATATATATATATATATATATATATATATATATATATATATATATATAATACACACAATAAAAACCACAAGTATGCGAAATGAGCTGCTGCAATGGTATTGAATTATACACATACTCATTTTTATAAACTTTTCTAAACGTTCATATATAGGTGTAAGTCCATAAGAGTAAAAAAATATTCCACAATTGTGTCAAAGTACACGGCAACTCAATATTCACCAGGTTCATCATGGTTGTCTGTGTTGATGACAGACTCCTTTCTAGAATTCTGTAATACTGGCAGTTGATCCCCAGGGAACACTCTGTGAAATAAGTCTTTTGTCATGACATCATGCGTCAATATGGTATATATCTGCTTCGTGTTCATGATTGATAATCAATCTGAATACTGCGTAGACCATGACATTGGCTGTACTTTGCTAAGCACGCAAAATTCATCTCTAACCGCAGGTTTCCATTCTCGATAAGAGCATGATGGTTATCACCATCATAATCAGGGGTTAAATAGAAAGAAAATAAAGCATAACTTGCAGGCCAATCCTCCCGTTTTATCATGGAACTTTTGACACGATTGAATTTATCAAAAGATTTGTAAAGAGTTCCAAAAGCATCAAGAGATTTTCCCTCATTAGTGTTAAGATTGAAAGGTTTTTATGTTGACATCTCTGGTATGCTTTATTCTCTTTGGCAACTCTATGTAGCTGAAGAATTTTATCCAGCACCCATCTAGATCCTTGACGTTTATATTCACCAAGAACAAAGATAACAAATGCTTCGTGTGGTCATTATTAGCTCATCAACACCCAATGCATGATAATGCAAATTTAGCATGTAAGTATCGACCGTTTGAACATGAGCTGAATGTAGAAGGTATGACATTTCCAAAACCAATCCATCAAATTCCTAAATTTAAAAAGATGAATAACATATCCATCAATGTCTTCGACTGGGAAGATAAGGTTGTAGTACCCATCCACATCAGTCAAACATGACAGTGACACCCAGATTGACTTAATAATCATCAGCGATAATGAAAAGAGATATTATAGCCTTTTCAAGAATTTCAGCCGCTTGATGGCGTACCGATCAAACAGTAGACGTGCAATCTTCTACTGTTGCAATTGTCTACATTTGCTTCATTAGGCAAGATCTGTTACGATAAACATGTTAAAATCTGTGGGAAACATGGAGCACAACGGCTCACGTTTCCAAAGCATACGACTATCCAATTTAAGAGTATTGAAAAACAGCAAAATGCACCCTTTATTATTTATGCCGATTTTGAATGCTGTGCAGAGAAACAGGAGGGTGATCGCTATCAACATCACAAATCCGATAGTTTTGCCTATATCGTTGTCAGTGAGAATGAGCAGCGTGAGCCAAAGCTTTACCGTAGAGATGATAGTGTCAACATGTTTCTACAATGTATGATATATGAACGTGGACGTATCGTGAAATGATTAAACAAGTCTCAACCACTGAGGATGACTCCTGAAGAAGAAAAGCAATTTACTGAAGCTACACATTGTTACATTTGTCATGAGTTGATCGGAGTGGATCGTATGCGACGTCATGATTACATCAGTGAATGCAACCTACACTTTCGCTTGAGAAAGGATCAACAGAAACAGAAAGATTTGTTCATTATCCCTATCATATTCCACAATCTGCGAGGATATGATAGACACCTTCTTATGGAAAGTCTTGTGAAATACAAAGACTTGAAGATTTCAGTCATTGCCAACACCGTGGAAAAGTACATCGCGTTACCCTGGGTAATCTCAAATTCATTGATTCCTACCAATTCTTGAGAGCATCCTTACAGGAAATAGTAGCCAACTTAGCGGCTGCCGGGGAAAGATAAATTTAAGAATATTACTGCTTATGTGTACGACAGTCAGCGGCAAGATTTACTTCTGACTACATTGATGAACCCTCTAAGTTTGTAGAAACGAAGCTTTCACTGCAAGAACACTTTTACAGTCAACTGACTGAAGAAGGCATTGATGATGAGGACTATACACATGCAAAAAGGTGTGGGACACATTCCATAGCAAGAACTTTGGAGAGCATCATAACCTCTACCTCAAAACAGATGTCTTATTGCTGGCTGATGTGTTTGAAAATTTTCGTAACATGTGTCTTAGTACATATGCTCATTATTACACAGCGCAGGTTTAACATAGGATACCATGCTGAAACATACCAAGATTCAGTTTGAATTGATTGATGATATAGACATTATCAAATGGTGGAGCAAGATATGCAAGGAGGTATTTCAGCCATTACACACAACTATGTGAAAACCAACAACCCTTATTTTCCAGATTATGATCCAACCAAACTTTTCAATTACATCATGTATTTAGATGCTAACAACCTGTATGGTTGGACTATATGAAAGTGAGTGAAGATGCTGAAACAGTATACATTTTAGAGATGGATCTTGAATACCCTGAGGAAATCCATTATCTACATAATGACTATCCATTAGCTTCTAATAAGAAAACTATTCGAATCAGTGAATTGTCCGAGTATAGTCAGAACCTGAGAAAACAGTTGGGAATGACAGGGAAACCTACTGAAGAGTTGATTCCCAATCTACACAACAAGGAAAAATGTGTGGTACATTACCGAAATATGCAGGAGTATGTGTCTCTCTGACTGAAAGTGATAAAGGTGCATCGTATTATCATGTTCCAGCAGAGCAAGTGGCTAGCAAAATACATTACTTTGAAAGCAGAGAAAAGAGGCAAAAAACTCTTTTGAGAAAGACTTTTACAAACTGATGAACAATGCCATTTTTGATAAAACCATGGAAAATGTGAGGAAACGATCCAATGTAGAATTGGTTCACAATGCTAAACGTTTCAAGAAGGCAGTAGAAGAGGCAAGGTTTCACAAATTCAAAATTTTCAATGAGGATTTAACAGCACTGTCTCAAATCAGATGTAGTGTTGAACAAACCCATTCAGGTTAGGTTCAGTGTTCTGGAACTTAGCTAAACCCTTATGTTCCATTTTCATTACGATTACATGAACAAGAAGTATGTAGAGGCAAAACTACTCTTCAGTGATACAGATAGCTTTTGCTATTACATCCCCACAAACAACATTTACAAAGAGATCCATGAAGATGCTCATCTTTTTAATGCAAGCAATTACCCAAAGGAGCATTTCCTACATTCCACTGCAAACAAGAAAAGTGGTAGGAAAAATGAAGGCTGAAATGACAGGAGTTCCTGTGGAGGAGTTTGTCGAACTTCGACCCAAGATGTATAATTTGCAGTATGATGGTGGAAAAGAAAAAAATACAGCGAAGAGCATTACGCGCGCTTGCCAGAGGCGCATGAAAATGCTCGGTACAAGGGCAGTTTATCCAAGGAAGAGCTCACCTTTACTACGGGCAACACGATTCGAAGTTACAATCATCAACTTTATTCGGAGAAGATTGTGAAGAATGCTCCATCCCCATTTGATGACAAGCGCTGTTGTGTTGAGTGACCGTTATAATACGTTAGCTCATGGTCATTATGAAAGTGCTACCGCTCGACCTGGCAATCATTTTACATTTCATAGTGGAATAGTGAATATGTCTGAATTCACATCTGAAGTTACATATGAAAGGATGACCGAAGACTCTAAAATGGAAAAGTCAAAGATGGAAAGTGTAAAGCGTAAACCTAAAGCGTAAACCTAGAAATGCTCCAAAGCCTAAAAAAATTGAAACTTGAACCAGATGAGAAGTGCAAAAAGACTGAGAAGACTGAAGAAATCCTTACAATTCTTGAAAAGAAGATGTCTCAAGATGATTTGCCAATTATAATACCCATTCATGGAAACAAGTATGTGAAAGTAGCTAAATACCAACACCAAATCTTAATCAACCTTAGTGAATAGATCACAGATAAAGCTACTGGAAAGTAACATTATACCACAAACAGAATTTTACTATCCTTGAAAGAATCGCAAATGTTGAAAAAGGAGATGAACCCAGTGGATGAGATACTTCAGCAGATCGATGCGTATAAATGTTGTGACATTTAGCAAACACAGTAACTTTTTATCATCATGACGTCAAACGTGCAACTCTCTCTGGATCATTTGGGTGACCTAACGATCTCATATTGTGGAACTTACAATATCCTATCTCCTGAAGATCGAGCTGGAGTGAAGGGTTAGTTTGAATCCTTACCAATACCAGGATTTGATCTATAAGTATCAGAAGATCTTAGTGTGAAAGACATTGAACGTGACGGTGAACGCTATATACAGTTTCAACAGTATGATGAGCTTACTGAAAGTTACAACTTCATCATCCTCCGTTCAGAACATCGGAGCTTTGTGTATAATGCTTGACAAGAACTTGAGTCTGAACTTTGAACCAAATGGACATGTACAACTTTTACACACGTGTTGCCTATAACCTACAAATATCCGACTATTTGTCGAATTTTGACACTTTTTTTAAATTTTTGACTTCAACATTTCGCAATGTATCCCCGTCTGTCATCAGCAATTTCTCAATAACGAGCAGGGTGATCCCAAACAAATTTTAAACACGGGTTGCCTACGACATACAAATAATGCCTACATATTTTTTATATCAGGCCATTTCTCGAATTTTGGTGATTATTTTAGATTTGTTACATAATGTAGAATTGTTTCAAGCTAGAAGCGCGTCCCTTTGACAGACTGTGGCGCTGGGGGAGACATATCCGTTTTTGAGCTTTAGCACAAACATAGACTTTCTAGTTTAAAATAATAAAGTATAATAATTTCAGATGATTGCTGTACTACGCGCCTGCAACGGTTCTGCAATCACTTAAATTGTCAAGCTATGAAAATAGGTTTTTCATTTATTTCATTCACTTAAAGTTTAGTTTCAATTAGTTTTACAGTATTTAACTATTTTATGCCTTTGTTTATTCTAAAACGTTTAAGATATGCTTGTTTTTTTTTTTTTTAGTTTTTTATTGGCTTTTTATATAGTTAAACAAAATAAAAATAAATTTTTCCGTTCTTTTTTAGTCTTTTTTTTTCGAGTCGTTGCTTTTTTTAATCTGTTATATTTTAATTAAGTCTTTGTATACCTTTGCATTCATTTTTTTACCACCTGCCGGCAACCCTGTGAAGGACGCATGGATTACTCGGAATCGGTAGTTTATTAACGACGCTTGCCGGTCTATATACAACAGCCCGAACTGCCTTAGAGGTTGGCTGTTGGACAACAACGGTTATTATATACAGCTGATCTGACAACCGTGGAGGTTGACTTTGGACAACAACATCATTTGGAACGAGGTGTTTTTGAACTCTGCAAAGGAAAGCATTTTTATACAAGAAAAGCAATCAATGGCTGGGTCTCCAGTAAAATGCTATATTTATGATATGTCTAAGGGCATGGCACGATCACTATCTCTTGGGATTCTTGGTGAGCAATAGCATAAATTTGAGCGATAACAGGTTGTTTCTTTAGTGTCATTTTGTGTTCCTCTATGACAGAAAGATCCAGAAAAATACCATTTTTCACAATGTTTCCCAAGTTTCGGCTTACAGAATTTTATATTTATTCTTTAGTGCTAATAAAATTCAAATTAATGAGTAAGAGTCCTGCAAGCAAATTCGTACATCGTACCGTTCAAATGTGGTTACGCCGAGTCATCTGGTCCCGGATTCACAAAACTTCCCTGAACTTAACTTAAATTTAATTTATCCCTCACTTAACGGGCCCTTAAATTTCTTAAGGCTTTTTTGTCGATTCACAAAACCCACTTAAGTCACACTTAAATTTAGGTGACCACTTGTGTCGTTTGCACGGACTTCCAAAAACTAGGACTTATCCAATGTAACAGATCGAAACGTTCCACACGCAGGTTTTTTACTATTTGAAAATTCATATTGATACTTTTTTGAAGAATGATCGCATTTTTCTTTCAGTTACACTTTCACTTAATAGTTATGGGACCTCGGGACCTCCCTTAAAATTTTGCCAAGTTAAGGGCCCGCTAAGTGCACTTTTAAGTTAAGTGGTATGCACCACTTACACGTCCCTTAATTGAAAATTGAAAGATTTAAGTGAATTTTTAAGTTAAGGGACGTTCGTGAATCCGGAGCCTGATACTTATTTGTACTTTAATTCTTAAAATTGGCGCAAGTTTTAATGGACAGTATACGTTTTATTTAGAATGTCAAACCTTCTAAAATTTTACTTTTTGGACGCCAAAACAACATGAAAACCTAATTTTTGACGCCAAAAAAGCTGTAAAGACCTATTTTTAAACCGAGGACCTACTAAAATAACCTTTTTTTCTGAGGAGCGCTGTATACCAGTAACCTAGGTTAAACCCGCCTGTGCCTGTAGTCTCGCCACCTACCGAAAACAACAATTATCACATACAGTGGATATGTAGAATAATTAATGGAAAAGGGTGGAACCATTACGTCAATGAATACTTTAAACAAGTAGGGGGCTGTTACAATTTTTACTTTATTGTAATTATAGTACTTCGAACCTGCCATACCTTCTCATATTTTACAGAGAAATGCTAGACTTTGCTAAAGAAATTTTGCGGAATAAAAATACTGAGTACGTCATATGGAACAACAAAGAAATTTTAGTAGAAGGAAAAAGCATATTTCTCGAAGAATGCAGGGTTGGCAAAAAAGCGGCCAAATCTAGATTTTGCCTTGCCGGCGGCAAAATCTGGCAATTGCCGGGAAAATCTGGCCAAATCTGGCAAAATTTAAAATCATCAATTATCGCCAGGTTTTTTATAATTGGGGAAACGGAGTTTCTAACTTTGATATGTATAATAAAAAGGTATTCAGTTAAACTTCTGATTACTAAACATCAAAACATCGTACCGTTCAAATGTGGTTACGCCGAGTCATCTGGTCCCGGATTCACAAAACTTCCCTGAACTTAACTTAAATTTAATTTATCCCTCACTTAACGGGCCCTTAAATTTCTTAAGGCTTTTTTGTCGATTCACAAAACCCACTTAAGTCACACTTAAATTTAGGTGACCACTTGTGTCGTTTGCACGGACTTCCAAAAACTAGGACTTATCCAATGTAACAGATCGAAACGTTCCACACGCATGTTTTTTACTATTTGAAAATCCATATTGATACTTTTTTGAAGAATGATCGCATTTTTCTTTCAGTTACACTTTCACTTAATAGTTATGGGACCTCGGGACCTCCCTTAAAATTTTGCCAAGTTAAGGGCCCGCTAAGTGCACTTTTAAGTTAAGTGGTATGCACCACTTACACGTCCCTTAATTGAAAATTGAAAGATTTAAGTGAATTTTTAAGTTAAGGGACGTTCGTGAATCCGGAGCCTGATACTTATTTGTACTTTAATTCTTAAAATTGGCGCAAGTTTTAATGGACAGTATACGTTTTATTTAGAATGTCAAACCTTCTAAAATTTTACTTTTTGGACGCCAAAACAACATGAAAACCTAATTTTTGACGCCAAAAAAGCTGTAAAGACCTATTTTTAAACCGAGGACCTACTAAAATAACCTTTTTTTCTGAGGAGCGCTGTATACCAGTAACCTAGGTTAAACCCGCCTGTGCCTGTAGTCTCGCCACCTACCGAAAACAACAATTATCACATACAGTGGATATGTAGAATAATTAATGGAAAAGGGTGGAACCATTACGTCAATGAATACTTTAAACAAGTAGGGGGCTGTTACAATTTTTACTTTATTGTAATTATAGTACTTCGAACCTGCCATACCTTCTCATATTTTACAGAGAAATGCTAGACTTTGCTAAAGAAATTTTGCGGAATAAAAATACTGAGTACGTCATATGGAACAACAAAGAAATTTTAGTAGAAGGAAAAAGCATATTTCTCGAAGAATGCAGGGTTGGCAAAAAAGCGGCCAAATCTAGATTTTGCCTTGCCGGCGGCAAAATCTGGCAATTGCCGGGAAAATCTGGCCAAATCTGGCAAAATTTAAAATCATCAATTATCGCCAGGTTTTTTATAATTGGGGAAACGGAGTTTCTAACTTTGATATGTAAAAAGGTATTCAGTTAAACTTCTGATTACTAAACATCAAAACACTGTATTCAACCAGAGATTAAGAATGCTCGAGGGAATTAATTAGTCGTGAAGCCACATACAAAGAGATGTAATTACCGGAGATGCAACGATTCCAAATTACTACTCAAATTTATTACTCCGAACTACTACTCCGAAGCACTCATGAGTAAATCGACAGGGTAGTTTATAACGTGCATCATCTGCTGAGACATTCTTTGTAGAATTGCGGATTCGACTTTTTAACCAAAAATTCCCCTTTTTATGTACTTAAATCTCTACTATGTGCTATTGAATTTATAGGAAAGTGCATTATTTATGTAAATAAACGCGTGCTTGGGTGAATAAAACTAGTTTTACTACATTTCAAGAAAAATAAATATTAAAATTAAATGAAGAAATTAAATTGTTTAAAAAAATTGGGCGAAAAAAACCAGATTCTGCCAGATTTGGCCACTTTAAGAGAGATTTTGCCCTGCCGGCAATTGCCGGGCAAATCTGGCCGGGCAAATCTGGCCGGTCAAATCTTGCCAAACCTGGAAGAATGGTTTGATAAGGGTGTAATTTATATCCAGGATCTACTTACAAATGATGGTTCATGGTTATCGTACTCAGAGTTTGTTGAGACTTATCACATTAAACCAAACTTTCTAAGATACGTCATATGGAACAACAAAGAAATTTTAGTAGAAGGAAAAAGCATATTTCTCAAAGAATGGTTTGATTAGGGTGTAATTTATATCCAGGATTTACTTACAAATGATGGTTCATGGTTATCGTACTCAGAGTTTATTGAGACTTATCACATTAAACCAAACTTTCTAAGATACTTGGGAGTTCTATCAGCGATAAAACAAGCAGTGAAAAAAAGATAGATTAACGCTGGATAGGGAGCATTTATCTCGACCTATAAACGATTTTAAAAGTAACGTTCTATGCGTGAGGAGTGGAAATAAAATTGATATTTCTAAAGCTAAAAGCAAAAATTTTAGAGGGAATTTCTGTCGATTACAACTAGTACACCAACAGCAGTAAGGAAATGGGTTTGTGAGGAAAACTTTTCTGAAGAGAAAATTTATGAAAGTTTGGTTCTATGTCGGGAAAGCATAAGGGAACCGAAACTGCTATCCTTTGAGTTCAAGATTGTTCACAACATTGTAAATACAGGAGAAAATCTTGTAAAATTGAAAATTAGGGAAAGTGCTATATGCGAATTTTGCAATGTGGAAACGTCGGATACATTATATCATGTCTTTTTTGAATGTACAAATAATGTGACCTGGCTTGCAGAGTTGTTTAAGTTAATTGATCCTTCAGCTGAGATATTCAGTAAACACAGCAAGGAACAATTTCTATTTGGTACAAAAAATACAGCAGTAAACATGATCACGCTCATCATTAAACAGTATGTCTTCCATGTGAGAACCTATAAGAAAAATCTATGTTTAACGGTAATTCTTCATTCAATTTATAAACGGATTATAATTGATAAGAAAACACTATCTTGTAAAACTTTTTCAGATAAATATAATCAATTTCCAGAGTTAGTTCATCAAAGTGAAAATTATTTATTTCATAACGTTACTCACAATTTATAACATATTATGATTAGTAACGTATTATCAAAATGAATAATAGCATGTGGGTGTATGTGTGCGTGTGTATGTTTGTAGGGGATATGGATAGCAATATTTGTTACTGGTTGTAGCCTTGGGTAACGAGGGTCTGTGATAGTGGCAGTTCGAATGAATGTGGATTGAATAAATGTCGTGACGTTATTGTGAAATGTTCCGTGTATATGCTCTTGTAAAATGTTAGTCATTTATTTGTAAGAAAAATAAACAATCAATAAAAAAAATTGAAAATTAGCAGCCAAAAAAAAAAAAAAATTATCCTGGCAATGATATTTTTTTGCCTAACCTCCCGACAACTGTCACTGGTTCTGGAATGCAAAATACTGAGCTGCTAATAAGTAAGCTGTTAGTATACACATAAAAAATCAGGTTTATGTTCACATGTAATCTTCATAGCTCTTAGCAGTGATTTTGAAAAACGAGGTGATAGTCTTACAGTTTGCACTTAACATTTATATTTCGGGATGACAGAATAAAGTGGCGAGTTACAGGTCGAAAATCCTGCCTGAAAAGAAAATATCGGCCTGGCATTTTCGTAGATCATGACATTTTACTTCGCGCATAACAGAGAACATGTGTAAAATCATGTTTTTGCTACATACAAAAGCATTACCATATCCCATCCAAAAAACGAGATTTATTGCGCAAAAACCACTAAAAAGTGGCGGACGGTCCTAGGTTACTGGTATGTTTTATTTCGTTTTTCGCAGTTCGAAAAAAAATAGTGGAAACATTTGCGAAAACCATTATTTCTCGAAAAATCTTAGCTAACGAACTTACAAATAAACCTAATCACACTTTAGGTGTTTCGAATAAAATCAAATTTAAATGCGAAAGAATTCTGAATTTTTATATGCAGTCGAACCGGTTAAAAATGAAAGAAGAAATACAGAAGAAACATAGCAAAAACAGCTCATACTCCGAACATAAAAAAAATTGAAACTGAAAGCTATTTGTTAATACCTTTAATAAAATTTTAAAATAGCAAACGGGCTTGCTAAAAACACGATTGCTCTTTCGTCCAAGAAAAAATTGACATTAGGTGGACTCTCTCATTTCTTACCCGGTTAGTTTGTATTCGAAACGCAGAATTTTTGGATTTTATTCGGAACGCCCAAAGTGTCATTTGGTGTATGGCTTCATTGTCTTGAACTTGTAATAAAGGTAGCAGGCAATGTTACTCCCTGGCTTTTTCACTTATTTTTGGTGACTGGCAAAAATTGGTGGAAATATTTTTGAAAAACAGAAAAAAGATCAGTAAACTCTCTTCAACTCACACCAGAGAAATGGCCTTACCCACTTCAGATTTTAGATACAGAGATCCACCATTGCTTGTACTGTTTTTCGTAATTTTGAAAAAAAAAAATGGCGGAAATATTGGCGAAAAAAACAATTTCTAATCAAAGTCTCAACTAACGCTGTTCCATATTCTTACGTCTTAAAAATTTTAGAGATATTGGCGAAAAGCCATTGGCAGAATTTCAATTAACTGCAGGAAAATAGCCTTACTGTCTGTAAATTGTACGTGAAGATAGCATGCGTTACCACCTACCTGGCTTTTTACTTTTTTGTGACTAGCCGAAAATTGGCGGACATTTTGGTGAAAAACCAAGAAAATTTCAGTAAAATCTTAAGTAACTGCTGGAAAACCATCTTACTGTCTTGAAATTTTAAGTGAATATAGTAGGCATTTCTACAAACCTGGCTTTTACTTTTTGGTGAATGGCCAAAAATTTGCAGAAATTTACGCGTATAACCACAAATTTTGAGTAAAATTTAAACTCACTCCAGAGAAATGGCCTTATTGTCTTCGTATTTAAAAAATAAAATTGACGGAAATATTGGCGAAAAGCTAATTCTTACTAAAATTGTTTCTAATTTTAAATGAGTGAAGCGGACATTAGTAACTATCTGGCTATAATATTTTTGGTGATTCGCCAAAACAAAAAAAAATTATTGAAAACGCAACTGCCTGTAGATGTATAGCCTTAATCTCCTGAAGTTTTGATTAGGCGGCGTGCATTAGTACCCAGCTGGCTATTACGTTTCCATGAAAGCGTACCTCCTCCTAGAATGTAAATGGAAACGTCCTAAGGTTTGGAAGGAAGGTTGTGGTATACACAGCGGCCCCCCTTTACTAACCCTTAAGGACTAGTCGCCGCCTGTTAAGGCAAATAGAGGCATCAACCGCTCACCCCGTGTACCACTAATACCCAATGTGGAGCGCAATTGCTATTGTTGGCATCTGAGCTTCTCGCGTCACGGGTTTCTTCCAAACAGTACCAAAGCATCTCAAACAAAACTACCCAGGGTAGCTAATGCCCATACGACAAGGTCAATGATGTCCTGAACGTTCCCAGTAGAAATCGTGCCGGTTAAACTAAGGAACAAACAATCGTCGACTTTTTTGCGAAGTTGCCAGGGATATCTTGAAATAGATGAACTATTTTAGCAGACTAAAAGTAATAGCCAGTTAGTTTTGTGAGTTAACAGTTTCGAAGACAGAAAGCACTTCATGTTATTATTTGTTCAGCATTTACTGAAGAAAATGTTAAATATTAATAAATTGTCGTGATTTTTTTATTTGGTTTTGTTTTTGTGATTCGTTTCAACAAGGTACTGTATTTTAAATAAATTATTTACTGTATTTTAAACAAATAATCATAAAGCACTCCTAAAGGTTAAGTCCTACATGGGTACATTGAACAAAAATGACCGTGTAATCCGGCAATTTAGAAAATATCGGTTATAACGAATATCGGTTATAACGAAAACTTTGCCAGGTCCCACAAACTTCGTTATAACCAGGTTCCACTGTATGTCCACTGACTATTACTTCTTTTTTTATTTTTTGGTGGAAAAAAAAACAATTTTTCAGTAAAATCGTAAGTGACCCCAGAGAAATAGTGTTGCTGTCTTGAAATTGTAGTTAGAGTTAACGGTCATTGGTAATTGCCTGGCTGTTGCTGTTTCGGTGATTCGGAAACAAATTGGCGGAAAGATAAATAAAAACTCCAAATTCTTTTTGTAAAATCTTAACTGACGGGAGAAGAAATAGCCCTGTTTTCTTAAAATTTTAAGTAAAAGTAGCAGGCATTACTTCCTTCTTGGCTATTACTTATTTTTTTTTGATTCGCCAAAAATCGGCCACCGAATAATTTTTTAGTTAATCTCAAGTTAAAACACACGAGAAAAATAAAATTTTGGTTAAGAGAGTGGACATAGGTAATTAACGTGCCATAATTTTTTTCCTGATTCGGAAAAGAAATGGCAGAAATAGTGGTGCAAAACCCAATTTCCCAACAAACGCCTGGGATATAATCTTATGGTAAAAAATTTTGAAGAACGGAAGCGAGCACTAGTACTTAACAGGCTAGTGTTTTATTTCCCTCAGGTGGGGAATATATACGATGTGGGGAATATATACGATCGACCGCGTGTCGGTCGGTCTGTCATCAAGAGCTTGTTAACACGATAACTTGAAAAGTGCTTCAAGGATTTTAATGAAACTTAGTATGTAGCTTCTATGGCAACAAACACAGATTAGTATTGTAAATTGGCGAGGTTCGTCCAAGGAAAATGGACCCTCTGGTTTGTGGTTACCCCTTGCATAAAAAATGTGCAAGCTGTCCAAAATTTTAGAAATTACAAAAATCGATTTAAATGTACCAAAACAGTACTTTTTGGTTGATCACAACAAAAGCAGCAAAAGAGTTTTTGGTTTACCACAGCTAAACGTTTAGGTTTGGACTCTTTTGAACACAAATGTCTGACAGCTTTGAAGGTGATCGACCAAAATTATATATGAACCATGACAAAACTACTCGAAATCGAATCCTTTTTGTGGGGATTGGTATACCGTCAGGTGACCTCAGCGTCGCGTGAAGGAATATTAACGACAGCAAAATGGTCAAAGCATCCGACTTTTAAGCAGCAGCGGTTGCACGTACAAGCAGCGGAGTAAAGCCAAAATGTTTCTCCATTTGGCGGAATTTGGTTTTCAATGTCGATTTTGACAATCTCCAAGACTAGATATATATATGTATTCTATTCAGATGGAGATGAGTTTTAGTCACCACCCACCGAAAGTCTTGTGTTGGAAAAGTCCAGTGCATTTCAGAGTGGTTATTTTAACCAATGTTAATATTCTGTTTTTGTTTAGCGCCTTCGACACATTTGTAGCACAAATTTGTGTGATTTTTGTGTCCCAGCATTGTTAAATGGCATAACGTAGTCAGTAGTGTGAAGACTGTTGCCTACCCCTATATTTCACTGCCTGCATAATTCTTATCCTAATTTTTACAGATTTGAATAGATCACCAGGATGTCGTTAAATGTAGCGAATTCAGTGTTTACAATATTAGACAGCTTAGAAAATATGCAGATGGGAACCTGTGGAGATTTTGGATGTTAAGTAATAGATAGTTAAATTGATCAAGTGGTCTTCAGCTTGTTATTAATTAATTTATTAATTTTATTAAATGCTGTTGTTTTTCGGACCATCTCATACCTGGTCAGCCATCTCATTCTTGGTAAATTTAGATGGGGAGCGGGGCCATCTCGATATTCGGAATCATTTCGCAAACTGTATTTGGCTACAGAAATTTGACAGCTAACAGGAACCAGCACTGTGTAGTGCGTACGTCGAATTTGAATTTACTGGCGGTGTATCACCTTTGCGCGTATTTCTAAAAAGTCCTGAATGCCCTAAAAATGGGGATTTTAAACCAGTTGTTTTCTAATCTGGGGTGAACAGGGCATAAACGCCACAGATAAGGGTGCGGGGAATTAACAATTCACTTTTATTCGCAGGCAAACAGATCGATGGAATATGGCACACAGGGATAGTGGTCTATGGCAGGGAATTTTTCTTCGGAGGTGGATCCATTGGGACCTGTCCGCCGGTAAGAAAAATAGCGCGTTGTCGAAAACCTTATGACATATTGTAAATTGTATGCCAGTGACGACATTTTGCCAAGATCAATGAACAAAAACCGAAAGTCTGTATTATATATGAATCATGTAAACAGAAAGTACTGCTGTTGTCAGAAAACATTTGTTCAAAAAAAAAAAAAAAAAAAAAAAAAAAAAAAAAAAAAAAAAGAAAAGAAAGAAAGAAAAAGAAAAAAGAAGTTGTTGCTGTGTTTTGTTCAAAGGGCGGGACGATTTTGGGACGACCTGACGAGGAAGAGGATCTGGGAACAACTGAAGTACCGGAGGATGTCTTTTTGGATTACCTGCGTGAACTGGCCGTAACATCGTACAGGTTATTGTATGCATCCTAACGCAAGTGGAGCCTTTGAAAAGCTGTTGATAAATTCACTTACAAATCCATGCCGCTTTTTCTAGAATTTTTTATTGTAGAGAGAGAAGGCGTGGAAGACCCGTAAACGAACCGCTCGGGGTGAGTTCATTGGTCTTTAACAAGTGTCAGAATCCAGTACAAAGCACTCCAGCTTCATGACCTATCGCTGTTATGACACAAGTACACATAATCATGCCTTAGTTAGCCAAACAGAGAGGAATTGAAGTCCCGTTTCCTCGCAGATACTTTCCTGTACTGCGACGCCGCTTGTGTGGTACTTGGCAACTTTCGTTGCACAAAACAAAATGGGTTTCGTCACTAAGCCTTTGCCAGCGTCACGGTGGCTTATACCTACGACTTTCGGGTGAATATGGCGAGCGAAGTTTCGTACGCGGTTAGATAACGCAAAATTTACTTGGCATTTCTTTATACGGGAGTGCACAGTTACTGCAGTGCTCGTTATAATAGTCTCCTGATGTTACTTACAGACTCCGTGTGTCTGCAAAGATTGTCAAAGCTAAAATCCCGCTCATATAAAATATGTGATGAAACAGCAGTTCAAATGGAGAACGTTGTTGTACTCATTTATTTGTTTATTTATTTATTTATTTTTTTTTTTGCCAACTGTTTAATATTTACAGTTCTCGATGCACTAAGAAACGTATAAATAGATGTACATGCATCCTAAGTACATGTACTCGCTGCTAAATGACATGAAATACAGAAAAGAAACAAAAGACGGGAGTGCGACACTCGTTGAAAAGCGGTGACTACAAAGGAAAAAGGTCTGTAAAATTACATAGGATCAAAGGCCAACAGAGGAGAGAAAAAAAGCAAACCTTCGTCACTGTACATATTTTGTCTTTTCTCTGCGGTATAGTTGTGGTGGACACGGACATGGAGAGTGTTGTTAATGTTCCAGGGCTGACCAGTATCATGTTCTGGATCACAACTGTAACACGTTCAGTGATGAAGTGGCCACGTTCCTCACTGGCCGGGGCATTCCAAGCCACATCACAAGCCTTCCTAGCGAATTTCTCCAAACGTATGGCTGCATCATGTTTTGTAGAATTTTCCCCATACATGTAAAAAAACCAGCAATGGTGTTCTTCCGGACTTTAAGAGAGTGCGGTACATTATAAGTGTTCTGCTCGAATGGCCTATTTACCCTCACCCCGTTCAAGTTATCAAGTACATTTTTATGTTATTTTGGCCTATTAAGTCAGATTGAAAATTAATTTTAATCGTGTGTGCTATTATACATAAAGATTAAAGTCGAATGATCCGCATGTGACGTGTATTTTTATTAAGGATTTGACGGTTTACCGCTTTGGACGGTTAACCGTGAAGGTGGCGGTTCGGTTAAACCGAACCGTGCTCTGTGGAAAACCGCGGTTCATTTTCGGTTTTTAATTAACATTATTTTTGTTTTTCGCAGGACCATTTTTAACTGCTATGAATGTTTCAGCTCACTATTTTGGCGCAGCATTATTTTACACTTCCAGATGAGTTCCTTTTTTAGTTAAGCAAAGTGTTTACTTATCACGTTCTAGAATAAAAACAGGAAATTACTTTAATTTATATATATTTGCATAGTCTGAAAAAACCGAAACCGAACCGAAAAAATCGCGGATTTTTCTTTAAAAACCGAAACCGAACCAAACCCATCAGTGACGGATCACATCACTAATTTTTACTTTCCTGTGCATTACTTCAGCATAAAGTGAAGACTGAATTGGTTTTGTAATTTCTAGACCTTTCGGACAAATGGTGAAGCCGATTATTGAGAGTATGTCGATCAATCCTGGTGGTCAGGCAAGGCCGGTGTTTAATGATTTGCAGCTGGATGGGTCAGCGCCGCCGTCGCACCGGATAGCCGCCACAGGTAGGTGCGGCCGGAAGTAGGCCGACCCAATCTCCTATAAGTGAAATCTTGAGTCTCAAGCTGTTATGATGGACCTTTTAAGGTGAGGGCGGGGGGGGGGGGGGGTTGATGTTGGAGAGAACTGAAAAAAAAACAACAAGTAGTTGAGAAAAAACACACATAGTAAAAAAAACTGTTGACTTTGTCGCAGGAAGAGCCCAGGCATGTGCTGACCCACCTAAGGCACGTTCGCCGAAAGCAGAAGTCCCGAAGCTGGCTGCCGCATCTTACACTGCAGTGAGTGTGATACACATGTCCGTCTTAGCGGGCTTGTGGGGTTAGGACGGCTACAATGAGCCGTGGTAGTTTGGCCCGTGTCAAATTATTTTCTGATATTTTTTGTTTAATTTGGACCTGTCGTAGTTGTAGTAATATGTTTCTATTGTTTACTTCTGCAGCTGGATTGTCTGTGCCTGTATCATGTCCCATGTCGTTGCCTCCGTGTAAACATGAAGATGTAAGTTAAAAAATGTTCAGCGTGCAACCTGCTAGAAATTGTCTAACTTGTTACATTGGCAGGATATTGCGTCATTCATTCTATGCAAGGACAGAATAAAACTTGTGGTGGACTCAGAAAGTTTCGGGCTGTTAGAAGAAGTACAAGAATATTTGACGAAGGTGGATTGTTCGTGGGCGCTGGGCAGACCCCATGTCCAAGTTATAGGTAGGGTTTGCATGGGAGGTATAGTAGAAGGTATAGTTTATGTGGGAGGCGTGATTTATGGGAGAAACATGGTTTATGTGCACCAGATATGGTCTACGTGGAAGGTTTAGTTTATGAGAAGTATAGCTTACATGGAGGTATGGTTTACTTGGACGTATGGTCTACGTTTGAGGTGTAGTTTACATGGGAGGTATTGTTTACGTGGGAGGCATGGTTAACGTGGGAGGTGTAGTTTACGTGGGAAGTATAGCTTGCATGGAGGTATGGTTTACGTGGAGGTATGGTCTATGTTGGAGGTGTAGTTTACATGGGAGGTATAGTTTACGTGGGAGGAATAGTTTACGTGGGAGGTATGGTTTACGTGGGAGGTGTAGTTTACGTGGGAGGTATGGTTTACGTGGGAGGTGTAGTTTACGTGGGTGGTATAGTTTACGTGGGAGGTATGGTTTACGTGGGAGGTGTAGTTTACGTGGGTGGTATAGTTTACGTGGGAAGTGTAGTTTACGTTAGAGGTATGGTTTACGTGGGAGGTATGGTTTACGTGGGAGGTGTAGTTTACGTGGGAGGTATGGTTTACGTGGGAGGTGTAGTTTACGTGGGTGGTATAGTTTACGTGGGAGGTATGGTTTACGTGGGAGGTATGGTTTACGTGGGAGGTGTAGTTTACGTGGGAGGTATGGTTTACGTGGGAGGTGTAGTTTACGTGGGAGGTATGATTTACGTAGGAGGTGTAGTTTACGTGGGAGGTATACTTTACGTGGGAGGTATGGTCTACGTGGGAGGTGTAGTTTACGTGGGCGGTATAGTTTACGTGGGAAGTGTAGTTTACGTGGGAGGTATGGTTTACGTGGGAGGTATGGTTTACGTGGGAGGTGTAGTTTACGTGGGAGGTGTAGTTTACGTGGGAGGTATGGTTTACGTGGGAGTAGTAGTTTACGTGGTATTGATTTTCTTGTGAATATTCACGCGAGAAGATTGTAGCTGTGTTGTGGTGCTTTTTGTCAAACACTATTTTGAATTCAGCCACCATATTTACTGTCGACGATTTATCTTGGTACCTACTAACCCACACGATGTGTTCGCTTTACGTAGATAAAATTCTGCACGATAGTTCCGTTGAGGAAGCGCTTAGAATAGCCATAGCAAACCTGCTTCAGAACCTCTTCCTAAAAGACGACATAGTTACTCAATTTAAAATGGACCCACAGAGCAAAGTGATACTGAACAAACTCGTACAGGCTACCAAGTATTATGCGCCAACAATGCAAGAAGTTACACTGCAGACAGTAGGTTATGTTTTCCTTTTTCACAAAAAATATGACAGTTGCAGGTCGCTCTTGTTTCGGTTGTGTTTATTACAGAATGTTAAAGTCCACTCGTGTAATTATCCGATTTTAAGCACATTACACGTTCGTGTAAAATCAGTGTTTTATATTTTTTGTATATTCATTTTCTTCGTTGCTTCGAACCAAAGTATGGAATTGGGGGGGGGGGGGGCGAGGGGGAGGGGGAGGTGACTTACGTTTGAAACATTGTTTTCCATGTAATGCCATGACTGTTTTAGCTGTGTAATATCACGAGGGACGCGTCATTTCGCGCGAGCCTGGGGGAGGAGAACACGCACAGTGGCTCCCCGCTGCAGCGCCTGTGTGACGTGTGCATAGCGTGCGTCCTGAGTGAGCCGGCCACGGCCGTCAATAAGTACGCCGCCTCTCTCGTCTACAATGTCACACTGTGTAAGGTACGCCGTGGCTTCTAATCGGGCTAATGCCGTAATTTCGGGTGTATAAGTTGCGACTTGCACATTGATTTTACTTTTTGTTTTGCTTTCCTCGGCTTATGCGGTGGTTCGACTTATTCACTGGTGTTGAGTCTTTCCGACCAATGGAAGACATGGGGTTTGTACGTTCTGTGTGCGTGTACGCGCGCGTGTGTGTGTGTGTCAGTCTGTTGTGAACCAATTGTTGTTTGCAAGATATCTCGAGAATCAAAAGTCGGATCGACTTCATACTTGGTCTGTTTATTCCTTGGTTAGGTCGGGCGGCTCTTTCAGCTTTTGGCGCATGTTACGTTATTAAGAAAGGGGTATGACTCCATTTCATCAAAAACAATGTGTGCAAAATTTCTCAGTCGCTGAACATCGGAGAAAGTTCAATCTTGTTGGGATAGCTGCTTGGGAAGTCCGAAAGATTCTGTCAAGTTTGTCGCAAGTAGACAGAACGAGTACGGCACATGACGTCATTACATAACATATGTATCTATTTTGAACAAGATCTTGTGTGCAAAATTAGGTGAAAGTCGTATCGATTTTAAATATTGTTTGGATATTCTTTGGGTCGATCGGACGACTCTGACAGATTTTGACGCATGTTACTTTATTAAGGAAGGTGTATGACGTCATTACGTCAAAGTCTTATTTGCAAAGTTTTCCGGCCGCTGGAAGTCGGAAATCCTTCAAAGTTATAAGAATTGTTGTTTGGTAAGTTCGAAAGATTCAAATGAATTTTGTTGCAAACTGCACAAGCGAATACTGCATATTGCGTCATAATGTAAGTTGTCTACTCCAAACAAAATGTCCTGCGCAAAATATCTCGAAAACGAGCAATGGGAACATCTTCAAACGTGGTACAATTATTCCATAGATAAGTGGAACGGTACAACTTGAAATGCGTATAGGAAATAAATAGACGGCGTATGACGTCAATACGTAAAAACACCACGTGATTTATAGATTATATTTATATTATATATATGTATATATATATATGTGTGTGTGTATTTATATATTTTTATATATGAATGGTATTACGCGATGAACTCCTCAGCCAGGGGTCACTTCCCTTTGTATTGCATTAATGTAAGTCACTGTAAGCGGTAAGTCTATGCTAAGAAATATGATTCAGCTGATTCAGAGAGGCATGTGCATAAACAGCAAAGAGAATAACATTCGTAAAATTGCCCTTCTTCACGTAAATGATTCATGAGATGAATAGTGAGGTATGTCGTTGTTTGCAAGGGAGGGGGGGGGGGGGGAAGCTGGGAAGTTGAGATGTTTCCCGTGATAACAAAATGTTGCATATAAATACAAACTGCAAATTTCTGGATTATTTTGAAGGTCAGTCTGGTGAGCAATGTTATGTTTTCTTTGAATGTATCATTATGAATTGTGATTACATTGGCAGAAAAGGAAAATTATTCTTTTATTTCTGTAAATACAAAAATGGGAAATGGGTTGCAAATCCATACATTTGGTCGGGGAGACATGTGTTTTTTGCTTACAGAAGCAAGAAATTAAATCCGTCTATACGATATCTCCCTGTACACTGAAGTGTTGTGTGCACTGGCCGCTCTACTTTTTTTCTTTGAGAAATGTATTTTCTTTTTGAAAAGCCATGGTTAAACAAGACATGTAAGGTTAGTGCACTAGTCGCAAAGCTGGACTAGGCTACTAACCGGATGCAAATCAATAGGTCACAAGAACACCCAGAAACTGGATTAGTCTTATCCCTTGCTGTGGATGATTCTTCTAGTGTGAAAAAATGGTGCAGACAGGCCACGTTTTATAGTTTGTATTTATGGTGCTTTGTCAGTCTCTACGGGGCAAGACTTGCATAAATAACATGGTATGGGTGGGGGGTATGGGGAGGGTTACCGAAATAACATGGGCTTTAGAATTCGACTTACACAGAATTCGACTTGTACAATGTCTTTTTTTTTATTTTCGACCGTTTTAAGAAATCTCGACTCATACATGAATCGACTTGTAAACCCGAAATTACGGTAGTCAGTTGACGTCCTGTCAATCTGTACAGACATTATTAGACGGTTGAAATGATGTTATGTACGAAAAAAAAAGGAACAAGTTGGCCAACCTGTAAGGGAGTGGTCTTGTGTGTGTGCCTATTTGTGCGGTGGCACCGAACAGAGAATTCTATATGTCGTGACATGTCAATATCTTGGGAAAGTATAATCAAGCCTGCAGGAGATTTGACACTAGTGTGTGTGTCTTAACTTGCACATAGTTTAATGACATTTATACCAGTTTTCCAGTTCCAGAATTGATTTGTAGATAAATGAGGAGCAAGCAGTTGGCTTAGGCAGCGCGGTGATCCAGTTCTTGACCACCTCGGACGACACAGAAGCAGGTGTCCCATTTCTTGAGCCCATGTTTAACTTATAAACCGTTTAGTCAACTTAGGGAAGTCTGGGCCTCCGGAGGAAGAGGACGAGGGGGTGGGGGTGGTGGTCTGCTTACGTACCAACTGTGTACCCATGCGTGTCCATGACTTTCTAAAACGACTCCTAAACGCGAAGTGCTAATTTTAAAATAATACCCTTTTTTAATGAAATGTGGAGTGCAGCTCTAAAAGAATCCCCTTTTTGTGGAAGACGCGGAGTACTGAATGAAAATTGTCAATTTTTTAACGAAATCGGCACTTGGCGCGGAACCGCGCCTGGCTCCGAAATTTTTTTGGACACACATTGAAACACACATAATACCAAATGCCCCCCCTCTCCCCCGGGCCTGGAGCTTTTCTGCAATTTTCTCAATAAATACCCTCGTTTATTGATTAAATATTTTTTCACAGTTTTTTTGGGAAAAAATTGGAACTATTGAAGGAAATTTTAAAGATTATAGCAACTTGTAATTAATTGATCTTTACCTCGTTAACTTCATAATATGAATATATTTTTTTTTCAGCCAAGTATTGCTTAAACGGGTTGCTAAACTGCATGAATAGAAATGCCGAGGTAACGTTATCGTTAAGAGAAGTGTTTTATAAATAGTTATTCTCAGAAAAAAGTAATAAAAACCGTGTTTTTAAATTGAATGCTTTTATAAAGTGAATAAACTTCCGATTTTACTCACTTTTGGTAGGGATTCTCAAGTTTATTACTAAAGTTATTTGATAATTTCTTTTTGCGTGGTCAATCAAAATAAAATATTTTTTCTGGCTGTGTCTCTGGAACACTGATTTTGATGTTGTCGCTTCAGAGGTACTCTCGTAGCTGAGTGAATTTGCAGTTTAATTTTTGTGAAGTTAAAATGTTTTATTTCCATTTCAAGGTTGTCGCGTTTGCCGCGGTGATGGGCCTGGATATAGAAGGAATCGCCATGGATGAACCTTCCTTGACAAATGTTAAATCCCGCATTAAGCAAAAGCTACTCACCGCGCAATGATAGCTACTGTAAAGTAGTGCGCAGTTGCATTTTATACGTCATATAACCTATAAAACCAATTTGATGAGGATAAGTTCACGGATGACTGCACATGGAATGTGTTCTTTCTCCCGGCATACAGACTGTATCCACCCGCCATTTCAAAAATTCAGCACCCCTCACCTACAGTCCCACAACTTCTCACCATTTTATCCCCCCCCCCACCCTTCTTCCCGGTAAAAACCACCTCACTGATAGACCATACACCTCCCCTTTTTCAAGATCTACTAACCATTTTAAGAACAAACACGCGAAAGTAACCAGTGAAACCCAGGGCGAGTTCACATCTGCGGGAGAGTGAACAAGGAACAACGCATTAGCTGGAACATAACAGCTCGTTTGGAACGTTTTGTTCAACACAGCGGCTTCTTGAAATTTTTCAGTCAAGAAAACGTTGCTGGTAATATTTGTTGAGTATCGTATACCTGACACTCGTGTACTTCTCGCACTGCTAAACTGATACCTGCGTGAAAATATAGTGTTATCTTATACAGTATTATCTGCAGTGCTTCGATATTTACAGTTGTATTCTAGTTTGAAATATTGAATCAAGATCATGCCGTGTATTTTGCTACCTTTTCAATGTTAAGTTCTGTATGCTGGTATCCGTTTTGTATATAGTGGAATGTATACATCCAAGACAGGTCCCGCGCATTGGTTGATGGCGTTGTGAAGTATTAGTGGCCCAGTAAATGTAATATATTAGGAGTAGGAGGATGACAAATTGTATGTAAAAATAAGTTCATTTTCTACCCATCTTTCTTTCTGTGATAACCTTGTTTAGTTAAGGGTATAAGAATGAATATTATACGTAAATAATGTTGTAAATAACAAGAATGTCGGTGGACATTGTGCCCAGTCGTTAAATGCAAAAACATTGCAAAGTGAAAGAAATAAGCTACAAATTTTGATTGGGTAGCAGACCTGATGGGCAACAATGTTACCCGGAGGAGACTGGGTCTGTGGCTAGTAAAGTATTGTTCATGCTTTTCTTCTGTTTCGGCTAGTATTTGGCAAGTTTTTTCCTAACCCAGAACAGAAATACTACACTCCCACTGAAGATCTTCCTGGCATATTTCGTGTTAAATTTGAAAACGTTTGGACTGTAATTGCTATAAGAGTAGTATTTTTCTGTGTGTATGTTTTTATGTACTTGGCTGCTTTTAACTGGTGCACTAAAAATAATAATAAAAATAACAAAATAAAGCTAAGTGGTGGAGCTTCTACTGTACATTCCTGTCAGATTTCAAGGAAACCGAATCAAATTTATAGGAATGGCGGAATTTTTAGTTTTTTTTTTTTTAATTTGATCCATTTTTGGATTGAAAATGCCATGCCATGGGTCACTAAAACTTCCCGTTTGTGTAACGACGGTCCGTTAACGTGCCGTGAATAAGGACTTCAGACGTTCTGCTGATAAATTCCTCCCCACATCCATTACGTTTACACTGCCCCATCAACCAACCACTTGAGCGCAACAATTTTCCTACGATTCGCCGCATCTTCTCAGCACGCGTATTGTGCGTTTTACAGATAAACTGACTTATGATCAAGAATGCGCTTTGATGTCGCTGTTCATTGACACTATTTAACAGAGCGTTTTCTAATGATTTTATTCTTGTAATTGCATGTCATGGTTTATATGAGATCTGTAGCTTTAAATCTCATTCATGCAGTGCCTGACTGCGTCACACCTCTGCTTGGAATTAAAATTATATGGAAGCATTAATATGGACATTCATCAATGCTCAGTTACAAAAAAACCTGGCAGTTTTGCACTGAAACTTTTTAATGGTGAACAGTATATATACACACCTGTCACTTGTTTGAGGCAAAACTATAAATGCATCCTGAAAAAACCTGGGAAGGTACACACTGAAAAGTTAGGGTTGGCGTGAGTATTGCTTGAATTCACGAGCTCTTGCTTCGTAAGCAAGAATATTAACGACTGGATCAGTCAGGTTTCTACAAGTTACCAGTGGTTAAAAGGCGTCAAGTAGCAGCATTTTGTAATTTTTCTGAAACGAGATCGAATTTATTTTGTATTGTCTGAAATTTGGCAGTTTTTGGCCAATATTCTGACCAAACCATTGAATAGTACAAGCTGTGTAACTACCCAAGGAACATTCCTATAAAATTTCAAATTCATCAGACCAAATTAAACAGTAGCATTTTGCAAAATTGTTTACGTTACACACGCACGTAACGGGCGACGAAGAGCGCTCAAGTTCTGGGTCTAGCCGACCGACGAAAGTCTGCTGGGCTGAAAAAAATGGTCTCTGGGTAGTATATTTAGCCCTTCTTTTGTAAAAGTAATTTTTTGAATAAATTTTAGATATTTTATTCTCTCCATGTATTTTATTAGCCTTATTTTTACGAGATATTCTCGGTTTATTTTTTTTCAGGGGGGGGGGGGCGGAGGCTTCAGCTGGTAAAACAAGGACTCCACACGAAAGCCAATTTACTCTTATGTTGCGTCAAATATCGTCCGCCATACATATAAAATACTATTGTTAGAGAGAACTTCTTTCTTCAAATCGTGGCAGAAGGGCCAAAATGTTCTGGAGCCCCAATGTTTCCTTGTCCGCATGTCCCAGAAGGAAGTATGTGACAACAAAAAAGCATATGAAGAATGGATTGTTTGAAGGACACTTTTAAAGGGAAACCAGCGCGAATTATTTTATATTCTCTAATTTGGTTATTTTAAGGTTTCAAAACGATGTACTCAATCACTCAGTTCATTGACTTGTTAAAAGCTATAGCCTAAAGCATCGATACAAAAGAAAATGACCTTAAATACGTAAATCTCCAATATAATGCTGCAGTCCTGTGACAAACTTCATACTTTTCTAAAAGATATTGAGCCATATTTAACACTTGACAAGCCTTTGGCTTGCAAGAGTTATATGAATTTGTGCGAGCAAAATTCGTCCTTTTTTTTTTTTTTTCTTGACACTTTTTCCGATTTTTTGTGTCTTCTTCTCCTCTGACACTATGGGCCCTACGACCATGAAACTTGGGACTTATGAAGAGCTTGATCTAAACATGTGCATGTCACTTTTTATTTTCGTCTTTGATTTCGTTTTCTTTGTTAAAACGCCATGTGAAAAGAGTGTATTTTTTGCAAGTAAATGCGTAGCATTTAATGCACAACACAGAACACAGTTGCTGAGCTTTGTGCGAGCTCTCACTGCGTAAATAGCTAACACGGCGTATGCTAGATCAGTCAATAAAACCTTAAGTCAACAGAAACCAAACGCTACTCGGCTTATAAGACATATTCAAGCTGTGTTGTTTGCAATATATTATTCAAGAAATAACCCATTGAAGGAAGTATTTTTGCGTTTTAATTTTTGTCAAGTGTTTAACATTTCGCTAGCGAAGTGAGGTTCTAGTTACATATGATTTAACACGGGATTTATTACCCATTATGTAAATGCAACATTAATCATCGAGTGTTGTACGTATAACATGGGGCATCATATACTTTTCTGAAGACAACATCACCGATATTCCTGAATTCTTTGTTCAAAGTCCTTGTTTTGAGATGTCTTGTGTACAAAGGACACCACTACCCAGCAGACGTATGGACGTTTGGACACGTCTTTCCAACGTGGCTTGACCGCAGTACTAAGGGTGGTCGCTTTAAGATAATCTGTGTAGATAATTCGATGCCTTTTGGCGTCGGTGCGACATCATGGTGGCGTCTTTCAAGAATATACTTGAGATCTAAATCGTATCGCAGGAGTCATTTTAGTAATATAGAATAACTAATGGTAATATTCATATTGCTTAAGGTAATGTAATTGTAACGATTTTGCAACGACGTCATGACGACAACGCTTTTAGTTTCTCGTTATTGATTGTTTCTCCAAACGGTGTCCCTTTTATGTCTTTTTTTTTCTACGTCGTTTTCACCTTTACCTTGCTCAGACAATATTGTTTTTGAAAGTGAAAACGACGTAGAAAAAAAGACGAAGTGACATCTCGCTGAGGGACCTCTTCAGAACCTGTCAATCGGAACACGTGTCTGCACGGGATACTGTCTCTATGCAGGTTGTGGCCACAGGCAAACGTTTTCAAACATTGATGTCAGAGCAATTTTTAACGAAAGTTAGTTTCAGTCTTTGATGCAAGGGAATGTGAAGCAATTACGTGTACTGGTACCGGGGGTTTCCGAAAAAAGCCCAGGGCTTCTATTTGGAAACTGGCCAATTTCAGGCGCTCATTTAGAAACCAAATAGAAGCCCCGGGGCTTCTATCAGGAAACAGTTTCCTAATTAGAGCCCCGGGGCTTCTATTTTTTTAGATAGTGGGGGGGGGGGGGGGATTGTCGATAAGTTTTTATTGAAAAAGAAAGTTTACCAGCAGTCTCTTATTAAAGCGTACATGCTGAGGATATCGGCACAAAAAATAACAAAACACACAAAAACAACAGTAACTAAAAAAGTCTGGTAAAATGGGGAGGGGGCTGCCTTGTGCGAAGCACAGGATAAAGCAACGACGCAGGACGTGTCTAGGGGTTTGCCTCACATCAAAGGATTAAGTGCAGAGTGTCTGCATTGCTGGTAAACATAAGTTGTACAAAGACTTGCAGGGAAGGAGGGGCAACATCACGCCGCCCGTTTCAGTACTCAGCCGGTTATATTTCCAGTAATACTCCGGAGTAAAGGTGGCAGTGGGGAGGAGGTGTGTGTGTTCGCCTTGTGCAATGCACAGGATTAAGCAACGATGCTGAACATGTCTAGGGGTGCCTCATATCAAAGGATTAAGTGCACCGTGTCTGCATTGCGAGTAAACACGAGTTTTAAAAAGACTTGCAGGGAAGGAGGGGGGCTTTTATTAGGAAACGATTTTTTCAGGTCTTTATTTTAACTCCAAATAGAAGCCCCGGGGCTTCTATTGGGAAACAGTTTCCTAATAAGAGCCCCGGGGCTTTTATATGGGGGGAGCTTCTTTTCGGAAACTCCCGGTATTATGCAACGAATATATAGCATATAATGTGTGCATCGTATTCCATCGGGCCTTTGCACGCCGTTGATGACATTGCAGGACCGAGGATTGCATTAAAGTTTTTTTTTAGGAATGGCTGAAAACCTAGTGAGCGGTAATTTTAAATGGTCTAACCTATTGGACTTGCCCAGCTAAGGCAATGAGAGCGAACGTCATTTGCCTACTTGCCACCCCTGGCCGAATTCGAATGCTGGACTTGGGATTACCCGACAAACGCTCTAACCAAATGAGACCTCCTGATAGCTTCAAAGTTGAGTTTTTTTTTAAATGTTGCATATTCCTGGGGTTGGACCCAGATTGTACTTTTTTTCAGCACGGATAATTTTATGTACCAGTTTAGATATTTCTTTATCCGCCGGGGAGCATATATAGTTTTCACTCTGTCCGTCTGTCTGTCCGTCTGTCCGTCCCTCCGTCTGTCTGTGCACTTTCAGTTTCAAGCGCCTAGAGCATTTATTAGTGGATGGATTCGTTTGAACTTTTACACAGGGGTGGTTCCAACCCTTGTGCAGAGTAGCGACCAGGAATTTTTTATATACGACAGAAATTCACAAAATGGTAAATTTTTTAACATTTGCAAAGTGTGTTTTGGAGTTGGTTTATACTGCAGTCAGTCTCACATGCCTAGAGCATTCATTAGTGGATGGATTCGTTTGAAATTTTACCCAGGGGTGGTTCCAACCCTTGTGCAACCATTGTTAAAAAATTACTTTCAAATTTTGGCCAGACCCCGGCGGATTCATGCTTCTCGAGCATCTATTTTTTTTAATTGATCTTGAGTTAATATACTAATGTAAGCAATAACTTTGACTTCATTTTTTCAGTTTGAAATTTTGAAATGCGAAGCTCCGAAATTCGGTCTACCCGAATAAATTATCTGTTTAAACGAAAAGATCGACACAAGATGCAGACATAAGTAAACATGGTGTGTGGTGCTTTTGATCAGTGAGAGCGTATCAGAGCCGGGAACAGAGACCTTTTGCAAGAAGTAAAAACCTCTTATTTTACGTCCCAGTTTACTTTTTGTACGTGCATTGTTAACTTGGCAAACACGATTCAGAAGTAAATATGACTTCTTTTTATGGTTTATTATTCATTGCATTGGTGTAATTAACAATAGAGACCATTTTCAAGCAGTTAACTTTCCAATTTTTATGTCTGAAAAGACATGAAATAAGAAGTAAAATCATTTCGCGAAAAGTGTTTTGCAAGAAGCAAAGTGCATTTCAAGTAAATGTCCACCCTTTTTAAAGGTGTATGAATATGATAATATTACCTTCTTATTTCAAATGTGAGATGATCTGAATTAGTTACAGAAACCCTGAATATGTATCGAAGCTGTGTTTTGATGAACAGAAAGGAAGTATGTATAAAAATTCATGAGTGTTTTAATTTACAGCTAATTTTTCTGATTCAAATGGGAATAAAACCTTTAACATGTGTACGAGCGATTCAGCAACATGATTAATCACACCAATGTGCTAAATAATCAATTGTAAAAACATATTATTCCAGAAGTAATATTTACTTCTGAATCGTATGTGCCAAGTTAAAACTTTTCAAGAAACGTTTCGCTTTACTCACGGCACGCACAAGAAGTAAAATAGGAAGTAAAATGAGAAGTTTTTACATTTTGCAAAAGGTCTCTAATGTTCCTGAATCCCTTGTACACATGTTAAATGTTTTATTCTCACTTGAATTAGAATACTTATTTGTAAATTACGACATGAAATTATTCATGAATTTGTGTATATAAATTTCTTTTTGACTGTCCAAAACAAAACTTTGATTCATTTTTAGGGTTTTTTGTAACAGATTCAAATAATTCACTTTTGTAATAAGAACGGTACTGTTATATTATTCATACTTCTTGCAAAACAATTTTTGCCAAAAGATTTTAGTTTTGATTTCAGAAATCGGGCTTGATGTAAAATGTGAAAAGTGAACTTCTTTCAAAAGGTCTCTTAATATCAAAGCTTTATCTAACTTTTGGTAATAGCACAGTTTGAATATACGCAGCGTCTTGGCCAGGCAAGTGTAGGAGCATTCAGATCCTTGCCCAGATGCGATAAGGGAGATTACCGACTCAATCGCTCCCAAAATAATTAAGACGAGTGAAGTTAAATTTATAGCTTCATTCATGGACAGGGTGTTAAAAACATACCACATAAAGATTGCAAATACGCGGTTGCTACTTAATAAGGCCCTGGCCATACAAAGGGATTTTTTTTAGGACGGGGGGGGGGGGGGTCGAAAATTATACTGCTCAGAGCCAAACTTTTTTTAAAATGCCACTCTAGTTATATTTCTGCTTTGATTATGATATTTGACGAGGTAGCTGATATATTTGCAATTTCCAAGTTCTAGTTATTCCTCAGCAAGGCTCTTTTTAAAAGGGCTCAATCCTTCATTCTTCATAAAACATTTTGAAGTACTAGCAGCTTTGAACAAATAGGTTATTAATATTTGGAGGAGGCTGGGGGGATTCTGATAAAGGATCTTAACCAAATCATGTTGATTGTAAATTTAAACGTAACTAGAACGGCCAGTGTACACAAAACATAAAACTACTGGCTTATATTACACACTTTCAATCGGCGCCCATTTAGCCTGCTGTTCTTGGAAACAAAAACAAATGTCTCCAGGATCAAACCCATTTTCCAATAACCATTCTCCTTTTTTTCTCATTACTGAAATAAAAGATTAATTTCTGCAAACATAATCGTAAGTCGCTGTCAAAAATTCAAAAACAAACAAAACAGAAGGGTCAGCGCTCACCAACAACAGTGTACCCGAACATATCAAACACTTTTATTAGCCAGCCGTTGCCTTTTAGTTTTTGTAAACAAACAAATCCTTCCCCCGACAGCCTTTTTACAAAGTTTTATTTGGACAAGTTTGCCCAGAAATCAGGTTGCGTCTCACTTTTATTCCATTTTTAGGGGAGGCGGGGACCATTCTACGTAACTTGACTTGTAGGTATGTCAATTTCAAGTCCAGCTACAGGCGGTTTAACTGGGTTATGAATGCGGTCACTACAGACAAGTTTACGATACAGCTTTTATCGGGGTCTAGAAGATTTTGCCGGACGTCTTTTTTCCGGATCTGGAAGGAGCCACGACAAACAGATTTTACTTTGTCTTTTTATCCGGGTCTGAAAGCTGCTCGTTAGATCACCCATTCCCCAATTAACTGGTGATTTTTTGCGAACCATTATCCGCCCCAGCCATGTAATGTGGGTACCTCTCTAAACCCAAACCTAACCCTTTTACTCAATGTAACAGTCTGTACCTTAAGTGTAGTTATAGCCATGATATATTTCCTTTTCTTCGTACGTTCCCACAGGTCCAAAACCACTAGAAAGGCATTCTTCATAATTGTGCAACAGATGACTCACCACTCTGGAAGGGGAAGGGGGCATTTAGGTGCCAACGTGGTGAGCTGCTTGTCATGACGTAAGATATCAGATGATCCACTTTAAAAGTGAAAAAATACTTCCAGGTACTGAAAACGATGCTAACCGTCACATAACCACTCCCATATATGAAACATTTGGCGACTTCGCAAGGCACCACAACTGATACTGACCCCTGACTGAGTGACATGTTACGTAATAGCTGTAGTGGATCCATAGTTGTGCTTGTGCTGCTAATATTTTCAAGTATGTCAGAAGAATGCAGGAACATTGGATAATCTTCTGGAAAATGATGAAATCCTAAGTATAGTTAACAACTGTGCTTAGTTAACAAAAGAGTCGGCTATAAAACGGGGAAGGCGGGGAGGGGGGAGTTGATGGTGAAGTCATGCACTTTTGTTAGTTTTCTGTACCAGTTTAAAGTTTAATAAAAACCGTGAATTACAGAATCTTTCGGAACTACTAAACAACATTCCCAACAAGTTTGAACTTTCGTCGATGTTCAGCGGCTGAGAAATCTTACATATAAGATTTTAACGTACCGGCATCATCCGCCTTTCTTAACTTCACTACATCCGTCGAAAGTTGAGAGAAGGGTCCGACTCACATAAGGAATACATTTTGAAGAATGAAGTTCAAAGGGTAAAACAGGGACTCCACACGAAAGCCAATTTACTCTTATGTTGCGTCAAATATCGCCCGCCATACACGTAAAATACTATTGTTAGAGAGAACTTCTTTCTCCACATCGTGAAAGAACGGCCAAAATGTTCTGGAGCCCCAACGTTTCCTTGTCCGCATGTCCTAGAAGGAAGTATGTGACAACAAAAAAACATATGAAGAATGCATTGTTTGAAGGACACTTTTAAAGGGAAACCAGCAGGAATTATTTTATATTCTCTAATTTGATTATTTTCAGGTTTCAAAACGATGTACTTAATCACTCAGTTGATTGACTTGTCAAAAGCTATAGCCTAAAGCATCGATACAAAAGAAACTGGCCTTAAATACGTAAATATCCAATATAATGCTGCAGTCCTGTGACAAACTTCATACTTTTTTTAATGATATTTAGCCATATTTCCATATGATTTAGCTCGGGACTTATTGCACATTATGTAAAGTAACATTAATCATCAGGTGTTGTACGATAAGATGGGACATTATATAGAGTGAAATCTCGTTAAACCGACCACACCTGGACTGAGCAAAATATGTCGGTTAAACGATATGTCGGTTAAAAGGGTACTGGCTGTTTGAAGCTCGTAAGAAAGAAAAACTGTATCCATATCATATTTTATTAATATGCTATACCAAAATACATGATATTACACTCTTGATACTTTCAGGATTATTTCTATCAAACTATTTAACAACATTTATCAGTCGAAATGCAATATTTACACTTTTTAATTGAGAGGAACTCATTACGCTTTTAATATATTTCACAGCACACTGAAAATTAAATACAATAATCACCGCCATTTATTCTACATTTTGGTGTACCTGAGTAAATAAATTACAATCAGGCTGTCTAATCAAGACACAACTAGCAAGCACTGAAACTAATTGAACTTTCTTAATTACAGTGATTATACTCAATCAAGGCAACTCACACGCTACTGAAAATTAATCGATCTTTCTAATTACAGTAAAACTATCAAATCAAGCTAAAACTAATCGCTTTGCAACACAACTTAGCACTCTGCCTATTACACCTAATAATTCACACATTTAATCGACAGTTGGTAGTTTCTGGAAAAAGTCAGTCACAACCTTTTGTTTGGTCTTTTCTGGCCGTTTCTTTTCTAGCATGTCTAGCAACACATTGATATGGTTGAAAGCACTGGGGTCTAAATTACAATTTACAACACTATTTTCTAATTGCAATTGATGAAATTGCCATTGGCAATTTTGTATTTGATTAAATTGCAATGTAAAATTTCTGCTCAAATTGCAATCAAGTGACATGATTAACAGACATGAAAAAGACCTGTGAAGTTTAAATCACACGAAATAATCGCTTCTTTATGTTCTGATCAATCGAAATCTAAAGAATCGTTTGAGCTATTGAGCAACTCTTTTCAATGTCTGATCACAAGTTTGTTCATGTAGCATTGCTTTCTATAATGTTACGATTACACGCAAACCCAAACATCTTTGAAATCCCGAGTAGATGTCATACCTTTGAAAGGCCTGAGTACTGATGAATAGGCTTCTGTGTGTACATAACTTCTGTGATGTTTGTAGAAACAATGGCTCAAATGTATAACCTCACAGTGAAATGACAATAGGTATAATATCGTACAAAAGGGATCTGTCAATCATCATTATTTGTCGAAAAAGGGGCTGAAAAAATTTGTTCGACAGCAAAATTTACGTCGGACAAACGATATTTGTTTAAACCGACGTTATATAGTGGGGGTCAATGGGGTAAATCCTTCGGGACCGTGAAAACATGTCGGTTAAAACGATATGTCGGTTAAAGCGATGTCGGTTTAAATGGATTCGACTGTACTTTTCTGAAGGCAACATCACCAATATTCCTGAATTGTTTGTTCAAAGTCCTTGTTTTGAGATGTCTTGTGTACAAAGGCCACCACTACCCAGCAGACGTATGGACGGTTGGACACGTCTTTCCAACGTGGCTTGATCGCAGTACTAAGGGTGGTCGCTTTAAGGTAATATGTGTAGATAATTCGATGCCTTTTGGCGTCGGTGCGACATCATGGTGACGTCTTTCAAGAATATACTTGACATCTAAATCGTTTCACAGAAGTCGTTTTAGTAATATAGAAGTATCAAATGGTAATATTTATATTGCTTAAGCTAATGTAATTGTAACGATTTTGCAACGACATCATGACGACAACGCTTTTAGTTTCTCGTTATTGATTGTTTCTCCAAACGGTGTCCCTTTTTGTATGTATTGTTTGTATGGAGGTTACGGTCACAGGCAAACGTTTTCAAACCTTGATTTCAGAACAATTTATAACGAAAGGTAGTCTCAGTCTTTGATGCAAGGGAATGTGAAGCAAGTACGTGTACTGGTATCGTGCAACAAATATATAACATATAATGTGTGCATCGTATTCCATCGGGCCTTTGCACGCAGTTGATGACATTGCAGGACCGAGGAGTGCATTAAAGTGTTTTTAGGGATGGCTGAAAACCTAATGAGCGGTAATTTTAATAGATGGTCTAACCTATTGCACTTGCCCAGCTAAGGCAATGAGAGTGAACGTCATTTGCCTGCTTGCCACCCCTTGCCGAATTCGAATGCCGGACTTGGGATTACCGGACAAACGCTCTAACCAAATGAGACCTCCTGATAGCTTCAAAGTTGAGTTTTTTTATTGCATGTTCCTCGGATTGGACCCAGATTGTACTTTTTTCAGCAAGGATGATTTTATGCACCAGTTTAGATATTTCTTTATCCGCCGGGGAACATTATAGTTTTCACTCTGTCCGTCTGTCTGTCCGTGCCCACAATGATTATGTTATGTTGTGGATTTTCGGTACATCCGTCACTTATGTGGTTTTTGTTCCTTATGTGGTGGTTCTTATGAGGTAGCCTCATAAGCATCCACTGAGCACAAAACAAACCACATAAGGGAGTCCGTCAAAGTCCGTAGATCAACTGTCTGGTAACACCATCTGTTGGTAAATAATGCAACTATAAAGCCACTTTCTAAACCAAATAAGAAGAGCAGCATTTGTTTAAATCATGCTGTGGGGTGGGGAAAATCTGAAGAATACACCCACTGCGTTCTGTTCCGTACATTTCTTCATTCTTCCTTCTTTTTTCCTCACTTGTTTCTTTAGCAAGTGTATCCTGATATGCCCATCCTAGTTGGTGAATGGGACGTTAAACAACGAACATTAAACACCAAACAGACAAACAAACAATTTGTTTAAAACTAGAAAGAATCCGCTCCCTAGCGGAATTGGCCCAGTTGCAAAAACCACCAAAGAAAATATTTGTATTAAATTATGATCAAAAGTCCTAAAAGACAAGCAGTACCCCCTTTATCATCGCTTTCGTCCAACTGACTCAAAATGAACCCAAAATCCATCTGTCTTCAACCCCGTTCGAGTTAAAAGGCAACTTCCAGTTTTTGACCCTGACCGTGACCCAGAAATTTAAGATAAACGTTGTTTAGGCTCAAAGGGTCGAAAATGAGTTCAAAATAGCTCAAAATCTCAAATCGTTTTCGAGATAATAATCAACTTCCAGTTTTTTACCTTGACCGTGACCGAAAACAAAGATTACCGAGCCATTTCTAAAGTAACGTTATTTGCGCACAAAGGGTCGAAAATGAGCTCAGAATCGCTCTATCCCTAACTGTTTATGAGATAATAGTCAACTTCTGGTTTTTGACCTTGATTGTCACCGAGAAAGTCAAAGACTCCGAGGTAGCTCTCATGTTACGTTGTTTAGGTCCAGATGGTCGACAATCACCTTGAAATCTCGTTGTCGAGATTATAGTCAGCTTCCGGTTTTTGACCTTGACCGTGACCGAGAAGGTCAAGATCACCATGGCACCTCTTATTTAACGTTGTTTAGGGTCAAAGGGTCGAAAATGACCTCAAAATAACTGTATTTCTAATCGTTTTCGAGATAATATTCAGCTTCGAGTTTTTGACCTTGACCGTGACCGAGAAGGCCAAGGTCACCGAGGTACCCCTTATGTTGGCTGATAGGGTCGAAAATGACCTCAAAATTCCTGTATCTCTAATCGTTCTCGAGATTATAATAAACTTCTGCTTTTTGACCTTGACCGAGAGCATCAAGGTCACCGAGGCATTTCTAAAGTAACGTTATTTGTGCACAAAGGATAGAGCATGATCTCGCTCAGAATCGCTCTATCTCTAATCGTTTTTGAGATAATTGTCAACTTCCGGTTTTTGACCTTGACCGTGACCGAGAACATCAAGGTCACCGATGCATTTCTAAAGTAATGTTATCTGCGCTCAAAGGGTCGAAAGTGAGCGCAAATTAGCTCTATCTCTAGCTGTTTTCGAGATAATAGTCTACCTCCAGTTTTTGACCTTGACGGTGACTGAGGTCAATGTCACCTATGTACCTCTTATATAACGTTGTTTAGCCCCCAGGGGTCGACAAACAGTTCGAAATCGGTATATCTCTAAGCATATTCGAGATAATTGTCAACTTCCGCTTTTTGACCTCGTTTCTGATCGAGAAGGTCAAGGTCACCGAGGTACTGCTTATGTAGCGTTGTTTAGGCTGAAAGGGTCGCAAATAACCTCAAAATTGCTGTATCTCTAACCGTTTTCGGGATAATAGTCAGCTTCTGGTTTTTGACCTCAACCATGACCGAGAATGTCAAGGTCACCATGGTATCTCTTATGTAACGTTGTTTAGGCCTACGGGGTTGACAGTCAACTTGAAATCGCTCAGTCTCGGTTTTCTAGATAATAGTCAACTTCCGGTTTCGACCTTGACCGTGATCGAAAACGTCAAGGTCACCGAGTATTTCTTATGTAACGGTATTTTGAGCTTAAGGGTTCGAAAATGAGCTCAAAATCGCTCAATCTCTGATTGTTTTTGAGATAATAGTCAGTGACCTTAATTTGACATTGACCGCTGAGGTCCAAAAAATGCGGGTTCACGGAGACCTCGTCGCCCTCTACACGTGTACCGAAAGTCATCTCCATCTGTAGGAGGAGTTTTCTGGAAACCATCCAAACGGAAGAAAAAAACGAAAAAACACATTAATCCATTAATTTTAAGGACAAACTTTCGTCAGCGAAAAGTTTTGTACTTTAAATGACACAAGAATTTTGAAAATCTATGAATGGCTGTAAATCCAAATTCGTGAAATAGAAAGGAACATCTTCTGTGGCTGAAAACAATTTTTATTTGTCAAGTATCGCAAAATATTTGAATCGAAAGGGCTGGCAAACTAGAGCGACCAGTGCACACAAAACATGAGTACAGGCTTATATTACACACTTTCAAACGACACCTATTTAGTTTCTTGTTTTTGTGAACAAAAACAAATGTCTCCCCGACTAAATCCATAATTCCTCAAAAACCATTTTCTTTTTTCTTATTCCTGAAATAAAATATTCATTTCCGCTAACATAATGATAATTCATTATCAAAATTTTAAAAATAAAAAAAAACAGATGGTAGTCACTAGAACAGATGTTACTGACGTCGTTTTTATTTGAGTCTGAAAGATGGTCACCAAAAGGGGTTTTACTGTGGGTCATTTTTATCCAGTTCTGGAAGTTTGCGACTACAGCAGTTTTACTGTACAGTATATTTTATCAGACTCTGAAAGTTGGTCAAAACAGACAAGTTTTACCGTGCGTCTTTTTATCCGAATTTAGAAGGGGTCACAACAAACAGTTCTTACGTTACATCTTTTTATCCAAGTCTTGAAGGTGGTCTGGATTGTTTTTTTTGTTGTTGTTAACCGTCATCCCCCTCCCCTCCCTAGCATTCTAATATGGGTACGACTGTAAACGCAAACCTAACGCAAGGGAATGTACCTTGTCTTCGTACATTCCCATTCACCAAAAAGCACAAGAAAGCCATTCTTCCTAGCTGTGTATCAGGTGATTTACCTCGGTGAGAAAGGGTACTGCAAATAATGCTAACCGACACAAAATAGCTCCCATATATGGAACAGCTTGGCAACTGAATCAGGTATGCGGCGAAAAAAGAATAGCTAGATCTGCTGAGACCTATAAATACAATAGCACTCCAGTTCCACAAATAATGACTTCTTCATAGGCCACAACTGACACTGACCCTGACTAAGTGGCATGTTACGGAAGAGCCGAGGATGGGAAAAGTACATAAAGCTCCGTTTCAGGCAATAAGAAAAAGTAATGGACCGACAGTAATGCTGTTGCTGTTCTAAAGAATGCAGGAACACTCGAGTACCTTCTGGAAAACGCTGAAGTCAACAGTGTAGTTAACTATGCTTAGTTAACAAAGAAGCCACAAAATGGGGAGGCGGGAAGGGGGGACAGGGTGTTGATGTTATACACCTTTCCTAATTTTCTATATCGGTTTTTAACCAAAGCCGTGTGACTTATCTGAGGAATAACTGCATAAGTTTGAAGTTGATCCGACTTTCCGCTATCAAGATATCTTGCTTAACAACAGATAATTTTTGCGTAATGATGCCCAAAAAAAACTGATACGGCTTTTCTTTGCGAGATGTTTCGCACACAAGATCTTGTCCAAATTATATGCGCTTTTTACGCCATGACATCATACTCCTAACTCTTCTTTCTACTCCCGACAAAATATGAAAGAATCTTTCGGACCAAGCAACAATCCTACCACATTTCAACTTTCTCCGATGTTCAACAGCTGAGCACAAGATTTTCTCTTAATGGCGTCATACGCCTGCACTAATCACTTGACATGCGTCGAGATATTTTGCACACAAGGTCTTATTCGAAATATATACATATTTTACGTGATGACGTCATGCGCCGCATTCGTTCGTTCTGCTCGCGATATCACGTTGCAGAATTTTTCGGACTTACCAAGCAACAATCTCAACTTTCAACTTTCTCCGATGTTCAGAGGCTGAGAACTTTCGTATACAAGATTTTTACGTAATGACGTCATACGCCTACCCCAATCATGTGACATGCGTCAAAAGTTGGTGGGATCGTTCGATCTAATCAAGGAATAAATCGGTCAAGTTTGAAGTCGATCGGACTTTTATTCATAACAGACTGACGCGCACACACGCACACACACACGTACACATATACACACAGAACGTACAAACACTATATATCTCCCCTTTTCGGTTTGAAAGACTGGAGGTCCACTATACTCTTCACCACTTAAAATTCCAGTACAACCTCCTCCCTTCTCCAGAAACACAAAATAAAACTTGAATATAGTTATCAGTACGGGTTCAGTGCGCATTTAGTATAAAAACCCTTCTGATCGGCCTTGTTGTTCAACAGATAACCTCTTCGGCAGTTCAGTCTGTTGTGCATAACACCTTTTTACTCCTCTGACCTACTGGGGATTTCGCGAAGATAGTACTGATAAAAGAGAGGAACTTCTTTTAAAATATGTTAAACAACCAACCTCTACGGTGGTTCGGTCTGTTGTGCAAAACACCTTTTTACTCTGCAGACTCGCTGGAGATTCCGCGAAAATACTCATAAAAGAGCGGAACTGCTTTTTAAAATATACATCTGATCTGTGTTTATACTTAACAGATAGATCCCATCAGAGGTCAGCTGTTTTATAGCAACCTCGTCTCACACAATATCGTTATTTCACCGACTACCTCGCGGTCGGGTGTTCTGATACACATAATTATGTCTCCCCGACCAAATTGAGACATATGTGTTTGTACAGTCTGTGTCTGTGTACGTGTGTGTGTGTGTGTCAGTCTGTTGTGAACAAAATGTTGTGTGCAAGATATCTCGAGATCAAAACGTCGGATCGACTTCAAACGATCGATTTATTCACTGGTTCTATCACCTTTGACACATGTCACATGATTAGGGCAGGTGTATGACGTCATTACGTAAAAAATCTTGTGTGTGAAATTTCTCAGACTTAACATTTTTCATTGATATTCGTTGGTTAAGTCAGACGACTGTTTTTGACGCATTTGGTGAAATTAAGAAAAGCATCATTATGTAAAAAAATATCTGTTGTTAAGCAAAATATCTCGAAAGCGGAAAGTCGGATCGACTTTAAACTGTAGTTATTCCTCGAATGAGTCACTCAGTTTTTGGTCATACATCATTAAACTCGTATAGAAGATCAAGAAAGGTGCATAACGTCAACCCCCCCCCCCCGCCTCCCCATTTTTTGGCTCCTTTGTTAACTAAGCATAGTTATTAACTACGCTGGGGATTTCATCGTTTTCCAGAAAATTCTCGAGTGTTCCTGCATTTTTTTAAAATGCTTTAAAACAGTAACAGTATTAATGTCGGGCCACTGCTATTTGTTTTTGCCTGAAAATGAGTTTTTTGTGCGTTTCTCATCTACGACTATTACGTAACATGCCACTCAGTCAGGAGTCAGTGTCAGTTGTGGTGCATGATGAAGTCCTTATCTATGAGGTGATGGAATGGTACTGTCGTATTTATAGGTCTCAGCAGGTCTAGCTATTGATTTTTTTCGCCTCATACTCGAATAGGTTGCCAAGGTGTGCCATATATGGGAGCTTTTTTGTTTTTGTATCGGTTAGCATTGTTTGCAGTGCCTGCAAGAATTTTTTGCATTTAAAGTGGGTCGTCTAATATCTGGTGTTATGAGAAGCAGCTCACCATTTTGGCACCGAAATGTCCTCCCCTTTTCTCCCACCGAGGTGCATCATCTGATGTGCAGTTATGAAGAATGGCTTCCTAGTGGTTTTTGGTCGATGGAAATGTACGAAGACAAGGTAGTATAACTACTCTTGGGGTACAGACCGTTACCGTTACCTTGGGTTAAAGGGTTAGAGTTGCGTTTACAGTCCCACCTACATTACATAGCTGGGGATGGGGTGTGGAGGATGATAGCTGGCAAAAAAAGAACAACCCAGACCACCTTCAAGGACTTGATAAAAAGATGTAAAGTAAAATCCGTTTGTCGTGGCCCCTTCCAGATTCAGCTAAAATAAAGTACGGTAAAACCTGCCAACTTCCTGACACCAGATAAAAATGTAACGTACAGTAAAACTACTGTAGTGACCAACTTCAGAGCTGGATAAGAAAGGCCTACAGTAAAACCCGTTTTAGCGACCACCTTCCAGACTCGGATAAAAAAGACGTGCAGTAATATCTATTTTAGTGACCACCATTAGTTTTGTTTATTTTGAATTTTTTACAATGAATTATGGTTATGTTTACAGAAATAAATATTTTATTTCAGTATTTAAAAAAAGGGAAAATTGAGTTTTTTTGTTTTTTTTTTTTTTGGGGGGGGGGGGATTATGGGTTTAGTCGGGGAGACATTTGTTTTTGTTTACAAAAACAAGAAACTAAGTAGGTATCGATTGAAAGTGTTAAATATAAGCCTGTTCTCTTATGTTTGGTGTGCACTCTCCGCTCTAGTCAGACACAGTGCCATTTAACTAGAAAAATGTTTAGTTAAATAGAAGATATCAAATATTGAATCTTCATGTATACCGAACTCAAGTGGCTGGTTTATGTTCATTTTAACTGGTTAGATCAGACGGATGTATAGCGTTTACCCTCATTTATCCAGATCACTTGATTTTATGTAGATTAATCGCCAAGTCTACATTTGTATGGATGAGTGATCAAAAACTAATGCTCTCTGTTCATTACTTCAGATTTTAATGAAATTGATAATACTTTTTAAGACAGCACACCAGTTTGTCTTAAGCATAATCCTTGAATTGTCTTGAGTAGGCGTCGCGAAAATAAAACACCAACAGTTCTGTGTTTATTTATTGAAAAAAAAAAAATTACGACTGGTAGAAAATGTCCGGGAGCATTCTAATTACTTCTTTCAGCTATTTTTTTCCTTTGGGAAATTTACTATATCACAAGCATAAAATCGTTCATATTTACTTTTGACTAGATGTGAGTTCTGTTCAGAGGATTTGCCCACCCAAGAAATATAAAAAACGAACCTCATAATCCCAGCCAAACTACTGACAACAACCGCCCTTCCAAAATGCTTGCACTGAACCTTTGTGCACTTTTTTCAATAGGAGAAAGTTTAAAATATAAAATAGCTCCCAGTAAGCTCTCTCGCGTCTGAGATGTCTTTAACAGTTACAAAAGGAGATCGTTGATAACCAGACCGATCCTTCGACGTTTGTTCGAGACAGACAAAGGCTATTATTCAGCTTCACATCCGCAAATCCCATAGCAGTTTTTAATACTGTTCGCGGCAATTTACTTCTCGGATGCTGATAGCTCTCGTTTTAAAAGATGCGGCGAATATAAACAGTTTCCGTAGCATTTTCCTGTCACCTGTTGATTTTCTTTAAAACTTCCTACAAAACAGCAAATAAATCTGCATAAATTTCAAATAGGCCATTGTTATTTATATGACATGCAGATTCAAGAAATAGCTTGCGTAAATGTCGACGGTAGAAATGAACATCGATTATATGTTACAGGCATATACAGATTATCTTAGTTACGCCCAATCACCGAGTCGTCAAATAATTTGGTCATTACACAGGCCAGCATCCAGTAAGTTGCTCTGAAAAAAACTTTGTAAAGTTCAATTTGGCAGAAACATCTTTGTGAGTTATCGAAACTTTTATCTTGAACATTTCTCACGGCGTAGAACCTTATTGATAAAGATCGAATTATAAATATGAATCTTACCAGTTTTGCCTGTATTTTAGTTACCCAGTTGTAGGCATCGTTGTACGTTGAGGCATAGAAGAAAAATACGCGCCACGGAAACTCCATTCTGAAAACAATTCAAGGTGTTTAATGTGCCATCTATGAATTTCTAGCCAAATGTAAAACTCGTGCTATCCGAAAAATTGTATTTATTAAAGTAGAGGTAGGATGAACAGTGCATAGGTGTCTTTTTGAAGCATTAAGACTCCTGTCCAGGGTCCTTTTGAGGTCGCGAAGTGTACAACGAAATCCTGACGTTGATTCGACATGTTTTCGAGACGTCTGGTCAAATTGGCAGGTTCGTTGGTTAATAAAGCTTTCTACAAAACCAATAAGACTTCAAAGAATTCAACGCAAAGATTTGGAACATCCGATTTACATTTGTTTGTTTGTTTTTTTTTTTGACAAAACTACCCAGTAGCGAAATGTGACCTACTAGCAATTGCAGAATCCAGAGACACCCTTTTCGAGATAACGGACAACTTCCATTTTCTTACCTTGACCATGACCGAGGAGGTCGAAATCACTCGGTTACCTCTATGTAACGCCTTTTAGGCCCAGAAGGTCGAAAATTAGCTCAAAATGGCTCTATTCGAGATAAGTGTCAATCTTTTTCTGAGACTCTTCGACATATAAAAGTGACCTTGACCCTGAATGCCGAGATTTAGAAAAATTTTACGGATTTCATGACAACTCATTACCCTCTATATCTCTGCCAAATGCCGCCTTTCTGCGTCAAACCTTATAGGAAGAGTTTTCTGGAAACCGCTTTGAGGTCAAAAATACTTTGACCTAAATTTGACCTTGAGCTTGACGGTCAAGGTAAACAAATTGCGGATGTCACGACATCTTATCATCCTCTATCTGTGTACCAAATTTCAACCTCAAATAGCTTAAGGAGGAGTTTTCTGGAAACCTCCGAGGCGGAAAAAAGGAATAAACAACCAGAATTCTTAGCAAAGCATACCCATTTGCAAACTGTTTACAAATGAGAAAAACACACACACACACACACACAAAAGGAATATACGGCTGGTATATCTAGCAAAGCATATCCATTTGCAAACATTGTTTGCAAGTGGGAATAACGGCTTCGGTCATTACGATTACAAGATCATACCTAAAACAGTTGGCATGTTGCAGGGATTCATCAAAATAACACTCCCGGCATTCTTTCAGATCCAGAATCCGTATAGGATCCTTGTCGGTTGGCTCGTTGTAATACTTTAATTCATTTCGATCCAGGACACACCACTTTGTCTCCCATTTCTAAAATACAAATAATAATAATAATAATAATAATAATAATAATAATAATAATAATAATAATAATAATAATAATAATAATAATAATAATAAAACCAGTTTGAGTATGGATGTGTGATGTTCATATAATATCTGGATGAAGTGAGTGCGAGTTATTGGCAGCATGAGCCCCCGTGGCCAATGAGCACTCGTGTACCATCTGGTTATCATGCCTGTCATGAGTTTTTTTAAAAATGATCCCTAAACGTGGAGTGTTAGTTATGACATTTTGCTTCGCAAAATCTCTAAATTTGCTTATCTACACTTTAATGCGGGTTTTCTAATGCAACTTTGAAATAAATATAGAATTAAAATGTTCTCATTGTGAGTCCAATAGTCCCGGCCTAGATCTAAGCCAATCAGAGTCGTTGTAACTCTAGTGAAAAGCCTCTTTTTCGTTTGCGTACGGCACCAACGTCACGCGCTGCGTGCAAGCATAAGTTTTTCTTCTAGGTGTCTGCTAAAAGAGTTTTATCTCAACTTTTAAACTTCAATTATTTACATAGTATGGACGAATACTCCACAAGTGATGATTATAGCCCACCGACGATAGTCGGTTGGGCTAAAAAACAACCATGACTACTTAGTCTAAGGGGGGGGGGGGTGGGGGGGGGTCCCCGGGGCGAGGATGCCAGAGGTTCAATTATTTGCTCCGAGCAATACTGACCTGTAAGCACTTGAAACGGTGTCCACTGAGCTTATCCAGCCACCCGTCAATGTTTCCAACAACCAGTTCTGTATCCTGTATCATACCACAAGGCCAATTTAATATTACATCAATTGAATTTCACTTGTAGGAGCCTAAACTTTGTACTAAAAAGCATGAAGTACCCAAGGTTGTGGGTGTGGATTGTGCAAACAGAAATAACTATGTGACTATGAACATATGTACTTCACTTGCCAAATTTAGCTTTATTCTGTGCATGCTGGCATAAGGGCAACCCAACGACCTGAAATTTTAAGATCACTTAATTCAGCAAGAAATGGCACAAAAATAGGTAGCTCCTTTCAAATGTCTACAAGTTAAGACAAAAAATCTGTCTTTTACTTGTCAGGCAGTGATTTGAAAATGTTGCTACGGTATAGCTGAAACCATCCGTTTACAACAGATGCCTTGCTTTTCATATTAATTATATCAATAAATTTCTTGGTCTTCGTATCGAGGTCTCTCATTCAAAAGTAATTGCACACTCTGTGATACAATAAGCTATCACATTGTTTACAAATGGTCTCTTCCTCAGTATCTCTTCCTTTTGCTAGCTAGCTACATTTGTTCACAGAACAGATATATCAAGAAACGGATCGTTGGGTGCCCTTCTCAGTGTCATTTCTGACTCAAATTAATATGCCAGAGTGTTGTTAACTCGAAGCTGGCAGGTCAAAACTTTGTACATCATCGGTATTCTTGTGCATTAGTAGGGGAAAAACGGGGGTATGAAAACAGGAAGTGACGTCATAATGAGGTCACGTGGTGTTTTCGAACCCCCACGGGGGTTCTAAAACAGTGACGTCATATTGACGTCATATTAACGTCATATTGACGTCATATGGTTATCATATGGTTATCATATGGTTACCATATGGTTATCATATGGACGTCATAATGACGTCACGTGGTGTTTTGATAGCCCCACGGGGTTTTTAAAACAGTGACGTCATTTTGACGTGATCTAGACGTGTTATGGACGTGTTATGGAGGTGATATAGAGGTGATATGGAGGTGATATGAACGTCATATGAACGTCATATGAACGTCATATGAACGTCATATGAACGTCATATGAACGTCATAATGACGTAATATGGAGAGTGGGCGGCCATTCAAACGGGCGGCCATTCAAACAACCATTCAAACGACCATTCAAACGGGCGGCGATTCAAACAACCATTCAAACGAGCAACCATTCAAACGACCAGTCAAACGGGCAGCCAGACAAAATGACACCCGGACAAAATAGTGCCCGGACAAAATGACACCCGAGCACCCGAGCACTTGAGCACCCGAGCACCCGAGCACTTGAGCACCCGAGCACCCGAGCACTCGAGCACTCGAGTACCCGAGCACTCGAGCACTTGAGCACTTGAGCACTCGAGCACTCGAGCACTTGAGCACTCGAGCACTTGAGCACTCGAGCACTTGAGCACTCAAGCACTTGAGCACTCGAGCACTTGAGCACTCGAGCACTTGAGCACTCGAGCACTTGAGCACTCGAGCACTTGAGCACCCGAGCACCCGGACAGCAAAGGGTTCATAGAGACATGGTTAGAGCTGGCCTGCTGTGTATTTTGACCCATCAATGACGTCACACAGAATTGCAAAGATTGACTTAAGCCTGCATAGAGTGCCCCGGGAGAACGGTGAGTCGTTGAGCCAGCGGCCTAAAAGTGGGCCCCCCCCCCCCCGGCTCACCGGCCCATGAGCCCCCCCCCCCCGGCTCACCGACCCATGAGCCCCCCCCCCCCGGCTCACCGGCCCATGAGCCCCCCCCCCCCCGGCTCACTGGCCCATGAGCCCTTTTCTCGCTCTCTAACCAAGCCATTGCAGCAACAATTAGTAAATGAGCACTCTTTTCCTTAAGGGATGCTGTGTTTTAACCACAGAGAGGTCTCCATGCATTGTGGCCATATACAAGCAACAATCCTTTCTTTAAAGCTTTCTCACTCTTTTAACACCTATGACAACCAAACCAACGGACACCCAGACACACGGACACCCAGACACGGACACCCAGACACGGACACCCAGACACACGGACACCCATACAGTCCTTTTTTTTTGTTTTTTTTTTTAGTTTTTATCCCTCTTCACCCACATCAAACCAAACCACGGAAACAAGTGTTTTTTAGGGCTTTTACCGTTCTTCCGGCACACACACGTTCACTAATGGATTGCCGTAGCAGCAATTAAAAATGAGCACTCTTTTTCCTTAAGGAAGAGAGGTGTCTCCATGCATTGCAGCCATTTACAAGCAACAATCCTTTCTTTAAAGCTTTCTTACTCTTTTAACACCTATGGCAACCAAACCAACGGACACCCAGACACACGGACACCCAGACACGGACACCCAGACACACGGACACCCATACATACGTTTTTTTTAAATTTTTATCCCTCTCTCTTTCCACACACACCAAATCACGGCAGCAACTGTTTTTTAGGGCTTTTCTCGTTCTCCAAGCACACACACCATCACTAATGGATTGCCGTGGCAGCAATTAAAAATGAGCACTCTTTTCCTTAAGGGATGCTGTGTTTTAACCACAGAGAGGTCTCCATGCATTGCGACCATAAACAAGCAACAATCCTAGGAAGTGACCTAAATAAGAGACGCTATTTTCAACCCAGAGCTCTTCTTTTAACACACACACACCGCGGCGGCTACGTCAGCAAACACAGCCTCTCTTTCACTCTCGAGCGGTGCCCATCTTTTTAGTTATCCATTCTTTATCTTTTGCTCTGTCAATCCACGACAGTCAGACAAACAAACAATGATTTTTTCCCTCATTTTTTCTTTTGCTCTATCTCTCTCTCTACACATATAAGACCTATGGGAGACGGGGCAAACGGACAATCTTTTTTTTTTTTGCTTTCTCAGTCGTTTCTTGCCGTAGAAGCAATTAAAACTGGGCAGCCATTGCTGTCTTAATGAAACTATTTTTAACTCAGAGCTCTATCTCTGCGCATGCACACGCACACAAGGGTGGCTAGGCAGTCTTTTTGTTGTTTCGATTTTCTCGCTCTCTCTCATTACATATACCAACCACACACGACTCATTTAGCGTTTTCCTTTCTTTAACCATTCTTTTTTTTTACCCACTCTCTCTCTTTAACTTTTAAACGAGGGTCGTATCCACGGCGGTTACGTCAGCAAACGCAGCCTCTCTTTCATTCTTTCTCGAACGGTGGCCATCTTTTTTATCCACATTTTTTCTTTTGCTCTGTCAATCCACGACAGTCAGGCAAACAAACAATGATTTTTTTCCCTCATTTTTTCTTTTGCTCTATCTCTCTCTCTACACATATAAGACCTATGGGAGACGGGGTAAACGAGCAATCATTTTTTTTCTTGCTTTCTCGCTAATAGCTTGCCGTAGAAGCAATTAAAACCGAACAAGCATTGAGATGGGAGCTCTCTCCCCATACACTCTTTTCTTTATTCACCTTTCTCATTCTCCAAACACACATCAGACAGACGGGCAGTCTTTTTTATTTTTTTTTGTTTTTTTTTATCCCTCTCTCTCTCTACACATATAGCAATAGCCACAACTGATTCAGCGTTATATTTCTCAAGCCTGGGTATTTTTTTTTAACCCAGACAGTGGCTTATTTCTCTCTCTCTCTCTTCACACACATAACACAGCAGACGGTCAGACAGACAGATTTAGCGTTCGATTTCTCAAGCCTGGATATTTTTAACCCAGACAGCAAATTCTTTTTGCTTTCTCAGACAGGCAGACGGACAGATTTAGCGTTTCATTTCTCATGCCAGGGTATTTTTAACCCAGACAGCAATTTGTTTTGCTTTCTCAGACGGGCAGACGGACAGATTTAGCCTTTCATTTCTCATGCCAGGGTATTTTTAACCCAGGCAGCAATTTGTTTAGCTTTTTCAGACGGTCAGACGGACAGATGGAGCTATAAATCAATGATTTATAGTCCTCTTTTTTTTTTTTTTTAGCATTTCCCACACTCTCATTCATACTAAGATTGTCTGATGAAGCGTTTCATTTCGTAATAATGGGAGGGCCGCTAAAAAGCGGCCCTGGAGGGATTTCCGTAGTCTGGTCCTGGTCACTGCCTCTTGTCATCAGTTCTCCTGCCGCTGTCACTGCCTCCCGCCATCGGTTCTCCTGCCGCCGCCACTGGCGCCGCCGCTGACGCCACTGCTGGCACCGCTGCCGCCACCAACCTCGCCACAGCCACACTTCCGCTTATGTGCCGCAACCGCGGCCCTGCTCGAGGTGAATCCTTTGCCCTGGACACTACAAAAATAATATTGGGACTTCAAAGCCTCCGGGCATTGTTGCTCATGCATTCTCATTGAATATTCTACCGGAAAGCCAAAATGGCAGAATTCACAATATTTAACATTATCCAAAGAGCCCAAGATTTGCATGACCTCCTGGAAATCTGACTCTTTTCTAGAGACATCCTCCAGTTTCATCTGAGCAGGTTCGTTGTTGCGGTCAGTGTTTGAAGGTGACTGTATGAGGCTGACTGTATCCGAAATACTGGCGACAGCGATTGTAAGCTCATCGTCAGGAGCTGGTGGCGGACTGTCCGGTCTTGTAACGGTTGCGCTTGGTGCCGCCAGCACCTTCCGGACAGTCACATCAGCTTCCTTTTGATTCACTTTCAACGGGGTCGTCATCGTTGACGCAGCGACTTTGACAGGAGTTGCTCTGGCAGGAGGAGTCTCTGTCATCGTTGCTGCGATCACTCTGGCTGGAGGAGTCTCTGTCATCGTTGCCGCGGTCACTCTGGTCACTCTGGTCACTTTGGTCACTTCCTGGCAGGGCGACGGGTCCCTGGGCGGCGAACGATGGCGTAGTCGCTTATGGCTCTCCTCCGCCGCCCTGCCAAACCGGTTGAACTGTTCCTCTGGTCTGTTCCCAAGGAAATTTCTCCACTTTCGAAACAGAAAAGTTTGATATTCAATGTAAATCTCCTCCCAGAAGTTGATATCCTTCGGTGATAGGAAGTAGCGGCCCCGAAGCTCATCCGAAAAAACTCGTCCTTATACAACATGGTTGAATTTCGATGTGCTCGCTTCCGAAACAGAAAAATTTGATATTCTATAAATATCTCCTCCCAGAGGTTGACATCCCTCGCTGATAGAAAGTAGCGACCTCGAAGCTCATCCGAAAAAAACTCGTCCTTGTACTGCATGATTAAATTTCGATGTGTTTGCTTCAAAGGTTCAAAGCAGACTGACTGCACACAGACTGCAAAGCAGACTGATCGACCCCCCCCTCCCCAGAGGCAGAAGCAGACGGCATATAGTAGGGACCCCCCCCCCGGCCCAGCTACCTAGTGAGCCCCCCCCCCGGCCCAGCTACCTAGTGAGCCCCCCCCCCCGGCCCAGCTACCTAGTGAGCCCCCCCCCCCCTCCCGGCTACTTTTTACGCCGCTGGCTCACGGCTCACCGTCAGTAGTATAAAAAGGTCGGGTTGACACCACTCTAATCATTGCATTGCCAAACCATCATGGAGACGTCTCGAAACGCAGCAACGGCTAACAACATGGAAATTGATAGCCTGTTCAGCAATGAAACAATGGCTTTTACAGATGCAGTTTTAACTGCAGAGGAGACTGCTGCCTTCCTAAGTACACTAAAAGAAGCTGAAAAAGCCTTGGAGGAAGCATTAGGGGCTCCGTCAGCCGTGTCTACAGTACAGCAAACTAGGCCTGAAGAAGTACAGCCAGTACAGCAAGCAATGCCCGATCCCGAGGGATCTGACTACCCGTTCTGGGTTGCCAATGCGCTTGTAAATGGTAGCGCCAAACCACTTAGTACAAAGTTACAGGCTCATCTAGAGCATCTTGAGGAGGAAGAAGTGGTCATGTCAAGCGATGACGACGGTGACGACGACGATGACGACAATGGCGACAATGACGACAATGACGACAGCGACGACGATGAAAAGCAGCTCAAATCTAAATTCGAATTGAGCAAAAGTATTCCTGTTACTGAAGAAGACGTCACGCTGTTGAAACGGAACTTTCAAGCAGTGATTCCTCTGATAGATTGTAACATTTTATGGTGCTTATGTGAAGAAGGCTTTTTCGACCAACACACATACATATACCTAACGGAAGAAGTGAACACTGTCATTCAGCTTATCTACATGCTAGAAGGAAACATAGAGCATGTTCCCGCGTCAGAGCCACAGTTCTCCGAAGCCATGACCCGACGTTTCGTTCAACTTATTAGAAGTCTTCATGAGGAACTTTTTAAGACATTATGTCTACCGGCGCCAAAGTGTGTTGACGAAGATTGCGATTCCAAATGTGCAAAGGTCATGCTACATGGCTTCAAGTACCTTGAAGAACGTATTAAGGTGTACGAGATGATGGCCTACCTCTATGAAAAAGGATATTTCACCATGCCAATGCTCTTCCAATGGATAATTGGAAGTCGCAAACGAGGAGATTTTTTAGTGATCGTCATGAGACAATCTCTAACAGACGGTTTACCAACAGCCTTTCTGGATGGTTTCAACGAGATCACTCCGCGATTTTGCAAACATCTCATGAAAACATACATGTAATGTCCATATAAAAGGAGTGAGGTGTCAAGTGCAGTCATCATTCGACGCGCAGCCATGGAGAAGACAAGCAGCTTTAAAATTAGTGCAAACTTAACCATTACTGTGGAGCATGGAGAATTTGGGCTATTTCTTCGAATCAAACGTGGAGAGAGATGGCTTGCTTTATCACCATCCTTGTGGAAGATTGTGTGTCAGAACTTGACAAGATTACGTGACATTGGCTTCAAACTGTACTTAACGCAAACGAAATGGCTTGAAGTCATTTCATACTTGGACATGCGCTATGTGAGTTTTGTGCAAACATCACTGTTTGAAGGGAAAGAATACAAGTTTTACATCAACATGAATGATGGTGAATGGGAGACATTGCTTCAGGAAATCCATAGCATAACCTCAACCTTACTGCCATGCACGGAATGTCATGGTAAGAAAACTCCTATCAAGCTACAAAAGGACAATCGGATGAAAGTGTCAAAGCTATCCAAGAAAAGACTGGCTGAAGTTCAATTGGAGAATATGGATGTGCAAAATCAACTTGGACTTACCTGTGAATATTGTGGTGCTTACGGATATGCTGAGGATTATGATTGTCACTGCCACAAGTACAATTGTAAGTTGTGTGAACCAGACAACTTCTGCAACAAGTGCGGCTCACTAACTGCTTCTGCGGAGTAAGACTGAGAGTCATTTGTTTGCCAACCGTCAAAGTGTGCAGACGTGTTATATGGATATGTGAAAGATGGATGTAGAAACGTGTTTCAAGGACAAGTATGTGGACTACATGATAAGTGAACTGGCGCGTTTTGGATCTATTCAACAACAACTGCAACACTTTGACATTTATTGGGAACTTGCGCATTCCACGTTAAGTGTACCAAACTTACGTGAGGATTTCATCAAAGAGTGTATGTTTTCAAACATTGACGGAGCTGAGGAGTTTGATGTGGAAGCAGCATATCACTTCGCTCGATTTGATCCAAGACTGTTTGATGAAGTGAGAGAGTGGTTAATCTACATTGCAGTATAATGACAGACATTACATTGAGACAATATATTGTGCAAAAGACATATTGTGAAGAAATGTTATTAGCTGTAAAAAAGTTTGCATGTTTAGTATGTCCTGCTTGTCAAAATGAAGAGTGTTCAGAACATACTTGTCATTCTGCATGTGTCTATACATATTGGAATGAAGCTAAATATTACATTCATTTAGATAAAGTGTTAGATAATGCAAATCAACGCTGTGAAAAATATGGTGTAGATGCTATCACATTTGATGAATTAAGTTGTTGGTTAATGTTCATTGAAGATCAATGGACTCCAATTATTCACACCATTGTATCAATACTTGATTTGTAAGATATGTTGATTGAGCTTTTATAAAATTTAAGATATGTTGATAAAATTTAAGATGTGTTGATAAAATGCAAGATGTGTTGATAAAATAAAATGTAAGATATGTTAACAAGTGTTGATCATTTAGTGTTAACATGTCGACGTGGAAAGACTACTTAACCAATATTTACTTTAAACCTGGTCAACCCGGGGCATTTGCTGGTCCTTACAAACTATATCACATATTAAAAAACATGATCAACCAGTCACTCATTCACAAGTGAAGAAATGGTTACAGGATCAAGATGCCTTCAGTTTACTACAACCTGTAAAATACAGGTTTAAAAGGCAACGTGTCATTACACGTGGAATTGATGACATGTGGGATATTGATTTAGCTGACATGGGAAACATAGCTTCCTATAATGATGACACCCACTTTTTATTAGTTGTCATTGATGTGTTTTCCAAATATTTGTGGGTGCAGCCAATGCCTAATAAATCACATACCAGCGTCATAGAAGCCTTTCAAAAGATTTTTCATGAAACACAACGAAGACCACGAACTCTAAGGTCAGATAAAGGAACTGAATTTAAAAACAGATGGGTAAAGGCATTTTTGAAGAAGGAGGGAATACATGCCTATACGACAAAGAATGAAACCAAAGCCAACTTTGCTGAGAGAGTCATTCGTACTCTAAAGGGGATGATGTATCGATATTTCCTTCATAATCAAACGTATCGATATATGGACATCCTTCCAGACTTAGTGTATAATTATAACCATAGACCTCATGGCTCCCTCCCTAATAAGTATGCTCCTGCAGATATTCGTAAAGACATAGAATCGAAAGTGTGGAAGTATATGTATGTAGACAAATTGAAATTAAAACCAAAGAAGAAGAAAAAACCCTACAAATTTAAAATTGGTGATCAGGTTCGCATTTTTCACATGAAATATGTATTTCAACGGGATTATCATATAAAGTGGACGCAAGAAGTGTTCATTATCACACATCGTTGTAAGAAGCAAGGAATACACTTGTATCGTGTGAAAGACTTTTTGGATGAAGATATTGACGGACATTTTTATGAAGAAGAACTGCAGAAAGTGACAAAAGATATTGAATCAGTCTACAGAATTGAAAAGGTCTTGAAAACACGAAAAAGACGAGGTGTTAAAGAATTATTTGTGAAGTGGTTAGGTTGGCCAAAGAAGTTTAACAGTTGGGTGAAAGAAACAGATATTCGAAAATGAAGCATCCATTCACGTGTTTGGTCTCTGGACCTACAGGCAGTGGTAAAACTTCTCTAGTTAGAGAAATTCTAGAACAAAAGTTAATTAAACCCTCTCCAAAAACCATTTTATGGCTCTATGCAGCAGATCAGCCTTTGTATAAGGGAATGAAAGGTGTGGAATTTTACCAAGGCATTCCAGATAACATTGAAGAGCGTTTTAACCCGAAAAAACCAAACTTACTCATCATTGATGACTTAATGACCAAATGTCATAGTGATGAACGCATGACACGTCTATTTAGTGTTGGCAGCAGTCATCAAAATCTAAGCATTATTTTTATTGTGCATAATTTGTTTCATCATGGTAGAGAAATGCGTAATATTAGTTTGAATACACATTACATCATTCTGTTTAAAAATCCTAGAGACAGTCAACAAATAAGTACATTAGCGCGACAAATGTATCCTGGAAAATCTCAATTTCTCATAGAAGCCTATCAAGATGCTACCAGCAAACCTCACGGCTATTTATTCATTGATTTGAAGCCGAAGACAAATGATCAACTACGTATTCGTACAGGAATTTTACCAAAAGATACACATTACGTATATGTTGATAAGGTGGCGTATGAACAAGAACCAAGTCACTTAACCATTCGCAGCCAAGATGTCTAAACGTATTCAAGCGAATCAACCTTTCCTTCACTTGCTTGCACGCAGCGGGCCTAAACGACGTAAATCCTTACTACAACAAGCTACTAAGGAGGAATTAACTAGCTTGTTTGAAATTTGTTTGAATATATTGCGAGGACATTTACCCTTAAGCTCAAAAAGGTATAAGTTATTCAAGCGTGAACGTCATACCCTACGTACACTGGCAAATAAGAAGATATCACTTCGAAGAAAAAAGAAGTTGGTTAATCAGAAAGGAGGATTTATTGGAGCTATTGCTAAATTTGCATTACCCTTGTTAGCTCAGTTGCTGTTAAAATGAAACATACTTTGAAAATGGTTCTCATTCCTGAATATGAATATAAAATGTTGTTAGAAAAGAAGGGAAAAGATGTTGAAATCAAAACGAAAGTGAATAAACTTTTACGTGGGAAACGAACTCGTGAAAAAGCAATAGAAATGTCTCAAGTGCTTGGACGTCATTTACGAACAATTCAATCACAACAACAACAACGACAAAAGTCTGTTACAGCATCTAATGCAGAAAAATCAGAAAAGTCTCAACAGTTTCTAAACCATTTTCAACCCATTTATCATGTAAAACTAACACAACTTCTGGCAGAACTTAAGAAATATGGTACGAGATGGACAGATAAAAATGAACTTGTTTTAAAAACAGGTACTGTCATTACAAATTCTAACATTATTGATTTGTTGAAAGAAGCATTGGTTGCTACAAAAAGAAAAGAACGACGAGAACCACCGCGTGGTTGGAAGCAGTTTATTGAGGAAATTGTAGACGCTAATATTCCAAAAACTGTTTTTGGCAAAAAGACAACTCGTGAAGATATTACAAAAGAGCAACAACAACGTCAACAAAGATTGTTTCCAGAAGGATGGGAAACTTTTTAACATGGATTAAAGAGCTATGGTGTTGTTGTAAAGAAAATGGAAATAAAAATACTATTCCTGTAAAAATTAGGTGTGTTAGTGCTTGTTGTCAGGGAGAAGTAGTAGATACCAATTTAGATCATGTAGATAGCAATTTAGACAATAATGTAGACAGCAATGTAGAAAGTGAGGATGAAGAGTGTCAAACATGAAGTAATGTATATACACATCTAGTCTATCTACATCACATAAACGATTTAGCTGTCATGGAGTCAACAAGTTTTTACATTACTTTACCCAGCAATGCTAGTATGAACTATTATCCCAACAACAAGACTTCGAATTATCAAATTCGTATGCCTCGAACCATCTATCTGAACGGAAAATATGAAGTGGCATTAGCTGAAATTCAATATCCACATACATGGACAACCATGAGACATGGAATGGACTATTCTATTCAGTATCGACAACAACCACTGAATGATATTGTTCTTGACACAATCAATATTCCTTATGGTTACTACAGATCCATACAAGAAATATGTCATGCAGTCAATGAAGAAGCAACTAATTCTATGAAAGATGACCTTAAAGAAGGTATTCGGATAAAGTATGATAAAATTAGACGACGCGTTTTTCTATATCTACATTATGGCTTTGAAGTGTCATTCTCCGCTGGATTAGCTGAGATTTTAGGATTTATCCCAAATCAATGGTATACTGAAACGTGTACAGCTGAATATAAAGCTGATGTGAAACAGGGGTTTTATACACTTTATGTGTATTGTAGTATTTGTGAGCCACAAGTTGTTGGTGATTATTATGTTCCTTTGCTACGTTCTGTTGCAATACAAGGACATGATGGAGACATTATCATGAAAACTTATGGAGAACCTCATTATGTTCCTGTAAACACATCCAAATTTGACGTGATAGAAATGAATATTAAGGATGACACAGACCACAATGTTCCATTTCAAACTGGGAAGGTGATCTGTAAACTTCATTTTCGACCAAAAGCATTATGAAAGCATACACACACAATCCATCTATTTATCGCAACCATTTTCTTCGTCAAGTTGGTGGAGAATTACCAGGATTTAAAGGAGCGCGAATACAATATGGAGATGGTATTGGTTCAATACTGGGATCATTGGCTCGAAAAGCTATTCCACTGCTTAAGACAGGGGCTAAAATCGTTGCACCACATCTTAAAAGGGCTGCAAAAGATATCGCGAAAGATGTTACAGGTCGAGTAGCACAACGTATGTTTGGTGGTGGGTTACGAGGACAAAAGAGACCGAAACGAGCAAAACGTGTCAGAAGGCGAAAGGCAGCTAAACGGATAACATCAAAAAAACATAAGAAAGATATTTTTTAATCATGTCTTTAATTCATAATCATTCTTGTGAATGTAGCCTTTCTCCATTAGAATGGTTTCACATACCACCAACGCAAACTGCTGTAGAAAAAAGTTATAATGTAGACTATCAACCAATGACTACCATTAGAGAGGGTGCTCCAATAGAATTCTACATTCCTGCGAGTACAGAAGAATATCTAGATTTAAAGAACAGTAAACTCCATATTGTATGTCGCATTGTCAAGGCTGATGGAACACTGTGTGGTGTAGATGATAACGTGTCATGTATCAATGATTTGTTTAATGGGCTATGGTCTAATATTGAATTATTTCTAAATGATCGTTTGATATCACATAGTAACAATACCCATGGTTATACTAGCATCATATCTCATCTCATTCATGACTCGGAAGAAAGTCTCCATTCTGAGCGATCTATGCGTCTCATCTTTAAAGATACTGCCGGATCAATGAATACTTATGAGGTGAAAAGACCTAATCATGAAAGATATGTATCAGGTTTTCATGTAAATATTGAAGGTGGTGATATAGCTGAAACAGGAAATAATGGTTTACATAATCGCTATTTGTATACACGTCTAAGCCGTGAGTTTGCGCTTACAGGTGGTTTAAGGGTAGATTTGTTTGAGCAGGATCGTTATCTTCCCAATGGTGTTAGTATGAAATTACGTTTACATAGACAAAAAGATGGATATGTATTAATGGCTGCAAATAATGGTTTTAAAGTAGAAGTGAGAGAAGCGTTTTTAACCATTCGCAAAGTGAGGGTTAGTCCAGGTATTCAGTTGGGACATGCAGATGCATTGATGAAAAGTCCTGCTAAGTTTATTGTTAATAGAAAAGAATGTAAAGTTTTAGCTATTCCAACTGGATTTCAATCTTTTGTGAAAGATAGCATCTTTTTAGGCCAATTACCAAAACGTATTGTCATTGGAATGGTTCATAATGAATCCTTTGCTGGAACAGTATTGAGAAATCCATACAATTTTGAACATTTTTATCTTAACTTTATGCAGCTTTACTCTGATGGTGAACCAGTCCTATCCAAACCTCTCAAGCTTGATATAAATCGAGGCAAATATCTTGATGCTTTTGAAACTCTTTACAAATCTTTTGACAGATTGGATGGTGAGAAAAGTTCCATTATAAAACGGGAAGATTGGCCTAGAGGTTATTCGTTGTTTTCTTTTGACTTAACACCTGATTATGATGGTGCTGATCATTATGCCCTTATCAAACATGGGAATTTGAGACTAGAAATGAATTTTGCTGGTGCCTTGCAAAATACAGTCAATGTTATAGTGTATGCTGAATTTGATAACATTGTTGAAATAAGTGCAAATCGTAGCATTCAATTCGACTACCAGTCATGAACACGAAGCAGATAGAAGCCATCCTATCCCATGATGCCACGACAAAAGACTTGTTTCAAGGTGTGTTTGCCATGGACCAGTTACCATCTTTACAACGCGGTGCCTATGTCATCAACACAGACGATCATGATGAGCCAGGAGAGCATTGGGTGGCAGTATATTATGACGAAGACCCTGCAGAATATTTTGACTCTTATGGACTTTTACCTATAGACAGTCGTTTGAATAAGTTTTTAAAGTTTAATTTCATTTATAATTCAGTTCCATTACAAACACCGATATCCTCTACATGTGGATTTTATTGTGTGTATTATATAATTCAAAGAGCTCGAGGACATAGTCCTTTTGAAATCATTGATGTATTAAGAAGAAGTGATGGTGATTTTGTTGTAAAGGATTTTGTATATAGACATTATAAACCATTATTTTATTGATGTTGTATTAGTTAAGTTGCATTAGTTAAGTTGTTGGTAATTGTGAATTGTATTATGAATATTGTAAATAAACAAGACAGTTTTATACAACATTCTTTTTTTTTTATTGTGTTATACATTATTTACATTTCACAATTATTTCACATTAAGCTATTATTTTACAAATACATTCAATACATCAATAAACACATGCCATTCATACCAATCTAAATTAATATATGTATCATAGACATTACATCCACGTTTGTAAATGCTATGAAAACTAGCATAACACTGTCCATTACCAAACTTTATTATTTTAACATCTTTGTGTTCAGACAGTTTCAGTTCATATCCATGATCATTCATGTCAATGTTCATCACCATAACACACATGGGATGCGTCAGTTCAATGGACTTGGTGCCTCGCATGAGTTGCACTCCTTCCTCTTTGAATTCAAGCGTCAGGTTCTTTCCAATCCAATGCTTGTAACAGAGCGTGCCATTCCACTGTGTTGAGGGTGATGTAGTCGTAGCATTTTGTAAGCTCGTCATATTGGCGAAATCGTACAAACACGTCTAAATAGTTCTCAGTCACACGCACTTCTAAATCCTCTGAGAGTTTCAGGAGAAAGCCAGGTATCCTCAGCTTCTCTAGATGGTCTTTCAACACAGATTGTTCGTCAGTTGATAGAATGATATACTTTCCAAAATGTTTTAGCACGATGTCATCATATACGTTTCTCAGATATGAGAATCCATGCGTAATGGGTTCATATTCCGATAAAAAGTCTTCCATCTCGTTCAACAGTCAGATGAACTATGAGCTGTCTCCTTGTCTGCAAAGACGTTTTTTATGCTCGCAAGATGGCAAAGAGTGGATGTTGTATCACTTCTAGGAATCGTAAGACTGCGCGCCAGTTCTTGATATCAAAGAGGATCAAATCTGTATATGGTGTATCTGGCACAACTCCCTTATAATCCTCTGGATAATCCTGTAAAAGATTTCTACAGATTTCTACACGTATGTTAGAATCATATTCAGCCACCGTCACTTCCACTTTATTTTCAAGTCTACGTTTAAACCCAGGTTCAAGTGGTATGTTTTTAAAGTCTTTCCACACTTCAGGTTTAAACCGATGATAACTTCTCTGAGAATCTAGTATCACTTCATTCCTATCATTTACAGTAAGGTAAGCACCACCGTTCAGCATGAGTGCATTCATGTTTTTACCTTGTTATGAGCCACCTTCTTGTCTGCGAAGCCTTTTATCCACTTCTTTCACCTGCTTCTTCAGCATTTTCCATTCAGGTATTGTCAGCAAAATTCCCTTTTTCGTTGGACGGTTTTTTCCAGTCCCCTCATCTCTCAGGTACTTGCGAATGTTTACCACTCCTTCATTGCTTTGTTTCATAATCTTGATATACTTTCCATTTCCTAGAGAAAGCATTCCATCCCACGACTGTGGTGTTGGTGCTGTCTCCACTTTCAATTTCTTGATGGTGGTGGTAGGATTTTTCACTTTTAAGTCTTTAACTGCATCTGCAAGAGTATCCATATCAGTTGTAGATCTCTTACAACATTCACGTTCCATGTTAACACTTCAATGTTCACACCTCAAATAACTCTTCCGTTGGAGGACCTCCCCCTTTTATACCACAGCCTTGTAATGTCCATGCGCTAAGGTGGAATAGCCATCATTCAGCACATATCGCTTGTCGTCATATGGGGAGAGGGCTACTTTCCTCAACTTCTCCGAGAAAAGCTGGTGACTATGACTTCGGATAATGTGTCCTGTAGCCATCGTTTGAGTTTTCTTGAACAAACTGTCTCTATACTGCACATGTTTAATGCGTCTTTGACAAGCTCGAGTGATGCCTTTAGCTGTATGTTTTTCTTTCCCACCACACAATAAACTGTACATTTTCGGTCTGAGTCCAACAAACTCTTCAATGGGGACGCCGGCCGTCTCATCCTTCATTTTCCCAAGCACTTTTTTGTTCACGTTGGAATGTAGGAAATGATCCGGCAGATAGTCACTTGTGTCGAACAGGTCAGCATCCTGCTGCATATCCTTGTAGATATCTTCCGTTTCTATGTCGTAACATAGACTGTCGGTGTCGCTGAACAATAACTTGGCATTGGGATACTTGACCATGATGTAGTTGTAATGAAAGTTGAACATAAGCACTTTGCTGAGGTCGAGAATGGTGAAACCAACTTGAATGGGTTTATCCAGAAGCAAATCCACTTTGCGCAAATGTACCGCGGTCAAATCTTCGTTGAAAATTTTGAATTTGTGGAAAGAAGGTTTGGCTACAAGTTTCTTGAACCGCTTTTCCTTGTGAACAAGTTCAACATTGATTCGCTTTCTCACATTTTCCATGGTTTTGCCAAACACCGAGTTGTTCATCAGTTTGAAGAAGTCTTTCTCAAATGGGTTCTTGGCCAATTTTCTCTTTTCCGTGTTCAAGGCAATGTATTTTGCCAACCATTTGCTCTGTTCAAACATGATGGCGCGATGTACTTTAGTGACTTTCAACCCCAGTGAGACGTACTGTTGTAAATTCCTGTAATGAAGTACATATTTCTTCTTGTCAGACAAGTTAGGAATAAGCTTTTCACTGGGTTTGCCTTTCATGTTTAGATCTTCCAGTAGCTTCTGACTGTACTCTGACAATTCTCCAAATTTGACACATTTCCGTTCTGGAGCCACTGGGTAGTAATTATGACGATCATGGATTGAATTTGGATATTCTAAATCCACTTCCAAAATGAATCCAATGTCATCATCTTCATCCACATCCATGAAGTCGAGGGATTCTGGCTCGCTCACCCACATAAATCCTCTTTGTGGCATGCTTTGTGACATGGCCCAGCCATACAAGTTGTTTGCGTCGAGGTACATCAGGTAGTTGTTTGGTATCTCAGAATTGTATTCTGCTACGTAGGGATTATTCGCTTTCGCATACTTGTGTGTGATCACAGATATTCCTCCACGTATGCCTTGCTCAACCATTTGGTACATGTCAATGTCATTGATCAATTCCAACTTCACCTTTGTCGCTTTCAACATTGCATCCCACGACAGTCCTGGTGCTGTATAGTAATGAGCAGGATCCAATTCATACGTGTTGAGGCATACTTGACGAAAGTTTTCAAACACGTCAGCTAGTAATAACACATCTGATTTCAGGTACAGGTCGTGGTATTCACCAAATGTTGTACAGTTGAATGTATCCCACACCTTCTGTGCATGCGCATAATCCTCATCGCTAATGTCCTCTTCGCTAAGCTGACTATAAAACTTATCCTTTGATGGTAGCTGTGTTTCAGCAAACTTGGATGGTTCGTCCACGTAATCATAGGGGTACACACCCTTTCTCAGCAGCAAATCTTGTTGATCACTATCGTGAATGTGAGAGATCATGTTGTAGAAGTTATCTTTCCCTTCTGCTGCAAGGTTGGATACCAACTTCTGTAGAGAGGTACTCATGAACTGAAAGCTGTCTGTAAATTTCAGATTGCTCAGGGTGAATGCAATATATTTCTCAATGGTGTTGGGAATGACTGTAATCGTTTCACCTTTGAATTTCCCAATTTCCTCCATGATAAGGTGACTGTCATAGCCTCGCAAATTGTGGAAAAATACGGGAATGATAAAAGAATCTTGATCCCCTTGCTGATCTTTTCTAAGTCGGAATTGTAAGTTGCATTCATTGTGCGCTGCTCCACGATATTTGCCATTGATGTGGTCATGATCTCTCACACGATCTGCTCCTAGAGGTTCATGACAAATGTAGCAATCAGTGGCGTTCTTGAAATTCTCTTTGTCTTCACGAGTCATCACCATTTCCTTTGGTCGCTCTAAACCACGTACAATACGATCGCGTTCATTCACCATATGGTCTAAAAAGACCTTTACGGCATTGTCTCCTCGATACACAACTGGTGCACGTGTGTTGTACTGGCTCACAACCACATAGGCAAAGCTGTTTGGACGATGATGTTGATACTTGTCTCCTTCTTCATGCTTTTGCGTGAAACATTCAAAGTCAGCATAAATCACAAACGGTGCTCGCTGTTGTTTAGCCACATTCTTAAACTTGATGAATGGTTCCTTGGGAAATGATAAACGTTGTGCTCCATTCTTGTCACACACTTCACGATGCTTATCTAAAAGCTCTTGTCGCATAAACCCGTGAAGACAGTTGAAGCAATAAAAATGTGCACACTTATGCTTTGATCGATAAGCCATAAGTCTGCTAAAACTCTTGATGAGGCAGTAATGCCTTGTCTTGTCATTGCTAATCAGAAGTAAGTTGATTTCTCTGACACTGACGTTTCGACTAAGTTGTATTGGAACAACTACATCTTGTTCGTATCCAAACACGTTGATGGCTACATCGTTCTCCTTTTCAAACTTTGGAATGTCAGTAATTGGTGTCGGAAATGTCATACCCTCTACCTTTAATTCCTTCTCAAATGGTTTGTAGTGATTCACGCGATTTGGGTTGTTGTCATGAGGGTGAAGGTAAGCCAATACTGACCATAAGAAACACTTGTTATCATCATTCTTAATGTTTATCACACCCATTGTTTTCTTCACTTTCTTCGGCAGTGGAATAAAACTACTCGCTTCTAGAGGCATCAACGTAGCTGTATGTACTTCAATGTATAGTATGTTATCCAATACCCAGCCAGAGCCTTGTCGCTCATGTTCGTCAAACTTAGTAAATAATTCTTTATAGGCTTCTGGCAAGTCCTGTTCAATATCTGCTGGATTGTATGCTGTATATGTTGGACTGCTGATAAATGCATTATCCACTTGTTCTACCATAACACCTTCAGCATTTGCTGTCAGTTTCTTGAAACGTGCATGTATGACAATGTACCATTTCATTCCAAGGTTTAAGGTCTCCAACAAATGTGCCTTGATACGGTTCTCTTGCTGTCGCATTTCAAGCAGTAAATCTGATCCATCCTCGGGCTCAAACCGTTTTTCCTGCGCGTTTTCACCAAGACTAACCCTTCTACCTCTCCCTACTTGTCCTATCTTTTGTTTCTTTGAAACATGTTCTTGAGACACATTTTCCATCTCAGCTGGTTTACATGCATGTGCCTCAAAAGTATCCATAGATGGAAACTCTTCATTGCATTCCGCACACTGGACTGGACCGTATGGCCAAATGTCATCTTCTTCCATCTTTTCTCTCTTTGCTCCTTTCCCTTCATGTTTCACTAAAGTTTTCATCTCAGCTTTGCATGTATGTGCTTCAAAAGTATCCATAGATGGAAACTCTTCATTGCATTCCGCACACTGGACTGGACCGTATGGCCAAATGTCATCTTCTTCCATCTTTTCTCTCTTTGCTCCTTTCCCTTCATGTTTCACTAAAGTTTTCATCTCAGCTTTGCATGTATGTGCTTCAAAAGTATCCATAGATGGAAATTCTACATTACATTCCGCACACTGAACTGGACCGTATGGCCAAATGTCATCTTCTTCCATCTTTTGTCTCTTTGCTCCTTTCCCTTCATGTTTCACTAAAGTTTTCATCTCAGCTTTGCATGTATGTGCTTCAAAAGTATCCATAGATGGAAATTCTACATTACATTCCGCACACTGAACTGGACCGTATGGCCAAATGTCATCTTCTTCCATCTTTTGTCTCTTTGCTCCTTTCCCTTCATGTTTCACTAAAGTTTTCATCTCAGCTTTGCATGTATGTGCTTCAAAAGTATCCATAGATGGAAATTCCACATTACATTCCCCACACTGAACTGGACCGTATGGCCAAATGTCATCTTCTTCCATCTTTTGTCTCTTTGCTCCTTTCCCATGCTCTTCACGTTCCATCTTAGCTAGTTGTTGTTACGTCAACTGCTGAAACTAAAATGCTGAAATGTAATCTCAAACATCCCCCCTTTTATACACATTCATACATAGACAGAATTTGCGTTTTCATTTCATAACAGAGGATGGCCCTTAAAAGGGCCAAAAGATGTTAGTAATTTGACGCTTCACCAGCAAGTCGGATTGCCACAGTCGCACTGGTATCTGTAAAACTGTTCCATGGAGAACGGTCGTCGCGAGCACTTGAACGGATGACGGTTATAGTAGCCAAAGTTTTTTAGTGTCGCTCCACACCACCAGCAGTCCGTGCATGGCTGCGGTCCTGGCAATCTCGCAGTAAACTTGTACCACAGCAGTCCACCGCAAGTTTTGCAGCAGTAATGTCGTGGTGCATTGTGGTGCACCGGGCAGTTGTGTGGTTGACCTGGGTACTCCAACCATACCCAACACTTATAACACTCAGTCGTTAGCGTCACTGCCTTGCCGTTTCGCATCACTGTGATTTTACGATTTGTTGACATCTTGCTGCTTGTGTTGGATAATGAAGCTGTAACCCACCTTTATATACTACTAGCGAACATCCTCGCATTATATGCTGATGTGGGGGGGGGGGGTCCTGACTTTAGGTCAACTGCATGGAGGGGGGGGGGGGTCCCGAGTTTAGCTCGGCTAGGGGGGGGGGTCCTGACTTTAGGTCAACTGCATGGAGGGGGGGGTCCCGAGTTTAGCTCGGCTAGGGGGGGGGGGTCCCGAGTTTAGCTCGGCTAGGGGGGGGGGGTCCTGAGTTTAGGTCGGCTAGGGGGGGGGGGTCCGATCCTGACTTCAGGTGGTATATAACCCATGCTCATTTCAGTTTGGGCTCACACTCGCTTCCGTCAACATGGAGTGCTTCTTCGCGTTACATGATGCTCGCACCATTGCTGAAGTTAGAGAACTTCACCTGCCTGTCACACAGCCACAGGCACCGCCAGAAAGAGTCTACTTCTTCCAGCTGCTGCCGGACCCAGTTCATGGATCCATCATGTGTGTGCCCGTCCTGTACAACCGTCAAGTCACGATTGGAAAGAGGCTCAGAGATATAGAGGCTGGTCACTATGATGAGGCGTTCTTTAGAACGATGATGCTAGGGGAGTCAATACCTTCGCGGTTGGAAGAAGAAGAGTACCCGGCCTGGGGGAGATTCTTCCTCCAGCAAGACTTGGATATTTGCCCAGGATGTGGGTGTATGATCTCCCCAGACCGGGTGCTGTCTGAGTGCAACCATCAAATGTGCCTGGTCTGCGCGGCGCACTGGACTCAACTGCTGGCGCTAAATGACCGCTACTCTGTGAGGTGCTTTACCTGCGGCATGCGAGGGGACCATTTTTTGTTCAACGGGCAACAGCTCACACATTGCAGTAGGCCAGTGCAGGACATTGTGACATTCTTTTAAACCGGGACCGGTAGCAGCAGGAGAAAAACTAACATCTCCTGGCTCTTTTAAGAGCCCACCACTGATACTGAAATAAGCGCTAATCGTGTCATGGTGTTAGTATGTATGTGTATGCATGAGAGTGTGAGAAATGCTTAAAAAAAAAAAAAGGTCACCCGTTTGAATGGTTGTTTGAATGGCCGCCCGTTTGAATGGCCGCCCACTCTCCATATTACGTCATTATGACGTTCATATGACGTTCATATGACGTTCATATGACGTTCATATCACCTCCATATCACCTCTATATCACCTCCATAACACGTCCATAACACGTCTAGATCACGTTAAAATGACGTCACTGTTTTAAAAACCCCGTGGGGCTATCAAAACACCACGTGACGTCATTATGACGTCCATATGATAACCATATGGTAACCATATGATAACCATATGATAACCATATGACGTCAATATGACGTTAATATGACGTCAATATGACGTCACTGTTTTAGAACCCCCGTGGGGGTTCGAAAACACCACGTGACCTCATTATGACGTCACTTCCTGTTTTCATACCCCCGTTTTTCCCCTACTTGCATTTCATTTGCCAATTCACGAATAAACTAGACCGAATTCCGCCAATTCACCGAGGTATCTCTTATATAAGCCTCTCACACACATGGAGTCAAAAATAAGCTAAAATTGCTCTATCTCTAACCGTTTTCGAGATAATGATCAACTTCCGGTTTTTGACATTAACCATGACCAAGGAGGACAAGGTCACCTCGAGGTACCCCTTCATGTGGTCTTTTAAGCCCAGATGGACCAAAATAAGCTCAAAATCGCTGTATTTGTAATTGTTTTCGAGATAATTGTCAGCTTCTGTTTTTTTTGCCTTGACCATGACCAGAAAAATCAAGGTCACCGAAGTTCTCCTTCTGTAACATTCAGTAGGATGAAAAGGAGATTTCTACGCCAGGAAGTGACGTCATACTGACGTCACAGGTGGCGTAGAACTCTCATGAGAGTTCTGCGCCAGTTTTTGGATAACGCGCGCGCCCGTTCAAATGACGTCATAATGACATCATAACGACATCATAGTGACGTCAAAATCACATCATAATGACGTGACAAGGGTGCCGCAGAACACCCATGAGAGTTCTGGGCCACCTGTGACGTCACAAGGGTGGCGTAGAACCCTCATTGGATTCTATGCCGGATGGTAATGGATAAAGCGCGCGCCCGTTCTAATGACGTAATAACGACATCACAATGACGTGATAATGACGTCATATGGTTTGGTCATATAGTCACACAGTATGGTCTAGGGTTAGGTCGCCCATAGGAGGGCTCGAATAAACATTATGCTTACAGCCACATGTGTAAATAACCTGTCACATAGTATGTCGTGGGAGGGGATCATAATGACGTCATAATGACGTGATAGGGTGTTCTGGAACTGTCATGACAGTTTGGAACAGATATAAATATGTGCATTATGACCTCATATGGCTCAGAAGGTTGATGGTTCGAGCCCAGGTATGGGCCGCCTGACCCTAGACTATACTATGTGACTATGTGACCAAGACAGTTCTGGAATACCTATGACGTCATAATGATGTCAGAAAAGTGGCGTAGAATTGTCATGAGAGTTTTGGAACAGATATGAATGCGTTATGAATATGTGTTATGAATGTGTTATGAATATGTGTTAGGAATGTGTGCGTTATGACCTTATATGGGATGTTTTCACGAACATTTTGGTTAAGTCCGGAAGAGCTCAGTCGGTAGAGCGTAGGACTCATGGCCGGAGGGTTGGTGGTTCGAGCCCACCTATGGGCGACCGTCATGTGACCAAATCATATGACGTCATTATCACGTCATTGTGATGTCATTATGACGTCATTAGAACGGGCGCGCGCTTTATCCATTACCATCCGGCATAGAATCCAATGAGAGTTCTACGCCACCCTTGTGACGTCACAGGTGGCCAAGAACTCTCATGGGTGTTCTGCGGCATCCTTGCCACGTCATAAGGACGTCATTCGAACTGGTGCGCGCTTCATCCAAAAACTGGCGCAGAACTCTCATGAGAGTTCTACGCCACCTGTGACGTCAGTATGACGTCACTTCCTGACGTTGAAATCTCCTTTCATCCTACTAACATCTGATAAGATCAAAGGTCGGAAATAAGCTCCATTTTTCACCGTTTTCCGGACAATGGTCAACGCCCACTTTTTATCTTTAAAATGATCAAGGAGGACAACGCCATCAGGAATCTTTCATACAACGTCGTTTAGGCCGAAAGGGTCATAAATCAGATCAGGACCGCTCTATCTCTGACCGTTTTTGAGATAATCGTCAACTTCATGTTTTTGACCCCTGACGATGACAGAGCAAATGAAGGTCAAAGAATGGTCAAAGGGTAAAAAAGGTGCTTAAAATTGAAATCGTTTTTTATCTCAAACCGTTTCTGAGATAATGGTCAATCTTTCTCTGACGCCGTTCGAGATACAAAGGTCACGTGACCTTTGATCTTGATCCTGAATTTCGAGACTTAGATTGCGACATCACCCACTACTGAAGCCTTACACGTGTTCATACAAGGATTTGAGCGCTATTCCTAGCTATTTTTCGTGATAAATAGGGGTTATAACAATATTTTAATCTCAGTTTGACCATAACCTTGAGGGTCAAGGTAAAACTAAAAGTGGAATTCACGAGAACTCATTAACATGTATACCTTGGTAAATGCCATCCTCCTTCGTCAAACCTTCTAGGAAGAGTTTTCGGTAAACCATTTTGACGTTAAAAAATACTGTGCCCTCAAGTTGACCTTGACCTTGAAGATCAACGTAAAAAAATGCGATTTTCACGAGGTCTCTCATTCTCTATCCATGTGCTAAATTTGAGTTTCCTAAATCAAAAAGCCTAAGAGGCGTTTTTTCTGGAAACCATACGAGGCAGAAAAAAGCTATAAAAAACGGAATAAACTGCCGGAATAACTAGCAAAGCATACCCATTTGAGCCCTTGTTTGCAAGTGGGAGGAAATGATATGGTCGGCCCAAGGTAATTTTGCATAAATTGTCTTCTTGAACTGCAGTTAAAGACCAAATATACCCACCACTGGTTTGCGGTAACTTTTTGTTGATCTTCCATGGAATTCCCTGAATGACATTTTCATATTTTACTTTGTCTTTATTCAGATAACTTCAGTTTATTTAAATCCAAGAAGCGTGTTCGTGATTGAGCTATCCATATATTAAACACAACATTTAATTGTGCTTTTATAGATTCTAAAATTTGAATTTATTAAACACAGTCTATACTCATCTCGTGAAAAAACCTTGTCGTCACGGAAGCTGCTTTTAGTCATGACATCTCAAAAGGCGGGGGCTGCTAAATCAAACATGACATGATTCAGTGCATTGGGTTTTCTCTCGTGCATTGACAGGGTTTTTTTGTTCTGCACCAGAGTCTTGCAGTTTGAAATTTTATTTGTCAAAGATGACTCATCATAAGGCATATGACCCAGTCAATTGTTTACAAGATCTTGTCTACAAATGTGTCAACACTTTTTTCACAGCCCACACTTTTTTCTTTAGTCAGAGGAAAGCCCAATTTTAAATCAATGTCTCTTTGGTCTTTTAGTTGAATGGTGTTTTGTTTTCCTTGCAATATTTTTTTGTCATATTGCTCATACTCATATCTGAGAACCTGAGAATATCCTGGTTGAACTTTGTAGACAAACGTGCCTGTTTCCCGGGTCATTTTTTTTTAAATTTGCAAAAGAAACAGCATCACTTCTGCTGCCAATGAAATATAAACGGCCCGGCCGTCCGTTACCACTCATTCCTCTTAGATATGAAGGCCATTTGGTCTGATACTTTACAGACTTACTTCCATGGCCGTAGCTTATGCAAGCCAATTTTTTTTTTGGCGGTTCGATAAAAATTGGATTTTTGGCGAGTTTTTTTTTTTTTAATTTAGGTGTTTTCAGACTTTAGACTTTGTTTATGCTATACAGTGAAACCCCGCTATTAGGGACAAAAAGTGACTGAATAATTTTGTCCCTAATGGCGGGGTGTCCCTAATTTCGAGGTCCTGTTCTATCTGACAACTACAACTAAAATCTTTTGCTGTTTTTCTTACACTTTTTCCATCACCAGCTTGATTATTTTAACTTTATCAGATAGCGAAAGTTCGTTCCGTTTTCTTTTCACACCACCGATATTCAAAATTAACACCTTATATAACATCTTAACTGAGTATAAAGACAATGAATTACTTGTTCCTTCATAAGCATTTTAAAAGACGGAGCACATGTCAATAGGGTTTAGTAGTATAAAGCTTCTCTCTTAAGCACACATCTCTTGTAATAAGCCCTATTGTCTTTACATGCACTGTGTTCAATATAATGTACTCAATACCCACAGATAACAATAGCGAAAAAACAAACACTACCGAGTAACAAGCTGATAGGGGTTGTTTACATAACGTACAAAATATGGACAGCAATTTGGCTGTCCACAATGGAGGGGTTGTTTTAAATATGTAACCGTACTAACGGGATAAAAAGAGTGTCCCTAATTCTGAATAGAGGGGTGTCCACAATAGAGGGGTCTAGATATAACAGAACGCTATGGCGTTTTAAAAGACTGAAAAATGCTGTCTATAATTCAGGGGTGTCCATAATAGAGGGGTGTCCATATCCGGGGTTTTACTGTATCTCGAAAACAGCTCATCAGCCCTTCACCATACCTTGCAGAAAGAAAGACCATATTAGGAATTATTTTAATTTTTGTCAAAAATTGAATTTTTGACGAATTTTTGAAAGTTTCACTTAGGTGTTTTTCCGACTGTTTTTGACTTTGTTTACGCGATATTTGGTTGGAATTTCTGGCTTCCATTCCTGAATTGACCTGAAATTTTGTGAACAAAATAATGTCTTTGTGACCGGAAAAAAAAATATCTGATTGAGGCAAGAATTATATTGTTTTAACGAAATAATTTCCATTTCCACGAAGTTGCAACAACGCCGCAATGACGTCACATCTTCGTCCGAATGACGTTGCTTGTGGTGACGGCGTTTTGCGATAAAAATAAATTTCGACCAAGCGACATCTCTCCAGCTATGGAACGACGTATCCCACCGACTAAATATCTACTGGGTAGTCACATAAGTTGCAGTCATATGGCTAACACTGCAGTTATTAGCCATGCAGCAAAATTGAACGTGTTGTTAACAAAATTAAATACAGTATACGCGGTGCTCACATAACCACATGCTGAGAACCACATTGCACTCCTGATCCCATATGTGTTTCTGGTGCCGAGCATAAAATGATCACCTGCTTTTTCTCTTACTTGCTACAGGGTTCGCGTTGGCCAGGTTTTTGTCCACTTTTGGGCATTTTTTTACGAAATGATTCACTTTTTCGGAACCCACCGAGTTTTCTGGACCCAACGGAGTCAAACTTTCCTTTTTTGACTCACTTTCCTGAGAACCCAGCGCGAACTCTGTTGCTATATTTGTAATATTGATGAGTAAATAAAAAAGTAAAGTAAATATTTAAGTCCTCGCTGCCTCATAATTCTGTAAATTGTCTAAAGCTGTTTGTACTCTGCCCTGGGCCATTGTCAATGCCTGTATGTTAAAAAACTGAAATAATGTGTAACGGTTGTAGATTTTCTTACAGAGAAAGGTGCTTACTTCTAAACCTTGATGATTTTGACCTGAAAATATCTTTCTTCGTATGAATCACGAGCTCATAAGTAAAATTCTTTGCAATTCAGATGAAATCACGATACCAGTAAAATAATTGATTTTTTCGTTTCAAAATAATTATCAGTATTTATTTATCAATTTGGCTCAGCTGCACGCGCCCTTAGCGATTGAAAGAGCTTCAAATTTCGAGTCTACTTTCGTTATTGTTTTAAAATCGTTCCTGTAACACATGCAACGTCAGTCTACCGTTACAACATTGTCTTTGCCGCGTCGTTTGTTCTTGGTCGTTTTAAAGGCGGTCAGATTTTTTGTCAGATGTCGAGGCGTCCAGGTACAGAATCATGTAATGAAATAAGTCACTATGTGCTATACCGACTTATTTCGACCCGCCGCAAAGATATTATTCCCAGTAACGATGACCCTGGTCAATAATCGGCAGATGTTAATATATTTTGCGTCCACATGAACATTTATTAACGTAACTGAGCATTATTATCATTATGTTGACTCAAAATAACCCAATATCTGCTTTGCTACATTGCATAACTCGTGTTTTCATAATAAACAACCGCAATACCTCTCAATAGCTCCGTTCAATAATGAAAAGCTACGGTATTATTCAGGAATCGATTGACCGATCAGGTGGCAGCATTTACTGAGTCATGTAACAATACTTTATACTGAGTCACAGTAAGTCAATAGCCGGTAAAAGCGGCAACACGTATATGGTAATGCTTCAGATTGCCGTTAATGAAGTGGAAATGTATTATGATAATATCGCGGATTTTCTCCATCATTTTCCATAACAACATTCACACCGCGGTGTTGGTACACCCGATTTCAGCATATGAGCAACAGATGTTGAGACAGGAAACCCTTTCCCTCCTACTTCCCCAAGTCTATTGGCCGGAACCCCCTCTCCCAACACACACAAACAAATGAAAAAGTTTTTAAAAAGCGACTATGCGCCTGATGTTTTTTTCCCACTTGCAAACTTTGTTTGCAAATGGGGATAAGTTTGTAGTTTTTCTCGAAATTTCTGCCCTTTTTTTTCCCTTTTTTTCTCTTTTTGTCCGTCACGGAGGTTTCCAGAAAACTCCTCCTACGCTATTTGACGTAGGACGATGAAATTTGGCACAGTGATAGAGAGTGACGAGATGTCGTCAAATCCGCAAAATTTTTTGACCTTGACCTTCAAGGTCAAGGTCAAATTGAGGTCAAAGTTTTTCTGACCTCAAAGTGGTTTCCAGAAAACTCCTCCTACAGCGTTTGTCGTAAAAAGGCGGCATGTGGCAGAGACATAGAGGGTAATGAGTTTTCGTCAAATCCGTAAAATTTTTTGACCTTGCACCTCAGAGGTCAAGGTCAAATTGAGGTCAAAATATTTTTGGAAACACCTATTAATCACGAAAAGTAGCCATAAATGTGCTCAAATCCCAGTGTGAATGCATAAAACGTACCCAGTAAAGGGTAAACTTTCATCACTAACGTTGACCTTGAGGGTCAAGGTCAAAGGTCACGTGATTTCACGCGTCCTCAACGACAGGCCGACTCATCTCGAAAACGGTGAGAGATAGAGCGATTTTGAGCTCATTTTCGACCCTTTGGGCCTAAACAACGTTACATAAGAGGTACATCGGTGACCTTGACCTTCTGGGTCACGGTCAAGGTCAAAAACCGGAAGTTGACTATTATCTCGATAACGGTTAGAGATAGAGCGATTTTGAGCTCCTTTCCCTAAACAACGTTACATAAGAGGTACCTCGGTGACCTTGACCTTCTGGGTCACGGTCAAGGTCAAAAACCGGAAATTGACTATTATCTCGATAACGGTTAGAGATAGAGCGATTTTGAGCTCATTTTCGACCCTTTGGGCCTAAACAACGTTATATAAGAGGTACCTCGGTGACCTTGACCTTCTGGGTCACGGTCAAGGTCAAAAACCGGAAGTTGACTATTATCTCGAAAACGGTTAGAGATAGAGCGATTTTGAGCTCATTTTCGACCCTTTGGGCCTTAACAATGTTACATAAGAGGTACCTCGGTGACCTTGACCTTCTGGGTCACGGTCAAGGTCAAAAACCGGAAGTTGACTATTACCTCGAAAACGGTTAGAGATAGAGCGATTTTGAGCTCATTTTCGACCCCTTTCCCTAAACAACGTTACATAAGAGGTACCTCGGTGACCTTGACCTTCTGGGTCACGGTCAAGGTCAAAAACCGGAAGTTGACTATTATCTCAAAAACGGTTAGAGATAGAGCGATTTTGAGCTCATTTTCGACCCTTTGGGCCTAAACAACGCTACATAAGAGATACCTCGGTGATCTTGACCTCCTCCATCATGTTCAAGGTCAAAAACTGCAAGTTGACCAGTATCTCAAAAACGGTTAGAAAACTGAATTTGATTTTTTGTGCCCAAATGAGGTTACATTATATTCACTTCGATTGCCTCGTTCAAGATAATAATCCGGAAGCTGACAATTATGTTGAAACACTGAAAAATGTGTCTTTGACCAAATATATTGTGTCTCTGCCCTTGCAAGTGGGTACTATTTCGCTACGTGTAGCGAAATTCGGTCTAGTTTTAGAACTGCTCTCTGAGAATAAACATACCAGTTCATGTTCGCGCAAAACGATGTCTTTGGCTGCCAGCGCCACATAACTTCTGTCAGCTGCCTCGGTATTGCAGTACATCGAACTTGTCAGTCATTGGTCAAACGATTCGTCAAAACACCAGTTTCATTTGCCTATGTATGCTAAACACCGTCCTTGGCAGATTTTTGTTTACTCGAGTCGTTGTGCGTACCCGCTTAATACCATGGATAGCAACTATATCCGTTATAATGTTTGACTAGCGGAGGTATCCATTCGAAAGCTCAGATTATTATACACGTCACTATCTAACCAACGATTTCATTTTTGTTATTAAAAGGTGTGACTTAACTTCAGCAGAGGTGACATTCAGTGGTATACATTTATGTTTGCCTAAAATATAGTTCTTCCGCACCAAGAGATCTAATTTGAAGTGTAAATCTATTCCCATATTTAGATATGGCATGTCACGGGTGCAACGGTAGCATGAATATAGGGGAACAGTATGTGTTATAACCCCCACCCCTTCTCCAAGAACAAGAGTTCTATTCTGTTCAAGCTTCACTTGATAAGATCATGATATACACATACCGCCACAAAACGGCGACCTTTCATTCAGACGGCTGGTCTTGGACTATGTGCACTTATTAAGGTGCATTTTCATTTTATCAGATTTCTGAAACTTGAAGAATTAAACGAACAATGGTCACCTACTCCATGAGGCTGGTAACAACAATCCCCGCCCCCGCCCTATTGCATCCGCGCTTGCACATTTATGAATGTTTCTGTTGTGTTTACCAACCACGACATTTAGTCAGCCAATGAGAACAGCAGTTTTACTTCCGTATCAAAACATTGGCCCTTTCATTAAATAACAAGTGCAGTTTGCCGTACATTTCTGAACAAACAGAACGGGGTATTTAATTATGGGTATAAATAAGCATATTTCCACTTTGATCCAAGATATTCTCAACTTCATTTTTGGAGAGAATCAACGGATAAATGTATTTGCTGTATATGTGTTTTCTTTAAGAGGCAAAACTTTTGTTTTACTTCGGTTAATAAAATAGGAAGAAATTGAAATTTTGGGAAAAAGGTTATCTTTTTTCTTTAATAAATTATGGCTCAGTTAGAAACTAAATATAAACCAAGTCTTTGTATAGTCTGTTGAGAATGCATTTCCGTACATATTAGCCTTAACAAAAAGTTGTGCGGTTATAAATAAAATCGGCATTGCCCATTCTACATTTTTAAGCTCTAAGCCCTTATGGGTGCTGCTGACTGTGAGCTGTAGGAGCAGATAGTTTTCAAAATGTCTGTGACTTGCGCTGTTTTGGTCTCAAAAAGGACATATGGAAAGGACACCTTCGATCACATGAAATGACTGGATTTTTCTTATTGTTGTTTGCTTTTTTTTTTTTAAATAAATAAGGCCTTACTTTGAATGAATAATCTTAATTGAGCTCATGCAATATTAAAATCTACATTGTTTAAATGAAAGCTGGCGATTTTGATGTGAAAACGTACAGCCAACTCAAGAGCAAAATCAGCACTTTGAATCACTTTGAACAGGTCTTGCTGGTGGGGGGGGGGGGGGGGGGCACTCACGTACCAACTGGTTACCATGCGTTTTTATAACTTTTGCAACGACCCCTAAACGCGGGGTGCTCAGTTTGAAATAATACTCCTTTTTAATCAAACTCGGAGTACGATTCCGAAAGAACTCTCCTTTACTGTGAGAATTGAGGAGCACAAAATGAAAATCCCCCTCTAACGAAATTCGAACTCCTCGCGGACCGCGTCTGGTCCCATAATTACTCTTTTTCCTCGTTGTTTTGGACACAATAGTAATACATATGGTATACTTAGTGCCTCACCCCCATCCCGCCGGTGCCCCAGGATACCTAAAATATCTTATCCCCTCTGATATAATTGCATACGGAAACTTGTCATGCACGTATAATAAAAAGAACTTCGTCATCAAGCAAAGTTGGCAAATTGCTATTCTCAGAACAGTCACATGCTTCCATATTAGCTACCGATACATGTGTGTTTTCACCATGTGGGTGCAATGCAACTCTGAAGCCGTCGATAACACTTAGGAAGGCAAATCCTAGAATGTACATTTCAAATTGAAAAGGACATTACATTGTGGTTTTTAAACTAGACCTAATTCTGCTATATACATCTTATAATATAACGTCTAAGTAGTTATAAAACGAGAGAACCACTGCATTTTTTGCATAGCAACGAAAAATGGACGAGAGAACCACTGCACTTTTTGGCGTTCAGTGGTTTATATATGGGTGCGAAAAAGGAGCGAAAGTTGACCAATGAGAATGCAGTGTTAAAGGTGGATTTTTATTGGCTAGAGGATGTGAAAATTTCGCTCCCTTTGCTCAGGCATATAAAAGGGAGTGTGCGGGAAGAAAGAGTGAGTTTGGCATGTCCGGTCTCCTTTGGTTTAAGGTTTTTTTTTTGTTAGAGTATTGTTAGAGTATAGTGTGACGAGGGGAAAACGTTATTTGATGGGAGTTTGCATGAAGGTTTTGTACAGTGAGTTGATGACGAAAGAAAACGTCATTTGATGCAGTTGGAAGGATTGCGAGTGAAAGAAAGGTGTTTCCGGTGAAACGTTGTATGGGGATGGTAGGGAGAGGGTGTGCCGTGAGCGTCTCGAGTGAAACGGTGCGGAGACGGGGTTGGGGAGAGAGAGAGGGTATAAGAGTTTTTTTTTTTTAAAGAAGGCGCGCGCCGAGACGGTGAGCGAGACGGTGACTGAGACGGTGACCGAGACGGTGACCGAGACGGTGGCAGTATGAGAGGGGGGGGGGGGGTGTGCCGTGAGCGTCTCGAGTGAAACGGTGTGTGCGGAGACGGGGTTGGGGAGAGAGAGAGGGTATAAGAGTTTTTTTTGGTGTTGCCACCGCCGCCGCCACGCCTTGAAAGGTGTGGAGACGGGGTCGAGAGAGAGAGGTCCGCCGCCGCCACGCCTTGAAAGAAAGGTGTGGAGACGGGGTCGAGACGGGGTTGAGAGAGAGAGAGGTCCGCCGCCGCCACGCCTTGAAAGAAAGGTGTGGAGACGGGGTCGAGACGGGGTTGAGAGAGAGAGAGAGGTCCGCCGCCGCCACGCCTTGAAAGAAAGGCGGGGAGACGGTTTTTTTTTAAAGTTTTTTTTAAAGCATATCCCACACATTCTCATGCATATCCCACACACTAACACGTTTGTTTTGCTTATTTCTTAATAGTTGGCGGCCGCTTTGGAGCGGCCAGGAGATGAACTCCGCATTGTCTTAGTTGTGTTTATGCTATTTTACTTGAACTTGATGATATCACGAGCCTGCCTGCCACATTGTGCCATCTGTTGAGAGCCAAACAGGAAGATGTCTGAGTTAATTCCGCAGGTCAAGCAATGCATGGTGTAATGGCCTTCAATAGCTTCTAGAAAAGCTGCCACCACAGTGCAATGCAGGCATGCTGTGTGACCACACTCCAGAGCTATACTCTTATCAAATAGCATAAACACGCTGCATCCGGGGCAGGTTGCAAAATCGCGCCTCAGGAAGTACTCTGCCCATTCCGGGTATTCTTCCTCCTCCATGGTGGTTGGTATCTGTTCCCCCAGCATGTATGTTCTCATGTAGGCATGGTTGTATTTGCCATCTTCAATGTTCTCTATCCTCTTCCCCATCGTGATGCTGCGGTTAAACATAACCGGTATGCCAACCACTTCCATATTCTTTGGGTCAGGCAGGATCTGCATAAATTGTTTTCTGTACGGTGTCTCCCGCAGGCGCTGTGGCTCAAATTCGCAGTGATCAACTGACTTGATACGCTTCTCGCAATTCAAATGGAAATAGAGCTCCATGATAATGATGGTAAAAGCTGGAGAGGCGCGGAGGGCATTATATACTCTGCAGCCGATCGACGTCAGACCACCCCCCCTCCCCTCAGCGCGCTCAGCCCACAGCGTGTCGACGACGACCCCCCCCCCTAGTACAGCGCTCAGCGCACAGCGCTCAGCGTGTCGATGACGACCCCCCTCCCTCTCCTAGAACAGAGTATTACAGAGACGACGAGGACCCCCCCCTCCCTACAACCAAAGAAGAGTTAAAAAAAATCATTTTTTTCCCCCAAAAAGAAACTTATGTTAGGTTTCATTTTTTTTTCTTGACGAAATGGATGGTAGTGTAAACGTCATTTTGTGCAGTTGTCAATGTGATTACGGGATTTGAAATAACAGCTTCCGCCGAAGCGTTGATGAAGCGCTGTACTAGCCCCCCCCCCTCCCGAGAGTGAAAGCTCACGACCACCCCGCCCAAAGAACAGGGTATCGACGACCCACCCCTATCACTAAAGAAGAGTTAAACCCCCCTCCCCCCTCCCTCCCCCAAAACTCACTATATATAAGTGAGTCGAGGAGATGCCATTTAACACACACACACAAGATGAACTCGTCAGCAGATGCTATAGATGATATGAGTCAATTCAAACCAAATGAGGCAGTGATTATTACCATACCATTGAATGAAGAGAAAGCAAAGGTGGAGGCAGAGATGAAGTATGCCTTAGAAGAAACTTTACACTTTCCTTCCACTGTAGCACCTGTGGAGGAGGAGAAGAGGTACAATTTCAGGGTGTGGAAGAAAGGCCGCGGCATGATCACGCTAACAACCGAGTGCTTCAAGTGCTTCTGCTTGCTGGAATATGAAGGACAGTCACATAATTGTCCAGTAAAGCATGATGCTCCACGGCATTATTGTTGCAAGACCTGCGGCGGACTACTGCCATATAACTTTACAGCATTATTGGCAGGACCAGAACCGTTGTTGGATTGTTGGTGGTGCGGAGCAGCGTTGAAGAACTTTAGATATTATAACATGCACCCGTTTAGATGTTCCAAGAGACCATTCACCATGAATCAATTTTATCGCTACCAGTGCGATTGTGGTGAGCCGACGTGCTGGTAAAGCCCTGCGGAGAGCCCTGCGGAGAGTCTGACGTGGAAAAAATGGTGACTGAAAATCATTAGTGTTTAACTTTAGTGGTTTAACTTTAGTGTTTTAACTTTTAACTTTTAACTTTAGTGTTTTAGTGTTTTTAGTGTTTTAGTGTTTTAGTGTTTTATAGCATATTTCGAATGTATATATGAAAGCATATATGAATATATGAATATGAAATAGTTGTAAATAAAATGATTTTTTAAACTTCAAAGAGCTCTTTTTTTTTCTCTCGCTGCCACGCTGTAGTTTAACTACAGTAACTAAAGCAGTTCTTTCGTAGTCCGTCCGCGTATAAAAGGGGAGGGAGGGGAGAACATCAGAACAGTTGATGGCAGCGGCGGCAGCGACAACAAGGATGGCCACGAAACTAGCAAGGTTGAAACGTGCTCGGGAAGAGCTTGTTCAGCAGATAGAAGTGAAGAGACAAAAGACGCTGCAAGATAGTATTATCAGACCTGATCCGTTCCTCTGCTATGGATGTGTTAAGATATTTCCATCTATGGATGCGTTTGACACACATGTATGCAAAGAACCAAAGAGAGTGCAAGTAGGGAGAGGGAGAAGAGTGAGTCTTGGTGAAAACGCGCAGGAAAGACGGTTTGAGCCTGAAGATGGATCGGATTTATTACTTGAAATGCGGCAACAAGAGAATCGGATTAAGGCACATTTACGAGAAACGTTAAATGATGGAATGAAATGGTACATTGTCGTACATGCACGCTTCAAGAAAATGACAGAGAATGCTGAAGGGGTGATGGTAGAACAAGTGGATAATGCTTTTATCAGCAGTCGAACATATATAGCCTACAATCCAGGGGATATTGAGCAGGACTTGCCAGAAGCCTATAAAGAATTGTTTACCAAGTTTGATGAACATGAGCGACAAGGTTCTGGCTGGGTGTTGGATAACATCCTGTATATTGAAGTGCATACAGCTACATCAGCACCTCTGGAAGCAAGCTGTTATATGGACCTGCCGAAGAAAGTGAAGAATACAGGAGGTGTGTTAAACATTAAGAATAAAGACAACAAGTGTTTCTTATGGTCGGTACTTGCTCACCTTCACCCTTCAACAGATGCAAACCCAGAGCGTGTGCATCGATACAAACCATTTGAGAACGAATTAAAGGTGGAAGGCATGACATTTCCCACACCGATTACGGCCATTCCAAAGTTTGAAAAGGAGAATGATGTATCCATCAACGTGTTTGGATATGAACAGGATGTCGTTGTTCCGATACAACTGAGTCGAAACACCAGCGCCACCAGCGCCAACAGCGCGAGAGAAATCAACTTACTTTTGATTAGCAATGACAGGACAAGACATTACTGTCTCATCAAGAATTTCAGCAGACTGATGGCTTATCGATCAAAGCATAATGGAGGTGCATTTTATTGTTTCAACTGTCTTCACGGGTTTATGCGACAAGATCTGTTAGACAAGCATCGCGAAGTGTGTGGCAAGCATGGAGCGCAACGTTTATCATTCCCCAAGGAACCGTTTATCAAGTTCAAGAATGTAGCCAAACAACAGCGAGCACATTTTGTGATTTGTGCAGACTTTGAATGTTTCACGCAAAAGCATGAAGAAGGAGACAAGTACCAACATCATCGTCCAAACAGCTTCGCCTATGTGGTTGTGAGCCAGTATGACACACGTGCCCCAGTCGTGTATCGAGGAGACAATGCTGTGAAAGTCTTTTTAGACCATATGGTGAATGAGCGTGATCGTATTGTGCAGGGTTTACAGCAGCCAAAGAAGTTGGTCATGACTCGTGAAGACAAAGAGGATTTCAGGACTGCTGTGGATTGCTACATTTGTCATGAGCATCTAGGAGCAGATTGTGTGAGATATCATGACCATATCAATGGCAAATATCGCGGTGCTGCACATCGTGAATGCAATTTGCAATTCCGATTTCGAAAGGATCAGCAGGGTGTTAGAGATTCGTTTATCATCCCTGTCTTTTTCCACAATTTGCGAGGCTATGACAGCCATTTGATCATGGAGGAAATTGGCAAATTCAAAGATGAAACGCTTACGGTTATTCCCAACACCGTTGAGAAATATATTGCATTCACCATGAGCAATCTGAAATTTACAGACAGTTATCAGTTCATGGGTACTTCTCTACAGAAGTTGGTATCCAACCTGGCGGCAGAAGGGAAAGATACCTTTTATAACATGACCTCTCACATTCACGATAGCGACCAGCAAGAGTTACTGTTGAGAAAGGGAGTGTACCCCTACGATTACGTGGATGAGCCATCCAAGTTTGCTGAAACACAACTGCCGTCCAAGGACAAGTTTTACAGTCTGCTCAGTGAAGAAGGCATTAGCGATGAGGATTATGTGCATGCACAGAAGGTGTGGGAGACATTCCACTGCACTACATTTGGTGAATACCACGACTTATACCTGAAATCGGATGTATTGCTGTTGGCTGACGTGTTTGAAAATTTTCGTCAAGTGTGTCTTAACACGTATGAATTGGATCCTGCCCACTACTATACAGCGCCAGGACTGTCGTGGGATGCGATGTTAAAAGCGACAAAGGTGAAGTTGGAATTGATCAATGACATTGACATGTACCAAATGGTTGAACAAGGTCTACGTGGAGGAATATCTGTCATCACACACAAGTATGCGAAAGCAAATAACCCCTACGTAGCAGAGTATGACCCTATGCAACCAACCCATTACCTGATGTACCTCGACGCAAACAACTTGTACGGCTGGGCCATGTCACAAAGTATGCCAGAAAGTGGATTTATGTGGGTGAACGAGCCAGAATCCATTGACTTCATGGAAGTGGATGAAGAGGATGAGATTGGATACATTTTAGAGGTGGATTTGGAATATCCATATTCAATCCATGATGGTCATAATCACTACCCAGTAGCTCCAGAACGGAAATGTGTGAAGGTGGGAGAATTATCCGAGCATAGTCAGAAGCTACGAAAAGAGTTGAACATGAAAGATAAACCCAGTGAAAAGCTCATTCCCAACTTGTGTGACAAGAAGAACTATGTACTTCATTATAGAAATTTACAGCAATATGTGTCACTGGGATTGAAAGTCACGAAGGTGCATCGGGCTATCATGTTTGCACAGAGCAAATGGTTGGCGAAATACATCTCGTTGAACACGGAAAAGAGAAAGTTGGCTAAGAACCCGTTTGAGAAAGACTTTTTCAAATTGATGAATAACTCTGTATTTGGCAAAACCATGGAAAATGTGAGAAAGCGCATCAATGTGGAACTCGTTCACCAGGAAAAGCGGTTCAAGAAACTTGTAGCCAAACCTTCATTCCACCAATTTAGAATTTTCAATGACGATTTGACCGCGGTACATTTACACAAAGTGGATTTGCTTCTGGATAAGCCCATTCAAGTCGGCTTCACCATTCTTGACCTCAGCAAAGTGCTCATGTTTGACTTTCATTACAACTACATCATGACCAAGTATCCTGACGCCAAGCTGTTGTTCAGTGACACCGACAGTCTATGTTATGACATAGAAACGGATGATATCTACAAGGATATGCAGGAAGATGCTGACTTGTTCGACACAAGTGACTATCCCCCCGATCATTTCTTGCATTCCACCGTGAACAAGAAAGTGCTTGGGAAAATGAAAGATGAGACGGCAGGTATCCCCATTGAAGAGTTTGTTGGACTTCGGCCGAAAATGTACAGTATGATGTATGGTGGGAAAGAAAAACGTACAGCCAAAGGGATTACTCATGCGTGTCAAAGACGTATGAAAAATCAGCAATATAAAGACAGTTTGTTCAACCAAACGCAAATGATGGTGACAGGACACACCATTCGAAGTCATAACCACCAGATTTTCTCGGAGAAGTTGAGGAAAGTAGCTCTCTCCCCCTTTGATGATAAGCGATACGTTTTAAATGATGGCTATTCCACTTTGGCGCATGGGCATTACAAGGCAGCAGCGGCAGCAACAGTATAAAAGGGGGGGGGATGACTTTCACCAAACTTCAGAGTGAGTTGAGGGTGAACATGAAGAGATCTGCACCAACGGATATGGATACTCTAGCAGATACAGTGAAAGACTTGAACGTGAACAATTCCACCACCACCACCACCACCACTATCAAGAAATTAAAAGTGGAGACGACGGCGACACCACAGTCGTGGGATGGAATGCTTTCTCTAGGCAATGGAAAGTATATCAAGATTATGAAACAAAGCGATGAAGGTGTGGTGAACATTCGCAAGTACCTGAGAGATGAGGGGACTGGAAGGAACCGTCCGACGAAAAAGGGTATCTTGCTGACCATACCTGAATGGAAAATGCTGAAGAAGCAGGTGAAAGAAGTGGATAAAAGGCTTCGCAGACAAGACGACCAGTCATACCAAGGTAACAATCATGAATGCACTCATGTTAAACAATGGTGTTTACCTTACTGTCAATGAGAGGAATGAAGTGATGATGGGTTCTCAGAGAATTTCTGCTTATCGGTTTAAACCTGAAGTGTGGAAAGACTTTAAAAACATACCGCTTGAAGCTGGGTTTAAACGCAGACTTGAAAATAAACTGGAAGTGACGGTGGCTGAATATAATTCTAACATACGTGTGACATTCTGTAGAAATCTTTTACAGGATTATCCAGAGGATTATAAGGGAGTTGTGCCAGATACACCCTATGCACAGTTGATCTTCTTTGATATCAAGAACTGGCGCGCAGCCTTACGATTCCTCGAAGCTATACAGCATCCACTGTTCGACATCATCCGAGTATAAATACATGGACGCGATGGAAGACGACTATTTAATGGATTATGAACCCATGACCTATGGGTTCTCCTATCTGAGAAACTTATGTGATGACATTGTGCTACGGCATTTTGGACAGTATCTCGTCCTATCGCTTGAGGACCAATCCGTGTTGAAGGATCACCTAGACGAGTTGAGAATACCCGGCTTTTTCCTAGCAGTCTCAAATGAATTAGATGTGCGTGTGACTGAGAACGGTCTAGACGTGTTTGTACAATTTCGCCAATATGACGAGCTTACAGAAGACTGCGACATCATCACCCTCAGCACAGCGGAATGGAACGCGCTGTTACACGCATTGGACTGGGAAGAATCTTCTGCTTGAATTCAAAGAGGATGGAATACAACTCAAGCGGGGTACCAAAAATCCATTGAGGTGACACAGCCTATGCGGCTGATGCGGCTGATGGACATAGAAGAAGGATATGAACTGAAACTGTCTGAACATGAAACTGTTAAAGAGATAAAGTTTGGTGATGTGTGTTATGTGAGCTTTCATAGCATTTACAAACGTGGGTGTGATGTCTATGATACCTATATTAATTTAAATTGCAATGAATGGCATGCATTGATCAATGTATTGAGAGAGAACTTGTAAAAAAGTAGTTGGTAGATAAGAGGGGAGAGTTTGGAAAATACCAATAAACAAGACCAGTTTGAAACTTAGAGTTTTTTTTCCAACATTTGAACAATTCTTTAACAACTTAACTACAGCTTAACTACACCATTAATAAAACAATGGTTTATAATGTCTATAGACAAAATCCTTTACAATAAAATCCCCATCCTTTCTTTTTAATATATTCACAATCTCAAACATACTCTGACCTCGAGCTCTATGCCATATATAATATACACAATAAAAACCACACGCCGATGATATCGGCGTTTGTAATGAGATGGAATTATATATATAGTCATTTCTTAAAAATGTTTCTAAACGCTCATCGAGAGGTAACAGTCCATAAGAGTCAAAGTATTCCGCAGGGTCTTTGTCATAATACACTGCCACCCAATGCTCTCCTGGTTCATCATGATCGTCGGTGTTGATGACATAGGCACCGCGTTGTAAAGACGGTGGTAACTGGTCCATGGGAAACACACTGGTAGTCGAATTGGATGCTACGATTGGCACTGATCTCAATAATGTTGTCGAATTCAGCATAGACGATGACATTGATGGTAGGTTGCAAAGCCCTAGCAAAGTTCATTTCTAGCCGCAAATTCCCATGCTTGATCAGGGGAAAGTGATCAGCTCCATCATAATCCGGTGTTAAGTCAAACGAAAATAAAGAATACCCTCTAGGCCAATCTTCCCTTTTTATAATGGACCTTTTCTCACCATTCAATCGATCAAACGATTTGTAAAGCGTTTCAAAAGCGTCTTGGTACTTGTTCTGTGGAATGTCAAGCTTGAGCGGTTTGGATAGGACTGGTTCACCATCCGTGTACAGTTGCATATAGTTCAGATCAAAATGTTTGAAATCATATGGATTCCTCCCGACTGACCCACCAAAGGCTTCATTATGAACCAGACCAATGACAATGCGATTTGGCAATTGACCCAAAAAGATGTTGTCTTTCACAAAAGACCGAAATCCTGCCGGAATGGCCAAGACTTTACATTCTTTTCTAGTGATGATGAGCTTGGCAGGACTTTTCAGCAATGCGTCTGTATGCCCTAGCTGAATCCCTGGACTCACCCTCACTTTGCGAATGGTTAAAAATGCCTCTTTCACTTCTACCTTATAGGTATTATCTGCAGCCATCAATACATAATCATCTTTCTGTCTATGGAAACGCAACTTCAAACTGATGCCATTCGGAAGATAGCGATCCTGCTCAAACAAATCTATCCTCAAACCACCTGCGAGCATAAACTCACGGCTGAGACGCGTATGCAAATAACGATGATGCAAACCATTGTTTCCTTGCTCAGCTAGATCACCACCGTCGGCATTGACATGAAACCCGGATACATAGTGTTCATGATTAGGTCTTTTCACCTCATAACTATTCATCGACCCAGCAGTATCCTTGTACATGAGCCGCATAGAGCGCTCAGAATGGAGACTTTCTTCCGAATCATGGATGAGATGAGAGATAATGCTGGTATAGCCATGGGTGTTGTTACTATGCGAAACCAACCGATCATTCAGAAACAATTCAATATTAGACCATAACCCATTAAACACATCATTGATGCAAGAGACCTGATCCTCTGGGCCACACGCTGTTCCATCGGCCTTTACAATGCGGCATACAATATGAAGTTTGCTGTTCTTTAAATCCAGATATTCTTCTGTACTCGCAGGAATGTAGAATTCTATGGGAGCCCCCTCTCTAATGGTAGTCAGTGGTTGATAGTCGACATTATAACTTTTCTCTACAGCAGTTTCGGTCGGCGGTACGTGAAACCATTCCAATGGAGAAAGACTGCATTCGCACGAATGATTGTGAATGAGAGACATGATTTTTTTCAAAAGATATCTCTTTTATGCTTTTTTGATGTTATCCGTCTAGCTGTTTTTCGTCTTCTGGCACGTTTCGTCGGTTGCACTCTCTTTTTATGTACATCACCACTACCAAACACACGATGTGCTACTCGACCCGTAACATCTTTCGCAACATTCTTTGCAGCCTTCTTAAGATGTGGCGCAACGATCTTAGCCCCAGCCTTAAGTAGTGGAATAGCTCTACGAGCCAATGATCCCAGTATTGAACCAATACCATCTCCATACTGTATTCGCGCTCCTTTGAATCCTGGTAATTCTCCACCCACTTGACGAAGAAAATGGTTGCGATATGCAGACGGATCGTGTGTGTAGGCTTTCATAATGCTTTTGGTCGAAAATGAAGTTTACAGATCACCTTTCCAGTTTGAAATGGAACAGTATGGCCTGTGTCATCCTTTATATTCATCTCTATCATGTCAAATTTGGATGTGTTTACAGGGACATAGTGCGGTTCGCTGTACGTTTTCATAACAATGTCGCCATCATGGCCTTGTATCCCAACAGAACGTAGCAAAGGCACATAATAATCCCCAACAACTTGTGGTTCACAAATACTACAATACACATACAGTGTATAAAACCCCTGTTTCACATCGGCTTTATGGTCAGCTGTACATGTTTCAGTATACCAGTGATCTGGGATAAATCCTAAAATCTCAGCTAATCCAGTGGAAAAGGACACTTCACAGCCATAATCGAGAAATAGAAACACACGCCGTCTAATCTTATCATACTTTAGCCGAATAGCTTCTGTAAGTTTCAGAGCATTAGTTGCTTCTTCATTCACTGCCTGACATAGTTCTTGTATGGTTCTATAGTACCCATAAGGAATATCGAGAGTGCTAACAACAGGATCATCGAATAGTTGTTGTCGATACTGAATAGAATAGTCCATGCCATGTCTCATCGTTGTCCATGTATGCGGATATTGAATTTCAGCTAAAGCCACTTCATATCTTCCATTCAGGTAGATGGTTCGAGGCATACGAATTTGATAATTCGAAGCCTTGTTGTTGGGATAATAGTTCATATTCGCATTGCTCGGCAAAGTAATGTAAAAGCTTGTCGACTCCATGGTAGGGAACCTCTCAAATGGTATGGGTGCGTCGTCGTCGTTGCCTATATACCTCAGGATAGCGCGCGCCATTCGACCAAGTATGTAAAGTCTCATCCTCTTTTACATCATCATCATCATCATCATGCTGATGGACTTCTCCTTCACAACACGCACTTGTGCATCGGATCTTCACAGGAATAGTCGGTTTCTCTTCCTGGCCACCACCACCACAACAACACCATAGCTCTTTCAACCATGTTAAAAATTTTCCCATCCTTTCGGAAACTGTCTTTGCTGACGCTGGTTCATTTCTGTTGCAATGTCTTCACGAGTGGTCTTTTTACTAAACGTTGTTTTTGGAATATTAGCATCGACAATTTCCTGGATAAACGGATGCCAGCCATGGGGTGGTATGGTGCGTTCCTTTCTTCTTGTCGCTACCAATGCTTCTTTCATCAAATCAACCATGTTAGAATTTGTAATGACATCGCCCGTTTTCAACACAAGTTCATTCTTCTCTGTCCATGTCGTACCATGTTTCTTCAGGTCTGCTAAAAGTTGTTGTACTTTTCCATGATAGATCGGTTGAAAATGACTTAACACTAGCTTTTCTAGTGGTGGTGGTGGTGGTTTTTGCTGCCGCTGTTGTTGGGACTGACTTGAGTTGAGACATTTCCATGGCCTTTTCACGCGTTCGTTTCCCACGTAAAAGTGTCTTGACTTTTGCTTTGATGTCGCCACCATGTTTCCCCTTCTTTTCCAATAACAATTTGTATTCATGTTCAGGAATGAGAACCATTTTCATAGCATGCTTCATTTTAACAGCAGCTTGGCTAACAAGGGCAATGCAAATCTAGCAATCACTCCAATGAATCCTCCTTTCTGATTCACCAACTTCTTTTTTCGTCGAAGGGATATCTTCTTGTCTGCCAGAGTACGTAGGGTATGACGCTCACGCTTGAATACCTTATACCGTTTTGAGCTTAAGGGTAAATGTCCTCGCAATATATTCAAACAAATTTCAAACAAGCTCGTTAATTCCTCCTTCGTAGCTTGCTGTAGCAAGGATTTACGCCGTCTAGGCCCACTGCGTGCAAGCAAATGAAGGAAAGGCTGGTTCGTTCGAATGCGTTTAGACATCTTGACTGCGAATGGTTAAATGACTTGGTTCTTGGTCGTACACGGCTTTATCAATATATATATAATGGGTATCTTTTGGTAAAATGCCTGTACGAATACGCAGTTGATCATTCGTCTTCGGCTTCAAGTCAATGAACAAATAACCATGGGGTTTGCTGGTAGCATCTTGATAGGCTTCTATGAGAAAGTGAGATCTTCCAGGATACATTTGCCGCGCCAATGTACTGACTTGCTGACTGTCTCTCGGATTTTTAAACAGAATGATATAATGGGTATTCAAACTAATATTTCGCATCTCTTTCCCATGATGGAATAAATTATGCACAATAAAGATGATACTTAGTTTTTGATGACTGCTACCCACACTAAAAAGACGTGTCATACGCTCATCGCTATGGCATCTGGTCATTAAGTCATCAATGATGAGTAGGTTTGGTTTTTTCGGGTTAAAGCGCTCTTCAATGTCATCTGGGATGCCTTGGTAAAATGTCACACCCTTCATTCCCTTGTACAAAGGTTGATCTGCTGCATAGAGCCATAAAATGCTTTTCGGAGAGGGGTGAATCAACTTTTGTTCAAGAATTTCCTTCACCAGAGACGTTTTGCCACTGCCTGTAGGCCCAGAGACCAAGCATGTAAAGGGATGCTTCATCTTTGAATGTCTGTTTCTTTCACCCAACTGTTAAACTTGCTTGGCCAACCTAACCACTTGACAAGTAATTCTTTCACACCTCCTCGCCTTTTACGGGTTTTCAAGACTTTTTCAATTCTGTAGACAGATTCAATATCTTTGGTCACTTTCTGCAGTTCCTCCTCATAGAAATGCCCATCAATATCTTCGTCTAAAAAGTCTTTCACACGATACAAATGGATTCCTTGCTTCTTACATCGATTTGTGACTATAAAGACTTCTTGCGTCCATTTGATGTGATAATCCCGTTGAAACACATATTTAATGTGGGAAATGCGAACATGATCGCCAATGTTCAATTTATACTACTTCTTCTTCTTCGGTTTCAATTTGAGTTTGTCAGCATACATATACTTCCACACTTTCGATTCGTTGTCTTTACGAATCTCGGCTGGAGCATACTTATTCGGAAGGGAGCCATGAGGCCTATGGTTGTAATTGTACACCAAGTCTGGAAGGATGTCTACGTAACGGTAAGTTTGATTAGGTAGAAAATACCGATACATCATCCCCTTTAGAGTACGAATGACTCTCTCAGCAAAGTTGGCTTTGGTTTCATTCTTTGTGGTATAAGCATGAATGCCCTCCTTCTTCAAAAATGCTTTGACCCATCTGTTTTTAAATTCCGTTCCTTTATCGGACCTTAGAGTGCGTGGTCTTCGGCGCGTGTCATGAAAAATCTTTTGAAAAGCTTGTATGACGCTGGTATGTGATTTATTAGGTAGTGGCTGCACCCACACATATTTGGAAAACACATCAATGACAATGAGTAAAAAGCGTGTGCCATCATTATAGGGAGCTATGTTTCCCATCTCAGCCAAATCCACATCCCACATGTCATCAATGCCCCGTGTAATCACACGTTGTCTTTTGAACCTGTATTTGACAGGTTGGAGTAAACTGAATGCGTCTTGATCCTGTAGCCATTTCTTCACTTGCGACTGTGTCACTGGTTGATCATGCTTTCTTAAGATGTGATACAGTTTGTAAGGACCAGCAAATGCCCCGGGCTGTCCAGGTTTGAAGTATATATTCGTTAAGTAGTCTTTCCACGTCGACATGGTCACACCGAATGAAAAGCAACAACACGAGCAGCAGCGCAGCAGCAGCACTTGCTTGACGTCTCGAGTGAAAGAGGTTGCTTACGGGACACACTAGCGTTTTTTTTTATTTGCACTAGGGGGGGGGGATGGAGAGGCAGTAGATATGTGAAGTTTTTTAACGAGGTCGTCTCGTGGGCTAAACACGGTTTTATCACGACATGAGGCCAAAAACCAAAAAAAAAATCCACCTTCTCAACAAAAACAGCTTTTTATTTAACTCAACCAACATCGCTTAACTCACAAGTTTTACAAATCAAGTATAGATTAAATGGTGTGAATAACTGGAGACCATTGGTCTTCAATGAATACTAGCCACTGACTGAGTTCATCGAGTGTAATCGGATCTACACCATATTTCTCACAACGCTGATTTGCATTCTCTAACACTTTATCTAAATGAATATAATATTTAGCTTCATTCCAATATGTATAGACACATGCAAAATAACAAGTATGTTCTTGACACTCTTCATGTTGGCAAGCAGGACATACTAACCATGCAAACTTTTTTACAGCGGATAACATTTCTTCACAATAAGCTTTTTGCACAATATATTGTCTCAGTGTCATATCTGCCATGTCTGTATACTCTTGAGAGCTTCACTCTTTACGCTGTCAAGTTCAGCACGCGGGGGGAGTTCATAGGTTCACAAAAACACGTCTCCACACCAGGACTGGTGAGCGGCTGGGCGAGCGGCTGGGCGGCGGCTGGGCGAGCGGCTGGGCGGCGGCGACGACGACGGCAAGTAAGATGATGTTGGAGGCACAGTCTCTTTTATACCCCCCGTCACACACAACTGTTCTAACAACTTTCTCATGATATTCTGACCAGGATATCCACGAGATGACACATGTTTCACACCAGCTCCCCACCAAGGATCATAGGTGGCTTCCACTAAAGTCTTGTCTTTGCAGTCTTTTAACTTGTTGCGAAACGATGCACACTGATTCCATTTGACTTGTAACACCTCTTGCATTTTGCTTCTCTTCACTGTATGCCATAAAGGATATGGCTTTATCACTTGGGCGATACGTTTTGCTTCATAGCCATTTCTGGATAACACAATAGCTGAAGCAATATCTGGACGGTGATGAAACACGGCTTTCTCATATTGATACAACGCTTCACTCGAGTTGAATGTATGTCCATACTTTTCAAGGCGTGCTGGAAACATGTTGTAAAGAACATCCTTGTGACCGCTAAATAGTACACGATTCTCCATGGCGACTTTGGTTTATTCTAACATGCCTTCTTCCTGCAATACAATATGTTTGAATATATCTGCTACCTCTTCTATCATCTTCTTTCTTTGTTCACGTTGAAACCACTCACATAAAATTAAATTTGCTAGAAAGAAAAACATTGTTAGCTGTTGCTGCTGCTGTTGGTTTTTTAGAGTTATGAGTGTTAAAAAAGGGGAGAAGGAGGGGGGCTTACCTGACAAAGCTGATAAGGCTGCTCAGTTTCCTCTTCTTCTTGTAGTCCACAGCAATCTCTCAAATAATCCACCACGGTGAAATATGCTTCCACGTCAGTGCGAGCAGAATAGAGGGCAGCATCAAAGTCAAAGTCAGGATCTTCTTCTACTCCAATTGTGTCACATTCTCCAAGAAATCGTGAATGTAGTTCAATCACATCAAGACTGTGATGTACAACATCCCAATAAGCGTCCAAGTGATAAAGCTGATAGTCTGGAGTGCCGCAGCAAGCCAGTTTAGCAATCATCAAGTCAACATAAGCTTTTCTAAAACATGCATCCATCTTGTTTGCTGTGCGTGTGTGTGTGTGAGGGCTTCTACTGTGCTTCACACACCTTAAGTACTCCACACTTGCCGCAGAAGTTGCTTGGTTCACACATCTGACAATTGTACTTGTGGCAGTGGCAATAATAATCCTCCATATATCCGCAAGCACCGCAATAGTCACAGGTAAGTCCAAGTTGATTTTGTACATCCATATTCTCCAACCGAACTTCAGCCAGTCTTTTCTTGGATAACTTTGACACCTTCATCCGATCATCCTTTTGCAACTTGATGATCGTTTTCTTGCCATGGCATTCCGTACACGGTTCACCCGATAAGGCGGAGTCGATGTGATCCATCTCCTGAAGCAGTGACTCCCATTCACCATCATTCATGTTGATGTGATGTGTGTATTCTTTCCCTTCAAACCGTGATGTACGCACGAAGCTCATGTCCAAGTATGAAATGACTTCAAGCCACTTTGTTTCCGTTAAGTACAGTTTGAAGCCAATGTCGCGGCATTTTTTCACGTTCTGACACACAATCTTCCACAAAGATGGGGAATAAGCACACCATCTCTCTCCACGTTTGATGCGTAGAAATGGTCCATATTGTCCATGCTCCACAGTAATGGTTAAGTTGGCACTAATTTTAAAACTGCTGCTTGTCTTGTTCTCCATGACTGCTACACTGTACTGATGAGGTCCATACACACACCCCTTTTATACCCAACCATCCGCTGAGTCAAGCTTTTCAAACTGCTTGCAAAGCTTTGAATTCACTTCCACTCGTCCATGGTTGAATCGAACAAGGTCTGATACATTCGTCGTCAATGGAATATCATCATCATAAAGTAAAATGATTCTTGCAGCTACAACTAACATGAGCTCCTCTGCCCAAATTGTATTCGCGTGGATAAATGCTGAATCAATGTCATAAGCTGATAGTATATGTAGATCTTCACAGTCACGTAGAAACGAGTCGATGAAATAATCACTTGGAATAGTCTTTCCAACAGCTTCCCAATGCAGATGTAAATTCTTCACTTGCTCCATCCATTCCCATTCAACATCAGGAAGCTTTGAAAATACATAGTTAGTATAATTCACTTTGAAGATATCATCCATAGTCTCACATCTGTAAAATGGTGAAGACATTGCGGTAAAGGATTGCAGACTTTGTGATCCGCCGCGCGCTGCCGCCGCCCCCCCCCTTTTATACCTTTTACATGTAAGTTTTCATGAGATGCTTGTAAAATCGCGGAGTCATCTCATTGACACCATCCAGAAAGGCTGTTGGTAAACCACCTGTTAAAGATTGTCTCATGACAATCACTAAAAAGTCTCCTGGGGTCCGATGCCCTAGTATCCATTGAAACAGCATTGACATGGTGAAATGTCCTTTTTCATAGAGGTAGGCCATCATATCATACACCTGAATGCGTTCTTCAAGGTATTTGAAACCATGCAGCATGACCTTTGCACATTTGGAATCGCGACCCTCATTCACACACTTCGGCTCTGGCAGACACAACGCCTTAAACTGCTCCTCATGAAAGAGTCTAAACAGTTGAATGAAACGCCGAGTCATGGCTTCGGTGATCTTTGGCTCTGACGCCGGAACATCCTCGTGGGTTCCTTCTAGCATGAACATGAGCATCATGACAGGGCTCATTTCTTCCATTAGGTACGCGTACGTGTGCTTGTTAAAAAAGCCTTCTTCACATAAACGCCATAAAATGTTGCTATCAATCAGAGGAAGCACGGCTTGAAAGTTTCTTTTCAACAGCGACACATCTTTCTCAGTCACAAATATGGTCTTACTCGATTCAAATTTCAAATGCTTGCCTTCTTCATCATCACTTAACACTTCTCCCTCCTCAAGCTCCTCCTCCTCGGGCTCGCTAGCGCTGGACTCGTCGTCGCTCACTTCTTCCTTAAGTTGCTTCAAATGAGCTTCTAACTTTGTGCTGAGGTGTGTGTTTCGACCATTGACAAGTGCATGTGCAACCCAGATTGGGTAGTCGGGGCCCTCAGGATCTGGCATGTCTTGCTCCATTCCTTGCTGTATCCCTTGCTGCACTGGAAGTATATCTAACGGAGCAGTAGTAGCGGCGCCTAACGCTTCCTTATCATCTAGCATTGGCTGTACTGTGCCGTCTAATGGAATGTCTAACAGTTCCTCCAAGTCTTTTTCAGCCTCTGTCATGTTCACCAGGAATGCATCTATCTCTTCCACTGGTAATACTGGCATGACATCAAAAGTATACCCAAACAAATCGTCCATGTTGATAGCTGGAAAAAGAGGAGGTGTATTCAGCAACGCTTCCATGATTTTTTGACCACATCTCGACAACAGACCCTTATATATGAGTTTTGATGCTGAAATTGGGAGGGAGGGAGGGGGGGGGGGTGGGTGGGTGGTCGTTTTTTTTCTACACTTCAGCGCGGAAGCCACCGCTAAAGCCACCGCTAAAGCCATCGTTATTTCAACTCTTTTAATCACGCTAACAACTGCATAAATGGCATTTCGTTTACATAACCATTCATTTCGTCGAGATAAATGTGTGAAAAATGCTTTTAAAACCCCTCACATAAGTTTCTTTTTGTTTGGGAAATGATTTTTGCCTCTTCTTTCGTGGTAGGGGGGGGGGTCGACACGCTGTGCGCTGTACTAGGGGGGGGGGGGTCGTCGTCGACATACTGTGTGCCGTGCGCTGTACGCTGTACAGGGGGGGGGGGGTGGTCTGACGTTTGGCTTCCACACCATTTCGTCACATACACACATTTCGTCATCTCTGCCTGCCTGCTGCTGTTGCCATTTCGAACGCGACTCAGACACGAATACAAGCAGAATGCAATACAAAAACGAATTTTTCTCAGAGGAACGCCTGAGAACCTATCATTTTAGTGAAAAAGATGTAAATCTTTTTGAAGAGGTTTATATAGATTATCAGGCGTTCCTCTACGAAAAGTGGAGGGATTTTCAGACTCGTCCAAAAGAAGATTTCAACCGGTTTGGCAGGGCGGCTGAAGAAAGCCATCAACGCTTAAACGAGAAGAATCCGCCGCCGCCGCCGCCGCTGCCAGTGAGCTCGCTGCCGCCGCCGCCACCGCCACCAGTGAGCTCCCCACCACCACCACCACCAGTGAGCTCCTCACCACCGTCGCTGCCGCCGCCACTGCCAGTGAGCTCCCCAGCGCTGCCGCTGGCGTTTTCACCGCTGCCGTCGCCAGTGAGCTCCCCACCGCCGCCGCTGCCGTTTTCACCGCTGCCGTCACCAGTGAGCTCCCCATCGCCGCCCTGCCAAGAAGCACCAACAACGACAACAACGGCTCCTCTTACCAAAGTGACTCCTGCCACTGTGCTAACTGCCTCAACCGTGCTGGCAACTTCGCTGGTAGCCCATCCGCAGGCAGTTGATGTTCAGGTGTTGGCGACACCAACTACACAACAACAACCGGACAACATCGTCGCAACAACATCAACTCCTGATAATGAGCTAGCGGCCGCTATCGCTAGCATCTCCAATACATCAACGCAGGCACCTTTCAACACTGACTACGGCTTCAATCCTAGGCAGTCGAAACTGGAGACCACCTCAAACCAAACAGGTCTCCAGGGCCTTATGCTCCTCGTGGACAACTTAAACGGCGTTCAATCCTGTGACTTCTGTCATCATTCAATTCCTGCAGACGCTTCTATGCGTCTGCATGAACAGCAATGTGCAGCAGCCATGGCATATGAACATTATTATTGCTGTGTCCGAGGTGAAGCTTTCGACTCGCACAGGGCTGGGGTCGCAGCACACAAAAGAAAGTGTGCCTGCAGTGAAATTAGCGGTAGCGTAGCCAGCACCAGCGACCAAGTAGCACCAGTGGCAACAGACACTGACAGTAAGAGGAAGACCAAGAAGAAGAAGAAAGAAGAAAAACGACTCTGAATATCCCTTCACGGCCGCTTTACAGCAGCCACCCATTCTTCCAAAATAAGCAAACAAACCTATCGTGTTAGTGTGGGATATGCATGAGAATGTGTGGGATATGCTTTAAAAAAAAAAAAACTTAAAAAAAAAAAACCGTCTCCCCGCCTTTCTTTCAAGGCGTGGCGGCGGCGGACCTCTCTCTCTCTCTCAACCCCGTCTCGACCCCGTCTCCACACCTTTCTTTCAAGGCGTGGCGGCGGCGGACCTCTCTCTCTCTCTCAACCCCGTCTCGACCCCGTCTCCACACCTTTCTTTCAAGGCGTGGCGGCGGCGGACCTCTCTCTCTCGACCCCGTCTCCACACCTTTCAAGGCGTGGCGGCGGCGGTGGCAACACCAAAAAAAACTCTTATACCCTCTCTCTCTCCCCAACCCCGTCTCCGCACACACCGTTTCACTCGAGACGCTCACGGCACACCCCCCCCCCTCTCATACTGCCACCGTCTCGGTCACCGTCTCGGTCACCGTCTCAGTCACCGTCTCGCTCACCGTCTCGGCGCGCGCCTTCTTTAAAAAAAAAACTCTTATACCCTCTCTCTCTCCCCAACCCCGTCTCCGCACCGTTTCACTCGAGACGCTCACGGCACACCCCCTCCCTACCATCCCCATACAACGTTTCACCGGAAACACCTTTCTTTCACTCGCAATCCTTCCAACTGCATCAAATGACGTTTTCTTTCGTCATCAACTCACTGTACAAAACCTTCATGCAAACTCCCATCAAATAACGTTTTCCCCTCGTCACACTATACTCTAACAATACTCTAACAAAAAAAAACCTTAAACCAAAGGAGACCGGACATGCCAAACTCACTCTTTCTTCCCGCACACTCCCTTTTATATGCCTGAGCAAAGGGAGCGAAATTTTCACATCCTCTAGCCAATAAAAATCCACCTTTAACACTGCATTCTCATTGGTCAACTTTCGCTCCTTTTTCGCACCCATATATAAACCACTGAACGCCAAAAAGTGCAGTGGTTCTCTCGTCCATTTTTCGTTGCTATGCAAAAAATGCAGTGGTTCTCTCGTCCACTTTTACGTATCCATGCAAAAAATGCAGTGGTTCTCTCGTTTTATAACTACTCGTCTATTAAACCCAAAGTGTCAAAAATAAGCTCAACAGCTCTCTCTCTCTCTCTCTCTCTCTCTCTCTCTTTCTCTCTCTCTCTCTATCGATCTCTCTCTGTCTATCGATCTCTCTCTCTCCTTGGATCCCTGTCTCTATCTCTCCCACTATGTCTCTCTCCACCAGTCTTTCTATTACTCTCCCTCCCTCCCTCCCTCCCTCCCTCCCTCCCTCCCTCCCTCCCTCCCTCCCTCCCTCCCTCCCTCCCTCCCTCCCTCCCTCCCTCCCTCCCTCCCTCCCTCCCTCCCTCCCTCCCTTTCTCTGTCTATCCATCTCGCTCTCTCTCTCTCTCTCTCTCTCTCTCTCTCACACACACACACACACACACACTCTTCCTCCTTATCTCTCTCTGCCTCCTCTCTCTCCCCCTCCAACCCAATACCCCCCCTCTCTCTCCCTCTCTCTCTCTCTCTCTCTCTCTCTCCTCTCTCTCTCTCTCTCTCTCTCTCTCCCTATTTCTCTCTCTCTCTCTCTCTATCTATCTATCTATCTATCTATCTATCTATCTATCTATCTATCTATCTATCTATCTATCTATCTATCTATATATCTATCTATCTATCTATCTATCTATCTATCTATCTATCTATCTATCTATCTATCTATCTATCTATCTATCTATCTATCTATCTATCTATCTAACCGTTTTCTAGATAATGGTCAATTTCTGGTTTTTATCGCTCTATTTCTAACCGTTTTCGAGTTAATGGTCAGCTTCCGAATTTTGACTTAACCCCTATGTAGAGGTAAAGGTCAAGTCTTTTAGGCCCAAAGGATCGAAAATAAACTGAAAGTCGCTCTATCTCTAACAGTTTTAAAAATAACGGTCAGCCTCTCTCCAACGGTTTTTGAGATACAAGGATCACGTTACCTTTGAACTTGACCCTTAATTTCAAGATATACATCGTAAGGTTATTCCTTACTGAACCATATAGGTGTTCAAACAAGGGTTTGAGCACCACATTTGGCCATTTTCGTGAAAAATAGGGGTTTTCAAAAATAGATTGACCTTGAAGGGCACGGTAAAATATTGTGGCTTTCCCTAGGTCTCATTACCCTCTATAAGTTTTCCAAATGTCGTCTGCCTAGGTCAAACCTTGCAGTAGGAGTTTTCTGGAAACTATTTGAGATATGAAGTACTTTACCTCAATTAGGTCAAGAAAAGATTTCACGACGACGATTTCTCATCATCCTCTATCTGTATGCCAGATTTCAACTTCCTTTGTCAAACAGCCTAGAAGAAGTTTTCTGGAAACCATCCAAGCCGAAAAAGGAATAAACTTTAGAAATGTCTAACAAAGCATACTTATTTACAAACATTATTTCTAAGTGGGAAATAAAACTGTAATCCGTACTGCAGAACTGTAGAACTGTAATCCTATGGAGGGGGGGTCAAGATATCCTGTTACACCGGTCTTAATACACTGCCCGATGTTAACACGGAACGACGTTTTGCCGACATTTTTGACTAAATGTATACATGTTTGCGTGCCTCCAACCTGTGCATATGTTTTAGTTAACCAAGTTTGCAAGGAGCGTGTAATAACCAACATGTGAAATATGACAATTTTTGTATTCAATCATTCATTGGGTTTTAATTTCTACAACTAGGCAATTTATATCCAATCAATTTATTCCACAGTTACATTGTTGAGTTTAAAAGAAGTAAATGCCAGCTCCTTCGCGGGGATGAGGGAGGACGCAACTGTGCACAGTTACACAGAAAATCACCATTGTCTGCTTGTATCGTCAGCCAGACAGCAACGGACGCAACTGTCATTTGCAACACGTGCCAAGAACGTTTCCACCCGACCTGTGTCACTGGCCCGGCGGACAGATTTTTGTGTGAACTGTGCTCTCCATAAGCAATTTACAAACGAAGAACTTTGTTTCTTAAAGGCGTTTTATGAACTTTATTTCTTGAAGCCCTTTTCCACTTGTGAAGGGGAGGGTGGTCAAAAGCAAGATATCGGTAGGTCAGTGTGGTAACAGTGTGCTTCCCTGTTATTTTTTATTATAATGTTATTTCTGTTACACAGTGCTTAAAAATGTAGTACAATTTCATATAATGTGTTTATATAAAACTAGACCGAATTTCGCTACACGTAGCGAAATGACACCAACTTGCAATGATACAATCTATCTGGTCAAAGACACATTTTTCAGTCTTTCAACATAATTGTCAGCTTCCGAATTATTATCATGAACAAGGACATCGAAGTAAATATAATGTAATCTCAGTTTTCTAACCGTTTTCGAGATAAAGGACAACTTCAGGTTTTTGACATTCACCATGACGGAGGAGGTCAAGGTCACCGAGGTACCTCTTATATAACGTCTTTTAGGCCTAAAGGGTCGAAAATAAGCTCAAAATCGCTCCATCTCTAACCGTTTTCGAGATAATGGTCAACTTCCGGTTTTTGACCTTGACCATGACGGAGGAGGTCAAGGTCACCGAGGTACCTCTTATATAACGTCTTTTAGGCCTAAAGGGTCGAAAATAAGCTCAAAATCGCTCCATCTCTAACCGTTTTCGAGATAATGGTCAACTTCCGGTTTTTCACCTTGACCATGACGGAAGAGGTCAAGGTCACCCAGATACCTCTTATATAACGTCTTTTAGGCCTAAAGGGTCGAAAATAAGCTCAAAATCGCTCTATCTCTTACCGTTTTCGAGATAATGGTCAACTTCCGGTTTTTGACCTTGACCATGACGGAGGAGGTCAAGGTCACCGAGGTACCCCTTATATAACGTCTTTTAGTCCCAAAGGGTCGAAAATAAGCTCAAAATAGCTCTATCTCTAACCGTTTTCGAGATAATGATCAACTTCCGGTTTTTCACCTTGACCATGACGGAAGGGGTCAAGGTCACCGAGGTACCTCTTATATAACGTCTTTTAGGCCCAAAGTGTCGAAAATAAGCTCAAAATCGCTCTATCTCTAACCGTATTCGAGATAATGGACAATTTGTCCCTAAGGGATTTCAATATACAAAAGTCACATGACCTTCACCTTGACACTGAATGTCGAGATTACATCAATGATGTTACTGCCTACTGACACTGTACACGTGTTGAAACAAGGATTTGAGCGCTATTTCCAGCAAGTTTTCGTGATTGAATAGGTTTTTGAAACAATATTTTGACCTCAATTTGACCTTGAAGGTCAAGGTCAAAAAAATTTGCGGATTTCACGACATCTCATCACTCCCTATCTCTGTGCCAAATTTCATCGTCCTACGTCGAATAGCGTAGGAGGAGTTTTCTGGAAACCTTCGTGAGAAAAAACAAAACAAAACAAAAAAAACAAAAAAAAAAAAAAAAAAAAAGAGGAAGGAATAAACGGCCAGAATTCTTTGCAAAGCATACCCATTTGCAAACTATGATTGCAAGTGGGAATAAAGAGCCTGATGTTTTCATTTGTTTGTATGAGAATTAACTTTTGCTAACCTAAAGATTTATTCAATGCAGACATCCCACAAACATGAAAGAAATGAGGCGCATTCTTAAACGGGACTCAGTCTTGCATACGCGAGGTGCATGCACGACTGTGCAGGTTCACCTATGTATGAGGCTCAATCGTGCATCAAACACCGGATTCCATGTCAATAGCAACAGGGGTATAGGGTCAAGTAAACCATCTGATTACCAATTTGGTTTGTTTTCATTTGAAACGGTGGCGGCCAGTCTCACTGTCTAAGTAAAAGAGGTTGAAAGTTTTCCTGGCTTGTGATTGGTTGAAACAACCCTCTTAACTCGGTCTGTGATTGGCGAACATTCGGCACCCTAGATTTTCGACAGTGAACACGTACGATGTCCACCCAAGACATTTTGTCGCCATTTCGCCATGCCGTTATGTGTCACCTTATGTGCTCATTGGCCTATTGCCTACCCTCCAGGAATGTTGCTTTATATAAATCACCGCTTTTTACGCACTATTCAGCAATTGCAGGAGGCAGCATAGATGCAGCAGTCGAAGCAGTTCCTGGACAACTCCATGAATGGACAAAGGAAAAGCACCTGACAGCTTAGGCTGTAAAAGCGCTCATACGAGAGGGCCTTTCCGTGCAGATAGCCCCTCCCTTATTGACAATGCTTTCTTAAAAGCCATACACCTCACATTAGCCCAGCAGCATGACCTTCAGACAGCAGTAAGTGAGATGAAAGACAACGACGGCAGCGGACGGAACTCAACCAGCCCAGAGCGATGGCGCACGCTGCAACCCGACGCACAGACAGAGCACCCCTTACACCAGAAACGTTTGAAAACTTGTTGCACATCGACAATACGTCGATGGCAGCATTTCTGAAAGAGAGTCCCTGAAAGAGCAGTCACTGAAAGAGAAGCTGGTCACTTAAGAAGACCATTGGGTGGCAAAAAAACGTGAGGAAACAAATTTTCCTTCAGAGCCTCCTCAGCAAGCTCAGTTGGGTAGCAGTCATTGAAGGATAAGCAAATATCCCCAGCGTCAACTATCACCACTTATCTTCACACCTTAAGTGCCTCCACTTTCTGTTATTTTTGTGTGTATTTTTATATATTGTTCAATCGAAAGAAGAAGCAGCGTAAAAATATAGTTCACCCAATTCATTCCTACTTTTTTGTTCGAGTTCAGCTGGCTGAACTTTTGCCTGAAACTGTGCTGTATAGGCGTGATTACTGGTTATTGGGGCATCGTGACTGGATGGAACAGCCGCTTAAGACTCTAAGTTTAACCGTTCTAAAATTACAGGTGGTTTCTTCCGCCTAAAAATAAGAGATTTGATATAGAAAACCAATATTCCAATTAAATTTTGCAATGCCTAAAATGCAATTTTGAATAAGGGTTTTGCAGGGCGAGTAATAATGGAGTTTACATACACACAAACATAATGCGAACGACAGATAAGCCCCTTTCTTTAGCAAAAGTTGCAAGACAGGAAGAAACGTATTTCCTACCTTCATTCAAAATGTCTTAAGACTTCAAAAAGTTTTTAAAGCTAAATATCTCGAAAACGGTGACTCCTGCATTAGTTAAATACGTTATGAGGCTACATTTTCACAGTCAATTATTTGGTGACCTACTCATTTCGTCTCCTGAACGGGGCAGCACTCACGTAACAGATGGCCACCATAACTTTTTTAAACGGCGCTAAACGAGGAGTGCTAAGTTTGAAAAGGTATCCAGACAGGACGTCCACGGACAGAACGTCAATGCACAAAACGTCCACGGATAGAACGTCGACAGATGTAACGTCTACGAACAGAACGTCTACAAATAAAAACTTGGACAAAACGTCCACTTCGTTCCAGCAGCTTTAATCAACGAAACAGGTGCAGCGTTAACCAACGACGCACGACCACTTCTTGGCAAATTCGAGACCACTAAGCTTCCTCCAGATATATGTCGTACGTGTCCGGTATCCCAAGAGAAGATCGAGCGACAAAAGGTCGACGTCAAAAGTTCGAGCGACATAAGGTCGAGCGACATAAGGACGAAATTGGCATTTACCACAAAAGTTCGAAATATTTTTATTTCGTTTTTTTTTTTGTATCAGTGCGGGTTGAATTTTGCAATTTTCCATTTTTGGCCGGTCAATAAAACTATCAGCAATTTCAATCGTGTTCCTTTGATCTTACCCCCAAGTTATATGATAATCCATCACAAACCGGAAATGATCTCTCCGAAAAATAATTGCAATTGTGTTTGCGACCGTAGTTGGTAATCAGACTTTTTGAAATCGACGATCAGAGGCCTGTGATAAAGGTCATCGCATTAACCCGATGTTTCTATCACTTGACCCAGGCAACTTGACGCAAGATTCAGGAGTTAGGACTCGTTCCGACCTACCACTCGAGTGAAGAATTCCGAATGTTTCGTGGTAAGATGGACGGCCTTGCATTTCTGCCCACGATGACGTTGAAGGCGTCATTGCGCACCTTCGCTAAAACACACCTGTCCATACGGAACCCCTTCTTGAATACTTTGACACGACGTACGTAACCGGAACGTTTCGCCGGGTAAACCAAGTTGTCGGCCAAGCTGGTGGCGTACGTATTAGACGCATTACTCCAAGGTACCCACCGCATCTTTGGAATGTCCACGAGGCGACGTTGAACAACGAGCCAAGAACCAATAATCTTTGCGAAGCCAGGAACCACAGATTCTCTGACCTTGTTGGAAAGACGCATTCCAGCATATGGACTTTGATAAGGGTTATGTAACAGGAGGACTGCGCTTCTCGCAAAGCGATCGCCCAGGATCAGATTTGAAATCCTCCGAGGAAGCGCATCCGGCGCTGCAGACGTTGTCTGCAGAACCGCGTCACAACTCTCTACAAAAACAGCGCCGATGGCAGAAAAACCATCGAGGAGTTGCTCCGTGGTGTTGGCTACAACATACGCTGGAAGCCAGTGAATCAGGAAAATCAGGAAGGAGACGAGTGACTCTGATTTGTAACAGACTTTCAAGTGCTTTCTGTAAGAGCTTAGAAGGAGCTGTATTGACTTTCAGTAATAAAAGTGCTGTTAAAGTAGCTAATTCCTTTCTTCTTTTGTTGAAAATTAATCTCGACCTTTTGCTGCAAATGCCACGTTCGACCTTATGTCGCTCGACCTTTTGACGTCGAACTTTTGTCGCTCGAGCTTTTGCCACTCGACCTTCTGTTGCACAACCACGTGTTCCTCTCGGAACTACAATTGGCACAGTTTACGCGTTACTTCAAAGCAAGTCCCACACAACATACGAAGAATCATTACGAGCTCTATTAGATTATTGTGAGTCACTCAGTCTGTACCCAGATCCAGCGACAGTGTTATTTGACTTTAAGCAAGCAGTTATTCGGGCGGTCCAAGACGTTCTTGGAGATGAAGTAAACGTTCAAGGGTGTTTCTATCACCTGTCGCACGCGACTTGGAGAAAGATCCAAGAATTCGGTTTAGTGGAAGCGTACACAAGCAACGCTGGCTTCAAGCACTTTTGTGGCCAGTTGGATGGTCTCGCTTCCTTGCAGTAGGTGGCATACCAGCCGGCATGCAGTACCTGCAGGAAAACCCACCACCTGGCGCCGAACCACTGGTTGATTATTTCTTTTCAACGTACGTGACCAGTACCTTTTGAAGGGCACAAGGTGCCCCTGGACGTAATGGTAAACCCCTCGTTCGAATGTGCCGAGTACTTCCTAGATACCCTTCGACATATGGAGCGCCCATGAGGCAACGCTGAGGGACGAGCCTCGCATGAATATCCGGTGTGAGGGGTTCAACAACCGTTTCTTCAATATTGCTGGACATAACCATTCGTCAATTTGGAATTTTATTACCGCCATTAAGCGCGAGGATAGTGCAGTGCGTACACTTATTGTGCAGGTTGGTCGTGGAGGCCCCCCAGAAAGACAATCAGAAAGGAATATACTGCCCTTCAAGGGGGCCAGAAGAATCTCTGTCTTGATCGCGTTTCCGGCAGAAAAAGAGCAGAGGAGTTTCTTAGTGGCATTGAGCACAATATTCGCTGGCGTCGTGTAAACCGCGAGCATCAATAAGGCGATTAATAATAAGCCAGTATGTTCTGATTGACTTTAAACAGGTCAAACAGTTGAAATAAAAGTAGCAAAAGGCTGATCTCATTTTATTGCAATTAGTTTGTAGCATATGTAGTACGTTAAGTGATGGGTTGTCATTGAGATTAAATGAGATCAAAGCAATATTCAGAGAAGTTGAAGCGATTGATTAATAAATAAAAGTTTCAAATTCAAAGTTTGTTTTCTTTTTAACTTTTGTTATGAGGTTTCATAATTTCTAAAAACTAGACGTCTTGTCCTAGCATACATATGTGGATGTTCTGTCCGTAGACGTTCTGTCTGTGGACGTTGTGTTCATTGAATTGTATCCGTGGACGTTGTGTCTGTGGACGTTCTGTCCCGGATTCGTTTGAAAAATATTCGTTTTTAGACAAACTCGGAGCGAAATTCCGAGACCTTTTTGTGAGAAACGTGAAGTACTGAAAAAAATTACACCCTCTTTTTGAACCGAATTGGCACTCCGAGCGACCGCGATTGGCCTCATGCCCCTATCTGTGCGTTTTTTTTTTCTTTTTCTTTTTTTTTTTGGAGGGGGCACGCATGGTAACACAATTCACACCAAGTGCGGTTTATTGCAACTGGCATTTTGGGATTACTTTAGCAGAATGTTTTGTGGAATTCTAAATTTTTAAGTCTTCAGTAGCGTAATTTGTGTGGCCCCAAGTTTAATTTTCGCTACTTGATAGCGCAAACAGTTTTGTTCTTTCCTGCTTTGCCACGAAATAGCTCGCACTGATTTTTGTCCCCCGCCGCCCTAGCCGGGCGTGGAATATAGAAAGGCCTCGTGTCCATACGTCTGTCCGCCTGTCCGTCTGTCCGTCAGCAATCCTCTTTGTCCAGGCTGTATCTTTGTTACTATTCCTCAAAGATTAATAAAACCCTACAGCAAGAAAGTATATAACGTGTAGTTATGCAATGTCAGATTATTTTTCGATTTTGTCAAAATGTAATTTTTGTGATTTTTTGAAAATTTGGACTTTGTCGTTTTTCAGAACAAGTTTGTCCAGGCTGTATCTTTGTTACTATTCATCGTAGACCAATAAAACCCTACAGGTAGAAAGAATATAAAGTGTAGTTGTGCAAAGTCAGGTTATACATCTGTTCTGGGATAAATTTCGAGAGGTCCTGAATTCATACCACTCATTAAATTTCCTTCTGTCATTTGTGGTGACTTCAACCTAACTACAGTGCAACGGGAAAAACTTTCTCAGATAATGCCAACGTTCAATCTAAAGCAGCTAGACTTTGGTCCGACTCAGGCATGGTGGCTATTTTGATTTAATGTTCAGTTCACGTCATGTAGCTCATATTGCAACATTCTCTGTATGTTATACAGACCATCAGTACCTATACATGTGGATATAACCTAGCCCCACAAGCTGTGATTTTGACATGGTAGGGAACACTTCGTGTTTAACGCCTGAAAAGTAAACTTTTCAAACGTGTTTGTTTTACTCGGTGTGGAAAGTGTGGGCTTAAAGTACTTAAAGTATCTGTTTTTTCCTATTTTTGTTTTTTTTTTAGCCGAAATTTTTGCGTCGGTTTCCAGACATCTTCTCCGAAACGGCTTAAGCTAGGCGAAATACACTTGGCACACTTATAGTCGACTATGTGAACTGGTGCCAAATAATTTTTATTGACCTATGACGTCATCAAAGTTGAATATCTCAAAAACGGCTGGTCCTAGAGATTTCGAGCAAATACGTTATGAGACTACTTTTTGACAAAGGACATCGTGATAACGTTATTTTTCAACGCATGACGTCATAATGACGTCATTTTCCGTTTCGTTTTCCTGGTCGGTTTTAAAGCGGGATTTTGATATACAATATGCAGACAGCTTAGTTGTATACGAATTGACTGTTAAAAATCACTTTTAACCACCCAGTGCCTTGCAAAACGCCCAACCCATATTCCCCAGAAACGTATACAAAATGGCTGCCCTGAATACTTAGTCTTCACGGTCATAATTAGCAGAGCATTACTGTCTGTGAGTGTATGCATAAGCATAGGGCATACTTGCCTGTGATTGGACGATACTGGAAGGCTAACTGTCAGCTCCTGCTATCTGCGATGCTGCTTTTACTGAGATCGCTGAATTGTACTTACGTGGCTTTTTACAAGCAGTGCGCTTTTCATTTCAAAGAGAACAAGTTGTTGATTTTTTTTTATTTTTAAGGTTTTGTTGCAAGCTCATTAACTTGACATATACGATTACAAGTTGCTGTTAGTCCTTTGAAAAGGAGTGTTTCACATAGTTCTATAGGTTAGGTACAAACCTTGACCTCTAGTTCACTTTCGAGTCAAAAGCCTGAAGTTGCACTTTATCTTAAAAAACATAAGAGATTTTGACCTCATTTTCGACCTCCATCCCCTCTAAGACGTTACGTTAGCTATAACTTTTGGTGATATTGACTGAAGGTCACTTTCGAGTCAAAAACTGGAAGTTGCCCTTTATCTCGAAAACGTAAGAGAAGAGTCATTTCGACCTCATTTCGACTTCCAACCTCTCCTCAACGGTGATCTGATCTCAAGGTAACTTTCGAGGCCAAACCAGAAGTTGCACTGTATCTCAAAAACTGTAAGAGATAAAGCAGTTTTGACCTCATTTTCGACCTCCACACACTCTTCGACGTTCGTAAGGTATAACTTTCGGTGACCTTGATCTCAAGGTCACGTTGGAGTAAAAAATCGGAAGTTTAGAGTGTTTTCAAGCGTTTATTTCATCACTCGGTGGTGAAATCGGTCTAGTTATTACTTTCCATTTCTGTTAAAATACCCTTCTTACTCAAAGTAACAAGTTTGTTGCGAACAAAGCAAGGCGTAAGCATGCAAACGAAGAAAATACTTGTTGTAACTGTCTTTATCCAGGCCATATATCTTTGGAACTATTTATCGTTTACAATACCTTAAGGGAAGAAAATATATACAGTGTAGATGAGCGCGTCGGGGATGTGCAATCTACGATTGTTATCTCGTGCAGTGCACCACGCAACAAGTACTGAATACTGGCTGCTTATGTAAGAGCTCACCGAGCTAGCCACCAATACATGGCCACTCATGTGTTATTATCGTTTGTATGCGGTGCAAACTAATCGGTTAAAACACAACCTCCCGAACACCCGCGTAACGTCTAAAATACATCTATACTAGATCGGCAATATCGGCAACTTCGTCGGCCGATGTATCGGTTGCACATAGGATTAACTATGGCCCGACGCATAATAGATATAGCGGCTTCGTGCATCGGATATACATCTGGCCAATATATCTATAATACGTCGGGCCACCGTCGGAAATATCCCTACAGATTCTTCGACGTCGGATACCAACCGTCGGCTATACGTCGGTTATACGTTTATATTCCTATGCATTTCCGACGAACTTCCGATGATTTTTATACGTAAAAAATATTGTTTCTAACCTTAACTGACCCATTGAACCTTTACCAACCATTCATAATTCACATATTCATACATACACCATAGCATATTAATTACAACATAGCATATCTATATATTGCAACTGAACACTAGTACTTACTCGGGTTTGAACCGGGGACCTCTTGCATCCTAGGCGTGGAACATACCTCTACTCCACGGCGGCTGGGGCTAGTTTATTGAGGCAAATGATAATTTTCAAGTATATTCATAATGCTCCACTATTGATTCTTCATAATGTCCCCTACAAAACGTCAATCCATTAATTTTCCGACGCCGAATAAGCATCGGAAAATATGCGTTTTATAGACGTATAAAAAATACGTATAATATACGATTGCAATATCGGCATCTTTTTTCCGATGTATTGCCGACGTCGTTTATACATAGGAAAATATGCGTTTTATAGACTTTTAAAAAAATACGTATAATACGCGTTGGCAATATCGGCATATTTTTCCGACGCTGTGGAATATGTGGAGCACTCGTACACAACGCAATATATATATATATATATATATATATATATATATATATATATATATATATATATATATATATATATATATATATATATAGTTTTCATTTCAAGTTATGCGTGAAATACACAAATTTAGAGATCCATTGGAAATCGGTATATTTCCGACGTTTCACCGACAAATATAACTATATGTATAGTATGCGTATATTTTTATACGCATATTTCATGCTTGTAATATCTCGAATAAAAAAAATTAGTTTTCGTCGGAATTCGGTATATTTCCGACGTATAGCCGATGCAGTGATATATTTGTATATTATACGATTATTGTAATCCGTCGGTTATACATCAGTAATATCTTTTTCAAAAACAATTAAGTTTTGTTCCGTCGGAAGTACGTCTATGTGAGACGTTGGGCCAACATATACAAATATATGTATAATGTACGTATAACTAAATACATCGAATATACGTATGCAATATCCGTTTCATTTTTTTACCATTGGTCGGAAGTTAATCTATTTCCAACGTATAACCAATGCATAAAAATATATGTATAATATATGCATTGAGAAATACGTGTAATATATGAATATAATATTTTTAGCAAAAAAAATTCCCAATTGGTCGGAAGTTCGTCGGAAAAAGATGTCGGCCCGATGAATATTTGCCAACATCTATTAAACTGAGGAAAATAATCATCGGGCCAACGTCGGTAACCGATAAACTTCCGACGAATGAGAAAAAAAAATGGAAATTCGACTATTGCCAACCTATAACCGATGCATTACCGATGCATCGAAGCCGATGCCGACGTTTTCCGACCTGGTTTATACCGTTCCGACGTCGGCCGACGTTACGCGAGTGTTCGGGCTTTAAGGCACACCGAAACAGAGGCCCCCTACATTCGTATCAAATTGCGATCTTCCACCTATTCGCATTTTTAACGAGTTGCAAGGAAGAAAAAACAGAGACACTGTGATGAAAATTTTCAAGTGTAATAAAATTAAGCAGCATATTCGTTAAATGAGCTTGCCGACTCCTCGAAGCCAACAGCGGTGGGGGTGCGGTGCAGTTACCTTCCGGTTATGATCCACTTCCTGATTCGAAATTTAATATGTTTGTGGAATTTAATAAACGACCAGTCCAAAGGCCTTAGTTGTAACCCCAGAATCCCTCACCCCCTCCCCCCCCCCCTCATCCGCACCCCACTTCTGGACGCACTCTTAAGCTGACAAGGTGATAAACATTCAGCTGAGCGTTTTAAGACGCAAAAAGTCACCAAAATGCAAATGATTTTCAAATTTTATTTAAATTACCGTTTGCATATACAAAATATCAGTATCATTGGAATATAAATATTATTAAGTAATCATATTTTTTAATAAAATATTAAATAATCATATTTTTTAACGAACAATGTAAATATATTATGGAAATCGCACACGCACTATCCTGGAACACTCTGCCTTACATAAACGCTGTAAACAACAGCCAATTCGGTTAGTAATTTTATGAGATGCATTTTTCAGTACACAGAACCTAAAGTGGACGCCAGAAGTCCAAATGATTTCCTGACACTGAAAACTTATTGCGGACCAAATGAACAGAAAATCAAAATACTGACTGACCCCATGTTTGGTCATGGCGCCGAAGAATACCTTTGAATGTGAATAACGGAATAGTGAGCAGCAGACCAAGTCAGCCTATACAGACTGCTCACAGGATACCGAGTTTTTCCCGTCCTTAAATACACTCTTACAGGGCTTCAAAACACTTTTTTCAAACAACAATACATTTCTTTCAACCTTAGAATTGGTACCTTACTCAATGCCGGGTTGTATTCTCTATAACGTCACGATATATCATCACTTTATTTCCGTATTTAATGCTAAAACTTTCGGACCACTACTTTGGGTTTAAACATTTAATTGTTTACATAATTGTTCAGGGTTTTTCATTAATTAGATGCTGTTCACAAAGGAATAGTTTTTCCGTATAGTCATCGCCTATCTCTACATTTCGACATCGCACAAAAACAAACCATGAGACGAGTGTTCGCGGCAGTTACATACTCATAAGAAATAGTACACGTCATCCACACAGGCTATCACACGTCACCAGTTCCTACCCGCACATAAACAGAGAGCAATTTGCTAACGTTATAATTTAACGTCATTCACACAAAACATGATCTAAGTGGCCAGAGTCTCTCCTCTCTAGTGCGATCTCGGTATTTTCAACGACGATAAAACAGTAACCTGGTTATGTGAGAATATTAGACACCTTGCGCGCAAAAAAGTTTTCTTCTGAATGTTAGCCAATGACTGCATAGAACTGAAAAAACAAGTTTACGTCTCGCGGTCTATAACAGGCTTATAGTAATCCACAGGTGAAATGTGAAGTTAGCCTTTATGCGCGAGGCCTCTATTAACTGGTGTTTTCTTGTTAATGTAAAAATCAAATCATATGCATGGTTTTTATGAAACATTTTCATTTTGAGTACAAAAATGATTTCAGTGCTTTTCACTCAGATACCTTTCCTCCGCAAAATGTAAAGCAAACACAAATGTCCACTGAAGATGTCCAGATATCTTTCTTACCAAGAGCATAAAAGAAATGTATTAAATATTCACATTATACAAATTGTATTTATTATTATGTTTACGGAGTTACGATTTTTACATTCGTACATATATTACTAATTGAACAGCGATAATTTAAACAAAGAAAGTGAATCAATACAATATGACTAGAATCGAGTGTGAATGCTTACATGACAATCAATTTACGATATGCGTTCAAAACAACAAGTACAGTAAAACCTCCGTCAGGGAACACCTTCCCATTTGGAACAATAACGGAGCGTTGTATATGGTCCTGTTCCCTATTATTTCTTCCATAATTTGCATCTTCTATATACTGAAATTCTTTTTCCAGTTCCGAAAACATTCCTTAATATTGAAGTTTTTCTATAAATTATTCTCACAAACAAACATATATTAAGCGAGTCCACTCGCACGAACGATCACGCAATGTGAACAAACCCTTCCACTGTTAAATACAATAAGCGCACACAGTCACAAAATTTTGGTCGAAGCTGGATGATTGAATAAAATGCTCGCAGATATGACACGATAACAATAACACAGTCGTAGTAAAGATCAGGAAGCGCTCATGAGATATATCACTTTGTTACTGTTAAAGCTACTTTATTATTATTATTATTATTATTATTATTATTATTATTATTATTATTATTATTATTATTATTATTATTATTATTATTAATTATTATAATTATTGTAATTATGATTATTATAACAATTATTATTATTATTATTATTATTATTATTATTGTGGAAATTTCCCTTGTGGCAGATCTTACGTATAGGAAGCCGTGAAATCGATTAACATCAATTAAGTTTTACATTTCGGGAAGTACATTTTGGATTAGCATGAAGAACTGGGATATTGCTGTTTCATATTTAAGATGTTTGGCTTTGGTTAAAAATATGATTTAATACACGCAGATCTAAGGTTATGTAAAAGAAACACCCTAATTTATCGAGTTGGCAGGACATCAATTTGACGAACAGATCTGCACCAAAAAGTAGGTTTTTCCTTGCCCTTTGTACTGTTATTTATGTGTGTTGTGGGGAGCTTTGTTTTACAAAGTGTTCGAAAGGACATCACCACGTGAGAAGCTGAGGCATACGCAAGCTCAATACAAGCCCGGCTAAATCTGAACATGACTAGTCGGTACTGTAGGGCATAAGTTTAGGAACGAAGTGACGCATACGTAGGTATATAGGGACCTAGGGGTCAGTACCGTTTCGCTACATGCTGCTATCATTTGCTCTGTTTTTCAAGATACTACCTAAAAATGCCAGCAAGAAATAAGCGATAATATTCTGTATAACGTACATACGCACATGATGAGCTTATCTAGACACACTCTTCTGCGCAGATGTCTGTCATACAGGCAATACTGTAGCACAACTGTACCTACAGTAACTCAATGTAACATTATTAATGCAGTCTATATTCAATTTGAAAACTTCAAGCAAAATATTTGACTTGTAAGCTAAACTGAAACGTGCAGATTAAAAAAACGCACACTACAAAAAAGCATGTTTTAAACTACTCTTCCGGCTTTTCGTACGCGCCAGTGATATAATAAGGTATTAATTAATCTGTTTTCTGTTTAATCAAATCTACCATAAAAAACGCACCGGAGATCTTCTATATAAAATCTGGTGGATATGGAATAATTTTAAACACAAAAGTTGTCCGTTTGCACAGCAAGAACTCAGCCTTCAATAGTGTGATATTTGTATATTGTAATTTAATTACTTTATTACATCGCGTCTTCAACCATGGAAAACGATAACCAAACAATTAAATCAAGAAATTAAACTTGTATGTAAAGAGAAAAGAAATGACTCTATATGAGGGCATTTTTAATGAATGTTCCCAACTATATTTCAATCGGGTGTCGATTCTTTTCAAGCCTACCCTTAGAAGGCATTTTTTATAAATAGCAATCGTTTGTTTTTATTCCATTGAATGCCCACACCGCCCCCAATCACATACACCGGGAAGGGGGCAGTCAAATACAAGCTAGTAATCATGTGTGTCCATGAATTCTAAAAATGACCTCTAAATGCGGAGTACCAAATATGAAATAATATCCCTTTTTTTAACCAAACTCGGAGTGCAATTCTGAAATAACCCCCCCTTTTTTGTAGAGTACTGAATGAAAATTACCCCCCCCCCTTTTTTTAACGAAATTATCCCTCCACGCGTACCGCGTCTGGCCTCAAACTTATCCTTTCTCCGCGTTTTTATTTATTTATTTTTTTTGGACACCCATGCTTCTACCAATCTTTCTAATCTTCCTAATCACAGATAAGCACAGCCATTTGGGCAGCCATTAAGCACGCAGGGAGCTCATGTTGAAGTAAAATGATAGCCACACAAACTGAATATGGCGCAGAGTGGGGGGGGGGGGGGGGAGGGGGCCTTGAGTTTGAAAGGTTTGACTACGTGCCCAATGTATACGGCCCCTGAAGAAACGGCGTTGTTTCCCCATACTTAAAATTATGACAAGTTTCTCGAAAGACCCAAAACTTAACTATGAGGTATAATGTGTATAAACTGGCTATGTCAAGGCGGAAAACATCCGAGCAGCCATAGCGGAAAACATCCCCGCAGCCATAACGGAAAACATCCGCGCACGTAAAATCATAACGGAACCCACCCGCGCAAACATCGTTTCATTTGTCCATCTCAGTTTCATTCAGGATCATTTCAGATGCCAAATCAAAATCATTACTTAAACTGAAGCTCTGTCAATTCAATTCAACCACTGACGTCACAAAACGTGTGCTACTGTTTTCAATGACGTCACACGTCTTTTCCCAAACAAACGGGTGGAACAGAAACAGTGATAAGCAATGGCTATAACACACGACCAACTGCACATTAATTTTAACTGAAGAAACAAAGGTAGTGCAGCTGAACTCTGTCAATCCCTTTTCTTCCGACTTCCGTTTCCACACCACATCTTTGAATTCGTTCATACTCTGTCATATACCAAACATTTATCTGTATACAACGCAATCACATTTTTTTTGCTTTATCTCAGCTCGCTCTTATCTTAGTAGGCAGCTTCACGATAACGATAATGGCGTAAAGACGACAGATGAATTGATATGCAAACATATGTGCCATAGTATCTTATAAAAGTCTGCATTTTAGCTGAAAAAAATGAGTCCAATTATCACAGAAATATTATTCTACGAATCCCTGCTTTCTACCTTTCTCTCTGATATTACACGTCGTGGTTAGACGAATGGGTTATTCTGGGCAATCAAAAGCAAGCACATTCATTGGTGAGAAGTTGGTCTGCGTGGCAAGAATGACTTCTGCTTCTCAGTAGTTATTAACCTGATTAGAAACTTTTATGACGTCAATTCATAGAAAAAAGCTATGGCATAATTTAACTTCAAAATCTTATATAAATGCTTCAAACAATTTTGAATAACTAGTCACACACATAAATATAGCGCTAAAATACGCAGTCCCACACACGCCCCGCAGAAACTAGTAACCACTTCCGGCAGTTTTATATAGCACTTGTTTTAAGGTACGATCGCATCACGTTTTTATGACGGCGCATAACAACACCATCTAAATTGAAATTGAATTATATTTCAGTGGCTTGCATTTCAAACCCCCGGTTATCGAAAATACCACTTGGAGAGGCGTGGGTCTCAGGCGGCCCTACAATGTTCATGTGGCCTTGGTTGCTATGCATATGATCGTTGCTATGGTAGCGACTGTTATTACTGCTATGGCTACGAATGCTCGTACTACCGTTCGGGGTAACACCTCCATTGGGCATAGATTTGCCGTTGCTATTTAACGGTTTCTCACCCACAGCACCTCTGCTGCGGATACTACTAGGGGTGGGCGGGTTGCTGGACCGGCTCACAAGATCCGCCTGGCTGGAGCTGTCAATGTTCTGTTGTTTGCTGGCTTCCTCCAAAGCTCTCCTCAATACGGCGTCCCCCTCTCGGTTCTGATTGGCCGCTATGGCGTGCTGGTATTGGTCCAATTCGTCATCGTGCATTTCCATGGACCGCTCATGTTCGTCGTAACCCTTGAACGTTGGAATGACGTCATTCTCATCCAGCGAGTTCTTACTGTTTTACAGAATCACACGAAAAAACACAGGTCTATAGAAACAAGAAATACTTACAGAACATCAAATACTTCTAGAATATTAATAAATACTTATAGAATAATCAAGTCAGTGACATATTGTCAATAGTTCTGTAACTTTAGGAATATGAAGAATAATTTAGAAATGATTGGAACTTTTGTGGAAGAAAAATTTTGGATTTTAAAGGTTTGGAAATATTTGTGGTTGGATACGGCTAGTCCACCATAACATAGTCACGAGGGGTAGTCCTCTGTGAGGCTCAATGTGAATTATTTAGATATCTTTGTGAAAGGCGACCCGTTAGTAACCTACAATGAACCGCAAATGAATGTCTAAGTCAGACCTATCTGAATCGCTTTCCCGCGGCCAACCCTCGTTGTATTTTTCCAGCCAGATAGGATTCGACCTGAAATAAATGCAACTTTATGTTAACATTGTAAGGTAACATTGTATTTTTTTCCTCATCAATATTTCTTTTCCTTTTTTAGGTACGGTTTTGACAATGAAATATATACCAAAGAAAATTATTGTTATCACTCTGTCCGCATATTTTAAAAATGTTAAAATAACAATACACAATACACACTTGAATTATAGAGCTTGAACCTAAAACTCGCATTGTGCGAATACCACAGTTTCGTTAATCGGCCATGAATGATTCATTTCATCGCTTCATTTTTTCTAAATTCTTTATCCATTCTTTTTTCAGTCCACTGTCACACAAAATGTGTACCGTCGAATAATTCGAAAAGCTGACTGTATTAACAAGTTGTATGTTCACAGTTCGTAATTTCTAAAAGGCGACAAATATGCCCAAACAAGGGAAGGACATCACTAGTAATCTGTAATTTTCAATTACCAGACTCTTGTTTTATTTATTTCTTGGTTCTACTATAAACACTCTATCATTTAAAAATAAGCAAATAAGAAGCAAAAAAAGAAACAAGATCTTTTTGGTGGGCTATTCCGGAACAGACAACCGATAAATCAGAGAGCTTAGAAATCGAAACACTTTCATTATTTCATTACTCTAGTTTGTAAACTGTATAAACAATTAATTTGGTTGATAAGAATTTACAATGCCAAACTATTGTACCGGTACACTCTTTTACACAAGAAAAGTAGTTTAAAAATTCGATTTCTGCGGCGTTCGATTTATCGGTAGTCGGGGCGATGTGCCTTTGATTGTCATTGCAATCATATACTTTGATCTTCGAAATCCTCTCTGTACTATTCGAGATTTCATGCTCTAGTTTATAGGACACATTCTACTATTTTGAAACTAAAGGGAACGTTCATTGCTTCACGTCAATGGGATACACGTCACCTTATTTCACTCAATCGACGCATGAATGATGTGGAATATTCTTGTTATTTCAGTGAATGGTCAAGTCGTACTCAAATTCGTGAAGTCGTACCGACATTGTTCTGGTCAACTCGTACCCATCAGCGGTTACGTCATACCCAAAAGAAATACTGTTAGGCATTTTCCGGGTTTTCCGCCAAAAATTTTACAAGTTATAAACAAAAAAATACGGAAAATTTAACCATTTTTAAAATAGATTAAACATTTACCAAAATTGCATTTTTTGGTGGATTACCACGTAACTAAAACAAGTAGAACAGTCCTGACCAAACATTTCTGGTGAAATTTGGAGATGATTAATAAAAAATGTCTCGCCCCAGCCAAAACAAAAAAAAAAAGATTAACTTCCCGCTCAACCCGCTCCAACACAGGCACACAAACAGCTGATTTTGTCAGCTAGGATACAGAGTCATGTTGTTAAATAGAAGAGTAGTTGAGATTAATTAATTTCCTACCAAAATGGCGGAGTGCGGGAGAGTTGGAGGGACTTTTCAAATGAAACTTCTGCACTGGGTCGTGTATAAGCACTTCAATAAATACACCTTGTGTCTTCTTGTGTACTGTTTTTGGGTGCGACTTGACCATTGTTGGGTGCGACTTGACCACTGTTGGGTACGACTTAACCACAAAAACTTGGGTACAATATGACCAATTTGGGTACGACTTGACCATAAACGGTTATTTCTATGCTACACACAAAACGCTAACATTACAAATATTCAAATTTGGGTAGGACATAGTGAGGGAAACAAACTCCCACCTTCCTTCAAAATATATTGCTATTTCCAAATAAAGGGTGTGTATCAGTGAGTGCATATAAACAATGATATTTTTTTCGATTGCATCTAAAAAAATACGCTGGTGTTGACAGCATTTTGTTTATACCCGCTAGAAGCGCGTGAAGCCCTCCCTAGCACCCTTGCCGCAGCGCCCCAAACGGCCACGCAGAGACAAACAGTTCATAAGGCGCGGCTGCTCATGGCTAACGCGCTTAGTATTTGCATGCCAACGGTCGGCATGATCGGACTGGCTCCCATAGTCACTATGGTTGCTATGGTGATTTTCAGGTGTGTTGCCGTGATCACTGTCACAGCGACTACGATCGATGTAGCCACTAAAATGGTTAACGCAATGGTTGCCAGGGCTATTCGCATGGTAACCAAGTCGTTTTTCAACGGGGTTGCCATGGATACGCGCGCATAAGGTGCTAGAAGGGGAATCCTTGTTGTTTGCTCCTATGCCATTTACAATGGGCCTAGACACAGCAAAAATGTGAACCAGAAAATAAATTTTACTAATTAACATTGTATCGCAAATTATATAAAATATCTTCATTTATCTTATAATGGTGAATATTGATCTTTGAAGCCAGTGAAGTCGAAGGCAGAATTCCTGACCCAATGGGTGCTCTATATCCCATTTATAGGACCGATCTGAAGTCGTTGAATAGTTAAGCAAATATTTCAGAATTATACCTGACATTGTCAACGAAAGAGTTAATTTTAGAATATCTATAAAATCTACTGACCCTTCAAATGAATGCAGGTTGGTGTTCGGGGCGTCAATGTGATTCAAGGCACCATCGTTGGAACCTGCAAGACAACGTAAATATTTTGCTTTATTACTGTGTTTAAATTCTTGCTTTTTACTTAATTTTTACTTAATCACTACCCAACTGAAAAAGTAAAGTAAAGTTTAGTTCGTCAAGAACTGCTGACAGTTTTAAATTTTTACGATCCTGTTATTATTTTCTTTGCTATTTATTTAGTTATCTTTTGCTTTGTTTGCTTAGTTATCTTTTATCTTTTGCTTTGTTTTTATCTTGTCGAGTAAGCCATCCCATGGTTGTAGAGCACCTTAAGGCAGCGTGGCCGCAGGGCATGTGCGTCGTTAAATTAAAGCACGTTGTTTTCACGAAGCTGCGCTGTAAATCAACGTTATCAAACGTCGACATGGGATGAACACGCCTGACGTAACAACCACGTTACTCTTCACGTTACACACGTGTGCTTCAACGAGGCAGCGTAGTTAGTATTTGCACGCTTCTCTTCTAAAAACTGGAAGGTAGGGGGGGGGGGGGGGAGCTGGGTTTACTGGGTTAGGCCCAAAAAACTATTACTGACCAGATTTGGAATTACACGATTCAAGTCTTACCATGTTTTAAGAAACAATAAAGAGGTAAATGTGAAACTCTAAAAGTTCGTCAATACATGAAGTGTTAAACCAATAGAAGATTTCACAATAAGTAGAGAGAAGAAAACATTGTTTTTCTTAACATAAGCAATGCTCATGCGCTAACTGTTACACATGGCTAAAACATAAATTACGCTGGTTTCCACAATGAATAACAACTGAAAAAATGAAAATTCAAGATTTTGTACATTTCCTTCATCAGATTATTCGCGCATTTTATTTTTTTTTTTGAAAAGCAGTGAAATTTTTAGTGCCGCAAAAAGACTGAAAGCTGATCAACAATACGAAGCTCACAGAAGATGAATTAACATGGTTACAAAAACATCTAAGAAAGCCGTGAAAAATAGTGTGACCCTTTAACGGGTTTAGTGCATAGAAAGTTCAACACTTTATAAAAACTTTATTTTTTTTCTTTTTTAAACGTAAAAGTGAAAGAGGTACGGGACATGAAGCCTTTCAGCTCCGATGTTTGCTGAAGGCCAGTAGGAACACACAAATCACTCCAACTGAAAATGTTTTAGTGCACAGCAGTGCGAGCCGAACTAAGACACATAATGCACACTTTTCTCCTCACAACAAGTGCCCAGAACTCATTTCTTTTGATTTACCAAATAACGTTCCATTTCTTGTTAACGTCGAAGCACAGCTGTTTGCTAATAAAAAATTCAAAAGAAATAGATTTAATTTGGATGCCAGATCTCCAAAGCAAAATTGATACTCCATTGCATCGTTTTGAATTACTGTCTTAAATTATACAAAAACAGTAGAAAAAACACTCAAAAACCTGTTTATCATTTAGAAAAAAAAACGAAAAATAGAGACTTGCGTCAAAGGTCAGTCATAAATGTCTTACCATAGGCCACAGCCGAGAGCGCTTTCACTTTCCTTTTGTACCTGAAAAAGTACCAACAGCTCGCATAACGTTTGGTACACACAGTACTGTACAGTATAATATTTATTTTAAAGAAACAGGAATTTTATTTGTTGAAACTGTATCCAAAAGGCTGCTTGTGTTCGGATTAAGTTCCCTCAACATCAGCAAAACGTTATTGTCTGTAAGAAGTATTTGCAATCTGGCTACAGCTCAGTTATTCACGTTTCGCAAATCAAATAGCAGCCAACGACTTTCTCTGTTTCATGTTGTCCTTCACATTTTACCAGGAGTAGAGAAAAGCGCATAACATTAAACAACGCACAAAATAATTTTGTTCTTTTTTAAGTGTGTTGACGAAATACATTCATTGTACACATGGCTGGTATACATCCCCAGCCCCCCCCCCCCCCCCAGCAGAAGCCCGGGGTTTATTCATTCAAATGAGGCGAGAATGCCTCCCAACCCCCCCTCCCCCCCACCCTCCCCGCGCCCCCCGCCCTGAAGCAAATCCTGGATGCGAGGAAAGAGGACTGACTTTTTCCGGCAGACGACGAAGGTGGCGACAACGATGAGGATGACGAGACAGAGGACAGCGGCGACGGCTATCAGCCCGTACAGCACCGTCTCTCCCACCGACTTGCTCTTATCCTCCTCCACCGCCGGCTACAAGCACAGCAGCGCGCTTTGTTTATCTTATAAACACTCACGTGTCTCAGAGTTTTGCCTACTATCCGGCCCATATAAGAACCCAGGGATAGATTTGCTTATACTTCTTTACATTCTGCGTCCACTCTTATAGCAATGCTTAACGAACAAACTTCATTCTCAAATAAAATAAAAGTACTTTATATTTTCCTTGTCTTTATACTTAATCTTTAAATAATATCTGTTCCACATTTTTTTGCTTTTCAACACTGTGACGGTAAAAAGCTTTGAACAGGGGCGAAAAATTGATCATGATGACCACAAACTCACCACTATCTCGATGACGTTGTAGCGCTTGAACATGTCCGACAAAGCGTCGTAGTTACGGTCAATTAAACTGTAAGAATGTAAAAAAAATATACTATTCTAAAACTTGACGTGACAATCACTGAAAAAAATATATTCGATATATATTTTTTAAACAAATTAACCTAATCCAAAATCCATGGATCATCAAAAAAATGATGGCCAATATTTTTGAGTCGAGTCTCCATGGTGTTTTTTTTAAACAATACCGATCGCTGTGCCATTTTGCGCATCTTCTCGTTTCAGATTATTTAGTTCAGCCACTGCATCCTCAAAAAATAATTTATGCACAACTATTTTGCTATGTCTAAAATACAGAAAAAAAAAGAAAGAAAGAGAGAAATAAGCGAGACACAGTCTGAGAAAGAGAGAGAGAGAGAGAGAGAGAGAGAGAGAGAGAGAGAGAGAGAGAGAGAGAGAGAGAGACAGACAGACAGACAGACAGACAGACAGACAGACAGAGGAGGCGGAGGGGAGGGAAACTGCACACGAGACTCACTCTATGAGCTCATCAGCATCGAGTACTTCACTTGTCTCTGGATCAATCCCGTGAATAAACATGTCGGTCCTGAAACACAGGCAACTTCTAAGACCTTGAGATGGCAAACATTTCCCCCCCCCCGAAATAACATAATAATTATTTCAAGAAAACGAGATGTTCTTTTTATAAACAGGGTTATTTCTGCTTTCAAAATCCGAACGAAGATAAGTTATTATACAAAGAAAATACAACAAACTTAAAAAAAAAACACACACACACTTTTGCGCATATCTGACCTTTCACTTGATGTTATTTAGGACACTGATTCCAAACAAAGTATTGTGATTTTTTTTTTCAAAATGCTTAGATTTTAACACTGATTAAAGCTAACCTTCATCGGAAATTGCATTTCCGTAATTTCACGCTAAAACACTTTCGAGAATCTTACTTTCTGGGATCCGGATTCCCTTGTGAGTCCTGATGAGTCAGGATCTGGTCGACATTTACAATGACCCCAGTGACATTGGACATGTACTCTGCAAATTCGTCCTTGAACTCGTTGACCTCCTCTGGTTCACCGCGAATCACGACCTTGACCCTCTGGTTTTCATTCAGTAGATATATCTGGGCACAAAAAGCGAATTATTGGATCACACAGAGGTATTTTCCTCACACTTAACGACCGAATAGAAGCCTTTGAATTCGCCCAGAAAACGCATTTACTACTGAGGTAAATACAAAACAGAATTACCGACCAAGAAAATGTATTCCCGGATTGAGTCCAAGCCAAAGTTCCTTAGTCGTCAAGACAAGAGAGAAAGCGGATGAAAAGAACAACGCAAGCTCCATACCGACACATTTGCGCGATCAAAATGCTCCGGTTTGGAGTCGTTCACTTTGACGACAAACTCAATGTGGCCCTCCTGGTCCTCCTGGAAGTAGACATTCGTCCGAATGATGCCATCGTGCTCGCCAATTATGAATGGGTCACTGTCGAACTCGCCTAAACACAAACACATATCATTACGTCATCACCATACCACGGAAAATCAGGTTTTCAAAAGCACGCTTAGTTTTTTCAACTGCTCGTCTGTTTTTTTTGTTTTTTTTTGTGCTGTTTTTATTATTTTTTTTCGAATTTCATATCGAAATTAAGGGGAATAATAAGTTATATGCCTATTTTACACCTGAATAACCGCCAAAAAGTGCATTATTTGATAACAGATCTCTCCATATATAGATTATTCCTATTATTTGAAAACATGTTTAGTAAACAACAGCTGTAGTTTTTATAGCAAAACAAGCACATTTTCAGGTTTTACTGGCGGCTAGGGTGGTTGGTTGTGCCTACCTTTTAACTGGCTGGAGAATCGGAAAGGTTTCTCTATGTAGTACGTAAGAACACTGTTGTTTCCAATGTCTGGGTCAGATGTGTATTCCTACAACGACAACCATTCTGACAAATTCATCTCGTGCACGGGTTGGCACATTATTGGTTTTAAAATCGAAAGCAGATCGCTAATCGAGACTTTAAAATCGGTGCCCCTAAGGAATGTGCGTGGGAGTGATAACCCATACTCCGTGCATCATGTAGGCGTGTGCGCGGAGAATGCGGCATGAACAACTGTGTGTGCCTTGTCCAGCGCGTGCCTTGTGCAATCCTCAAACCCTTTTCAGAAATCGACTTACTGCTGGTATCAAATCTACATGAACCAGCACGCTCCAATCAATCAATCAATCAATCGATCAATCAATCAATTGATCAATCAATCAATTGATCAATCAATCAGTCAATCAGTCAGTCAGTCACTTCCGGTCGCCGACTGATTTAACTTACCGCCACGTCGATCACCTCCTCGCCGAACTGAGTGTCCTTGGTGACGCCGTCGGTGAACCACTTCTTCCGGAACCTGGGCGGGTTGTCATTGATATCGATGATGTTCACTTGCACGAGTAATGTGCTCGTGTCGCTCGAGTTCCACTTCTCGTTCGTGTTTTCAGGTCTTTCCCAAAAGCCTTAAAAATAAACACAATATAAGTGGATGATGCAATTACTTCGTATTTTATAACATAAAAAACACACATGACTAGAATTTCCCGCACCCTTTTCCAAAAACCTTTAAAAAACATACACAGTATTTGTGAATAATTCAAGAACTTCAATGTATTTGTATAGTCTGAAAAATCACACACATTACTATAGAACTCCCCAGCCCGTCCACGGACGCGAACGGAAATAGCCGACTTACCGGTCCAGCAGTCCTCGTCTGCCTTGATGATGAGGTCGACCTTGTCGATGACCTCCCTGTCGATGCTCTCGCCGAGCCAGAGCCCGCCCGTTGTCTTGTTCATGTGGAACTGGCTCTTGTATGGTTCGTCCCCTCCTAACGGGGTTCAAACATAACAGCATAAGCACACCGCGCGGGTAAGAGTAGCCATATTTGGCGTGGCACCGTGCTAGCTTCGCTCACAGCTAATTTGCCACCGCTCGCGGGCCCGAGAGTTTTCGAAAAGCCCTCTAGGTCCATCTACCTTCAGGGTAGCAGATGATCACCTCGCTATTCAATCCACTCCCCTAGCCCCCCCCCCCCCTCCCTCAATCCGTTTTAATAATCATTTCAGTTTTCCGTCGCAGAACATTTCTCCTTAAAGAACCACCCCACTGACCCAAGGAATGTCCATATGGTATTTGCAGTCGACGCGACTTTCCGTTCTCGATACATTTTGCACACAGGATCGTGTTCAAAATATATACATATTTCACGTAATGACCGAAATACTCGAAGTTTCGCTTCAGGGCTCGATGTCTTCGGTCGGGGCCCGTTCGGCCGGGGCTTGATAGCGAACTCTGCTGAAATGCGATTTCTCAACCTGTTCTTACCTGACATGTTCGTGGCATAACAACACGAATATTGCACGAAGATATGCTACGACATAGGTCACTGACCTTGGATTTTGATAAATGTAGGGTACGAACCCGGAGACCAAAGTCAATAAACTATTGTTTACCACATCTGAGTGCTATATTCAATTTAATACATACCCTTTACAATTGAAAAGCTAGCTAGAGTACGAAAACGGAAAATTTGTTTGTTTAATAAATGTGCAATAGTACACAATTGTGTACAACGGAATTCGATGGGCAAGGACTTCAACAAGGCTCAGTCATCAGAAATTACTCTGCCGATTCAGAGCTAGCAATAACACATCGGTTATCACACCCCTGTACTGTGTGCCCGAAAACCGCATGTTTAATACCAAAATAAATCCGAATAGGTCATAAAATCCTAAAAATTCACCCCACTTACCAATGATATAGTAACAGATGATGGAGTTATTGCCGATATCCGGATCCGTTGCCAGGGACAGATTCGCTATAAACACGTCGCTATGCTCTTCCAGAACGCTTACAGGGTGAGGCGGCGGGTACGCGTCGCGATCGAACGTCGGTGGGTGATCGTCGATATCGAGAAGGCGCACCATGATCGTTTGTAAATCGTCGAACTGAGGGGTTCCCAAATCGTACGCTCGCACCTCAAGCTGCAAATAAATCACATTTGAATTTATTTATAGACTTAAGGATGTAATTCTGTACTGACGATTGATTTTCGTCACGTGGTTCAGATGACGCACCACTTCTTGTTTCGCTTTGCAGATTGCATCTTTGTCCCCTCAGCAAAGACACGGCACAGCGGATTTGTAATTTTTAACATTGGCGACTACTGTTTATATTCAAAAGTCCTTTTTTTAAACAAACGTAGGGTTTAAACATTTCAAATTGATCATTTAGTCATTTGGTCGAGATTGAGAAAATCTCTATTACTCTGCCTGATCTCCAGAACAATTTCTAGAACATGCCTTGCGATTTTCATAATTGCCGAGCCTGTTTCGCAGACTGATCGAGAGCTAGCAGTCAATGGACACAGCATTGAAATCAATACCCATAAAGTAGTTCTCCTGGTCAAGTACGAAGGCATTACTGAAATCACTACTCACAAAGTAGTTCTCCTGCGCCTCCCTGTCGACGTCCTGCGCCACGGTGATGTTGCCCGTCTGCCTGCCGATGTGGAAGTACTGGTAGTCGGGACGGCTCGAGGCGCTCGTCACGAACTCGTACTCCACCATGCCGTTCACGCCCGCGTCCTCGTCCGTGGCGATCACTTGCACGACGAAGTAGCCGACCGGCTGGTGCTGAAATGCCGCAGGCATTTTTTAACATGAAAATACTATGCTTTTGTTTATACACGAATTTTCCCTTACAGCTGTTCCTAAAATTAAATTCTTTAACTAGAGCAGTGTGCATAGCCCACATATTCCCCACAGGCCTCATCAGTTAAACACGGCCATCAATGGTCAATCAAGAGCTGTAATTTTCCAAGTCCAGCTGGTCCATTTTCCTTGGACGAACCTGGCCTATTTACAATACCAATCTGTGTTTGTTCCCATAGAAGCTACATACCAAGTTTCATTAAAATCCTTGCAGGAGTTTTTAAGTTATCGTGTTAACAAGCTCTTGATGACAGACCGACCGACAGACCGACACGCGGTCGATCGCATATATTCCCTGTGGGGAATAAATGACAAAAGCCGCTGATTGACAGGAATATAACCCCGCCTCGTATCAAGCGCCCAACCGAGGTGGTCAAGGCCACAGTTCCACAGGTTGTGTTCCCTCTTGTCTGTTAGAAGATAACTTCATATCTTCCGTGTTTCTCACGTTTATCTCATGTCATAGCCAAAATTTTCAATTTGCCCAAACACGAGGAAACATCGACTTTTATGTAGTGATCGACTGAAAACCTCCTTTCTGTCCTCCTTTAGCTGGAGTAAGACTTAACTGACACTCGCGTACTTTTTTTTTTAAACAAGTACTCTCTCAGCACTTTAAAGCCCTCACCTCATACATGTAGACAGTGGCATTTGCTTCAGGCTGTATTATGACTGGTGAATGGTCATTGACGTCCTCCACCAAAACATGCACTAATGTCGTGTTGGCCAATGGCGGACTACCTCCATCAGTAGCCACGGCAACCACGTAAAAATGGCCGATATTTCCGGTGAGTCCTACAGCAGTGGAGATAAGGCCCGACTGCGGGTGGATTTTGAACAAGTGCGAGGCATTGCCCTGATCCGGATCAAGTGAGTAGGTGATTTCAGCATTTTGATTCTCATCTGCATCTGTCGCCGACACTGAAAATTATACACACATGCAGATGACTTCTTGTAATATTTTCTACTTAATTATCAACACAATGAAAGCGGCACAGATTTCATGTTTAACACTAGAACAGTGTACATAGCCCACATATCCCCCACAGACCCCTCCATCAGTTAAACAAGGCCATCAATAGTCAGTCAAGAGCTGAAATTTTCCAAGGCCACTTGTTGCAATTTCCTTGGACGAACCTGGCCCAATGACAATACAGATCTGTGTTTGTTCCCATAGAAGCTACACTCCAAGTTTCATTAAAATCCTTACGGCAGTTTTTAAGTTATCGTGTTAACAAGCTCTTGATGACAGACCGACCGACCGACAGACCGACCGATAGACCGACCGATAGACCGACAAGCGGTCGATCGCATACAGAACCTGTGGGGAATAAATTATCCTACCTGTCAAAATGTCACTGTCAGCAGGGATATTTTCCTGTGTTTCTCTGTAATACGACGGATACTCAAAGATCGGGCAGTTGTCATTCACATCCAGGAGCCTCACAGTCATATAGCCGGGGGTTTTTTGCTGCTGGTGGGGCGGGGCGTTGTTGTTGTCCCGGGCCTCGATGGTCAGCGAATAGGAGGCGATCGTCTCTCGGTCGATTGCGCCAGCAGTTACCATCAAACCCTGTATTTAAAAAAAAGGCAAAAGCAATGTACGCTGCTAAAAAATAAGTTAAGATAACGTGCGTGCTGTCGGTCCTCGCTGTGCCCGAAGTGCGAATAGTACTGGAGAATATGCAAGTTATAAAGTGAAATGTGCATCCAAAACACTGATATCGTACGGTAGTTATAACAAATAACTCTATCCACATAATCAACTTACGCTGTCATTGTGCAAGTAGAAATGGTTGTTGTCATCGCCCTCCACAATAAAGTACATGACGCGTCCATACTCGCCGCTGTCACGGTCTGTGGCGTGGACGCGAGTCACTTCAGTGTCTGTCGCACGAAATTTTCAGTCATTGATGTTATCAGCCTCCCTTTTTACCTCTTTTTTACACGGAGCATTCAGCAATTGCTTTTAAAACACTTCACAACCACGGCATCAGGGTGGGGGGGGGGGGGGGGGAGGGAAGAGAGAGGGCGGTGTGGCTTACTCACGCAGCCATGGCGTCGGGGTGGGGAGGAGGGGAGAGAGAGGGGGTATGGCTAACTCACACCGCCATGGCGTCGGGATGGGGGGGGGGAGAGGGGGAGGGGGAGAGAGCGGGATGAGGCTAACTCACACAGCCATGGCGTCGGGATGGGGGGGGGGGAGAGGGGGAGGGGGAGAGAGAGGGGGGTGTGGCTAACTCACACAGCGTGACGTTCTCCCACACCTCGACCAGCTCCTCGAAGTCGCGCCACTCAGGGGCGTTATCGTTGACGTCCTCGATGGCCACCTCGATGCTGGCGTTGGAGTGGAGCGGCGGTGTACCCGAGTCCCACGCCTGCACGCTCAGCGTGATGTCCGTGAACTCCTCGTAATCGACCACCGAGGCCAGCGTCACTGTCCCCGTGTGCCTATTCGCTTCTGTGATCTCGAACGAGTAGCTGTGTGGATTCGTCGCGTCGTAGATCATGAAATACCTGGAAAAGGGAATGAAACTTTTCGTATCTTTGCCATACCGTAGCTTTCCTCTTGCGAAAAACGTTTCGTATAGTATTTTAAACCTGCACTCAGGCAGAGAAACGTACTGTCTCAATATCTATACAAACATACATGTAACTGCAACAAATATATACATGCTAAGGCGGTCTTCACGTTCACGTTGAAACCTTTTGTAAGTTTTGGGTAAGACCACAAATCGTATGCAAGAAAATCTGAAACATTCGTTTCTCAACTCAACAAACTTCTAAAAAATTTTTCTTTGGGGGGGGGGGAGGGGGGATGGGGGTGGGGGTATCTGGTTGCGACATCTATGATGTAGACGGCTTACTCGACAGGGTCAGGGTTTTTATCAATGTCTCTCGCCTCCACCCGTTTTACTTCGAAGCCAACTTGCGAGTTTTCCGGCACCCTAGCGGTGTAGATGTCGCTGGGTATAAACTCGGGCGGGTTGTCATTGATGTCCAGCAAAGTAATGGTCAGCGTGGCTGCAAAAAAAAAAGAAAAAAAAAAAGATGACTAATCAGACGAAGTACAAAGACGAGAACTGAACTGGTGTACGATGAATACCAGACTGGGCGTGAAGCTCTTATGAATACGTTACCCACAAGTAAATCGTTTAGGAAAACTTCCTCTTCATAGCATGGTGTGACACCAGCAAATACCTTCCACTCTTTTTTACCGCCACTTTAATGAATGGCTTCAAAATCTTTTCAAATGACATTTCGACACAATGTCTAATCATCAACTGATTTATAACAGTATATGGGTTTCATTGCAGTAAAAAAAAAACTGTTTTAGCGGTACCGCTGCATGATTGTTTATGCGGTACAGAACAGACCGAATTCCAAACGGGACCTAAGAACACCCGGAAAACATATGATATTGTTTCATAAGATTATTAACGGAAAATTTCTCACTTAACTAAGTCAAGTGCAGACAAATACGGGGCCAAATCGCAAATAATGTAGCTCCTAAAAACCTAGTTCCTATTTAAAAATCACCTACACACGGAATTTCCTTCCGATCAGGAATGCCCTCTTTTATGTTAGCATATTGTATCAAGATTGATATTCCTTTACAACTCGTACTTTTCCGACGTTACAAAAAAAAAAAAAAAAAAAAGAATGACAGGTCGTTTCGGATAAAGGATGTAACATCGTTTCTCCTCAAGCCTGCCCGTCCCCTTGACCACACCGGAAAGCACCCCTTGTCAGGGCGACGCGTCGTACCTGTAGCGTTCTGCACGGGCGGCTCCTCAGCCATAACGTCCTCCACAAAGACGGTGATCCGGATGAGCTCGGCCGTCTCTCTATCCAGCTCATTCTTCACATAAATCCTGCCCGTGTCTTTTTCGATGTCAAACAAACTCGCTAAATATGCCTGATCCGGGTACGGATCTTTGAATTCATCCTCACCATAAACTAAGCCATCGAGTAGTTTATACCTGCAGAAAAATGTCAAGAATGTTCAGACACACAAAGCATGGCGTATTGATTATTTGGCACTGTTTATCTACATCTCGGGACAAAAATTTCTCAGTTTCACTTAAATGTTAAACAAAACTAAATGACTCATTTTATACTGCTGTAAGTATGAAATTCATCAGCACATTGCGTCCGAAGAAGCACGTGTTTAATGTTAAGGCTCATGTTTAACCAATAACAGTGGGCTGACGGATGAGTATAGGCATATGGAAAGATGACAGGTGAGTTTGTCTGCCGACTTCGGCAGATTTCGACATAGCTTTTGAACCCTTTCGTGACCTCGGCTTAGGACATACGATGAGAAATTCACTCAAACTGTTTATCTACGCACTCTAAGATATGGTCGAGATCGAGATCTGTAGCTGTGTAGGTGAAGAAAATCGTGCCCACGGTCGTGTTCTCGTAAATCTCCGTAGTATCTTGTTCGGGGACAAACACTGGCAGCTTGTTGTTTATATCACTGATGTCGATGTTTACCGTTGTTGTGCCTAACAATTTTTTTTTTTTTCAATATTATTATTATTGTTAAGTTCTGGAAAACAACACACAATTTACTGTTAATCCATACAGTACACATTTTCACAGAAAATTATTGCACTTAAATTGGAAAAATTAGAAAATTTCTTTTACTTCAGTACCTGAACGAATTTGTTTTAGAGCCAACAAAATCATACACAAATCATTTTAATTTTCAGATCAACTGGACTCTTTTACGTTTAAGTTTGTCAATCATGAAAAGTTCGCAACTGACCTGTTAATGGGGGAGTCCCTTTGTCTATGGCCAATATGCGCAAATGGTACTGTTCTTCAAAGAGATCTCGATCCAGATTGGCCCCAACTTCCACCGTGATGAGACCACTGCTAGCATCGATCCGGAATTTGTCCAAGCCGCCGCTTTCAATCCTGTAGATGACTTCGTTGTTTGGCGCGGTCCCGTCGTTGTCGTCTGCGTGCACCTGCGTGACGTTTGTCCCTGTTGACCAATAAAAACAAAGATTACATAAAGGGCATGCCTTCTTCCCTAAGCACACCATGATTCACCATCGACTTTTTCGATCAGTTTCTCCTGCCTTCATCAACGATTCTGCAAGCTGAAGTGCTACCCACATAAAAAAACACAAACAAATAAAACAGGCATACAAAAAATTGCCAGCAACGCAAAAAAAAAAAAAAAGAAAGAAAGAAGAAAGAGAAGCAAGACACAAAAAAAAGAAAAATAATCTATATTGGCAGATATATGGCAGACTGGTTGCTACTTAGTAGTTATTTAATTCAGCAATGCATTGATTTCCTTTTTAATCTTTGGTGTCTGATGCAAATGTCTTAATCAAGGAAATTGAAACCACAATAATAGATCAGAATTTCTCATTAATCGATTTATATTTAAATCCGATACTCCGAGTGTAATCATAACACAGTACTGTTCCTGAAATGGAAACCTGAAAACTGTAACAGATGTACCAATTAGTAGAGAAGTATTGGGAAAACTTACCGCCCTGGCTGTTCTCGGGTATCTCCGCTGCATAGTCTGCCGAATCGAAATACGGTACTTCGTCATTCTGATCCTCCACATTAATAATCACCAAGGCTGTGGAATCGAGCGCAGGTGTCCCCATGTCTTTCGCCATTACAGTCAGCTGGAATTTACCCTCAGCAGAGCTATCCAGGGCTTCGTAATCGAGGGGTGCAGACAGGCCGATCTCGCCGGTCACCGTGTCTATGGTGAAATTATTGAGTGGGTCACCATCAATGATTGAGAACTGGATGATGTTGTTCGGTGGAAGGTCTTTATCATCGGCCTGAAAATTAAAGCAATAAAAACACCAGGTTAAAATCGACCGGAAGGTTCTATAATGAAGTGATCTTGACGAGTCTTTACAAGCACGCACTGTAAACTCGCGAACGCGGTTCTTCTGAGCTGATACACTTGACATACAAAAACAAAAACAATTGACACCAACTTCTTAATAATACTACATTCGTAAGCGTGATCCATAAGCCCACTACAAACTGGGCACGAACACATCGAATTTTTGTAAATAAAATACATTCACTTTCATTTATACAAAGTAAGAGAGGCAGTGTCTCATGCCAAGAGTTTTTTACCTCCACAAACAGAGGGCGCTCTAAGGCGGGTTCGTTTTCTTGCACATATCCCTCGTACACGTCTCGCAGTATCTCCGGCGCGTTGTCGTTCACATCCAATAAGGTCAGCACCAGCGGCACGGACGTGCGTAGATTGCCGCCGTCGATGGCCTCGTAATTCAGGTAGTGCGTATCTTGTACCTCGCGGTCCAACAGTGAAAAATCGCTGTCCGCGTCTACATTCACGAAGACATTTCCGTTGCCATCGACTCGAAAGCTGAAACAAACATACACATTCAAGTGAACTATGAGCCTTTTCATTGACTTCGTTGTAAAACCACTGTTCTGGTGTTCACAAAAGTTAACTGTACGTTTAGCTCTACACTGCACCAGGGGAACCAGCGGATTTAGATATAATTCCTCAAACCATTTTTACAAGAATTTGTGAAACTGCTGCTCTGTTTCAGTACAGAATTGTCATGTTTTTATAAACATTAGCATTTATTTGCCGCGTAATACTTACAGGTCTTTGCTGGCCCCTCTCAGTTCGTACGTCACAGTTCCGTACAGACCCGAGTCCTCGTCCGTCGCCTAAAGAAAGCGAGTTCACGTATAATTATCGCCGACATAAACAACACCAAAACCACATGGTACATGGAACATATTCCTCTTGATATATTTATCAAGATGATACTTTGATAAACGGCTTCATTAAACATGATTTCATTTTTGTGAACATACAGCGCTGGCTGAGACACAAAAATATCATGTGGACAACATTCACAAACACTAAACATCTTACAAACTAGCAAATGGTACAGATTTCCTTTTTATCATTTAAATTAAACATGAAAGTAAACCGCTTCAAACGATTGATGTGGCGATATCCGTCATTGCTGCAGCCTCTTTGCACCCCTCCACCCAACTCCCCTCTCCCTCTACAAGAGCACACACACACCCTATCTGCCCACACACGTGAGTATGGTGGCGGTTATCACCCCCAACCTCCCCCCGAGCACACACGCACACCCTGTCGCCAATACACGTGAGTATGGTACGTTATTATCACCCTTCACCCCGCCCCTCTAAAAGCATACACGTACACCCTGTCCGCCCACCGCCCCTCTTAAAGCACACACGCACATATGAATACCCTGCCCGCCCACACACACACGTATAGCACTTTGACGGTTATCACTTACTCCACCTCCCTCCCCCCCCGGCTCCGCCCCTCTACAAGCACAATCACACCTCTGCCCGCCCACACGCACACGCATAGTACCGTGATGTTTATCACTTCCTCGCCCCCACCCCCCTCCTCCCACCCTTCTCCCCACAGCGGCCCTCTACGAACAAGCACGTACACACAAACACACAGGCCGCTTACACACACACACAGAGGCATAGTACCGTGATGGTTGTCACCAGCGTTCCTTTGGCAGAGTTTTCATAGATACTGGCCGCGTATTCATTTTCCTCAAACTCCGGCCAGTTATCGTTGACGTCCAGCAGGTGGATGAGCACGGAGGCACTGCTCTGGTGCCTCTCTGCTGTCAGCGTTTCCCTAGCGACCACCTACAAGAAACAAGAGAGAGAGAGCAAGTCATTCTTCACTGACTTACTGGAATCTAGCGGTCAGACTTTTCTAACGCATGTCTGTTATACACCAGATGCACTGATCGGAAAACAGACCGCTTTGAGCGACACTCACACTGAAGGCAACTGCATTTATGACTGCATCATTCAGTATAAAAATAGCTTCCTATTCGATAATCTTCTCAATAAATCAATGCAAGTATCGACTGCAGCATCATGCACTTGCTGCACAGACGACAACTTCATATAACTTGTAGGTTCATAATCAACACGAACGCATCAACACAGTATCTCTTCCATTTGGCTGTCTTTCTTTGTATCTTCCTTTTTCTTGTGTTTTAAATTTTACCTTCGTTTTCTAGCAATAATTATAATAGTTACTGAAGTAAATCCAGAACTTACCTCAAAGGAATAACTTTTAACTTTTTCATAATCGAGGGCCGTGTCATTTTTCACTCTGAACAATAGCTGGGCTTCGTTCAAAATTGGATTTGGCACTGCATCGAAGACACCAAATGGTTCGCCATCTTGTATCAGCTCTACCTCAAACGTCCCGAATTCTCCCTGTCAAGAAAGAAAAATAAACAAATAAATAAAAAAAATCAGGCCTAATTTCCAAGAAACCAGCTAACCTAGAACCCTAAAACACGCTATTTTATCATTTTTCACTATTCACTTATTGAGCAGGTATTGAAATATATAGTGACATTTAGCCACAGACGGGATTTCAGCCTGATTCAAAGATTATCTGTCACCCGAGACTTATGACGAGCTAAGGCAGGAAATAATGTTGGATTCGTTTTATTTATTTGTATTTGTAAGAACTTTAGCTCATAAACAACTCAATCATGAGTTTGTTGTCGTGTAATATCCACTTCAAAAGCTCATGCCACATTGGCTTTTAAAAACCAATAATGCATCGGACTTTTTTCGATTCTCATACTCCATAGCTCTTACAGCTCTACACCTATACATCAAATCAGCCCTCGAACTCGAATGCAGAAAAAGCCCTCATGAAGGAACTCTTTAGAAGCCTCCCTTAGGAAATCGAGTGTTCTATGATTTCACCCCCCCCCCCTCACCCCACGGCCTACCTACACAGTCTTTCCGAGTGCATAGACTGGGCCTGATTTTAGGACAGAACATCAACCAATCAGAAAGGCACACCCATTACCCATGCCATTTTCTACTGTCACTATTTCCCAAATTTTAGTGAAATTTCTACCTTAGTCCGCTCCCTCATCCATTAGTTACCGAACATTAAGACGAAAACACACCTGATCGTAATCGTGGACGAAAACACACCTGATCGTAATCGTGGACGAAAACACACCTGATCGTAATCGTAGACGAAGACGTCGCCCGTCATGGTAACCGGGATGGTCACTTGCGTATTCTCGAACACCTCACCGACGTACGACGACTCCTCGAATGTGGGCGTCTGGTCGTTGACGTCCAGCACCCTGACGGTCACGATAGCGGTGGCCGTCGTCGGCCCCATTGGTGTGTCCGTCACTTCCTGTGTCTGCACGTCACATTTTAAAAAATCGTGTCGTTACACGTAGCAGCAACACACGCCAAGTGTGCATTATTTTCTCGACCCACTGCATTTTGTCATCCACACATAATTGCTGCAGGTAAGACACAGTCTGGCGTTTGCATTGCGAGCGCAACAGGAAAAATGTCCGTTTATCATAACACTAAACCTCTTTATTGCTCAAAGTTAAAACAAAAATTAATTTTTATAATCCAAAAATAGGCATCATTTAACGAAAACTGAAATAATTCTATTAATTTTATTAATAATACTATTAATAATGATACTAATTTTCACATTTCGCAGTCTCAAAAATAACTGCCCGAATTCTGAAGCAAACCTACCAGTACAACAAACTCGAGGACGCCAAATAAGCTCAAGATTTTGGGATCCTCCCTGTCGAGTCCTTGCGCGCCCACGGTGATAATGCCCGAGGTCGAGTCGATGTCGAAGTACTCGTGATCGCCCGAGAGGAAGGTGTAGTTAACGGGATTTGGCACGCCCCGGTCTCCGTCCATGGCAGTAACTTGCAGGACTGAAGCTCCCTGGACGATCAGAGGCAATCACTACTGATCACCATGTGTGAGGAGAGATGCTCTCTTTTTGGTTTTTAAATTATTATTCACGTGTATTAAAGCCAAAAATTTCTGTTGCAATTTGATGTGAGAAGTTATGAAAACAGATAAAAAGATAACCAATGACTCAACTGAATAATCAAAATCAAGACTCACTGAAACATTACATTTTCTAACATGTAAAAAAGATTACAATTTCTCCGTTTGAGAGAAAAAAACACCTGACAGATGTGCACATACCACCGAGATGTTTTCGTAGACATTCTCCATGTAGGGCAGATTAGTAAAGAACGGAGCCGTGTCCTGCACATCCAGGACGTTGATAACGAGATCAGTCGTACTGTTAAGTCCATAGTTATCCTGAAACAACAGTAACCGTGTCACTTCCACGTATGGTCGCAGTGATTTACTTCACGATAAATTCGAAGTTCTGTAACCGCAGTTTTAACAATATTTGGTTACAGCGTAGGTAGTTGTTGGGGGTAACAGACAGTACACAGCTGATGGGATTTTATATTCTCCTTCAGCAACATTTCTATCACGATACTGATGTATATAGTATGCACAAAAGAACACTAACATAAGTCATTTTAAGCGAAATTTTCTATCATGAACTTACATAGGCCATGAGCTCCAGCTGATAAAAGCGTTCGGTTTCATAGTCTAAAGAGCCATTTAAGGTTACATTCCCTTGGTTCTTCAATATTGCAAATAGATACTGTGGTGTCTGAAATAAGAGGAACCTAAAATATTAGCTTCCAAAAGGTATGTTAAAATATTTCAAATCATTACCTCAAAGCTGTCAAATTAAGCTTCCTATTTAACTTGGACTTTGCTGTTTTCTAGTATTAAATCAGGTGAACTGTCAAAACGCACTTGCTTTGATTTTTGACATAGGATTTTACTTCACATAGAATAAGTTTTTTCTAATTCCAAATTTAAACTCTTCATTATTTTTTCATTTATTTTACTCAATGTCTTTACATAAGCTTTCAAGTTCCGAGCTCAAATATGTGCAGTGTAATTAGCAATTGTTGTAACAGTTTTATAATTTTGTTCGCCAAAATTATTTCAGTTGATACTGAAAAAATGCCTTCAAACTTCAAATGCAATCGCAAAAAAAAAAAAAATACAACTGGCAACCACAATTTTCAAAAACCATTCTTATCAAATTCTAACTTAAAGAAATCAAACTATCATCCTATTTTATTTTTTCATTTAAAAGCGATTTTATCTACAGTATTTTCAAAATACGCACAAGCGTACAGTCAAACAAGATTGACAGAATGCATGAGCAAACTACCGAACGATCTGTAGTCATGTGACTTACTCAATAACACTAATCAAATCAACGTTTTCTACAATCTCGCTACTTTCCACACAGCATTGACTTTACATAACAAATTCTGTTTCAAACCAAATCCATCTAACCTAACGCAGTCTTATACTGCCAACAAATTCTTAAACGCTTGTCCATTTTTTTTCAAAATCTCCACTTCAACTTTAACTAAGCAAACAAATACTTTAAATAAAATATGTCAAAATACCTCTTGCTCTTCCTGTTTATATCCGAAACAAAATAAAACTTCAACCATGAAGTGTAAAAACACACTGTGTGACTACTTCATAAGCTGAGCAAACTGTCACGGGGATGGGGTGGGGTGGGGGGGGGGGGCGGGGGTGGGGTGGGGAGGGGGGTACGAAACATGGGCAAAAAACCAAAACGCATTGATGACGATAAAGATCGCGATAATGACAACTGGAATATAATTTAGAAATGTTTTTTCGGTGAACAAGCCAAGATATGAAGGGACGCCCCAAATCTTATGCCATCTTTCAATCTCTTTCTTCTAAAAGCAACTAAATTTTGGGAGTTTCTTTTACTTTTTACCCTCACAAATGGGACGATAATATGATTTTGAACAAAGGGAGACAGTGCGAGATAGAGAGAGAGAGAGAGAGAGAGAGAGAGAGACAGACAGACAGACAGACAGACAGACAGAGCTGAATTAAGCCAGCATCATTTGGAACAGTGTGCTACAGCGTACAACAGTGTCCTCTACCACAGTGAACACAAAGCTTAAATCTACGCGTGGGACAATGCCTGCCTACAACGACACGGTTTTTTTCCACAACATATGTTTTACCTTTTGCTCTAGCTAGAAATCATATAATTCAGAGTATGGCGGTTTAAAATCGATATTACAACATTAGAAGACAGCATTTATACAAAGGCCTTTCATTCAAAACATGTAAAACATTCACTCTTGGCGAAAACCCAAACGTTCAACATCCAGCTACCATACTTGAAACACAAGTAAATACTGCTGTCTACTACAGTGAAACCTTTCACTGGTCAAAACTGGCGGTTGCTGAACAACCTTTCCCATGTGAACACATTTGTGTCCCGAGCGTTGTTTATTGTTTAATTATGGCCCAATCCTCCTTATCCACCCAAATGCAAAAGGGCAGCTTTCTGAGCTGTTTGCAAAACACACATTCACTCTGTTTCTCTATCTCTCTCTCCCAGTCTCTCTTTCCAGATCTCTCCATCACTGTTTCTCTCTCTCTCTCTCTCTCTCTCTCTCTCTCTCTCTCTCTCTCTCTCTCTCTCTCTCTCTCTCTCTCTCTCTATCGATCTCTCTCTGTCTATCGATCTCTCTCTCTCTCCTTGGATCCCTGTCTCTCTATCTCTCCCACTATCTCTCTTTCCACCGGTCTTTCTATTACTCTCCCTCCCTCCCTCCCTCCCTCCATTTCTCTCTCTCTCTCTCTCTCTCTCTCTCTCTCTCTCTCTCTCTCTCTCTCTCTCTCTCTCTCTCTCTCTCTCACACACACACACACACACTCTTCCTCCTTATCTCTCTCTGCCTCCCCTCTCTCCCTCTCCAACCCAGTCCCCCCCCCTCTCTCTCTCTCTCTCTCTCTCTCTCTCTCTCTCTCTCTCTCTCTCTCTGTCTCTCTCTCTCTTTCACTCGAGAACTCTCACATCCCGTTATTTCAAAATGCTGGTATTTTGGATGCATTTGAAAAACTTAAACTAGCACGCAAAATTGCTTAAAATAGTTTAATTTTTTAGGTAAACAGTGAAAACTGCCCTTTGATCCGTACAAAACGCCACGAATTGTAAGAAAAGGACATTTTCTCCAGTTAACTCTGCACTTTTATCGCCCCTTGATCTAACAATGAAAATTCATAATACAAAAAGCAAAACGGCTATTAAGATTCCACTGCACTATGAAACTAAAAATCCCCTTACTTAATGAAGAATAAATGAGGAGATCTTAACTACGAAACAGCCACTGAAGAAAGCACCTATAACTTTTGGCTACAGGAAGAAATAAACGAATAAAATACGAAAGATATACTTTTAAATACCGCTAGATCGATTAGTTACCGTTTTCTTATAGAAAGACTAGAAATTCAAGTCAACAATAAATGCAAACATCAACATATTTTACAGCAAAAACAAAATTTCGTGCAAAGTAATTCAAAAATAAAAATTAAATCAATGCACTCTGATGAATTTAAGTAAAAGTTTGTTTTTTTCTATTCATTTTTTTTTTTCATTTTATTAATACATAGCTCTCACACTTAAGCGCACAAGTGTAATGTTAAACGTTCTTGATAGTGTACTGATTAAAAAGGCGATTTTTTTTTGCTTAAAAATACTTCACATCCGACTTGTTTTTATCAAACAAATTAATGTAAACTTCTCCCAAACATGTTCAACAGCTCGACGTCCCAAACTGCAAACACCTTTTGTTATTTTTTAATACTAAAAGTGTTGTTTAACCACATATATTATCCAAGTAGTGGAAAATAAATTAGTTTTAAAGTTATTGAAGTGGAATTAAGATTTAACGGACTCTTCTGGAGGGGAGGATGTGTGTTAGAGCGGGAGGGGGGGGGGCGGGAATGGATTCTTTCTCAAAGCAAATTTTAAAGACAGCAGTCAATGCTTAACGTCTGGACTCTCCGTTAAACTACAATGATCAATCCCTTCAAAGACTTGTTTCAAGCTAGAAGACGTCGTTTTAGCAACCATGAGTTCAATGTTAAGATTTTTTTGTTTGTTTTCAGTCACACAGGTATTATAAATTTTCATACAGAATATACACAGTCGGTTTCTCCCTTTTTTATTTGTTTTAGTTGTTTAGTTTTTAGGAACGGAACTCGAGTTCAACCAGGCATTGTAGCCTGCATAAAAATAATTCAAAAGTGGAAATGGAAACATCGCAAATAAATAAAGCAAATAGATAACTCCACTTTATGCTCTGTACATGTCACGAATATTCCAGAGATAAGAGACATCCGTATCTTACCGTTATCGCGTAGTTCACAATGGAGAAGACTCCCTGGTCAGCATCGACGGCGTAGACGCGAAAGATGAAGCTCTCGTGCGCGGCATCCTACAACAACGTCACAAGACGTACGTCATGCCCTCGCCCACACGACCCACGTACAACTCTTGACCTGCATCACAAAGCCCTGCCAATACACGGCATCTGCTGCATAGTTCTTAATGTAACAAGGATCTGTTTAGCAGCCATCATACATTATTTTTTATGGATATGAAGCGCCCGTTTTACCTCTTTAACTTCAGCTTTGTAGGGAAGGCCCTGGAACAGCGGGGCATTGTCATTGGCATCAAGAACGTACAGGCTGCAAAACTTGTCATGCTGCAAAAAACAAGGAAATTCTTAAAACAAACTGTGCGGTTTTATGCGATTGCTTCCAACAATTCTCACACAGAAAACGTTTTCTGCACTCATAATATAAGGATCGAAGATTCATCGACAGTCACAAATTTGACATGAAAACACACAGGGAATTAGGTTCGCTCTGCATGCCGCGTCCAGGACGCATCGACACTACTTGCCGGCGCGTTATCTTTTCACGGTATGTGACATGAGCGCATCACTCGCTTCTGTCATTGACACGCTGATTTCTTATCCGCAACAGAGTAGGAACCCACCCGTTTTTTAGCTGACCTTACGGCGGCAAAATATGTCATTTGCCAGAAATGCAGAATGCTTAGAGAGCAAAGGATTATGCAATAAAAAAGGGTCTATTTTTAACCAGGGCAAACAAGTTAATCATGTTAACAAGCAGGGCAGAGGTCCGGACTGGTATGAGACTACATATAGTTTCAAGCTTCAAGTGATTTGCACTTTATGCTACTGTCAGCATTTTGTACCACGTGCCGGTTTCTAGCCAACCACATTACCGGTAAGCACACCCAAGTAAAACCCATGTAAAACCCAGGGTTATTTTTGGTCCTTCCCACGTGAATCCCATGCATGGGATTTGCATGGGAATGAGACAAAAATCGAGGTAAAATCCATGGTCGGAATTCCCACGCATAATCCATACGGGGAATACATGGGCATTCCCGGGCAGATTTTGGTCAAAAAAATGGTGTCTCCACGGGTTTTACATGGGACGACCCACTCTGGGCATACACGATAACTCCATCGAATACACAGACATGAACCTTTATAACTATAGTGTGGTTATAAAGTACTCCTTAAAAGAATTTTAAGCATAAAAATTTTAGTGAAATTGGTATTTCCATGTCAAACTTTCTATTATACTTAGAAAAAATGCAGCCCTCCACCAAAATATGCAGAATGTAGCAAAATTTAAATATATTATCGCTCAATGGCAGCTGTTTCCGGTCTGCGATAATAAGCCCACATTGCCAGACTGCGCATAATATACGTGTATTTTACATGGGAATGCCCATATGGGAAATCCCACGTAAAATATACGTGTAATATACGTGTATTTTACATGGGAATGCCCATATGGGAAATCCCACGTAAAATATACGTGTAATATTCGTGTATTTTACATGGGAATGCCCATATGGGAAATCCCACGTAAAATATACGTGTAATATACAAATGACTTCTAATGAAATTTTACTTGGGAATTCAAATGTATAATATATAAAACCCATACGTATCCCACATGGGAAAATTTTCTGTGCTAACTGGGCTATGCTTTTCCCAAGTAAAACCTATGTGTTTCCCAGATAATTCCCATCCTGGGCCTTCCTATGGAAATCCCAGATAATGGTGAAGATGGGAAAAATATGACATGGAGTTGCCCATGCATTTCCCAGTTGGGACCCACCTGGGTTTACCCGGGTGGGATTTACGTGGGTATTCCCATTCATATTTCATGTGTATTTTACAGGGGGTTTCCCAGGGTGGGAAAACCCAGGCATTTCCCACCCAGAAATGGCTCCTTTCTCCACGGGATGAATATGGGTTTTCCCCTTTCCCACCTTCCCATGCAAATCCCAATTAAAACCCATACGTATCCCACATGGGAAAATTTTCTGTGCTTACTGGGACCTGCATAACCATCTTGAATTCTTGCCACTGCCTTTATTCAATGAACATCCATCAAAATGCAAAAAATGGCCAAAAATAGAAAACTTGCACCTTTTGCTGATTTGAAAAATAATAAAAACCTTGCACATCGACATGTCCATGTTTTATGTTCAATTTTCAAAATCCTGCATCCAACAGTGTTCAATAACTCGCTCGGACAAAATATTGCGCCACCTTATGCACAGTCAAAACAATGCAATAACTAAACACGGTGAATTGAGTTTGACACTTACTGTATTCTTTGCAGAATCCTGAACTTTCATTGCAAACTCGTATTCATCAATCGACTGAAAAGGGAAAAAATCATGAGTCAAAATGGACGAGCACACAAAATTGCAAAGAATATGTTCATTACAAGATAATGAATTCTTTACATTCTCATAAAACTAGCCGTCTATGATCTATGTTAATCACTACAAATAAGAAGAATAACTATAGAATTCTCTGCAATCATCGATTCATGCGAAAATTAGAACTGTGAATAAATAAAGAATAACAAAATCGCGGCTGTACCTCCCGGTCAACCTCTTTGTCCAGCACCACCCACGTGGCTTTCGCATTTCCAACAACGGGTTCAAGTTCAAGGATTTCATTAGCAACATCACCGATGATAAAAAAGTCAAGACTGTCATCGTCATTATCTTCCGCTGCGGCGATGTCAATTTTGAATCCTGAGCGAATAAAATGAAATTCACAGTGAATGTACTGATTAGTTGCTCTATACTGGCAGCGAGGTCTTGGGAAAGTTGTTGTAAATATATTCAGAGTGAATATTTGTAAAGGATATGAATAACTACTTGCGATGTTGGAGCAGAACGGGCAACGGAGTGTTTATTAAACGGAGTTTTGCAAAAGTAAACTTTAGGACCTTAACAGCAATATCGATAATGGGTGTATTGCATCGAATACTAAGTAAATACTAAGAAAATAGCATTATTTATGTTGTCTCTTACAACCAAAAAATTTAAAAAAGGGGTTATGTGTTGTCTGTAATATGTACACTAACTAACTGATCGAAGCAGATTTAGGCATAAATTTATTCCGCACACATGTAATATGTACCTCGTAATTTCTTCCATGCTTTTTAAAATATGAATGCAGAAGATTTGGTGTATAAGTACATAATTTATTTCCACTTTTTGACAATGAAGTATGGTTCCTGTGCGTATACAAATGTCAGTTATTGTGGGAGATGTGTGGTTAGTTCAGTATTCTTTTTTAAAAGAAAGCGTAAGTAAGACGTTGCGTATTTTTGCCTCGGAACACGTAAGAGACAGTAACTGGGTGAAAATTATGGGTTTTAATGATTTTATTACTTGGATCAAATATATAACATTGACACAGAAGGTCGTATCAAAATTGCTAATGCAAAACACAGCCAATTCCTCTTCTATAGGTAATAAAAAACACAATGTATTAACTATATTTCCAGGGTATATAATAAAGAAATAAAATGGCGGTCTGCACGAGAACCAATCGCCGACAACGATAAAAACGATGTTGCAGAAACCAAGATGGCGAGGCCAACAAAAACCAGCTGATCAGTGTTACTAATTTTTTTCTTTGAACACCTGATGCTTTCAATTTCAGTGCTGCCACTCCAGATTTTCAAAAAAAAGAGCCGATCAGAACCAAAAAAAGAGTGATCGACCTTGAAAAAAGAGTAAGAAAAGAGTTTTAAGTACAGAAAAACAATAAAATTCCATTGTTTTAAATTCAAATGCGCCCTTTATTTGACCATTTCACTAAAGCAGGATGACGATGTGTTTCGGTTATTTTGATATTCAAGGTATTCCTTACCTTTAATATGTACATGACTGTTACTAACTTACTCTCGGAATCTATGCTATAATGTTGCATATATTTGTATTTGTGTACATTTTAAAATGCAATTTGACAAAAAAATTTCCATTCTACCATTCTTCCCAATTTCCAGTCCCATTTAGCCAAAGCAAATAAAGACTGGGTCCTTTATACTCGCACAAAATCGCTACAGCGGTACTCAAAGCGGTAAACCGACCCTTCAGTAGCGATCTTCTCGAACCTGTCTATATAATAAATATACAAGCCAAATCACACTGGGCGTTCCGAAAAAAATAAGCAAAAAATCAGCATTTTGATTATAAGAACAAGAATGTTTTATTCTAACTTCTCGCATTAGTGAACAGGTGAACCTTAAACAGCAAGGATTACAAACTCTCTGGGTAAAAAGTAAAAGAAATGATTGCCTTTTGGCCTTAAACATCAAATTCCTCTGTACCAAAGAGCAAATCATATTTTTTAACAACCCGTACGAGTATGCTATTTTAAAAACTTATTAAAAGTTTTAGCAAGTAGTTTTAAGTTCAATTTCTTGTCCATGTGTAGTTTGTTTACACCATATTCCTGCTATCATTTTTCACCCGATTCCCGTCGAAATGCAACGTTTTTTGGGCATTTTACTAAAACGACCCGAAGTACGATTACGAATATGCGTATCCCTATAGGACGGGGCATGTCTATGACAATTGGCATTCGATCCGATTCTAACCTGACCTATTTTATCCTAGCTAATCCTCATCCAGTTCACTCAAAATGCAGAATTCTTGCCCATTTTGTTCTGAACACTAAAGTGTGATTTTGGCTTGTGGCCTGTGTGAAATCTTGCGTAATAGTAATAATTTAAAACAAAAGACATTACAAAGAAGCCAGCAAACTGCTTAACTCTACGTTTTTAAGGTTATAATATAAACCATATTGTGTCACAACCATGTGGTCAAACGGTAAAATGATACTCTTGACATGTATTCTGATTTCGTACCGTTTTAGGCTTATGACATGTATTGTGAATGATTGTGCTGACGTATATATTCGGGAATGCAGGCTAGTTAAGTATATAAACGTTTTATTCACTTAACCCCACTTTACACTTAAACTCCGCAGTAACGTAAGTTTGGAAAATAGTAATATCGCTCATATTTTTAAAAAAGACATTACAAAAAAGCCAACAAACTGCTTAACCCTATGTTTTTCAGGTTATAAATCATATTGTGTCACAACCATGTGGTCAAAGTACGCTGACACAAATGAGCAAAAAGAAAATTATTGAAAAAAAAATAAATAAATAAATAAACAACACGCACCACAGGATGTAACTGTATACCTCTGAAACTTTTGAAATTTGCAATACTACTTTGTTGTTGCAAAAAAAAAGCCAGTATGCTCGCTTTGGTGAGGTCGGTTAAGACGAATATCCGAAAGAAGTATATGGGCATAAACAGAAACACGAAGACAAAAGGCTCTCATTTCAAAACTAATTACAAGCCAAAATCCAGTGAAAATAACTTGTTTAGATGAAGCGGTGATGGGTATCTATGGAGTTTATTTTAAACTCAAGATTATTATAATTCTGAACAAACAACATGTAAATTAACCTGGTGTGGAATCAGAAATATACATCAATTGCTAGTGGAACGCAGCAATACAAAAATATAGACTGCAAAACGTAGAATGGGAAACATTGAAACATAGAGCCATGCAGCCACGAGTGTGGTTTGAACTTTGCTAACCAGTAGAAGAATAAAGTCTGCACAACTCTGCATTCGTTAAGAAGACTCAAGTAGCGGTATTTTATGATTTCTTAAAATTGGAACTTTTGGTCACTTTTGGCCAAATTGCCAAACAAGACAAAAGTCTGACGTAGGAACTTCAAGGGAACGTTTCTGAAAAGCGACCTGACATTTCAAAGCGATCGGATAGAACTTGTAGGAAGAATAATATTTTCGTGTTTTCCAAAATTTGGTAGTTTTAGCCAGCTCGCCAAAAAAAATATAACTTGTGTTCATAACAATCGGACCAGAGATGTATGAGATGATGCATTTTGAAACCTGTTTACACACATAGACACACAAAATGGACGACAGATAGGCTGAATTGATAGGAATGGCCAATGATGAAAGTCGGTTGTGCTAAAAACAGAGATCAAATACGGAGCGGGAAAATAATCTGTTACCACTTTATGTGTATTGGATAGCAACCACTGCTACAAAATAAAAAAAGGCTCGTGACCAAATTTAAAGTCTCGCTGGATTATTTCTATGCCGTTTTTGTACGCCCTGCTAGCGAAACAGTATGCGCGTTTATAGAACGAAAATTTAGTTATTATCCATTTAAGTCGCAGTGTGTTGCCACTTTTTGTATAAAACACACTAGCCTTATGAGCTATCGCTGTTATAACATAAAGACACCGATAACCAAATGGCCAAATATCTCTTTTTCATTCTCAGATAAAATGAAATCCCAAGAGAATCAAGTCGTGAAAACGTGCTACGCAAACCTACGGCTTTTAGAAGGTTTCGCAAACATCTCACCAAATCCTCGCTCGGAACTCTATTTCACGCGTTTATTACACCTCGCTTAGACTACGGTAATTCATTGTATTTTGGCACATCTGAGGAACTTCTGTCTAAATTAAAACGTGTGTAAAATGCTGCGGCTCGCCTCGTCACCGGACTGAAAATATCTGAACACATTACCCCAACTCTCATGGACCTGCTCTGGCTACCGATACGTCAACGATCGATTTTTAAAATAGCAACAATTACTTTCAAATGCCTCTGCGGTACAGGACCCCCAGATCTATCTGAATTACTGAAGTTGTATTCTTCGCCTCGAACCCTTAGATTTAATAACCAATGCGAACTGAAAATACCACGCTCAAAGTTAAAATTCGCAGGAGATAGATCTTTTAGGGTTGCAGCCCCACGCATATGGAACAGTTTACTCCCTGAAATTAGAAGCTGCAACTCACTCGGAACCTTTAAGTCAAAATTAAAATCGTACCTATTCTGTTTAATGTTACCATCAGTATTGTTAAATTGTTACTCTAGTCAGCGAGTATCAAGTATTATGCCAAGTATTGTAGTTAATATTTATTCCTTGTCTGTTTTGTTCTAATTGTATTGTTTTATCAATTTATTACGTACTGTTTTATACCTTATATAATAAATTGTTAAGCGCACAGATGAAGTGACTTGTTGTCTGCGCTATACAAGAAATACGCATAGCATAGATACTGCTCTGTACTGCAATGCTGTTTGTGCATTACATAGCAACTTACACTATGCAAAACAAAACGTGTTTCACCATAAAGCATTCGTCAGAGTCGCGTTGGCTTACACCTACAGGTTTGCATGAATGAGGCGAGCGAAGTGTTGTCCGCGAATAAATAAAGAAAGATTATCTTTTTTATAACGTGAAAACAGTACTCTCCTTAAAGAGCACTCCTGAGGTGAGATGTTGCATAACAACGCCACCACTTTTGTGCAATAAAATCGATACCAAGTAAACCTTATCTCATTTATGAAACTACCGTGGATAAGTTGTTTTGAAAATGATCTTTGAAAACGATCTTTGTTATTTATATTGCAGGTAGGGAATTAGAAATTATCAACAAAGTACTGTGGAATCGACGTACATTCTGCTGTTTTTACTTTCTTCCATAAAAAAGAAAACCAGTGGGTTCATATATTAAACTTTGAAACAAAATGAAGAAATATACTTGAAATTGATGGTTTTTGTTGAATTAACTGTATTACTGCATTGCAAACTCAGCCAGTGTTATAAATATCCCCCCACTCTCCTGCTTCGTTGTTTTTCGTGTCCATTTATTTTTGAAGAAAACCATCACTTTCAACAATAAGCAAAACCACACTAGATGCGATATGGAAGACTGGACCCCAAAAATTAAAGGTTTTAAACAATGAACCGTGCATATTGAATTATTTCTATAAACACTCTCTCTCTCTCTCTCTCTCTCTCTCTCTCTCTCTCTCTCTCTCTCTCTCTCTCAGTCTCTCTCTCTCTCTCTCTCTCTCTCTCTCTCTCTCTCTCTCTCTCTCTCTGCCTCCTTTAAAATATAAGTTATTATGAAGCATTTTCCTTACCGACAGGGCTACTTTCGTTCACGAAGAAATTCAAAGTGTTGTTGAGAAAACGAGGAGGTTCATTTTGAGCTAAAATACATAAACATTCACAAAGTTCGTGTTAAATGTAGTTTTGCAGCATATTTATCACCGTTCACTTATTTTCTAGTAAAAGCATTCGTTCAGCAACATAAAGTGTTACCATTTTAATAAGCATGCACAGTGCTCCGGTTAACACGTGCTTCTATACGGATATTTACAGTTATTATTTAAAATTTCCATTCCAATCCATACCAAATTTTGCCGACAATGATTTTACACTTATTGCGCTCTATTTAATTTTTAAGCTGTTATAAATTTAATTTTCACTATTTAAAGTTTTACCTGATTTTTTAAAGAAACAATATAAAACCAGGAAAAGAAGTGGCACTCTTGAGATTTTCGACGCCATTTTCTTGCAAAAAGTCAATATTTGGTGTAGGCATTACTTATTTCTTTCAGTATAAGCTCATACTAATTTCCCCCAACATCTAGCATGGTCCTTTTAAAGCTGAAAATATAAAGTTTGATTTAAAAATAATTTAGTTCAACAACCAAGTATTGTAAAATTTAAACCTTATATAAAATGCATAGCAAGTACATTTTAGAGTGTTAACTTCAACGATAATATGCAAGTATCATTATATTTCTTTACTCTACAACAATAACATCAGTCTTATTGCAGTATTTTCAATATTTTGGAGTAAAAATCTTACAATTTAATCATTGGTTTGGTCATATGTTCTGTTTGATCATTACTGGTTTCCATCACGTTGAGATGCATTTTAAAACTTCAGGCATATAAAACATATACAAGTGACTCACAAATTTGTTTATCGCTTTGAAATAGTCAAAGGTGTAAATGTGGTCAAATCGACGAGTGCATTCAACCCATTTTTCAGAATAGAACATTAGTAGGTAGGAAAAGATTTTATAACTGTCACGGGTATCTTGCAAGCCAGTAATTTTTGTGTTGTGCCATATCATTTGTTGTTAAACATTTAACAGAAAACAACGTCTCAGAAAACATGAAAGTTATTGAGACATTATTTCCAATATTTTATTAGAACAACAGAGAAATTATAATTATCATGAAACAATACTTGCTCTGGTTTTAATCTTGATTTTAGTACCACAAAGTGGCATGATACATTTTTGTAAAATGGTCAATTTCAACATTTTTTGCCTGCCGCGTCACTTTATTATTTGAGTGCTACTGATGCTATGGAATATAGGTCCTATGGGTGCTTGGAATAATGATGCAATGATTTAATCAAAATGACAGTGGTATTTTAACTTTACATCGCCAATTTAATGATTAAATCTATTTTTGTTAAAATCTGTTAAAAAATACAATAAGATAAAAAAAATGCGTTTGAACTTACTTAAATTCCATAAGGACTGCAGCTGATCAGCCTCTTTGAACTCTCGTATCCAAAATGCAAAAGCTTCACTCAATCTAAAAACAGAAATTAAAGTATAAAATGCAAACAAGTTTTTTGTAGACTGTTTGCCAGTCAAGAAAAATAAATTTGAACTACATTGAAAATAATATTGTGTTGCTTATCTAATGGCTGATGGATAATTTATCTTGAAGTTAACTGTTAAAAAAAATCTGCAATTCTTCTAAAGCATTTAACTTATATACCAGTTTCTATCTTTTCAAGCGGTTTAGCCCAAATGAAAATTTATGAAGGCGATGTGTTGGTAGTGACTACCGCAATCACTTATGAAGCTCTCACGCAAAAATAAATACGTGCCTTATCAAAGCTCTTATTACTGTACTGTTATTTCTTAACGTTTCTAAGGAGTTATAAAATATGCAAATGGCGTATAGCTGATAAGCCTGAAGTAAACCTACGACAGTTCCACGGTATCCGGTGTTATACACAAATAAACAGCCTCTTAAACAAACAGCCTCTTCCTATAATTTCCTATAATCCTCCAACCAGATTATCACACTGATTCTTATCAAATAAAAATCTCTGTTAATATCCGCACACTGCAAAAAAAAAAACAAAAAACAAAAAAAAAAACAAAAAAAAACGGTGCAATTTGCGCCATTGTTACTAATCTCTCCACTCAGGAGTACATTTCTAAAAGTATAAATGGAAGATTTGGTTATATATTTATCTTATTTGGCACATAAAATTAGTGAAACAGCCTGTGAATATTCCGTCTTTAACAAAAAATAAACAAACAAAAATAGATAAAAACTGAAAGCGAGGATAAAATAATTTTTCATATTATCACAAAAATTCTATAAAAAATGGCTGACAGTTGAAATAAATTCAGTAAAACCTCACGATTGTTATTTTAATAACTTCTTACTTACTTCGTTGTTAACACAATTGGCATACTTATCTGCTTGCCTGATAAACACAGGGGTAAACACTGAGGCCGTACGCTGTGTGAACGCAACCATTATGTTCAAACAAAAAAGACTGTTGTCTTGCGAGGGTTGCTTTTCTGCCTACATCTTACGTGTGTAGAAAACATGTTGCTTTTTTGCTTGGGCTGATTTCTGCACCCAACACCAGACAAAACGTCGACGGACAAAACGTCAACGGTCAAAACGTCGACAAGTGTGAAAGTGGATATATATATATATCCAATCACATTCTAATAAACACTACTCCAATTTTTGTTTACATCAGAGATCATACGACACGGTTTATACATCATCGAATCCTAATTAAAGAGCAACGTCGGAGAGCAATAACAATAATAACTAAATTTATACTTAATTAATTAATGTTGTATTGATTCTTATGATAATAAAGTCATTTAGCTTAAAAACAGAAACCATAAATGCCAATCTCTGCGAACCTCAAGGACCGAACAATAATACCGGAGTCTGTGGGTTGGTGTGATTATCGAAGTTATTAGTACCAGGATTTGAAGTTTAAGAAAGTGACCTGATTGCAAGCTTGTCGTCGTTTCCTGAAGTACGGAACCACGGAGAAACAACTGCGTGTTTTGTGCCGTACGCCTGAATCGAGCCTTTTAAAGCTAAATTATATATTTACTTCCGTTGTTTATCTTAACATCCATGGGTTTTGTCATAAACTATTTCGAAATCATGTCATTTGTATCCAAGAGGAGAAAGAAGTACAAAAAGTGCCATTATCTTGCATCAAAATCCATTAGTTATGACCATTTTCCTTCATAGATCGCGGTTTGTGTGCAAATATGGAAAGAAATCTATCAGTTGAAGCTGCTCAATCAATTGACCTTCTATGCAGTAAAGAAAGGAAGACAAGGTCCATCGTTATGCTATTTCATTATGCAACTTTTTATAGAAGTGCCTTTCGCATACTTTCTTATGATGAGGCTGAACGGAAGTGCAAGCCCTGGAGTGTTTGGAACATTGCTTAATTTGTTATTCACTTTATGTGGTCGCACTTATCCATTCAATGCTTCATGTTAAGTATGCAAATAGTTTAAAATTGTACATGTCATTACTCAAATCTTTTCAACATTATTTGCACTTCTGATCTTTATTTCGTTAGTGAGCTGAAATATTTACCCAGCTTCGATTCTTAAAAAACTTATTCCATCACGGGGTGTATTGTCAGATACGGTTAAAATAATTGAAAAGCAACTATCAAATCTGCACGATTTGATTTCCTCTTTATTATTTCCCAATACTGATATCCATATTCTAAATTTTTGCTGATTAAATGGTTACATTTCTGGCAGCAATTTGAAGATGTAATTAACATTACAATTGAAAATGCAGACCCCGTCATTTTGCCAGGCCTTTTTATTGTGGAAATAACATTCACACATCAATCTTCCTCAAACTCTTGTTAATGTCCTCAATGCAATGGTTTAATCTAACTTTGAATTTGCCTGCTGTTAAATTTATGATTGATTTCCTGGCCTAATATCTTTTTGAACCTTGTGCCAAAATTAATTAGCAGAGTTTAGACGCATTGGGAACGTTGAGGTTCAATAAATCCCAATATCTAATCAATACACCCTTCAGTACTATAAGGCTTGATCACGCAGCCGTAATCAATTGCAAGAGGAACCATCGTTGTCTGAATATATTGTCTTCAAAAAGAATTGTTGATGAGAAAATAACGGGAAAAATCATTTTTGTTTACAAAAACGAACCTTAAGCTCAGAGCTGCCATTAAGAATGAATATCCACCTAATTTGTTAACTGATCGCACATGCCCCGTAAATAACAGGTTACAACGTGTTCTGCTTTTAAAGCAAGCGTTGTGATTGCGCTGCAGTATGTAGTTTGATTAATTCAGCGTAGAGCCATCTGCTGTCTATCGAAGACGAGCCACAATGCAATGATATCGAATTATTTCTAGGTATAAAGACTGAATGGCAAGATATTCCTCATTTCATCATATCAACATCTGGGCAGATGGACAGGTATTTGACAAGTATGAACAACAAAGCAGTAACGTAAATCGGTAAACAAGAGTAACCTGGCAATTTTTGCGACAGTTTTCAAATAAAGGAAAAGCATTAACTAAGAAGGCATGATCGTGTTATTACGAATATTTTGGTACTTTTGCAAGTCCACACTGCATTTTACCATGGCCGAAATTTCACTGACTTATAGGTACGCGTGTTTTTATCGATATATGGAGGGAGGGGAATCTATTTTTATTTATTTCAAGCAATGGCTTTCCGATGCCATTTTTTTAAATGGAGCTGAACAGTTTTTCGATGTATGTGTGCTTATATATATATATATATATATATATATATATATATATATATATATATTATATATATATATATATATATATATATATATATATATATATATATATATATATATATATATATATCAGCGACGATCAACTTACTTTGGAAAGCTTAAAACGCGACACTGCCACATCAAGCGTGGTATACAGAAACCGTACTCAAGTGTTGCTGGTCTTAAATATCAAAACAAATAGCGAATTCAATTTTCGACACGACACACACACCTGAAAGTAGTTATCTTGTTTTAGCGACCTCTAAGGAGCGAGCGATCATTCGAATTGCACATTTTTAGGGAGCAACGTCTACATCACCGTAGGAATGAAAGTAGCCCTGTCGGTAAGGAAATGTTCTTTTAATAAGTTATGTTGTTAAAGGAGGCCCTGAGACAGAAAGAGCGACAGAGAGAGAGACAGACAGAGACAGATAGAAACAGAGAGAGAGAGAGAGAGAGAGAGAGAGAGAGAGAGAGAGAGAGAGAGAGAGAGAGATAGACACACAGACAGACAGACAGATACGGAAAGATACAGAGATAGAGAGAGAGAGAGAGAGAGGAGGAGAGAGAGAGAGAGAGAGAGAGAGAGAGAGAGAGAGAGAGAGAGAGAGAGAGAGAGAGAGAGAGAGAGAGAGATCATCCTGGAGATGAACCTCACTTGGGCAGTTCTCAGTTTTCAGCGACTCTTAAGCCCACTTCTTAAAATGCTGTCAAAGCTGGTCTTACCATGCACAACCATTATCATTTCAATGAACAACAAATATTCGAGCAACAAATGCAATTTTGCTATCCACTTGAACAGCGTGTGCGTTTTATGTTGTAATTTTTCTGAGTATAACTGTGGTTGTACCTCACGGAAACAATAAACTAACAAAGTATCACACAGAAAAATCAATCGAGGCACGAGTATTTGTAATTAGGATTCCTCTTAATCCCGGCAGGAATATCAGTGCTTCTAATTATCCATCAAGGCATTGAATCCCAGCGAAAAATCAGTCACAACAACTGATAGCACATGAAGGGTTTTTTTCTCTCTTATTGCAGAGAAGGATGCCTCATGGAGTATACTCTTTCAGTCTATAATTAACACACATTTCCATATATGGTTAGTACCGTAGCATTTTTCTGGTGTAGAGCAGGTAATGATTGAGCCAAAAAGAATTAGCTAGATCACTGCTTGCAAAACCCCTGTCGTACATTTTCCAATTATCACAAGAAATGGCGGGATAATTAGTGCATCGTTCATCAGTAACACGGATCTAGCACGGCTCTGTCTCCTCCCGTTCATGACAAGTAATGCCAAAATCCGCCTTTTATGTCGATAAAAAGTCACGGTGTTTTTACATGCACCAACGGAAAAGCTGGTGCCGCACGGCACGAAATGCGAACAATATACCTGGCGATAACTGGTCTAACTCTTTACATTGTGCGATAATACGCGACATTTCAGGATGTATATGGGTCAACAACAATGCCTGCAATGACAAATTACTGGCGGTATTTCTGGAAGGACCGGGTCTTCTTCATTTCCAATTTATTCACAGCTATGATATGGTCACTTTTCAGCAGATTTTCAGAGGCAACTTTCAAGAGGCCAGGTGTGTGGGGACAAAACGGTCGCAAAACGGTTTACGACGGACACCTCGCGCGTAGGAAAAGTTTACCTTCTCATTTCATTTGTCGATTCTAAGACAAAAAAAAATAACCTTGTTTCGCTCACCCTGGCCGGCCGGGTCAAGTGGGATGAGAAACTAGACGATTTATTCATTTTGAGGTTAATTTTGCAAGCTGACTATATGATAAACTACCTTCTACCAGTGATGCGATATATTACAACTGGTACTCTTTTGAAATGGAGACGGGGTGAAAAGAGATCCAAAACAAACACAGAAATTCATCAAAGTCTCTCCAAATACAAGACATCATGAGATATCCGATTGCTGATGTTTAGGTCTGCTTTTGACAATGACCAGCTGGCATGACCTGTCGCAATATTCAGTTAATAGTCTTCAAAACAAGCAATTAATTACAAAACAGCTTGACTATTCACAGCTGACCCGGGTTGTCTGAGCTTAAGAAATGCTATGACTTGATTAGTGCTCTGAATATTTCATTGGATCTACATAAAAGGCATATGGGCTGTGTTCACGCCAGTTGTTTTATACAGTTCAATATTTGTCACGTTATTAAACCATATATAAATCTTGAGTTTTTGTTTTACCTTTTTTTGTTTTTGTTTTTGTTTTTTGTTTTTTTTTTGTTTCGTTTTTTTTTGTGCATTTGTGTTCTGATTCATTCGCTTATCACAGGATCTGGCAAAGCGTCAGTTTCCCGGTTTTCTTTGTCAGATATTCGAGCCCCAATGTCCACTGTGGAAGCGCACAGAGACTACAAATCGTCCTTAACTCACATAGCGCTGGTTCATGCTTTAAAATGAACGACCCATATACCAACAACAATCAACTTTTCTGTGCCTTTTATTTTCATTTAACAACGTCAGAGGTCTCTCACCTCAACAGTTGTGATATTTTGAAGATAATATTCAAATCAAGAGATGTTGTCAGTTTCATTTAATTTCAACCTTTGATATATAACCATAGCTTTTATCCAAGGACGAATACCTTATCAAAAAATATTAATTAAAGCACACAATGGGCTGAAAACATTTAACTATATGGGGCAATGGTATCACACACTTTACAGATGAAGTGTCAGAAAAAAAAACAACAAAAAAAATTTGTGAAATCTTACGTGTCAACGAAACGGCAGCACACAAAAGTTATTTCTCAATTATTAAATATGTCGTTGAGTTTTAACAGTTATTTAAACTATTAGTCAGCGTTTCAAAATTGACGAGGTAATGTGTGATTTTCAATAAAGTGCAATACCGTGCTTTGTTTGTTAAGCGATCAACTGTTTCGCGAATTAATATCATAATTATAGGAACAGGACAATTCTTCCCGAACCAACCCCCCCCCCCGGACTATTCCCCTCTTCCAATTCCCCCTAACAATTCCCCCCAGGCCTATTCCCATCCCCAGGAAAAATATATTTACAGCAAATAATTTAAAAGAAAGCAGTTAAAAGAACAAACGATAAATTATTTGCTGTAATTGCATTATGAAAGGCCAGTGACCGTACAATGAAAGGGAAGGCAAAAGTGTAATTTAAAAAACACAAGTTGAAATTTTATGGAAAAATATATGCATATTATTTATTGGGGGAATGCCTAAGGGGGGGGGGGGGATCGCCCTACGGGGGAATTGTTGAGGGGGGATTGGAAGGGGGAAGTAGTCCGAGGGGGGTTGGTTCAGGGAGAATTCTCCCAGACCCCATAGTCATATATTTGCGCTCTTGTTTAAAGAGATCCAAAATTATGGTAAAGGCAACGCATATCGTTGCCACAGCTATGACTTAGAAGGACTAAATCCTACTTGCCACTGAGAATGGTTTCATCCTGGATTTCTTTTGAAATGAAACTAGTTGGCCTAACACAACAGTCATAATTCAAGGCTTTACCAATTTTCCTCACCAGGTAAGGTGAACCTAGACTCAATTTACCGCCATATTTTCATGCAATGTGTGTGGTGGTTACTTCATAAACATGCCACACCACTGTATAGGCGTTGATTTATGCGATGGTCATTGTCTCGGGGCACTTCCTCTGTCCATTATTTAACCGGTCACAGACTTTGCCAATTGAAAGGGCCAATCATCAGTTATTGCAATAATTTCCAAAACAGCAATAAGTTCTCGCCCTTGAGAAGGCGTCGTAAGAATGGATGAGACTATAAACGAACTGCAAGGCGTTCCTGTATTGCAAGCCTCAGCGGGGGGGGGGGGGGGGGGGGGGGGCTAGCAAAGGTTACGTATTAAATTCCGATTTTCTCACGGAGTTTTAAGGAGCATTTATAAAGTAGCTGGGCAAAAATTTCGGACTCCCCCCCTACCCCCTAACCCCCCCCCCCCCTCCGTTGCCCGTTGGCATATTTGCGTTCTGTGTGCAAAAATTATGCAAAACTTTCGCTCCGTTCTCCGTACCTCCTCTTAAAAAGGAAAATTAATATTTGTGAATAAAGTTTGCCTATTTAAAATTGCTAAAAAACTCCGCTGTAAGTCGAACTTGTTTTTAATAATCCAGATTTTTAAAGCCTTACCATGTACGACTCTTTTTAGACAAAAACAATTTATAAAAAGATCATTTACATTAAAACAACTAAGGCAAGAGACCGATTTGCTCATGAAATTCTTTTAAAATGTTAATGAGGTCTTAACAGGCCCAGAAGTTATGCTTGTTAAAATATCAAAGTTGTTTTCTGAGCGTTGAGTGATAAATTGGTTTTCTATTCAAATGGTCTGAGGTCTGGTGTCATTAAAACAATGGTGTATATTACTGCATTTTGTGCCTTTCCCCTGCTTTATTATTATTATTATTATTATTATTATTATTATTATTATTATTATTATTATTATTATTATTATTATTATTATTATTATTATTTTACCTTGATGAATCTGGATATAACAAGAGCTTAATGTCTTTTTATTAAATCACATAGGCTTCTGAATTATTGATAAATTTATGTTTTTAATCAAAGAATTGGATATATTTCAGAATGAATATTCAATAGAAGCCCGAAATAATTTCAGAGAATAAATCCCTGACTAAGGTCATTTTCTGTGTATAAAATAGTACCATTTCGTACAAATTATAAAATGTCAATGCCATTTTATTATTTAAACATGCGGGGGTCCTAGAAGTGGAACTCAGAGTCGTGTCAAAATTTGCCTTGATCAGACCGAGCCATCTTTTCACATACCAAATGGTAAATGAGACAAGTGACAGAAGGGGTCAAATCCGTTTGGTAAATTTGTCATGTTCTGTCTTCATCAAACTCCCAGCATTCATCCACTAAATGTCCATTGAACGACTAGTGGAGGTCGTTTTCAGAGAAAAAGTTATTGTGTCTGTTTTTCTTTTAAATTTTAATTTATATTTATTTATTTATTATTGTTATTATTTATTTTTATTTTATTTTCTTTTTTTTTTTTTTTTGGCGTAATTAGCCAACCGGTCTTTTTTCCCTCGACCTCCAGTCTGCTCTTTAGACGAGTACACAGTCATTTTGCCGGCTGCGGTCTTAGACCTCAAGACCGTATTCACAAAAGTAACTACCCTGTTGGCACACAGAACTCTCGGAAGTTAAGGAATCAACCTGAATCTTTTTAACCAAAAGATCCGCATGAAATCGATTGTACAGGTCATCTGGATCAGCTAATTTTTGCTGCTAGTTTTAAAGTTAACTTTTATGAATACGGCAGCAGAAGGTTTATGTGGTTTCTTGTTTATTTATTGTATGTATACTTCCGATAATTGCATCGTTTTTAATATATATCACTCTCGGCCATTCAGCCAACACCCTGCAGCTGCTTTGTTTATGTTTGCAAATTTTCCCATTGAATTCCCATTGAATTCTTTTAAATGGAGACCTATTTTTGTTCGCACAATGTTTACTTTATCCCTTTATCTTCAAACAGAAATACCCCCATTTTCAAAAGTTCATTAACGCAAGGTTAACTGGTTTAAGTACTTCTTAGACCTTCCAGCTCAATTGTTTGAAGACTATATGACATTGTGAATTTGTTAAAAAAAACTATATATCTTCACAGTGACCCAAAAATATGGTTGTCAGTCAGTGACCAATTTACTCCCGACCATGCTTTCTGAATATGAATGTGTGGTCACCATTCGAACCCTCCAGGCAATTCGAACTATCAAGGTGTTATCTCAATGTCAAATGATGAATGCGTATTTTATTCTTTTGATTTTTTAGTCTTTACTAATTGACTTCTTTTTCTATCTGGCCATTAGCTACAAATCTTATTTGTACTGCGATTTTTCATACAGTTTTGTCATTTAACCATTCGCTTTAATTGTTCGAAAGACAATTACTCGATGCTCACTGAATATTTCACCGAATCACATAAAATATACATGTGTTTCAATGGAATACGATGGCAGTTTAGTGCAATGTATATATAAATAATTTAGTAACAATATTCAACAGCAAACATATCACCAAGCACGAATTCAATATAACAAAAGAAAAGGTTAGGGAGTCCAGTTTTCAAAACATTATGGTTATTTCGTTTTAAATTGGAAAGCGGAGCGTAGAGCCCAGTAGTGTTGTTAGCATTGCTATTACTGGGCAGCGAAAACAGCCCAGAGGACAACTAAATTCGTAGTAAACTAAAAAAATTCCATTAAAATCCCAATTGTTCTAAATGTCGGACAACCGGAAGCTTGAAGTGAGAGGTAATTTCCCTGCTCGCGATTACGGTACCCTGTCCGTTTTCACCAAGGGTGATTTATATAAATAACAAGTAGATTATTAATTGTTTGCGCTTTTGGCATTTTTTCACAGTTTTAAAAAAAATATTCGCTCTATAGATGAGTTAAATCACGCAAGTCACTATAATTTTGTTAAAATACGGCTATTTTTGTTTTTAAAGGGGTTCTAAATTTTTATGTTTCTACTTCTAAACACAGTCCAATTCGGCTGGAAATAATACACTCACAACACCTTAAATATTTATCAATAAAGCAAAAAAAAAAAAGCGTACCGTGAGATTTAGCACCAGAAGGAACTCAACTGACCTTTAAATACAGGGCATGCTCAGGTAATGTTGGCGTTCTTATGTCTTTCTTAGTAGAGAAAGCCGAAACAGCGAATGTGATATCTAAGACTATTGACAATATATCCTTTGGAATAAACGAATTATATCCTTTCCATGTAAAGAGAAATACACTTATCCATTCGTGTGAAAGACAGCTTGTTATTCACTTATATATCAAATAAGAAATGCCTTATCTATCTGCCATCAAGCGACCAATAATGCTGTCCCAAAGTAATTGGCTACTCTACTTATTTACCGAGATATGACAAGTTTGCTTAGCTAGACACAAGTCTGTGCCATTCCTTCTCAAGTATGTGTTCGCCAGGTGTTTTTTTTTTTTCATTCCAGCCCATACTCATAACATTATACAGGGGAATTATCACCTCATTTTAGACACCGGTGCAGAGAATCGCGTGAATGGATTGCACATTCAACTTTCCTGTTCGCAGAGACAAGTCCTTTAGCACCTTCTGTAAAAATATTTAAATTGGACATTTTGTTCAACTCACTAATGGTTTATGGAAATTGTATACGCTATTTGTAACACCCGATAAAGCCCATGTCCCCAGTAGTCTTATGCACAGACAATATTCTCTCACGGTGAATGTGTCTGTTGGAATTGATTAGCACAAAAACACGGAATTTTATTGTATATATTCCGGATCATTAAGTCTATAGGTGATTCATACATGGTAACACGTACATTATCTGTTATCAATAAGTACACATGCACATTGCGAATAAAACTTTGCATTAATTCTTGCAATATACCCTGAATAACGGTGATTGCGTAAATTCCTTCCTTTTTTATTTTTCAACGCCCGTAAACTTCTACTTAACATTTGTAAAACACAACGCCTGCAACACGGTCCATAAAATTGTGTGGCCTATTAATTACACATGGTACTATATCCCCTAATAATGTGGTCACCGGAGAAAAGTTCAAAAAGTTACCGCCCAAAAAGGGTAAGACCACTCTCTTACACACTCGTTTCAATTTTCCACCATTTTATAGAACAGGGGAAACCAGACCAATAATAAACTGGAGAATACATCGGAGGAGGCGTTGATGTAGCCAAAGAGCTTAGAATAAAAGAAATCGTTGCGAAAAAGGCAACTATATATTCATTAAAGATCTAATGTTAGCACAATATGTATATTTTATTTATCGGAGGTTAGCTGACAACATGGGTAGGTAACGTGCAACCAGCGTACAACTCTTGGGTCCGCCAGCGCTGTAATACATCAAAGTATCCGGTTTTATGCAACTACCGGCATGTCAACAGACGTCTCACACATAAAGGTTATCTGAAGAATAAGCCAAAATACAATAAAAGTGGTATTTGTTACCTGCATGTTGGGACAACTAAATAAAACAATGAAAAATATTCATGGGTTCAGAGCACCGCATTTACAACAGCCTACCAAACAATGTATTGTCAACTGCAAAAGCAAAATACGTACCTGGATACCAAATTTTGCGTGCTTGCAAATCAAGTTGTGTGTTTAAATTTCAATCTACTTAAGATCAACGGAACACCGTTGTGTGTTGAAAAAAAATGGGCGTTGCATCAAACTTATTTCCTTGATCGAATTTCTAACCAGAACTGCATGCCTTAGACACTTAAATGGCTAGATACCGACACACGAATGGCAGGTGTTCTAATACTCTATCGCAAAAAGAGCAGTCATTTTAAATGAAATACCAAGTGTTCCTAATAACAGACTGCATTTTTTAAATACTGTCTTTGGGCGTCGATTTTAAGCTTATCTTGTTTTCTAAACATGGGTTTCTGAACTATTATTAGAAAAACAAAATTGCAAATTTTCTCCTCCAGTTTATCATTCCAAGGTATAAAATAACAAAGGGAGAGAAGGGATCAGTTTAACAATGCACTGGTTTTTTGTCATGAAAGAAATGTGTCTTTTTTTTTTCTTTTTTTTTGTTTGTTTTTTTTTTTTTTTGCTTCCCACCATCATCGCTCTGTCCTTCTTCCCAGTTTTTCTTTTCACTTCAGTTTATTAATTTCTTTTGTGTGTGTGTGTGTGTGTGTGTGTGTGTGTGTGTGTGTGTCCTATTTTATCTTTCGTAAACGGACAGGTCCCTTTATTTCTTTCATCAGAACTTTACAGTTACATTAGCAATTGCAAGCCGTGTATAACTGACTGATACTCTACGTTAAGGTAACTAATAACAGTTTATAGGTGACTCTATTAAGTCATGCAAAAATATTAATTTTTACCTTCACATAACTAGCGTTTAATTACCTGTAATACTTCTGCAAGCAATCATTTTCGTGACGTGTTAATAATAATAAGCACAGGGCGACCCAGGAGGCTCAAAAAGTAGCATATTGTCAAAGTTTCTACTCCAAATACTTAGCATTAGATTCTTGTAGGATATTGTCCATTTAGAAAGTTTCTTTACATATATCCAAAAAGAGCAAACTAAACAACAATAATTTTACCTATGTAGTTTCACTTTTTCAAAAAGAATAGTGTGATTTCATCATTTCACACTAAATTTCATATTTGTCATTGATTGTTTATTGACATATATTCGTTGATAGACTTCTTTCTCAGAACAGAAAAAATTCGAGAAGACTTTTGAAAATACGCAAATAGCATAAATATAATTTTTACAACCATTAGCATTAAATTTAGGGCTAAATTATTAACACCAAGTATAACTTAATTAGGAGGTTCTTTGAAATAAAAATGTCGTTGTTTTTCACTTTCCATCTTGCAAAGTTGGATCCAGAGTTTAATGTATTGTGCATAATCAAAAGTAAGTTGGGCTCGTTTAGAGATCGTCGCGTGAGGAGTAAGCTTTTAACTGTTACATATTATGCAGCATTCATTTCCAAGCGCCCTTTTACAATGATAAGGGTGGATAAAAAATAATATCGACAAATTCCCAGAAAAGTGCCTACTTTTGGCTGTGGTTTATTAATTTCTAGACAATGAAATTAAGGTTTAACCAGAAAAGTACTTGAAACGTTGTTGGTTTTTTTTAAATACAGCTCACTAAAAACCCAAGGATATAAAGGAAATATGTGCAACAGCGCATATTCTGGTTTATCACGAGAGACACTGCACCTCTTAAGCTATTTAAAAGCACGGTAGAGAGCGACAAGGCAGGCAATAAAACTCTCCTGCTGAGATCCAAAGCCGGTGCCGTATTTATATGTTTGTTAATACTGGAGAATTCACTTTTCATATTTTGAAGTTATCGCATCTTTGCCATTATACGATGCTTATCACCTATATATATATATATATATATATATATATATATATATATATATATATATATATATATATATATATATATATATATATATATATATATAAATTTTGGTACAATTTTGGCACAAAATCAGCTTTTACATGTGTTGGGTCCACCACAAAATGCATGACACTATCAAACCATTTCTTGCCTTTCGAAGTAGGACTACTGTGTTTACACGGAATTGTCCTTTGGTGGCTTTCAACACGTTCAGAAATAGATTTTGCCTGCGGCTTTGCTATGGCAATGCTTACGACTGCACAATGCATTATCACGTTTTGAAAAGTTTCATTATTTGAACCCTCTAATTTGGATGATCAACATAAATTCCATTGCATTATACAAATAGATGTAATACACCGACAAACCCTGTTTAACAATGCGACCTCAGGAATGCAACACCATAACGAAGAAGAAAAACGAATTATCTCAAATGATGACGCCACACTTTCTGAACGACATAAATTATAGCTATTATTCTTTATGTAATTGATACTGTTCCTATCTGTGACAGTACGTAAAAATTACAGTATGAAATGTATTATTGCGATAGTTAACCGCAGTATCTGCAGATGTGTGGCTAAAAGGAGATGGTTTGAAATAAGACATACTAGTTATTTTCAAAAATATAGTTTTCGTTCATTAGAAATTGTATAATCCTTAGACAGATATTATGTCATCCAGTTCTTTTATCTTGGCTTTCATTTTTGCCAGCAATACTGAGAACATTATTCTTATCTTTAATAATTTTTCTTTACTTCTAGTCTATAATTTTTTTGTTCCGCTGATGCATTTTACTGTATGATCTTCAAATGAAATAAAAAAATTGAAAATCTTACCCGAGTATTTGAACAGATAAATAGCAATAGCAAATAATCACGCTCTCGACATAGCTCCCAGCTTGTACAGGTTTTACACTGCATATGTAGTCTTCTCTGACAATAAGGCACCTCAAGCTTGTTTTGAACGTTCATCAACAGAGTGTTTCTAAATAAGGAACATGTGTCGAAGCTGTGCAAAACATGTGCAAAACAGCAACTACTTCTCTTTCTTATGTACAACCTAACGTAGCAGTTATTCGGGTGAAAGGGCTGTCCAATTAAAACCCTATCGTCAATAGAGAATCAGGTATAAACTACATCAGGTATCATAGAATACTGGTAGTCAGATTCTCTGCGATCGCCCACGACAAGAGGAATTTCATACAAGCTAATGTACATTCTACAATTTTGGTAAGGAAGCAGGTATAAGCAAATGATTTATATTCAATTTCCTTTTTGTTTTTGTACATGTATACTAACGTCATAAAATGATGTTGCGTGACGTTCCTTGCATGCAGTAGTAGACGATTTCATAAAGTTTTATTGTGATGTAAAGCCTCTGTACACCGTCCTTACCATGAAATGACTATGCACATCATATTCCTGTTTGGAGGAGTAAATCATAATATCTATTTAATTCAAGCTGGCCAAAATTATATCATTCAACCTCGCCAAAAAACCAGTTCAATATTTCGAAAGTTATACTTTTCATGCGATAGAAATTTAATTTCTTTTAAATTAAACAGCAAAGTTTACGGATTTTCATAACCAAGAGTGCAGTCCGGTTATCAATTGTTCCAAGGAATTGTGTAAAAGCTTATAACGCTCATAAAGCAATAAAATAACCGATTATGCTGTAGACCAAGAATGCATATCCATGGATCATGCACTGGGTCCATTAATCTGTTTTTGGCATTCCAGTCTTATATCTAAATTATGTATCAATCAACGTTGAAAAGAACAACATTTACCAAGATGTTACTTTTACACGCTGACATTTCATATTATAACATGAAAGTCGCACAGCATGCTGCAGAACTCGTGTCGATTGAATGGCAGGTTAACACGATTATGCCATTTGCTTACAATGCCATACATTTTCCCATTCCTGTCTATATTATCATAATCACACGTTGACGTAAAACATTGCAAAAATATAAGCAAGAAGCTCAGCATTCAGAAACAAGACAGAAATTGATTAAAAGTTTTATACAAGATATGAAAAATGCAAAACAATTTATGTGAAGAAAGAATAAATTTAAAAAATAAGACTAGTTAATCAACTGGAAAATTTGATTTAGCATTGGCAACTGCCATCTGTAAAGGTAAACCGCCACTATTTGCTACAAAACAAGACAAACTCTGAAAAAGAACTTCTGTAACTAGACCTTTTTCGATAAAGACTAGCAAATCTAACAATTTCACATTTAAAAGATATGACCTCTCAAGCTAATTTATTCATGAATAATTCCTCTAAGCACCCTCGAAGGTAGAATCGTGATTTTTCACACAAAGATCTCGAGATACCACATGATTAATTATGATGTAACACGACATCACGTGATTTCAATCGGCAACCATTCTGCACATGGATAAAACACACAACGCCTACCTCCATAACTACCAATATTTAGTTTTTTCAGTTTCTATAAATTTCATTTTCATATATTACGCAATAATATGCAATTGAAGTTAGTCAAATCTTTTTAAAGATATGCAAAAAAGTAAACGGAAACAGAAGGAAGGTAAAAGAAACAAGATAAAGCTATGACCTTAAAAACGAAATGCTAAAAAATGAAAAGAACTATCTGGAGTTTCAATCATTTAAGTAAGTTATAACTTAATCCTAAATAAACTTATGAACACAGCTATTTTGAATTCTTTTTCAGAACCTTTCAAGCAAAAGTGAGACAGAGAACATATCAACTATTATCAACTATCATGTGTTGCTCCTTACGATCCGAATAATTTAAATTTCTGCGTGCCTTAATTTTACGCGCAGTACATTGGAGGTTATTGCACGTACTGAACGACGATCAGCTCTAAATATACTCAAACAGTAGTTTCATAAAGTATGTTGCTCCGAAGCCAAAGACAGAAACATTTCCGGGAGATTTAGCCTTGATAGTTTTGCGATGTCATAAAACGTTGATGATGGAGCTACAAAATATAGTAAACCATTTGTGTAGCAACTCACGTTTCTTACTCTGGCAGTTTTTTCTTTTTTGGAGCAGCTGAAAGAAAAAGGAGAAAAGAAAAAAGATAGAAAGGTAGAGGAAAAGAGGTAAAGAGAAACTAGTTGAAACCAGTTGAAATACAAAGTAAAGAAATAACTCCTTGGTTCATTACCTAGTGTTAATTGCTGATACCAACTGTTTCATTATTTTTCAAACCGAGCAACCTATTGGCCAAGCAAATAAGACCAGCATAGAATGGGACCATTTCAGTTTAGTTTATTTGTGGGTTTTTTTTTAGAGTTGCTGTATATCTGCTAATTTTAGCAAAATTATAAATGTACAGTTTAACTGCTCGTTGTTAATTCGTGCAACGTGCATAATCTTTAAAATTTACCTGACAACAGTAAAATCTAGTTGATCTACACACCGTTGGAAATGAAAAAATTGTCCGGTTTAGCGAGGTGTCCGACTTACTCAGGCTATACAATAACGGCTGTTTGTGTTTCGTAAATAAACCATTATTAGTAATGTAGATAATCTGCACCCCCACCCTCACCCGCGCATAATGTTCCTTGGAGTTCTGCGCCTGCAATTTTCACAGGTGATGAGCAGTCCCCTCAGTCCCCAATATTCGATGATTTTGTCATATAATCCCATCACAGAATGATTTTTAAGTTTCATTTAACTGAGTGACTAACTATACTGAGTGGGAAATGGTCAACATGAGTTGCAAACAGAGTACTTCGACCCGTTAATCTTATTTGACCCTTATCAACTTATTATCAATAAATCTGTGTAGAGTAAGAGAAACAAACTTTTTTTCTCGGTTAGTAGCATCCATTCCTCCGAAAAATATCCAAACACATAGGAAGGCAGATAATTGGTATTCATAATGTAAGGGGTATGTACATCACATATCACAATTTTCTAACGAGTCATTCAAACGGTTTAAGCCATTATCGCGGAGACACAAGCAAACAACACTCAAAGCTTAATCGGATCGAATCGAAGTGTTTTATGGAATAGTGTAATATAATTGGGTGTGAAAAATTACGCTCGGTATCCGCAATAGGGAGGTGTCTGAATTATCCAGGTTTGTGTTGCATATAAAAAAGGTTTGACCTTACACAGGTTTTACTATGTGTGTTTCAATGTAATCGTTGTTTTTATAGTCTCTGTTAGTCTCTGTTAAAGATACTAACATCATGTTTGCTCTACTATTACAAACACAAGACTTCGTTACAAAACTAGCTGTGGTAGATGGTAACTTGATTAGCAGCTACAAGCATTCATTTGTAGGCTAGAATTATTACACCAAATGTTCATACGAGTCTAAAAACATGACAGAAACCAATAATGATACAATAAGCTAGTCTGACATAAGGAAAACTTATTTCCCATTTTTTTATATTTTAATAGGCGTCTATGTCAATGTGTTATGATGGCGGTGGAACCTGTTATGCATTGGGATTTCAGGCAGTACTAACCCATGATCTGTCACCATAATAACAATGTACCTTTAAATCTTTAGGACTACCTAAATTTGATTTCCTCCATACTGACCTGTTTTTGTTTATTATTGTAAATATCAATATATTTTATGTATTACTAATTTACAGAATAAATTGCAAACTTGCACAAAATCTCATTTGTTGGTCTTCCGATTAAAGCTGTAATGAAATAAGTATTGTCGCTATCAGTTGCACACAATGATCATTGTACATTGATTAGGGAGGAAATCCACTATGGTTTGTTCCATAATCAATGCCATTACAGACAACCATGATACAGCTGGCCAATACGTCACGGGAAACACAAAGCAGTTTAAATGCTTCATTGAATTGTTGGAATTTATTGTATTGATTGTTTTATTCCGTTAAACTCACTAGGAGTACGGAAGTTCTGTTCTGGGTTATGACATAAACTGTGTGCATTTCTGACGTTTTAAAATAACTGTTTAGAAGACAATAAAAAACTGAAATCTGTTAATCTTAAATGTTGCTTTGGTTTGATGCTCTTGTTTAAATAAATCGCAATAAATATTCACATGCATCAGATTACCTTAACATAGTAAAATTAATCTTGAACATTTCGCTGTATGTAATGCATATAACGTGGAAAAAGAAGTCATATCTTATCAATAATTAATTTTGCAATACATACGCCGGAATATTCTATGTATGTCGCATTAAACACATGCTAAAATACGATGAAAAACTTAACACGACTGAACCTGTTATAATAGGAACCGAAGTTTTTTCAGGAGAAGACTCGGATAACTGTTACAGCTTTATGTGAGAGGTTTAGCGATGTCTGTGATACTCTATCTATGTAAACTATACCTAGGCAATCTTAACACTATTTTAGTATTCCAACTTGTTTTCATTTCGCTCAAGTGGTCAAGTGCCCTAACTCCTCATATTTTGCTTTTTGAAGAACCGAATGATCAACAACTGTAGTAAGTGAGATCTAGTCAACAGGAATTCAGATATATATTGAATTGACTCTGTGTCAAAAAATGGAAACGTTATTTTTCGATTATTAACCGCCCGCCACCAAAACCAGAAAGATACCTATCCAAAACCTCTACCTGTAAGGGACTCTATACCACATAATTTCCCATCAGGTCCTTCTCAAAGATTTACCAAAATTTAAACAATAATGTTTCCTTATATATCTGCATTATAAATTTCAGTAAATAATATTATTTAGTGAATTAACTTGAATGAATATAATTCGCGCATATAACCTACTTAGGACTTGACAAACCCTACTGGATTAAACAGTTCGCAAACAGATGCAGACACGTTTGTTGCGGCACATTCTTTTTAATATAATCTGGGAGACAAATGCAGATAGTACTCAAAGATCCCGCAATTACCTTACCTTAATTTATATAGGTAAATTATACAGAAAAACCCGCAGTTGGGTTTCAAAAATTGTGTCCGGAATAGGGAGGTGTCCAAAATATCCAGGTTCTTATATAGAAACTAGTGTAGAATTAAAAGGGATTGAAATATTTTATGAGTAGGATTAAACCGTTTGTATGGAGGCAGATATTACTGTAACAGGAAACGCTTAAAATACAAGCAATCCACCAAGGACCACTCCCTTTTCATTAATGAATGTTTCGCTCTGTTACTGGCAAAAAAATTATTCCTAAAATTTCGTATGCTGAATGTGTTCAATGACTGTGATAATGAAATTTTTGGTCTACAAAAAAAAACACTTATCAACTCATTGCGTAAAGGTATCTTTGAAACCTTATTGTGCAGACATTCAATTTAAACACCTTGGATCATCATAGGGTAAAACAAATAATTTCACGATTTATGGACTTTACATAATTTTCTTTTGCATTAATTGATGGCAAAACAAGGAAAGGAAGGAAAGCAAGCAGCAAGGATTACTCAGTATTGTATTGCCAATAACCAGTTTTCATAAGGCATGTTCTACCCACTGATTATTGCAGGGCATGTTGATAAAACTCTGCGTAACGTGTATTAAGGATCTACATTCGTTATATATTTATATTTTATTCAATATATTGTATCATTTTATTAATAATATTTCTACATTTCGATTTTAAAAACATAAAAAGAACACCCATTCCTCATTATGAGGTTTAGTATACGCTGTTGCAATATTGAAGAAAAATATTTCATAGACTTAAGAATCCAATACTATCGACATTATGTTTGATTATATATTTTTTTATCATATTTTGTACAGATTCCACTGCATTTCACAAAATTATGCTTATATCCATAATTCATTTTTTAACGACTATGTTTCAAATTGTTAGATTTTGTTCGAATTTCTTTTAGGTGTATTCCTATGAAGACAGCAGTAAAATAACGAATACAATACAGGGATAGATCCTGGGCCTGAGTGTTTTGCATTACATCTGAGAACGCGTGCAAGTTCTATGAAAGAACCATGTAGCATTTCACAAGTGTTCTAATCCAATACAAAGCACACCAATCCCATGGAATATTGCTTTTATAAACCAAACACATATGACAGCTTCTTTTGCTCTCAGATAGTTTTCAGTACCGTGCACTGGTGTGTGTCACATTACAACATTCGTTGAGCAAAGCCAAAAAAAAAGTTTCGGCTTATACCTGGGACGTGTGAAATTTTCTTTATATGAGAGTGTATTGTCACTCAGTGACTATAACGCAATACGGTTAAATCATTAAAAAAATCCGCTCAGAAGTACGAAGTGTTTATCCTGCATTAAATATCAGTGCATATGCTCGAATCAAAGGGGCATTGAGGTTGACTGATGTGAATTTTATATTTGCTGTTATTCTTATCTGTTTTATACAAAATCAATCCTTTCGGTTAAGGGAATGATAACTTTTTGATAGTTTTACGCTCAAAATAATAAATAATTTCGATAAGTGTTCATCACTTATAATGAAAAACTACAACTATTTTCTTGTTAAGTATTTTGTTTATTCTCGTAAATATGTTGATGTGCTTGAATAATTAGCTTAATGTATAGTATACCTGAGAAAATAGCTTCGATTGGGAGGTTAGAGAAGATCACTTTTAATGTTTTTTCTTGATTGCACTTCTTGCTTATATCACCCTGTTACTTTTTCAGTGTTCTGACTTTCTTAATTCTTGAATTTTGAAATAATTCTCCCTTTTTTCTAACCAAACGCGGAGCCACATTCCGAAATAACCCCCTTTTGTGATGAACGCGGGGCACTGAATGAAAATAATCCCTTTTTATCGAGACTGGCACTCCGTGCGGACCTAGTCTTGCCTCAAATTATCCCCCCTCTCCGTGTTTTAATTTTTTGACACGCATAGTAACACATTTTATACCAAGTGGCCACCCGGGTAATATCCATTACTCTTCTCCGATGACTGAAGGCATATCAACACTTTGCAGCATTTATCAGGGCAATCCCCGTACCATGAAGAATTTGATACAACCACTGGAACACCGAAACTGCACATTTTGTTTGACTATTTTGTCCCCTGTAGAAATTTGATGTCAAGCAATTTACAATACAGCACGATTTGTCCAATCCGTGGTTTTCCACATTACTTTGTTAATGGGCTACAGTAGAAAAACCACATTGATCACTACAATAGTTCCTCAAAGTTAACGCACTGCACAGAAATTGTCGTCTCTGGCCAAGTGCAGCCGAGTGTTCCGACTAACACTTCCTTCCTGACAACGGGCTTTCTGTGACTAGTTTTTCACTGTCACTTATGTGAAACTCCTTGGATTAAGTACATCCTGTTTATCTGTATCCAGGCTAAGGGTAGTCTGGATCTATGGATTCCATAGTGAACATGTCCAAGAACACCATGACCTCATTGAGAGATTGGTTACACTTATAATTTTCTTTAATATGTCGCTGCATCTTTTAATACTCTGAATGGTAAGAATCGCAGGTAAAAATCTATTTACCTATCACAATAGATTCCTCATATTTCACTGAACAGCTACATGTGAAAGCCAAATCAAATAGTTGATTTTTTTAATCATTGTATGCTACTAACATACGGAGACTCATTTCTTATCTTTTTACTGTACGGTGAATTGTCATGCGATTCAGTTACTGTTAATGGGAAGTACAGAGGGTCGAGACAGTACATTAAACTAATCTACTGGTTGAATTTATTACACTGCTAAGATGCATTCTTTTCATTCGTAAACAATCTGACTAACTGATAATTAAAATAGTGAATAATCATGCAAACAACCCATCCAAAAGAAAAATAAATAAAAGAAACCGCTTGTGTTATACAGTTCAAAAGTTTGGCATACAAAAGAATGCATTTTAACAGGATTAAAGTGTTCCGAATGACATCCGAATTGTATCATAATTAGATCTCTGAAATCAGTCTGTGTGCACATTTCAACCTTGAAACCTAAAAAGATTATTCTATACATTCGAAAACCTATTTCTTCTCTCCGATTTCCTTTTTATACAACTGTGGCGATGATTTAAAACCTAAAATATATAAAGCGAAATGCTCGAACTTCAGACATCAATATGTGAAAGACTATATTTATTTGTGAATTGTCAAAACTGTTTTTTTTTTGTGCTCCGATGAGAGCTATTTTCTTCATTTCAGTGATTTTTTGTCCAAAAAATAATAGCTGTAATGTTTTAAAAATTAATAATTCAATCCCCATTTGTGATTTAAGTGATCCAGCCATTGTAATGGCCTCAGCAGAATGTTCAAAGGTTTATTCTGAAACTAACCAATATTTATTCATTTCATCTCTTGGATTAGGAAAATTCTTTGAATAATTTTACAAGCACTCTTTATTTTGAAATTTCAAAGATCTGCAATGTGTTAAAGTCGTTGTATTAACTTGAGAAATTTTCAGCTGGGGAGCATTTTTGTTCAACAATCTTTAGTCAAATATTAGAGCTTTTCATGCTTTCAATTGTCATATTTACATTCAAATATCCCAAAGGAAACGGCTTCACATTTTAGTCGAATGATTAAATATTTTACAAGCTCCGTTTTGTGAAATAAATTCAGCTCATTTGCTTTTTAGGTTTTCTTTACTATTCTTGATGAATAACTTTAGGGTATGAAATAAAACCAGGAGTACGCAGGGCGACAATTCCACGCGTTCGATTTTTTTATGTAGTTTCGTCCACTCTAGGTAATCAAGGTAATCTAGGTAATCAAAGTACAATTACACTGAAGCACAGAGTGGCATTAACGTGACACATGAAAACCTGTAATGTATAATTTTCAGTTCAAAAGTTTATACATCATCGTGATCTAATATAAAGCTACACACGCACTTTCGCGTTGTTTTGCTCTTTAATTGGGGCTTGAAACTGACGTAAGATTTAGTGTCACTGACATGACAGAGCATACAGATCAGCATCTCGGCGAACATGACACAGGACATACAGATCAGCATCTCGGCGAACACTACACAGCATAGCGATCACTTACAGTTATATCCTCGGTAATAGTTGCAAAATTAAACACCACAAACAAACTAACCAAGATTCCTTGAAACAGCCTATCGCATGGCGCATTCTAAAGTGCTGGTATACAACATGTCCCATTAAAATAACCCAATTTCACCAGCCTTCTTTACTAGTAGCTGGTATTCCCTAGGAAACTATTTGAACACATTAATGATCTATTCGTAACGCCCCACGACAGAATAGTATGGACTCATATTTTGCACATATTTTAACTTTCATGACAGCTTAAATTGACGTCAACGACTGAGTGTCTTGCGATGTCGAGACGACACGCGTTCTCGGGCTGATACAATTGGTCCCTAGATCTGCCTATTTCCCACTCTCAGCGAATTTGTAATATTCACAACTCTTGTATCATCATAACATCTCAATAACTGAAAAAAGTTAATTTATTCTGCAAAAGGGACCCCCCCCCCCCAGAACAACGAGATTGAACACCTTTATGACTTGCTCCATCTGATTAGAACAGCCTGCCTCCTTCCCAACGCAAGCTAAAAACTGCATGAATTAAATCACATGAAAATGACTTACCAATTTTCATAACAGTGTACACTTATATACGGTATTATCCAGGGACCATATCCCAAAATATCGATAGGTCAATTAATCCAGATAAAGCTCAGTGTGTACAGAGAACTCAATGTATCCAAGATGTGGTTTCATCTGATTATCACCTTTTAAATGACGTGAAACTTTTTATTTAGTATTTAAAGAATTAACAATTTTACACTAAAATATGTTTCATTCTATCTTTGGTGTTGTTCGATGCCTATGAATCATCAGAGAAATTTTCGTTTCATTTCCTGTCTTATTTGAATACACAATCTCAGTATCAATTTGGTGCAAACACGCATAATCCAACACAAGAGCGATGTTTTATTCCTACTGACAATATGGTGTCATGCATCGAAACAGCAGAGACAAAAGCGACAGTCACTCGGAGGCCTTGTTAGCCTTCTGCCTCTTCTGTCATTGCTTTACAACTGTTCATGAATGAAAAGTGTCGCAGCGACAACACACGAACATGTGCCCCATTTGCTGCATTCAACCTCCATTTATTAGCCCTGCACTTTTTTTTTTTTGCATTGATTGTACACCGTGTAAAAACCGATTGCGAGGTGCCAATATCTCGAGCTTCAATTTTGCATGCGTTTGTATGTCTTAGTCTTCGTGATTTTTCTGTTGACATTGTCATTTAAACTTATCTTATTCTAATTCTTGTGGTTTGTTTCCATGAGATGAAAAGCGCGCCATGCTTACCCTAATTTTGTTCCCGGTCTCACAAGCAGGCCACAGTAAAATGACATTAAGTATTTGATTATATATTTGACAAGTTCACAGTGCGCAGTTGGTTGCAAATTCGAGTGCACTGAAATAGAAAACATAAAAGGTGTTCTTTTTTTCAGAGCTTTCATCATTCAAAATTAAACAGTTAACCCAAAGAACCAATTCTTACAATAATAATGCTCTGAAAGCCCTCAAATCTCTTACGAAAACATACAAAGCCACAGCAAACAAAACAGATGGGGTGCGAGTGTGATTGTACGCAAAAGAAGAGATCACTTTGGGCTCCACCCTGACAATATTTAAATATGCTTCCTTCATACGTTCATATTCTGCATACTGTACTATTGCCGTTTTAGGCAAGATAATAGCATCAAAGGGTGGTCTTAAAATATGCGTCAGTGAGGCATGAAGCATTTCTCTGCGACGGAAATGAACAGAGCTGTTCGAATAGACCAAAGTATTTGAGTCATTCTATTGACCAAAGCACACCTGTTAAATGAGATAAATATCAGGAAAACGGACTGTTCAAAATGGTAACAAACAGAAGGCAATTTACCGCACCATTGACTTTCAGCACTGAAAGGTTGTTGCACTGCACACTTTCATAAATATTCCAGGTACCCAGTACACAATGTGACGTCAGAACAACACTGGATAGACGTCGCATCTGTGGTTCGATCAACGTTTGGTTTTGGTTATTTATGGAAGTTAAAACAACGTCTACCTTCCGACGCTGTATCGACGTCGATTATCCGACGTCTAATCAACGTTGAGCAAAAGTTACAAATGGAAGTTGAAACAACCTATATAGACGTCGAGAAACAACGTTGTATAAACGTCGGGTAAATATTAATCTGGAATCGCCATTAAATAGAAACCATAGTGTGGTCATAAGCATAGTATGGTCAACCCTCGTCACAGTACCCCCAGCCTAGGGTCATCCGGTCACGCAGGATACGTATGAAGTCGATTTCCATGAATATTTTTCAAAAGTACGTGAGTAAAAAACTTACGCTCTTGAAATTATCATGCTTTACGTCCTCGTTTTGGTCAAAATGACCTGCCGTGGCTACCATTTTCAGTGAGCGATAACACGAGGACGTTGTTTTATTTTCGTTGTGAGTCCCACATCTATACTGCACCGACTATTGGACGCTTATATAATGTCGATTTTCCGACGTTTATTCAACATCGTACCAAAGACGTTTTTCGGATGTTGCAATTTTGACATAACAATTTGAAAAAAAACGTGAAATCAAAGTGGTAATTTTTACAGTGCCCAGCATTTGATGTGCCAGGACTGTTAAGTTCACGGGTGTAAAAATAGCGATTGTTTACTTTAAATGTTAGTGTAATTATATATAAGAACGACGTTAACACCGGAGTCAGTGGTGTCATTTAAGCGACGTGTTCGTGCAGACTAACGTCGAATAAAAAATAAAGAGTTAACTTCGAGGTCATGCTTCACATTCTGGGCCATTCTATCAAAACCTTCAGCTAAGTATTGTTAAAATACGAGATAGAATCAGTGATAAGAAAGAAAGCACGAAAAAATGCCAATTTGTACCAAAGGCTTGTAAACATACTTGAAACTCTCCATAGTGAACAGGTTCTTTTCGAAGGAAACTTTCAGTTGGTGAATTAAAGTTACTGGTAACAAGGGGTACCACACCTGCAAAATCTGCACTTATTGTATTCAGAATTCAGTAGGTTCCACTCTATATTAATCTAACAAAGCTAACTAAATAATTCTGCTAATACCGAGCGAAGCTTACACGTTCATTAAAATCTAAACATTCTATAATTTGACAATTGTCGGGCGGTAAATACCAGCCCCCCTCCCTCTGCCGTTTTCAGGGTTTCTTTGTTTGGCAAAATTATCCTTGATGCTCACACATCTTTAAAGACGTCATGATGGGTGACCACCCACAGCACTGAAAAATACTTATAATTTAGTTAAATAAAGAAGGCGTTTCTTGTTGTTTCTTTATTGACAACATGCTGAAATCTTGCAATTATCCCATCAACAGAATCAAATGTTAAAAGAGAGAATAAAAGGCGACCCGGTAAAGACTGTGAGAGCACACAACGTCAGGCAGACGTTGCTTCCGATGTCGGGAGTTTTTTTATTGAAATATCCACAAGCAAACGTTGGGCAGACGTTAATACGATGTCCAATCAACGCTGTGAAACTACTGCTAAAGGAAGTGGAAACAACGTGTATCTCTTGATGTTGTATAGACATCGAAAGAGAGCCGTTCTAATAGACGCCGGTAAAATATTAATCTAGAATCGCCATCTGGACAGTGAGAGTCCCTCAAATTAACCCCAACGGTGGGTCATCCGGTAACGCGGGATATTGTGAAGTCAGTTCTCAGTAATAAATTAAAAGTAGGCGGGAAAAACTAACGCGCTCCTGAAATTTTCATATTTTATGTTTTGACTTTTGTCTAGTTTCGAAGCGACCAGCCATGGCTACAATTCCCGGTAAACGGCAACATCATAGGTAATTTTGACGTCTATGCAATGTTGAAACGAAGACGTTGAATAGACAACGTATAAACAGTGTTGCTGATCCAACATTGATCTATGGTCAAGACCAATCGCAGCCAAATTACAAGTAGATTTAACGTCGCAATTTCGTTTGGTCGTCGCAACCTCGGTTTGGTGTCGCAATGTTTAATTGGTAATATCTGTAATCAAAAGTCCTGCAAACAATTATAGGTATGTTAGCTTACACTATAAAAGCTGTATACTGTTCTATCCTCAAACAGAACTGTGAGTTGCATTCTCTTAAATAATAAATAAAAAATAGTTTGTTCGATTGCACCGTCAAAGTTATTTATGTTGATCAAATAATAAAATGCCCACTGTTATGTCTTCAATCACACTTCATATGCAAAAAAAAACAAACAAACAAACAAAAACAAAACAAAAAAAAAGGCTGGTGCTTTGACAATGAGCAGCGAAACGAAACACGAGCCAAGGGCCCCTCATGCGTGACATCGATTACCCATTCTCTATTCCTTGCTGGGGGGCAATAAACATCATAAATGCATTTCAGTTTGCAGCTAAGCTGATCCATTTTTACCTGGAGGAGAGGGGGTTAGGGTGTTGATAAGTAGACGAAAAGAGTCTTTCTATTTTTTCCAAGAAGGGGGCAATTCCCAGAGGAGTATTGTGCAGGGTGGGTGTTGATAAACAGGCGAAAAAAATCTTTTTATTTTTTTCCGAGAAAGGGACAGTTTCCAGAGAAGTTTGTAAGTAAGTTTGTCTCTGAGAGTCTATTTCAGTCAAATGCGACAGCACAACTATCAAGGATATGACAAATTAAGTTAAAATACCGTACGCCTTTGGATTAAACCACATATAACTGGGCATTCTCCAAATCTACCCAGTTTTTTGTTATCCATTTGTTTTCCCTTTTCAACATGTTATTAATTGACTGATCCCCATGCTGATCGTTTTACACCTTTCAATCCTCATATTTCATTGAACTCATACGATGTATTTCCTTCTGGTTCCTTTTTTTACCGTCATGTCAGCGCATTCGGCTAATTAGTATGAGACGATTAGCGATAGGAGAACCAAACATGGCAGAGACATACCGTTGATAGGTGTAGCTGAAATTCATTTACAGTTGCTGTGTTAGAACGGATGGACGGACAGTTTCCCAGGCGGAAGGTTTCCCGCGCGGAGACAATCCCGCATTTTGTGCACAGAATGGACACTTTCCCGCCTGCTACTTTGCAAACCTCGGATAGGATCCCGCAACTGCATTTACAACGAAGCTGGGTTGAGCGAAGAGAGGGGGTAAGGAGTGGGGTTCAGCTGTTTTTATAATTTCCATCTTCAGTCTCAAAGTTGATTAAAAATTTCTCAACTTGGTGGGACGCGCTCCGTATAAGGGAGCCCTGGCGAATACGGAGGTCCAATAGCAAAACAGACTCCCTCTGGAATGCGGGAAACTCGCCGGGAAAAGGTGCGGGAAAACGTCCGTGCATGTCAGTTTAAGGGGGGTAATGTCTACGCGGGCAACTGTCCGGGATTCGTTAGAACGGACATTGAAGTTCCGCACTGAAGACCATATATAAGGCGCACGCCATAAATGCTTACAGTTCAAACAGCTTGGGCGCATATTGATCGCTGCCCTGTCCGCCGCGTGTGGGCAGGTACTACGTGTGTGCTGTAAGCCTATTTCGCTGGGCTGGGAATTTTCAGCTTTGCTGTTTACATGATGAGTTTCACTTTTCTTTCTTTTTCGAGTACTGTGGTGGATATCAGAAAAAAACATTCTCGCGCTCATTGAGTCTGTAATTGAAAAGGAAGTAAAAAAGCTCGCAGCCACATCGTAATTTGTGCAATCAATTACGTACTAAAGTGAGCGTTTTGAAACAGTAGGGCAAAGCCAATAATGTAATTACTAATGGTGCACCTGAGAAAGAAGACAACCTTCTTGGATATGCTACAAATTTAGCGGAGAACATTAATGACATATTATATTGAGGATATTGAGTGTTTTAACGCTTAGGACAGACTAGTCGTGGTCAGATTCAAGAATTAAAGCAAAAAGATATGCGTCATGTCTAGTAAACTGAAAATTAAGCATCATCTGAAAGCAAAGAAAGTGAGCACCAATGAGGATCTCACCAAGGCACGTAGGGCTATGTTGTCGGCCATAAAGAAACGTGTTCCTAACGCTCGCACAAGAAATGTGTCAATATGCTCTCAGGACAAAATTGTTTTTTGTTAGAAGTACCAGTTTTCTCTGGAATTATGATATTGACGATGCCGACGTCAGGAAGTGTGAAGATGTCTACTTGGCCGAATTAGCCAGGTTGACCACAGTAGCATATGGACACGCAACTACTTCGGATCATAGCACAACACATGACACTACTTCTGGGTTCTGATCGTGCTTGTGGCACAGTTCACATGCAGATGAACAGAAATAAAACAGTTGAATTTAGTTCATCGTGATGATAACTGAACCTGGTAACTAGCATACCTTAATGAGAGAACTGGATTACTACAGGATTACCGCGAGACGGATATCATGACTGATTCCACTGCAGGTCTAAACTCTGATATTAAGACTCTCATTGAACTTGGTTTTGATTTATCCAGATTTTCACAAGATAGTGTTGAGAATAATTATGGTTATAAATTACTTTACCTTTGTTAAAAAATAGCGCTTTGTTCATTGTTAAAAGGAGAGCAGGAAATGATCAGGCCTAGACCCAGAAACAGCCTCATAAGCCTTGGTATACTGCTGAATGTGAAACCAAAAAAAAAGCAAGAATTTATAGAATTATGAATAATTTACCCGTTTATACTAATGCTGAAAAAAGCAGAGCTGGTAAGAAACACAGAAAAATTCTAATCACGATGTTCCTTAGAGCGATAAACTTGATAAAAAGTTTACTGCTGAAGAAATTGATGTCGTTATTAAAAAATGGTAAAGCACCAGCTTGTGATAACAGATTAAATGAATTTATCAGATGGAAGTGAAAGCGGCTAATATTTTAATACGTGTGTTTAACATTTTTTTGAACAGTGTTACTGTACCTGATGAATGGTCAGTAGATTATATCTTACCAAAGTACAAGAAGAAAGATGATGCTAATAACTCTGACAATTACGGAGGCATAATACTTTTAAGCAATATTGGTAAACTATTTACTTCTCTTCACGAAAAGCTAAACAAATTTGAACATGGAAAATTGGGTGAAGAACAAGCTGGGTTTAGGGACGGTTATTCTACTGTGGATCATGTTTATGTACTCAAATACCATAATTCAGCTATGTGTACATAGCGGCAAAAACTGTTGTGCTGTGGTGCATTGTAAAAAGCGTTTGACACCGTCGACAGATTTTCCTTCAGCGAAAATTGCCAGCATATGATATAGGTGGTAAATTTCTGAAAATTGCACATAATTGTACGAAAATACAGAATCAGAAATTACAGTGAACATTGTTATTTCCAAAGAGTTCTTCGTATGTAATGTTGGTGTTAGACAGGGGGAAAATCTGTCCCTTATTCATTTTGCATTGTTTTTGAAATAATTTAAATGACCACATGGCTAAAAACTGCCACAGGTTAGAACACCTTGGTTACTGTATTAATATGTGTTAGCCATTCATTTTACTGCACTGTATAGTGATGGCACAATGGTAACGACAGAAGCTGAGGAAGAATTACACAACGCTGTGAATTCTTATTACGGGTATTACATGAATGGAATATCACGGTTAACCTTTCGAAAACAAAATTGGTAATCTTCAGCCCAGGTAAATTGAGAAATAAACCAAATCAGATATTACAAGGACATGCTTAAGCTAAAAAATAGAATTACTTATATGGTTTTAGGTGAGGTGGGTCGGCTGCCCACATCTAAAATTGTCGAGTTCTTAATCACTAATTTAAATTAGTCACTTATGAAAATGATCATAAACTGGATATTATGTTGTGCATAAATACTAGTTAAATTAGAGTGTTTGCATATTACTGACAGTAATATCTTCAGTCTCCTGGGGTAAGGTATATGAAAAATAGTTTGAATAAACTTGGATTACCCTTTGGGTTAATCAAGAAAATATTAGATATCCTTACAAATCTTGGTTTAAAAATGCAATTAGGCTCTTGCACTGTATACAAAATGTTTAAAAAATTTTTTTAACAAGAAGTCTATCTTGGTAATTTTCCCAGTAATCTAGCTATCAAAATGACAAAGCTGAGAGCTTGAAATGTGAAATATGAAAATATGAAATATGATCAAAATGTGGACTTAAAGAGTTATTTTGCGCAACAAACGCGCTTGTCATTTGCTATTCGAATGACTGCTTTAACGAGGAACATTAAGAACTATTTGGTCTAAAATGGTTGAAAATGAGCTCAAAATCGTTCCGTCTCTCACATTTTTTTTAAATCAATCATGCTATCGCTAGCGGTTCACGGAATACAAATGTCACGTGAGCTTTGACGTTGACCCTCTAGGTCAAGGTCCAAGTTGCTAGGTTACTCTTTGTTCAAACCGTACATATGTTCGAACAGGGATTTGAGCCCTATTCCTAGCCATTTTTCGTGACAAAGTGGGGTTCTAAACATATTTTACCTCGGTTTGACCTTGAATTTGTCAATCAAGGTAAAAAATTGCTATTCCAGAGAGATTTTGCCACCCTCTAGAGGTGTGTCATATTTTCTCGTCGCACGTCATACAAGCTGTTCGGAATCAACAAAAACAAAATACTGAGGCACTCGTGTTTCTTGTCCTTTAATCATAAATGCTCGAATGTGGGGACAACGTCGACGAATACGTAAAATGTAGACGAATATGGAATGTCATTTTAACATTTAATGCTTATTTTTGATATCAAAATATATTTAGAGATATCAATAAATCAATTTAGATCTCATCAATTTATATTTTGCTATCAACAATTGAATTTTAGATGGCAAAAATTTATTTTTGAGATCAAAAAATCAATTTTACAAATCTAAAAAATCTTACGGGAGACACACATTCACATAAAATATAGCAAATTGTCAATTAAATTTTGGAGATGAAAATTTGAATTATTGAGATCAATAATAACAACATAATTTTTGATCTCAAGAATTGCTTCTTTTTTGTACAATAAAAAAATAAAATAAAGATTCTGTATACAAGGACAGCCATTATTTATTTACAGATGTGCGTTTCTGAATTTTTTGTTTAAAAAAATAGACTGATGTATTGATATCAAGAATCAGTTTTTGAGATCAAAAAATCGATTGCAGATTTCAAAATCCAAATTAAAAATGTATCAGTCTGAAATAATGATATCTGAAATAAATTCTTGATATCAATATATAGAAAATCAATTAGTGAATTAATATTTTGCTCTCAAATATTTCATTTTTGCTATCAAGAATTGAATTTTTGATCTCAACAAATCAATTTTAGATATCATTAAATCATTTTTGATATCAATAAATATTTCTTGATATCACTAAATATTTATTGATATCAAAAATTATTTTTTGAGATCAAGAATACATTTAGATATATCAAGAATACAATTACAGATTATAAAAATGAATTCTTGATATCAAAATATGGATTTATTGAGATCAAAAATTAATTCTTGATATCAAAAAATCAATTTTTGAGATCAAAAATTAATTCTTGATATCAATAATTCACTAATAAATGTGAAAACGGCATTCCATAGACGAAGACCAATACGCAGACGGTTTTCTAAAAGAAACCAATTAAAACATTGGATCTAAATAAACTGCGATCAACGAAAGGACCACCTCTCTCATGACATTGTGAATGCAGGTGGTTGCAAAGCAAGACAACTGTATAAATACCGTTTCATCAATTAAGGACACATATGAATGGGCAGAACTTGATTCTGTGGTATACCAAAATTCAGCTGCAATTTATGTCTACAGATGGCAAGTGAAAACACCATGTACAGAAGATCCCCCATGATAACAACATCCAAAACTGATGGGTTTCTTCAAGGACAACACCGTGTTGATATCATGCCAAAAGAGATCGATTGTGCTTCAATTACAGTATATCATATTTTGTGACAGTAATTAAATTGCGTTAATTTTTCTTGCATTTCCTTATGCAAATTAATTCGCGCAGTTAGAACAGCACCCTGCTGATGATGCATTTTCTTGACGTTTAATCCGAGAGATTAAATAACTTATTACAGTACAGATTTCAAGAATCAGTTCATCAGCTAACCGTTAACAGTTTTACTTCAGATCAAACTGTTTAGTCAATCCCATACTTCCCTGTGAAGAAGCTTCCGACCAAATAATCAGAACCACCCTGACAACTCACTTGTAAGCCCGAATTACTGGCATTTATTAAGTCATTTTTTGTGGCCAGGAATGAACACCATGGAAATCCATGATCTCGTGATGAGCAGGACCCATCCATACATTTCTCAGAATTTTAATTCTTACGAGCTAAAATGGGCTGAATATAGCATTCCTTTATGAAAAAATAGGCTTAATGTTGAGTAATCTGGATGACAACCTCCAGCAATAAATTAACAATACAAAATGCCTCATGTGCGTAGCAGGAAAAGGGTAATTTATACGTCAAATAGTCTGGGAGGACTTAAAAATTCCTTTAACCTCACTTTGGTAAAAATTTCAGTGAGATCTTATCAGTGAGATCCTTTGCGTGTACCAAATTTTATCTTCATCTTCAACTTTTAAAACAACTACAAATCTATTCTCATTTGGAAACAAGTTTTCATAAATTGAAATGCACCACTCGTCCATTTTAGTTCTGCCATAAAATTAGTGTCCGTTTACTGGTGAATTTGATATAATTTGGAGAGGATGAAGGCATAGTGTTAATGCTTATGCACTTGTTCTTTGTTTATTTGTTTGTTTGTTTGTTTGTTTGTTATTTTTTTAGTTGAGTTTTATTATACAAGTCATTTTTGCATCTCCAAGTCGCGGTAGTGAAAATGGTGTAGTTTGGAGTTGTTTCTTTATTCGTTGACCCAGTCTGGGGCAACATAAAAATCATTGACTCACATCCACACAGCAAGGTTATCCCTACCAACTGCCCGTAATGACAGCATATATGAAACATAAAAAGCTATCACTACGGTTGAGCGATAAAGTGTCTTGTCTACAAATGAACGTCGTGGCAACAAAGTCATTGTACAGACGTCTAATGAACGCTGCGAGTAGTAGGGAAATGAGAGTTCTGGAACAGGAAGTGACGTCATCAGACCCCCAACCCCCCACCCCCTACCCCCCCACCCCCCTACCCCCTACCCCCTACCCCCCTACCCCCCCAGGGCTAAGAAAATTTTGCGATTTCAGCATAGTTATATGTTTCAGACGATTCTGAACAACTTCGGTTTTGAGGACCCCCCCCCCCCTCTTACTTAAAATTGCGATAACTTTCGTTATAGTTGACCGATTTGTATCAAAATTTCACTGTTTGATTCAGTTTTATGTAAACTTTTGTTATAAAGTAATCATAGGCTAGTTGCGCAGCTGACTGTATGCATATTTGTAGCATGCCACCATTTCAACTTAAAACTGGGATAACTTTTGTTATCCTTGACCGATTTGTATAAAAATTTCGCTGTTTGATTCAGTTTTCTATCTAGTTTTGACATAGTCATGGGCTATTTGCACAGCTGGCTGTATGCATATTTATAGCATGTAGCCATTTTAACTTAAAAGTGAGATAACTTTCGTTATACTTGACCGATTTACATGAAAATTTCCCCATTTTGTTCAGTTATTTCTTGTGTTATTTCGCGGATGAATACCATTTTGGCTTGACCGCTAGATGTCTCTGCTGTGCAGCTCTACAACTGTATGTGAGACATTCTGCTGAGTCAGCAATTTTAACGAGTTTGAACAAGTTACACATCATATTTTCATTGCATCGAAGTAGTATAAAAGCAAACCTTTTTGTTCTGCTTGGAAAAACTTGGACAAACTTTTAGTTTTTGGTTTTTATGACTCTATGACATTATGTGACAACATGTGACTGTGACATTATGTAATCTATGACATTATGTGACTCTCTGTGACTTTTTTTAAACATAATAGCCATATTTCTATGTCTATTTTCACTATTATTATTATGCTAATATTTAATTAGTCATATTTCAATGGTTTTATTACAATAACCACACGCACACACAGCATAGGAATAAGTACATGAAAGGTCTCAGAGTGTGGGAAACCGATCAATAAATTTCAGAGTGCACTCGTTCAGAGCGTGGGAACGATCAATAATTTGAGAAGGAATGGGATTTTCCCTACTTTAAGTCCAATGTTATGTTTTATGTTATAGTAGTTGGAAAACGGTGCAAACTTTAGCAAATGTAGTTTTTGACAACATATGATATATAAAATAAGTTTCAGCATTTTACCATGGTACTTATTCAAATATTCTAAAGTTATAGTGGTGCAGAAATGGTGGTTCTAGACCAACTTTAACAAATTTAGTTTTTCACGTTTCAAACAATTCTACCACTTGGTTGGTGGGTTGATTGTTGGAAAATGGGAAGTGAAAATGTGGATAGTTATGTAGGAAAACTGCGCCCATTCAAACATGTGTTCGAATGGCAAGCCCATTCAAAACACGTGTTCGAATAATTTTTGGAAGATATTAGGTCGTGGTATTGTTCAACATGTTCAACATGTTCAACATTTTGTTGTTCAACATGTTCAACATGTTGTTGTTCAACATGTTCAACATGTTGTTGTCCAACAAGTTGTTCAACATGTTCAACATGTTGTTGTTCAACAAGTTGTTGTATATAAAGCTATGTTTAAAGACTTTCTCATCATTTGAATAGTGTAGGTTGAACCGAAAGGATGTATCAATGCAACATTTGTTCAAAATCTTACAACTGGCCACAAAGGCAAACGTGGTAAAGTTATTTCTAAACATATTAAGTCAACTCACTATAAAGTATAAAAGGCAGCCGCCCTCAGACCTAACACACATTCTGTATCAAGATACTGAAGTGTGAACATGTCTGGAGTGAGCGAGCAACAACTACCATCTATGACAATGCCTGTAGAAAGGTCTGAGACAATGCCTGCAGAAAATTTTATGGTAAAGCCTGAGACAATACCTACAGCAAAGTCTAAGGCAATGCCCATGGTAAAGTCTAAGGCGAAGTCATGTCAGCAGCGTCAAAAGCGACCATATCTTAGAAAGAGAAAAAGAGATGAGTTACCAGCTATGACGCCGCCGTGTAAAAAGCGAAAAATTAAGACAGAGCCTAAAATGAAGCGAGAACCAGAGTGTAAAGCTGCTACCAACATGAAGAAGATGGGTGTAGACGATTTACCGGTTATGATACCTATTAATGGAGAAATATATATTAAATTGGGGAAATATCAACAGAAAGTGATGGTTAACATTCGTGAATATATTACGGATCATACATCTGGGAGGTTACATCCTTCAAAGAAGGGAATTTTGTTGTCATTGAACGATTGGCACATGCTTAAGAAGCAAATGACGTCAGTGGATATCATGCTTCAGGAAATGGATTTGTATAAATGCAGTGACTGTCAGAAGATTGTTGAGTAGACAGCGAGATGACTGTATACATTTTAACTGCATGACGAGCTTAGTGAATGCTATGATTTCATCACCCTCAGTGTAGAAGATTGGACAAGAACTTGAAACTTAGCTTTGACTCATATGGATATATACATTTGATATGTAGTTCAAATAAAATTGTCTTCATATGTAGGCTATGAAATTAACATGATGTATGTTAATGTGAAGTTTTTGTGAATCTGCACATGTATTAACATAATATGTATTTGAAATAGTTTTGTTTGCATCATAATTGTACATATTTGCGATATTCAATAAAACACATATGATGCTTTTCAACTTTTTATTTTTCTCATACAATACTTGAATATAATACATAATAATACAAAATTAACTATAATACCTAATATATGATATATGGTTTACGGGTCAATTAAAACCACGTCAGGAACCTTGCGACTTTATATGTTGCAAAGCAAGACATATATTAATACACAACGCTTAAGCGAATAAAATATTACAACATTTATAAAGTCTTTATCATAAAGTTTAGTCAAATAAGTCTATTTTTCTTCATCTGTTTCACTCTGCTCACTCTCCATGTCACTTTCTTCATCACTGCTGTCATACTCCTCTTCCTTATCTAGTAGCTCTTCAAAGAATGCATTGTTTTTCCTTATAGCCGCCTTTAGTGCCTTTGAATACTTGTAATGTTTTTCATCCACAAAGTAATTAAGGTCCTTTAAAATCTTTTGATAATGTTGGCTTTCTTCTAGACGCTGGGTATATTTGAATAGTCTCATAAACAGTTGTTTAAGTCCATGTTTATAAATGGGTCGTAGGTCATAGCTTGCTATTTCACGCGGATCTTCAAGTCCTTGTTCTTCATATTTGTCATCATAGGCATCGTAGACTTCTTGAACCATATCATACCAGACAGAGTCTATTTCTGACTCACTTTCAGAGTCTGTTTCTGACTCACTTTCAGAGTCTGTTTCTGACTCACTTTCAGAACTCCTGTCATCGGCATCCTCACCACACTGCTCCATATGTTTGAGCAAAGCTTCTTCGCTGTTGTATAATGCGCCACATTCTGCACAAGCATGTGCATTCTTTTCAGCCATGTTAACGCTTTCACTTTCCATAGAAGACTCATCGAAAGTTTCCGTGAAAGGTAGTTTTACAGGGTTCTCCATATCCGATTCATCATCCACTTCTGACGTGTGAGCAACCTTTAAGTGTCTTTTAAGACTTTGTGGCCAGTTGTAAGATTGTGAACAAATGTTGCATTGATACATCCTTTCGGTTCAACCTACACTATTCAAATGATGAGAAAGTCTTTAAACATAGCTTTATATACAACAACTTGTTGAACAACAACATGTTGAACATGTTGAACAACTTGTTGAACAACAACATGTTGAACATGTTGACCAACAACATGTTGAACATGTTGAACAACTTGTTGAACAGCAACATGTTGAACATGTTGAACAACAACATGTTGAACATGTTGAACATGTTGAACAACAACATGTTGAACATGTTGAACATGTTGAACAACAACATGTTGAACATGTTGAACAACATGTTGAACACGTTGAACAACAACATGTTGAACATGTTGAACATGTTGAACAATTTGTTGAACAATACCACGACCTAATATCTTCCAAAAATTATTCGAACACGTGTTTTGAATGGGCTTGCCATTCGAACACGTCTTTTAAATGGGCTTGCCATTCGAACACATGTTTGAATGGGCGCAGTTTTCCTACAGAACTATCCACATTTTCACTTCCCATTTTCCAACAATCAACCCACCAACCAAGTGGTAGAATTGTTTGAAACGTGAAAAACTAAATTTGTTAAAGTTGGTCTAGAACCACCATTTCTGCACCACTATGACTTTAGAATATTTGAATAAGTACCATGGTAAAATGCTGAAACTTATTTTATATATCATATGTTGTCAAAAACTACATTTGCTAAAGTTTGCACCGTTTTCCAACTACTATAACATAAAACATAACATTGGACTTAACGTAGGGAAAATCCCATTCCTTCTCAAATTATTGATCGTTCCCACGCTCTGAACGAGTGCACTCTGAAATTTATTGATCGGTTTCCCCACACTCTGAGACCTTTCATGTACTTATTCATATGCTGTGTGTGCGTGTGGTTATTGTAATAAAACCATTGAAATATGACTAATTAAATATTAGCGTAATAATAATAGTGAAAATAGACATAGAAATATGGCTATTATGTTAAAAAAAAGTCACAGAGAGTCACATAATGTCATAGATTACATAATGTCACAGTCACATGTTGTCACATAATGTCATAGAGTCATAAAAACCAAAAACTAAAAGTTTGTCCAAGTTTTTCCAAGCAGAACAAAAAGGTTTGCTTTTATACTACTTCGATGCAATGAAAATATGATGTGTAACTTGTTCAAACTCGTTAAAATTGCTGACTCAGCAGAATGTCTCACATACAGTTGTAGAGCTGCACAGCAGAGACATCTAGCGGTCAAGCCAAAATGGTATTCATCCGCGAAATAACACAAGAAATAACTGAACAAAATGGGGAAATTTTCATGTAAATCGGTCAAGTATAACGAAAGTTATCTCACTTTTAAGTTAAAATGGCTACATGCTATAAATATGCATACAGCCAGCTGTGCAAATAGCCCATGACTATGTCAAAACTAGATAGAAAACTGAATCAAACAGCGAAATTTTTATACAAATCGGTCAAGGATAACAAAAGTTATCCCAGTTTTAAGTTGAAATGGTGGCATGCTACAAATATGCATACAGTCAGCTGCGCAACTAGCCTATGATTACTTTATAACAAAAGTTTACATAAAACTGTATCAAACAGTGAAATTTTGATACAAATCGGTCAACTATAACGAAAGTTATCGCAATTTTAAGTAAGAGGGGGGGGGGGGGGTCCTCAAAACCGAAGTTGTTCAGAATCGTCTGAAACATATAACTATGCTGAAATCGCAAAATTTTCTTAGCCCTGGGGGGTAGGGGGTAGAGGGGGTAGGGGGTAGGGGGTAGGGGGTAGGGGGGTAGGGGGTAGGGGGGTTGGGGGTAGGGGGGTCTGATGACGTCACTTCCTGTTCCAGAACTCTCATTTCCCTACTACTGCTGCGAAAAGTTTACAAACGGGAATAGAAAAAACACACACACTATTTTCTAAACAAGCAGTCATTGCTACCATTTCCGATATTGCGAGACTGGTTGCGACTCCGACATCTGACCTGATCACATCGTTATTCCTTAGCCACTTAATAAGACTGCATTCTTGAAAAGGAATGCTAGTCATATTTTTAAGAAACAAATGTCCGTAGATCTTGAAAAAAATTGAATTTTATTCTCAGATGTGTTTGGTGCATGTGTATGTGTCGTGGGTCAGCTCTAATCATAACACCCGCCTTTCTCCCCGTTTTTATTTGGATATGCACAACACACATGTTACTAAGCGCCCCCCTGGCGTTGGGGCAGGGGCTGTATGAATTTCATGGGGGGGGGGGGCAAAAATTCTGAACTGAAATTTTTTTCACAGTATGTTTTCCTTTGAAGTTTTTAAATCAGGAAGACTAGATGCTTCTAAGCATTCAACCTGGTTTCTAACTAGCCACTATCAATTGGAGAATGCATTTTACAGGCTACTTATGACCATGTTCCAAACCTTGGTTGGAGTAGGTGGAGGGGTTGTTAGAATTTAATTACAATAATTGATTTATTGATTTAAAACATAAAAATTAAACTGAAATTTTATGCTTATCAAAAGTGTCCAGGTACCTCCCATTTAAAAGTTTGCGCATTGAAACGTGAACAGCTTCGAAGCAATTTTACTTGTGATGGTTATGGGGAGGGCACTCTAATAATCGGTGTATATGTATATGTCTGGCTTTAGCTGTCACTCCATGGGACCGATCAGGCTATTTTAGCAGATTTTATACCTCTGATCTTGGTCCAAGCGAAAGAAATGCTTTTTAGGCGTTTTCTGGCGGTTTTTTGGTGTTGTGACGTCAAATGCCCATTTTGAAACCGCCTGGGGACCGTTTTGGCACCCGCCGTACCGCGTATGGTATAGTACCCCGATCCCATTTTTAGCCTGTGGGCTATGGAATTGCGTGTCATGATGATCATTGGCCATAGCGCCCCTCTGTGTCCCACCCCGGTCACTAAACCGGGGACTTAAGCCCATATTGGGATTGCCCTTGCCAGGGTCCATCTTGGTCACAGGACCAGGTACCGAGGCCAGTTTTGGGGATCACCCCTTACCGAGGCCCATTTTGGTCACAGGACAAAGGACCAAGGCTCGTGTTGGGACCATGGTACTATGGCACCCGAAATCGAGCCCGTTTCGGCTCCCGTCACGTTTCAGCAAGAACACGCCTACAAGAATTTTTTCATCTGGAAACAGCAGATTTGCTGCTCACAAACATCAAGAACTGTTGTTTAAAAACAGCAAACAACAAACAACACTTGGTCACTGGATAAAGCTTGGAGTGTTACCTTAAGTGTTACTCTATAACTCTGCTTGCAGATAGCATTTGCAGTCACTCATGGCTTCTTCTCTGCTTGTCTTTCAGATATGACACAAGCCAGCCTGCGCTCATCTCTCAAGCTGCTGCAGTGCCCTCACAACCCCTCAGCGCGTAATCATAACACGGTTTGAGGTCGTTGTCGGAGAATAGCGGCTTGCCCCTCTGGAACGAGTTCAACACTTGCCCAGAATGCCAGGACCTCACACCCGACGATTGGAAGAGCGCAGAATGACATAGACAAGCTCGACGCCGTGTTCTTTCCTCAGCCCCCTTCAACACCCCGGACTTTGTTGAAGAGACGATGTGGAAAGTCAGCTCAGTTATTTTGGATCAAGTATCAATCCAGATTAGAACAGACATGGGTTCGGAATTTGACGCGGCCATACCATACATAAAGGCCAAGAAACCCAAGGCCAAGGCCTTTTCTGATGCGGTGGCCGATCTGGATATCCCCGAAGGGGCAGAACAAGAGGCACTTCGGAAGGACTGGGCAGCGCCCCTCCCACAGCTGTCACGCCTCTGGATTCCAAGGCTAAGTGTAAGTCCCCTTCTCCCGAGCTAGTTACAGTGACACATACGGCTTGCGGGTCTACGTTTACTACACCAGCCGGCCAATTGGGGATTCAAGCCAAAATTGAACTGTCACTCCTACCTAGACACCAAACTTTCCGGGGGAATTTTCGGCCTTCTTGACTCCACAGATGCAAAAACAGTTACAGGATTTACAACTGCAGCTCCAGAAGCAAGAATCTACCCCGCTACCGAGAAAACGTCGCAGACCGTCGGCCACTGTTTCTCGCCCTCTCCCAGAGGATAGCCCTCACATCCCACAGCCACCCCCTCTACTAGTGCAACAGGATACACGGGCAGAGTCAGGGTCAGCTAGTGAAGGAGAATCTTCAGAGATTCTACCGTCGGTGCAAGTCTCCGGACTATTCCCAGAGGACGATGACGACCTGTAGTCATTCGTGTCTCCCCTCTTGACAGTCCCGCTCAACAGGAACGGGAGATATATGCCCAATCGGGGGAAGTGTCTGCCCCCCGAGGCACAGAGCGACCAGGAGAGGACGGTGATCAGGATTTAGAGGGGCAGGTGTCAGAGGACGAGGGGTCCGAGGAACAAGTAGACGAGACGCCACCCTCCTCCCATTTTCGGCTCCCCTTGAGGAAAGTGGATTACATCAGATCGCCCGGGAGGGGTCAGAGGTTCTGGAAAGACTCGGCAGCAGAGGGGAGACGTCCCATCAGAAGCCCCTCGCCGCCACATCCCACCCCCACGTGCCGATCAGGACGCCGTCAAGCAGATTGCACCGCTGGCCAACGTCACCAGGCCTCGACAGACAGGATCCCCCATAAGAATGACCTCACAGACGGTATTGTCGCAGCAGGACTCCTTCGTAGCGCTTTCGACCAGTAAGCGGATTGGATTGCTAACGCCATTACGGTCTGCTCGAAAGAGTTCAAGAAGTTGGCGCTAGTGAGTGTCGTATTCTCTCTCTCTCTCTCTCTCTCTCTCTCTCTCTCTCTCTCTCTCTCTCTCTCTCTCTCTCTCTCTCTCTCTCTCTCTGTGCTGCAAGACCGGGTCGGTATAGGTCTTCGGACGATCTTGTATCCCTGGAGGCATTTGAGCAGCCTTCGAAGCGGACAGTTTGGATGCCATATGTCAAGAGTGACTCGAACATTCCGCTAGTGCAGAAGGACGCCAAGACCACCGAGGCGTCCTCCCGGCATATACTGATCATGTCCTTTCAGGACCATACCCCTCGACCCAATCTCGATGATCCGGTAGCCTTCAAACTACTGGAATGCCTCGCACTAGAGACCAGAGATGTAGTCAAGCTGTCCATCTTCCTCATTACATCCCTGGTTTTCCTCCGGTGGGACGCGTTCTTACAGCACTACTGGTCAAGTGTGAAAAGGCTGATAGATCTGCGCCATGTTCACATCCTCGGGCAAAAAGAACTCTACCCTCCGCCTGAAGTAGAACGAGTGAACAAAAATAGCCGTTCTCTGTCGCAGGGCTATGCCCTCATGTCATGTATGTCCCGAGCGTCCTTCGGGCACTCCAAAGGAGTCACAGCCAACCCCTCCAAAGAAGCTGAAGCCAAACATGGACGAAGGCAGTCTTCACAACCAAACAGGTAGCAGCCAAACAAACACTCCTTGGTCTCCTGGCGAAACTTTAGTAAGCTCAAAAGACTTATAAAGTTTGCTAATCTTAAACGCATCCTTGCCCGCAGGAGGAAGATTAAGCAAATTTTTGCAAAAATGGTAGAAAATGCCCCTCCCCCGCCCCGTAACCTGTTGGCTGAAAACTGGCTACCCCTACCCTTCAAACGGGATGACAGGGGCGTCAACCGCCTGTCTTCCTATCCAACAAAGCACCAAAGAGCCTAGTTACCTATTACCCAGAGGGCTCGGAAAGAGACATAGCCCTACAGAAAATGGTCCTAAATCTCAAAGGAAAAGGGCAGTAGGGGAGATGCCAGAAAATACAAAAAAATCCGGGGATTGGAGACTAGTAATAGACCTCTCAGCTCTGAACAAGTTCTGCAAGTAACGTCTTTCTAAGTAGACACCGCCCAGGTCACAAAAGTGAGCTTGCAGAAAGGGATGTGGGGGACGTCCATAGACCTCTCATACGCATATCTCCACATCCCAATGACCGGTAAGCAAAAAAGTTTTTGAACTTCCAAATAGGCCCAAGGCGGTTCTGGTTTCTGGTTTCTGGCACTACCCTTCGGCCTGTCCACAGCCCGTACGTGTTTTCGAAGGTATTGACGGTACTCAAATCATGGACTCGCTTAGAAGGTGTGCTAGTGTTCCAGTATCTAGACGATTGGTTCCTGCCACACCCAAACAGAGATACAGCCCACCGTCGGACCCTAGCACTAGTACACAAAGCCATACAGGTAGGTCTGGTGGTCAATCTCTGGTCAGTCAGAATTAAATCCCAAACAAGACATCGTCTTTCTGTGAGAAAGATGGGATTTGGTGACTGCAGGGGCCTTCCCTACCACAGAAAGACAACGAAAAATCATACGGGGCATACAAGCGATTCAGTCAGGGAAAAGGTAAGACTGCAACCCATGGAGTCCCTCTAGATCGCCTGCACTAGACCTTTCTATGGATAGGTAAGAAAGGCCCTAAGACAGGGGAGATCCCCACAGGCAGAAATGACCGTCACAAGCTACCCTGACTTCCCTCTTATGGTTAACCGATCCACGGATTTTAAACAAGGGGCACCCCCTTCCACCCCACCCCAGAGATAGAACTCCAAACAGATGCATCCCAAGGGGGATGGGGGATAGGTTCTCATGGCCAGGGGTGGAGAGGCAAATGGCACCCCCTTCTCTCTCTCTCTCTCTCTCTCTCTCTCTCTCTCTCTCTCTCTCTCTCTCTCTCTCTCTCTCTCGAAAGGTACCATATCAATTTCCTGGAACTGCGAGTCGTTTGAATTATCCGAACAACTCACAGGCAGGAGTGTGCTAGTCCTCCTAGACAACTCAACGGTCGTTGCGTACCTAAACAGGCAAGGGGGACCAGGTCCCCCCTCTATTAATACTAACTTACAGGATTTTATCCCTAGCCCGTCAGTCTGAAGTTACCCTTTGCGCGCGACATCTAGCGGGAAAACTCAACGTCTTGGCGGACCTAACATCCAGAGTATGCCAGTAGGCCAAGTCACCACACGGAGTGGTGTCTAGCCCGCCAATCCTTTCAGTGGATCACCACCCAATCACCATGGGGACCCCACACTGGACGTATTTGCCAATGCTATGACAACACAGCTCTCCCGGCATGTCTTCCAATGCCCAGAGCAAGCATGGCCGGTACAAGAATTGTTTTATGCATTACTGCCGCAAGCAATCTTGTCACAAGTCCTACAACGGGTATTGGATCTGAGCCTACGAGCCTTACTGCTGGTAGCCACATGGATGCCGGAGACTCCTTGGTTTTTCTTGCTGCTCAGATGCAAGATAATCAAGACGGTCCTAATTCCGTGCCACAAGGAAATCCTGTTCCAGCCGCATTGGCAACATTCCACCCATCGCCTCACATATTAAACCTACACCTTTGGTGTCTGACCAGTCCTTCTTGAAAGAGAAAGGGTTCTCACAAAAAATAGCAGATAAAATTGTGAACAATCATAAACAATTTACCGCAGAGGTGTACAGGTCCCAGTGGAACAAATTCGGGTCTTGGTGTAGCAAGTCTAAGCTAGACCCATTTCAGGCTTCACCACCAGTGATAGCGCACTTCTTGGACCAACTATTCACAGACAAGAGCCTAAAAGTAAGTTCCATTGAAGGTTACAGAGTGGCCATAGGCTCCAGACTCAGGGCATCAAACGGCTATGACCCAGGAGACGATGCAATCATCTCTCAACTGATCCTACATTTCAAGGTAAACTCGCCCCCAGCTCATTCAACGTATCACAGTGGGACCTTTTCCTGGTACTAAGGTACCTTCAACGCCCTGACATTTTTGGGAAAAAGTGATTTCAGCAATAAATGCCACGGTAAGGTTTACCTTTATACTAGCCCTAGCCTCAGGCAAGAGAAGAAGCACGATACACGCCCTGGGCAGAACGGTAAGCAAAGAGAACGGGGAGTGGGAGAACATCACCCTTGTCCCTAGGACCGATTTCGTGGCAATACCTACATCATCACCCACGGGATGGGTACGTTTAACCATATCAAATTACCATCCCTACCAGAAGAACAAACTTCTGAGGAATTAGTCTCATTGTGTCCCATCAAAGCCCTGCCTAGGTATCTTGAGCATTCGGATGTATACAGGTCAGAGAGCCAAAAAGCCCTTATTATCTCCGATATGCCCAAATTCAATAAAGACCTCTCGAAACAAATTATTTCCAATTACATTAAACAGTCATCATGGCAGCATATAATAAGGCACAATCAGGCACGGCCCTTCAGTCAGAGTTGAAAATAAAAGCCCATCAAGTCAGACAAGTTGCAAACGCACTTAGGGTGCTACGTAATGTGTCGCTATCAGATATACTTAACACGGGATGCTGGGCTTCACGCAACTCCTTTGTTAGGTACTATCTCAAGATCTTCTCCCAAGATGAACTCTCGGGCCTCTACTCTCTGGGGCCTTCATAGCAGCGGAGACGACCATTACTAATTAGACAACCTTCTGTTGCAGGTCGCCCACTCCCAGACCCAAAGGCAAGGGCAAGCAAAAGGAAGGGTATTCCAAGAACCGCAACAGCAACCCATACAAACCTAAGAAATAGCCAATTCACTACCTCGCCAGCTATTTCCCGTACTTTCAGTTACAACCAACCCTATGGAGTTGGTCACTTTATTCTTTAAACGGACTGTTCATGAACAATGATGTTGTATTACTCAAGAGACGGTTTCTAGGAATACGGTCACAGTGGACCACACCCCGGTCTCAGTAACTCTTAAGCTTTACTTCTCGATTGGGAAAAAAAGGGGGGGTACAGGTATTCTCCGTCCCAGTGACCATTCGACCAAAGCCCATAGTACCATTATGAGACTAGGTCCAAACACATCAGTGTTGATTGAGTTTTATCACTAGGACTGCTTCCAATCCAGTTTAATGAGTGTTTTAAAGCTTCTAGTCACTTTATTTCCCGAAATTGTCAATCAATTTTGTCAAAATTAAAGAATTTTATTGCCAGTGGTTTTGAGCAAGTTCTACCATTTACCCAGATATTTAGAGCTTTAGCATGCCTTTGCAAAGCACAGATAGCCCTAATTCTTCCGTGCCATGTTTTAATTTGTCAAATTTGTCAAATAAGAACAATAAATCAGTATTATTGTTATCTTCAAAACACATAGCATGGAGTATCCCTGGTTAGGATCCATCCAGAGGGAGGTAGGAGGGGGTGATAATTGATACTCATTAAATCAGGGGTCTATTAGCATGAAATTTAACCAGACTGTTTACGCTCTCCGTTAAACGAGTGTTCCCTCCTTCCCCTACCTGGATCATGGAAAGCAGATAAAAACCAGCAGAACTTATATTTCGGGATTTTATTTCACTTCAAATTATAAATCCCATCTAACATTGCTTAATTAGCAACAACTCTTACGAGCAATTGCATTTTCGCGACCCTTTTCGCGCAGTTTTTTTTTTCAGCATGGCAGGCTCCTGCTCCTGACTTTAGTCCTATCCAAAAGTAGAGATAAGCGAATTTAAAGCTTTTGCGAAGTAAAACTAACGTTTTATTTCCTAAAACGAGCTTTTACGAGTAAAAACGCAATTCACGTTCTCCACTTTTAGCCTATCTTCCCACTTCCCTCCCATCCATCCCACAAGCCTTGGTGAGTTGATACCACTTAGATTGGTGGCTTAAAGGGAATGATTGACGTCTTCAATGACGTAATACTTAGTATTTCTGCGTCCTCATTGGTCTGATGGATGGGGTGGGGCGGGGAAAAGTTTCATTTCTATTGCATGGTAACTCATGGTAACTCATCTAAGAGTGGAGAACGCGAATTGCGCTTTTACTCGTAAAAGCTCGTTTTACTAAATAAAACGTTAGTTTTACCCGCAGTCAGCATCTGTTCGGACTGTTCGGACATTTTAACAGCGATTTTAACAGCGAGCCCCGTATTCAACAACACCCACTCCCCCCGGCCACCACTTTCTGAATAAAGTCCTCCCCCTCGTCCATACCCCGTTCGCCTCCCATTTGCCTCTATTTTTCCTCAATTTCGCACACTTTTATCTCATTTAACAATCTTCAAAGGGCTGCTGGTCGAATTTTGGCTTGGCGGTAATCATAAAGCACACAAGCAAAAATTTCAGACTTTCTGACCACCCCTGTAGGCAAAATTTGTGATGCTGACCATTCACTATAATACAGCGTATGCTCAGCCCTAGGCACTACCCCTCTGTGTAAGGTATATGTTTTATGGACGACCATAACAGGGATAAACCATAGCTGAGATGTAGAATCGACATCACAATAACCTTATATTTTGCATATTATGTAAAGACTACATAAAATAAAATTGCTTCGGACCAAATTCGCCTGTGGCACCCCTATTCACAGATGCACATCTGAGAATTAAATTCACTATACTTTACAGTTACTGAACAATCCATTTATTTGACCCCACCTATACGAAATATTCCATTTTGCACAGAATCAACACGGTGTCGTGAAAATTTTTGTTCAGAATATATGGGACATAGGTATATATAACGTTTGATAAATAAATACCTGTGAAAAATCGTAACATTAAATTTAAATGCAAAAATACAAGTAAAATATCAAATTTCTTTTTCACTTACTGAATTCAAATTCCATATTAATCCTGTTTGTTGCTCGAAAATAAAACATTCACATTTTCCGCACCCAATGGATAAACGAAGAAGGCAATGTTCGTCGACCAGTTTCAAGGATTTTTGCAAGGCACTTCTTAGATTTTCATTTTTTTTTAAATCAATGTAGTCACATGTGAACCAAGTTAAGGGACACAGATGCTTGTGAAATCGTGAGCAGCTGCAGCAGTGGCAAATGCCGTCACGCTTCAACAAAACATTGGATATTTTCTTCCTTTAAGATGTCTCAAATCCCGGGGCAGGGGAATAGGGGTGGGAGAGGTTGGGACTCATATACTATCGGGTTACCACACGTGTCCATGACGTTTTAAAAAGAATGCAAAACGCGGAATGCTAATTTTGAACTAATACCGTTTGAAAGACCTGCTCCCCCTTTCTTGTGGGAAATTGGCACACTTTCGTCGTTTTTTTTGGGGGGGGGCGCATGGCAAACTATGTGATACCAAGTGCCCCTCCTTGGGTTTCAAATAAAAGGAACGCCGGATAATTTTTAAAATAAAAAAGCACAGACCGTGGAACTCCGATTTAGCAACTAGATCTGCCAAGGGTGGAAAAGATTAAAGGAAATATGTTTTCTAATTTTACCATTTGTAAATGAGATTCATATGTAATTAGAATATGAAAGATGGAGAAATAAACACTTCTTCGTAAAGATCAAACAATGTTAAAAGCAAAGAAAATATTACCACGCCTTTTTCCCCTGAGGCTTAAACAATTTAACAGTTCCCCTAGTTTTATAAATATATACTCTGGCATCATACCATCATGCAATCTATCCTACTGATCTTTCTGTCAATAAAAGTTATTTAGGTGATACATCAGTGCCACTTTATCACTATTGAGTTTTCTTTTCAAAGAGATTTAACGTTGTATTTGAAATTAAATAATGCAGTTTTTAATAATAATAATAATAATAATAATAATAATAATAATAATAATAATAATAATAATAATAATAATAATAATAATAATAGTGTTATTATTATTAGTGTTATTCAATTTATTTATTTGTTTGCGCTTTGTTAAGAAGTTATAAAGTTTACGCACAGATCGCTTTATAATGTTTTTATATCTAAAAAATGTCCGAGGAAGCAAATAAATATCGCTTTATAATGTTTTTATATCTAAAAAATGTCCGAAGAAGCAAATAAATATCGCTTTACAATGTTTTTATGTCTAAAAAATGTCCGAAGAAGCAAATAAATATCGATTTACAATGTTTTTATATCTAAAAAATGTCCGAAGAAGCAAATAAATATTATTTGTAATCAACAAGTGATAAGCATTTTTTGTTTGGCATAAGCAGGCGAAAACATGTACAGATAAAGCTACGTAAATGGTATTTTATTTGAAAATGAAAATGAACAGTCTACTCTAATTAAAAACATGTGCGGCAAAAGCATCTCCCTCCCGAGCATGACTGCGACAAAAATCAAATGGCTGTGTTACCTCGCAGTGAGAAAAATCTGTCTTTATATTAAGCCTCTGGCACGGAAATTTCAAATCAGCTAGAAGTGAATGAATTCCGATGTAAGTTACAGTTAAGTGCAAAAAAGTTGACATTAAAGACGCAACAGTAGATTTTTCCTTTACCTTTTTATTGGGAAGGTTGGAAATTTTTATTAAAACTACTGCAATAAAACAGACCTTTAAGAGCCTGTCAAGTTGACCTTAGGTTGTTTTATACAGATCTGTCATATGCATGTAAAACCATGTTGTGATCGGGAACACGGAGCGTAGCCATAAGCCATTATTAGTGATTAGAAAAATCAGTCGTTTCCTCAATGTTTGTATGTTTGTTGCACATCTTAAACACGAAACAGCTGTTGCTGTACAAGGTTATTGCTTATAGGTTTTTAAAAGAAATATCTTATTTCTTAATTTTTTTATTTATAGTAATTTGTTTGTGGTATAAAAGTTCAGCCAAATGTGGTATCATTTTTTTTAACTTACCAAATTAAAAACTCTGCCCTGTATGAATTCCATGGACACACAAATAATTATCCAAGCACATATCACTGTCAGTATCTAAACCAGTTTCTCACAGATTCTGGTTTATGAGTGTCCCAACAAAGTTTGTTTAAAAATTATGACATTCGTATCCGGTTCGCAATCAATTTGTTTTTCCATTGCAGTTGATAAGGCATAGTAGTTAGAAAACGGAATGATTTGACCACTGATTGTTGTGCTTTAAAACGTACAGAATGAAGAAGCTTTTATTTCACGAGTCCGTCCCTCAGTTTTCACTTTCTTATTTTGTTTAAATGGTTGTGTCACATGTTTACTAAATAATAACTGGCAAATTGCGACATATTAAAACTATCATGCTTGTTAAGTTATGGTGACATTATAGACTCATTCTTTTTGCAGAAGTTGATCTTCACTCAGACGTCCAACAACAGATTAAAGAAAACTCCCAGGCATTGCACACAGCATCGTTTTTATGATAAATGTTCAATCAATACAGAACAACAGCGGCGGGTCAGAACTGCAAAAGTGTAACGGCAAAGATTCTCGAAATGTTGACAGCTTCAGTCTGTTTCAGCCGTGCAGTCTAAGCAATAATTGAAGTCATTTGGTGAGACGAGATGCATCAATAATATAGAAGCAACAGAAGCCGTATGACAGCGTACGCTAGTTTCTCTGTCGGAGTATGAGGGCCTGCCGCCGTCAGGTGAAAATCTGTGTACACACCTGTGCTGCCATGACTGAAGACTGTTAGCTAAATATAGCAATGTAGCAGATGCGTCTCAGACTTCCTGATCTTTAAGCGGCTAGTAAGCAATTGTTACCTAAACATGGCAACACATAGTGTAAGCGAAATAAAATAAGCAGGTACACGGTCGAGAAACGACGTCGGAAGTGTCGCTTTGACGACAAATGAAAACTCCGTCTCACTCTGACGTCAACTCGTCACACAGCTCGTCGTGATCTGGCGTCGGTTTTTTTTTTACACGACCAAAACCAATCAAATCCCTCCCTCCATTGGAGTCCAAAGTCGATCCGTCGGTGTTCCGACGTCAATTCTGGAGAGCGTGTCTGTTGGGTATCTAATTCAAAACTATGAATTTTACAGCAGTCAACTGCAAATCTGAATTTTCAGGCCATCAAGTTTGCCATTTAATTGAGATTCAATTCCGAATTGTCAGTTTTGAAGAGAGATTCCTTTTCACCTTGTGCCGATATACTAACGATCTTTTCATGCGACTTCCCCTACAAGCCAGTCTTAAGTAACACTATGGGAAAGGATGAAAAAGTTAATTTGTCCCATGTAATTCGACTAGTCTGCATAGGGCGATTCCCACGAACCAAGAAACTTATTTATATACTCATTGTTAAACTTTTTGTGAAAAATAAGCATACATTTAATAGGTCCACATCTTCTGAAATCCCAGAAGCAATGTCATGACACTAGATTCAAATTCCAGGAATCTCCAGATAATTTTCAGTTGTCCCGGTGTTAAGATTTCAGATTACCCCGTATTTCTATTACCCATGATAATTTAAAATCGAATTCAAGCTACACCCAGTTAACTTAAATTCGAATTTGTATTCCCCACCCACGATTTCAAGTTACCCCCATGTCAAAAGCTGTTAACATGCAGAAAAACAATAATCTTTTGTATTTTACATTTATTCACAATGCACAATGTCATCCATAAATGTTGTGCGCTTCTGGTGTACATTCTGTATAGGATACAGTACGAAGAGGGTCCAAGAGTTCAAATAATGGACAGTTCCGAGGCAGCGCCGAGGAACTGTCCATTATTTGAACTCTTGGACCCTCTGAGTTCTGTATCTGACTTAGTTTATAAATTCACAACCGATTCCCAGGACTTTCGCTAACAATAGTCTGGTCTGAAATTATGTCGCCCACTTTGTTGTGACCCATTTTGTCACGCACTGTCAGGTTTGAAATCAGTAAACAAGGTGTGAGAAAAAATAATGGACAGTTCAGAGTCTTGTTCAGAGAGTGTGCGAAGTGTAAACATGGAAAAAAGAGTTCTTGGATATCGTTAATGAAAATGCCCAGCTGAATTACACATTGGATGCAAATTCTTTCGTAAAATTTAGTAAACACACACAAAAGAAAAAAAACGACGGAGGAGGGGGCCTGAGGGGGATGGAGGAACGTGAGCGGCGAGAGGGAGACGGGGGATGGTGGGACGGGCCGCGGGGGGGGGGGGGGTTGGTCAACACATGGAACGGTGGTTTTTTTTTAGCTTCGCCGCCGCGGTGCGCGCAGAGCGGGGAACTTATAAAACGCTCGTTGTCCGTCTGTCCCCCACCAGTGCCCCCACTTTTGTACGCACAATTACTCACTCAAGTTTCACCGCAGGCTTTTGATTTTGACCTGGGTTTTTTTTTAATTTGACCAGAAATTGACGAAACTGTGAAACTTGAAACTTGACCAAATTTTTTGTTTGTTGGGGCACGATGCCTCCACTTGTAAGCACGATTTCTCAGTCACCTTTAACCGCAGGCTTTTGATTTTTTGTGGGAAGTAATAGAATGTGTTGCAGTTGTACGACCTTGGATTATATCTAAATTAGACCAAAAAGTGACGAAACTGTGAAACTTCAAACTTGACCATTTTTTTGTTTGTGGGGGGTACTGTGGGGGCACCTTTGTACGCGCAATTTCTCAGTTATTCTGGACGGCAGCCTTTTGAGGTTTATGGAGCGAAGGAATATATATTGCGATTGTGCGACGTGGGATTGTTTTGGGATTTGACGAAAAATAGACGAAAATATGAAACTTCCAACAGGACAAAAAATTTTGTTTGTGGAGGCACGATGCTTCTACTTTTGTTCGCTAACCAAAATTCCGTCCACCACCCTCCTGCTTTTTTATTTGGGATTTTTCAGTGAGCTTTTGACCGAAGGAGTGTACATTCAGATATTTTTCGGCGGGACTATGATCAGTTTCACTGATATACTTGTTTAATATTTTTGTCGATACGCCAAATTGTCCGAAATGAAAGTAAAATGGGCAGTTGTTTATTTTTCATTTCAAACAGCAGCGAATCCATTGTTTTAAAATAATGGACTCGCAACAGCAAAGAATCCATTATTTAAAATAATGGACTCCCACCGTATTTGATCAGATTTGACGAGTGGACTGTCTTTTTAAGGACTTTGCTGTTGTCCCTAGCACCCTGTACGTGTTTTTCCGCACAACTCGACGATGATATAGGGTCCCGTACGTCTCTCTGTGAAGGTAAACCTTACTTGCAATGTGGTACTCCTTGGCGTTTCAACGTTTATCACATTGGTCTTTTTGACTGGTTTGGGCTGTTTTAATATTACAGACAACTTTGACAAGCATGTTTTCACGAATGACCGTAACTTCCCTAACATCCTTTTGTCAGAATCGTCACCTCTTCCAAACCCGTGACAGTAATATAACTGGCCAGAACGAGCAACATAGTGTTTCGACAATGTACGGATGTTTAACTTTTTGGAGAGTTGATTTAGATATTTATTATGCACTACGTAATCGAAAAATAATATCAATGTTGCTTTGCTTATCGCTTTCCATTTTGCTACTATTGTTTTGCCATTTTCATGTTTATTTTCACCTTTTTATTTTATTTTACAACTTTTAGCGTTTTCTTTCTGTGTTGTTTAGTTATTAGAACTGCATGTAACAACCAAAATCAACCTCCTATTTATACACATGCAGGAAACCTACTCAAAACATCGTCCCAACACTTTGGGATTAGAAGTTTTGATGTGGGTATTAACCTACTCGGAAAACTGTGACATTAACAGACATTGATAGATACTAATAGAAAAGTCTTTTGATTTTCAGTGCGTAACTGAACAAACTTCTTTGTAGAATATCAGTCAAATACTTGCAATGATTGTGAAAAACCAGTGTTGAAGAGGCCTTCCAGTTTGGCTCTCGTTGAAGAGTTGATGAAGTCAATATTTCATTTTAGTTTATTTGCATGTGGATAAATGCAGAAGTATAAAAGATTTTTTTTCTGCATCTTAACAGCTTTTGATATGGGGATAATCTCAAAACAGGGGGTAATACAAATTCGATTTCAGATAACCCCCGAATTAGAATTATCCCCGGCAATAAGAAATCGAATTCAAGATACCGAGGGTAGCCTTAGGGACGCTTCCGTCCTGGAGGAATATTTCTCTGGAGGCTGCTCTTATATTAACTGAAATTACCTGAAAATAACAAATGGCAATGTCTTACATTCATAATTTTGCAGCAGTATATATGATAACAAGTGTGTTGCATTTCTGGTAGAAATTGTCTAGTTCACATTCCATACAGTCACAGATATGTCACTGACATATTCTACACTGAATAGCCACAGCATTCACATATCAAACTGTGCTTTCTTTACAGCTTTATTACAGTTCAGCACCTCTTGATGTTTTATCTCAGCCAGTTTTGTCTCAACATGCTATTTTTATTCAATGGCATGGTTTGCTTTTATTCTTGCACTTCACATTCCACAAGAACGCAAATCACGTCGTATATCGATGTGTGCGTGCGATGAGGTTTTTCATAAACAGCGGGTTATATATCCACTGCTTACGTCACCATGACGTAACAATGCCCATAAGCCAATGTAGTTACACCATCGTTCAACAAACCTCTCTTCCCGTCAAATGAAGGCAATGCTACCTGTCCAGTATGAGATAAACGATATGAACCCACCAATAACTTTTGTTGCTTTCCATTCCATTATATCGGAAAAACTGCAAATTTTGGATGGTAGACCCGCAAACTCTAAATGGGGAGACCTGCAGTTTCATCCTTCATCTTTTTGGATACCTTTTTGTTCGAAGTGGAATGTAGAAAATGGATTGTAGGGAAATCACTTGTATTAAATTGACGCAGTTTTCAACATGCCATGAACCATGTCAGTTGTTTCAATACAATAACACATACTATCTGTATCAATGAACAAATGAGTTTTTATCTAAAGAGAAAGAAAGACATGCATTAGCGTTTTGCTGAGACCTAAGATGCTAAATCCGACATACATCGGTTTTTTTTCAACAGGAGTTCGGCCTGTTTCAAATGAACTGCAGTTAAATGTTCGTCAACAATTTTGAAACGATGAAATGTTACTTTTGGTACTAGCTTCTTAAATCGTTTCCCATTATTCACCCATTCTAATTTAATGCGTTGCAGCACATTTTTCATCGTCAAGGATGAATTTTTCGGGAGTTTGTAAAAATCCTTCTCAAACAAATTTTGGTTTCTTCACGCTTTTTTATTCTTATCAATTCAAAATCTAATGACAAATAGTGCTGCAAATCCGGTAATGTACAGCACAAGCTGTCTTGGGATACAGAAGAGAAACTACTTTGTCACATGGTTTCATCTTCAAGTTTAATTCGTTCTTTAGTTCTTTACTTCTTGAACACATCTTCGCTTTACAGTTACTGGATAGTCATTGTTAAGAGTAAGAAGGCGATCTGGATATTTTAAGTCCACTTTCAGTATATAACCTGTATCCCCGTCTTTTGAAATAGCCATGGCATCAATGAAATCTAAGTCTTCTACACATGCAAAATTTCCTTCCGGAAGGCACTGACTCATTCCATAAACCATATAAATTGCTAGCATCAACCAACGCTCTAACCAACTGGCTAATGGTCACCCCTTTTATACCTAAAATACTTATTAATTGCTTTGGCGTACTTGTGACTTATGATGGAGGTTCCACCACCTATGCTTTGCTCTATCATTTGAACATGTTAATGTCATTGATAACAGATGGCGCAACATTTCTTTGTCGGAGCATAGCATTCCATGAGATACCGGGAGCTTTATAATAATGTACTTGATCCCATTCGAAAGTGATTAAAACAATTTCAAACATGTCAGCCAGTAACATGACGCATGTTTTTAGGTAAAAATCATACTCGTGTCCTAATGTGTTACAAATAAATGTGCCCCATACATTCTACGCATGTTCATAGTCTTCCTAACTGATGCCTTCCTCACTCAGTGCACTGCAAAACACTACTTGTGCAGAAGACTTGATATATGACTTTTATCAGATCCATCCACAATTCATATGGGTACACCCCCACAGTTGATGGAAAGGAAATCCCTTCTACATTCAACTCATTTGTATAGTCTATGTAATGATTCAGTTGATTGGGATTTTGATGTTTGATAAGGAGATGTGCTAAGACTGACCATAAAAACACTTCTGGTTGCTATTTTTACGGTTCACAATTGCTCTCTTCTCATTATTTGATCATATCTAACAATATGAACTTCAATATTATCCACTTTATCTAAATGCCATCCTGAACCCTCATGCTCAGATTCCTTGTGTGTAATGTTTAAAACACTTCTGTTGATACATCTTTAATATCTTCTTGATGTAATGTAGTATATGTATTACTGCCTTGATAAATTTCACATGTTTTTCTAACACACCCCTTCTTCATTTTTCACCATTTTGTATATACTGCATACAGGTTGACATACCATTTCATTCCTCCTTTCATTTGTCCTTTACATAATGTTGAATGTCAGGCTGCAATTCCTTCAATGCCAATAAAATAGCATGATCATGCTTGGACTTAAATATATTTTCACTCACAGGGTTTTGCATGCTTTTTTCAATACCCGTTACCCACTTGTGAGAAGTATTGAAATTTGGTCTTTTCTTTTACACTGCATACTGACCGGTGATGTTTTACCACGATTCGTACACATCACAGTTGGGCGTTGGTGATTGTCGTGAAGTTGCTGTAGCTTCTGTGGAGAGGTAAAGTGGCGACCGTTTATGGAGTAATGGATATGCCTTTACGATGATTGTTCATCACATTTGTAAAATGGCATATTGTGCTTTGACGCATCTGCTTGTCTGGGTGTCATTCATGCCGTCTTCTGTATGCTCACTGTAATGCATTAAATGCAGGTGCAGGCTACACGCGGTGTCTCCGTTGCATGCTCTATTTCATTTAAAGGAATTTCCAATGCCTCTGTTGCATGCTCTCTCTCTTCATTTAAAACAGACCAAATATCATCCTTACGGCACTCTGTATTTGATCAAGCTCATCCTCGTTAAAAGGTAAGGGAGACCAAGCGTACTGCTCCTTCTCTGTTGCATTCCTACGCTATATTTCGTCCAGTTCATCTTCCTTGAATGATAAGGGAGACCAACTAATGTCTTCTCTGTGTCATAGATTGCTGAGAGCATTCTCAGTGCCATTGAAATAACAGCTGTATTTGATGTAGAAGTGCATATTTATCCGTACATTTTGTTGTTCGGCAATATGAACATTCTCGGACTCTTCACTCATTTGTGGATACAGTCTAAAACAGTAATGAAGGTATCCTGCTATATATGCTCTGCCCCATCCCGTACTACTTTTGCATATGAAACTCTTATCACTCAAATATATTTCACAATGCTTGAAGAAAGGCGCGCTGGTACTTGCCTTGCTGTATGAATCGCACTCCCTTGTTTTAAATTCTTTCCAGAAACCCATAGACCTTTTAAAATATACGAATCTCCCATGTATAAGTACGGTGAGATATTTTGGAGTTTGGAAGAGGATCAATATCAGTCAGACATTTATTGTGTGTTGAAATCAAAGCATCAACCTCTTCAGAAACCAAAATTACTTCCTGATCCCTTTTTTCTGTTCAATCAATCACATTGGTAGGGTTTTCTGCTCTTGTACTTGTGCTAATTTCTTTTTGTATGAAATCATCCTTTCCGTCGTAATCCTTTGTAATCACAACGCTGCGTTGGTCCTTGGTTGTTTCCTGCTCGTTACACGTTCCTCCTCTACAGCAGGTTAGTACAGGTGACGAAAGAGGGTTGCAGGGTGTGGAATGTGGTGATGAAAGTACATGTGTACGTTGACGAAAGTATGTGGAAGGGTGGTTGGGATGGGGATAGAGGTATGGCGGGGGATAAACGTACATGTGTACTTTAATGGGCCCCCTGATTACTTTACCATTACATTCATTCCGAGATATGATTGGGATGATAATTGTTTGAGACCTGCCCACCATTCATTTAAAGTAGCTTCAACTAATGTTTTATCTTTACATTAAATGTATTTTAACGCACACTGATTTAATTTTATATACAAAACAACACGTATTTTTTATTTTAACGGTGTGCCACAAGGATCACAGCTTTATAATTTTAACAAAATATCCTGACGGTTATGAAAAACTGCTTTTTCACATTGCTATACAGCTACACTGCTATAAAACATATTTGAAAGAACATCCTTACAAGCAGCAAATAATAAAACATTCACTATGAAGTCAGAACAATTTGGTACTGCTACCATCTTGTCGTTTACAACAAATTATGATGACAATTAGTGGAACTAGGTACATGTGTATGATTGTGGGGATGGAGGCGGGGGATGCGAAACAAAACGCATGGAGGGGTGGCCGGATAAGTACATGTATACTCTGCTTAACTGCATGTGTACTTTTGTGTTACCGATCAGCCGGAAGTGTTTTCATACCCGTGTTATCTAGTGCCTTTTCTATCTACTCCAATTGAAAAATTCGGAAAAGGATATCCACAAGTAAACTCTGCCGAATAGTTATGCTAAACTGCGTTTGAGACCATTTTGGAAGAAATACATTGATTTGTGCCCTTTTCTATTTTGAAAATCTCGTTTCGTTTCGCAACGTATAGTAAGCACTCCCCTTCCAACTAAGTGTAGTTTGTAAAACGAAGCAAAAGGGGAAAATTTATTTTCATTCCCGCCTACATACCTAATATTTAAAGCGGACATCTTCTACGTAACACTTTTTGTAACAAAATTTAGCTTAATTTGTAAAAGTAAGTTGTTTATTTATCAACTTCATATATATGACAGTATTTAAAGGGAGATACTGACAACACGCTACAGAAATATAATCTAAAGAGCGTTTTGTAGGAAAGGGATATCGGTACAGCAACATTTGGGCAGAATAATACACGGTTTATCCTATCTTCCTTGTGTTTTTCCTTTCAAAAGGACCATTTTATGGTGATTTCTTGCACATGATAACTCGCATTTAAGGATTGTAACCATTGGTAAATGTTGATTTGCACCCCTTTTACGGATTTTCAAAAACCGGATTTCTATTTACCTAACCCCAAACCAGGTTTATGTTTGCTTGTTTTTGTTCATAATTTTCTGACGTGGCAGAAGTGAAAAGAAATGCAAACAAATACAGTAACATTAAAATATTATGATGAAATCAAACTATTCACAACTTAAGAAAAAAAATAAAACCCCCCAATGAAGCCCCTCTTAGTATTGGTTTCGTTTCGTAAGCTCCAAATCTATAGTATCTGCCAGTTTTGACATTTTGAAAAATTAAAATATATTTGGACATGAGGATTAAGAACGCGAACAGATGAGGAACTGAACTGCAGGGACATCAGGCAACTCGGCATATATCTTGAAGCAAGATACATGAAGTGTGAGATTTTCAACGAGAGAGGTTCCTCTACTAGATTCCGTACCGGAGCGAGTTTGTACAGACAAATTCCGTGTATCTGAAAGACTTTATCCGTATGTCAAGTACCATAAAACTCCTGAAATTATACTTTTAATTATATGTGAAAGGTTTACCTTAAAACTGAGATATATTTGAAAGACGAATCTGTGTGGCATTGAGCCATATAGTCATAGAAAACTTGCGTAAGAAACTGGTTTAACTACCAGCCCTGGGGGTTAAAAACATTTTCAATGGGTCGACACTGAAATTCACGTTGGTCAAAAACTGTGACAGGTGACTGTGGCAGACAAATATATTAATGAACACAGAAATAACACAAAACTACAAAACTTTAAAAACTTTTTGTTCAAAAGAATGCTGGTGAAATAAATTTAAATACTATGTGAAAATGTAAACTAAGAAAGCCTGGGGAAAAGTTAATGTAACAGAAAGCAATTGTGTGTGAGACATACACTGAGATGTAAAAAAAATGATATCTTAAATACTCTCCCGACACATTACTTAACCGTCACGAAAATGTTTGGCACCTCCATGCAAATACATGCTTGCAAATTACATGCAAATACCTTCCGATTTCTTTCTTTTTTATTTCATTATCATAATTGTGGCATTTATATGGCACTTATTCCGCGCTTGCACCTAAGCGCCTTACAATCTATATTTATCCATAATGTCACTTCATAGAATATCACTTAAAATGTAGAAAACTAAAAACACAACCATTGCTTTATCTATATCCAAGTGTCCCTAAAATACAATATCCAAAGTTTAATGGTTATATGATTTCCCAAATAAGTATTCTTTAGCTTTCTTTTGAAATCAAGAAGGCATTCGATCGTTCTGAGTCCAGTTGGAAGATCGTTTCCCGACGTTGGTGCGATCGTAGTAAAAGCACCTGAATCATACTTATTTCGATATTTTGGAACGACTAATTGACATTTATCAGACGACCGAAGCTTCCAGGTGGATCGTATCTGACCAATAGTTTGCTGAGGTAGCTTGAATCGGTTTTATTCATGGATCGATGGGCTACGGTTAGTACTTTAAATTCCCTCTTGCACAGGTAGCCAATGTAGTTTTTTCAGGTGTGGAGTGATATGTTAGCGCATTGATATTTTGAATGTCAGTCTCGCAGAGCAGTTTATTAACTTCTGCAGACGACATATATTAGTCTGTGGTAGAACAATAAAAAGACTGTTGCAGCAGGCAAATCTGCTTATAACGAGTACGTGAACTGCGGTTTTTGCAACATCGGCGTCAATAAATCGACGTATTTTCTTTATCCACAATAGACAGAAGTAAGAAGTTTTACACATGCTACTGTCCATAGTCCGTAGACATTTCGGTGTCCATGACAACGCCGATTTTTTTTTGCTTTCTTTGCCTGTTTCACAAGACCGCCACAGACAGTTATTGATTCAGTTGCAAAGATTTGCAATGATTTTTCTTACTAGAAAAACAAGAAATTCGGTTTTATCACAGTTTATTTTGAGCTTGTTGCTGACCATCCAATACACGATTTTTTTCGATTCCAGTAGACAGCTGAGTCTGCGTAGAGATGGCATACCAGCAGTAACAAACGTATTAGTCGTCCCATTGGTTGGGAGTGGTTGGAGTAAAATTTCGGACCGAGAATGGAACCTTGTGGTAGGCCAACATCGAGCGTAACAGGATCGGAGCAACTTTTATTTACGTTAACATACATTCAACGGTCACAGAGATAGGGTTTCATCCATTTTTTACACCTGGCCGGATATTTTATATGTAGCTTCGAGACGTCGATCGTGGTTGACGAGTCAAAAGCGGCTGACAAATCCAATAACACTAGCAAGACTGCGTTGTTCTTATCTGGATGCGTTAGAATGTGATCTTGAGATCTTAAGTAGCGCCGTCTCACAGCTGTGGCTGGGTTTATATGCCAACAGAAACTTTTTCCCAAGACTATTTGAATACAAGTGGTTGTCTGAGTACTAGCTGCTCGCTCAATAAGCTTTCCGATAAAATTTAAGTTGGACACTGGGTGATAGTTCTTCAGGATTGTGTCTAGATTTGGCTTTTGGAGGAGTGGTTTTACAACTGCGGACTTGCATTTAAGTGGAAAATATCCAACTTAAAGTGAGCCATTCACAATGTGCGTCAATGCATGTAGTATTTAATTCCGGCATTCTTTCATTAAGGACGTAGGTACTGCATCTAGTTTACAATATGTTAGGTTTGACTGTCTCAATAACGTTCCAGACTGAGAAGTTTGAAACTATTCATTGGTATTACACCTCCATCGCATCCATCGTAATCCATAGCTAGAGTCTCATTATCACTTGGAAAGCTCTTTCTTATGTTGTCAATTTTTGTTTGGAAATAGTCTCGAAAATCAGTCCCTAGTTCGGACGGGGAAATATGCTGGGGCATTGGATTCTCCTTTACTTTGTTCATCAACCGAGTTGCTGTTCTAAAGATTTGCTTATGATCATCCTTTTGTTCATTTGTAAACTGCAGATAAAATTCACTTTTGGCTCTATAAAGTTCGGCGTCGTATTTGTTCCTGTATTGTTTAAAATTTTTTTGCTATAATATTGATTTATCTTTCCGGTATGCTCTTTCCGACTTTCGAAGTGCTTTTAGAGCAATATTTACATTTGGAGTAATCCATGGATCTTTCTTTTTCGAAGTGCACTTGCGGATAACTAAGGGTGCGTGTTTATCCAAAATTGTTCGTAATTCGCTATCAAAAGCTGTGACTAGATTGTCTAAATTCATGTTACTGAATTTTTTCATTATGTTGCAGTCCGAAATATCTTTTGAATTCATCTATACTGATATCACGATACTTGCGATAAGCACTTTTTTCTAGATGTAGCAATTGCTTCGCTCGTTTCTTCTTTGCAAGACACGATGCGATGATCGGATATACGATCGCCAATGACAACATCTTCTACACACAGATAGTCATATTTCGAGTTATTATATAATCTAGAGTGTGGCCCTTTTCATGGGTAGCCTGGACCGCATGCTGATGTAAGCTGAAAGAAAGAAGTAACTCTTGCAATCGTCGCGTTGAACTGTTTTCGGGACGATCCCAACGTATGTTACGATCGCCCGTTATTATTAAAGGTTCTTTGCTCGGAGAATAGTCTCCCAAGAAACAGGTTAACTCCTCGATAAACTTTGGGATCGCCGATTTCGATTGTCTGTAAACTATGATGTTACGTGAAAAGCTTCCGGATTTAATATTTGTTACCAGGTGTTCGAATGACTCGTATTAGTCTCTAATTATTATTTTTTGGAGGGGGGAGGAAGTTTGATTTGCAAATGCATGCTGTCCCTCCGCCGCGTCCAGTTCTGTCCTTAAAATATATAACACAATGGTCCGTGCAAAATGCAGTTAATAATGACGTATTTCTTATCCAAGCATACTGAGCGTATCCATTAAAAATTCGACTTAACGCCAAAGGCACCATTTTCACGTCTTAACTCTTCAACCACGTAGTCTTTCGAAACTACCCCTTACCTCATGTACTGCACTTTGAAATACAAACGTGTGGAGTATGTTCATACATTTGTAGAAATACAGTTTAGTAAATACTAAAAACTAGATGCTCGAGAAGCATGAATCCGCCGGGTTGGCGCAAATTGTATACCTGATTATGATGTTCCTGTGAACAACTGTTCCAAAGAACACCATACAGCCTTGTGGTCAGTGAAGTAGAGCTTTGTAGAGCCAGTGGTACATGGTTGATTTGGTGTGAAGATAATATCGATACATCGACCAGATGGCATTGTTGCTTCAAACGAGGTTGGCAGAAGATGAAATGAATTCATAAGATCTAGTAATGGCGACTGCTTCTGTGAAATGTTTATGTTGAAGTCACCAAGCACGGTTGTTCTTTTCAATAGGAGTTGGACGAGAAGTTCCCGAAGATGCTTAGGAGCAGCCCTGGGTAAAATCTTAAATCAATCCACCCACTAATGCGGGCTGTAGGCGCGTGAGACCGATATGTGTAAAGCTCATTCCTAATTCAGTTTCTTCAAATTTTACAGTTTTTTCATTTTGACAATTTTGCTCGGATCCGGTCGAATCCTGGTCACTGCACTGCGGGATGC